>CM042261.1:26575982-27260421 GCA_023566225.1 Romanogobio albipinnatus | reverse complement strand
GAGTTTTTTAAAGTATATTTAATAATTTTTATTTACTTATTAAATGTTAATTTAAATACGTTTCTATTTTATCATTAAATATTAACATATTTAAATGAATGTTTTAAGTAGCTAAATAAAAATTATTAAATATACTCTGCTGTACAAACTCTTTCTCTTTAATGAATAAATAAATAGTAAAACATTAATATCATGTATTTTTTTATTTAATTAATTCATTCTTCATTAATATATTTTATTTATTATTATATAGCACATTATTTAAAATTTGGCTTTTCTTTTCCAGATTTTTTTATTAGTTTTTTGTTGTTGTTGTTGTTTTATTTTGTTGTTGTTTTGCCATTCACTGAGTCCTGATAAAGCATTGGGGTCTGATGTTCAGAGAGGGTGCAGGACTTCAGCGTGTCTAATGTGTCTCTGTCTCAGTTCAGCGTGTTTGTTTCTGTCATTGTTGTCTCAGTAAATCTATGCCGTCACGCCCCCGGCCCCTCCTTCGTCCACCCCGCACATTAATAGCGGCCGTACAAAAGCATTGTAACACAAATGCATGTAGACAGGCCTCATATTGGCGGTGAACAGAATATTAGTGGTGTGACAGTGCCTGTAGAAAGGATGACATTGATTTGGGGGAGATATTGGATTGCCTGCGGGAAAAAAAGCTGTGTGTTTGTTTTCTGTTATGTCACTGGAAGCTTCCAGACATCCACACACCCTGCTCACCTGTTCATTCAGGCCAGGTAAATGAGATGGGTTCTGGAGAATTATACCTCTTTGCACAGCTGAATACAAGACAGTTCTAGGTCGTAAAATGGGCTCTGCAGTGCACCTGCTGTTCTCAAATCAGGAACTGACTCAAAACAAAACTAGAACACTCCCATCATTATCAAGTTATTCACACTGCAAGCGCCCAATGTGGAGCGCTGCAACAATTCAGCTGATAGAGACACCCTATTACTATTTAAGTTACACACAGGATGCAACTGAAATCAAAATTTTCCTTACTATATGGCAGGGCTATACCATAGACATTGTGGGGGACAAGTCCCCTCTAATAATTAGAAATGGCTAAATTGTACACCCCAGTATTTCATATTCTTGCACTGCTCTGCTGCACTCCATTATATAGCGCTGCAAAAAGGTTTAAAATGAACATTTTTAGTCTGTTCTGCCTCTGAGGTCTAACAGCGCTCATCTATGACATTGAGATAATATTTGAGATGGGCAATCAAATGGTAAATGGACTGCATATAGCGCTTTTAACAGACCTACGGCCATCCAAAGCGCTTTACATTTTGCCTCACATTCACCCATTCATACACTCTCTCATTCACACACCGACAGCGGTGTCAGCCATGCAAGGCACCATCCAGCTCGTCGGGGGAGCAGCTGGGGTTAGGTGTCTTGCTCATGGACACCTCTGCACTTGGTCGCGTGGAACCGGGGATCAAACCACCAACCTTCCAGGTTGTAGACAACCTACATGAACCACTGAGCCACTGCCGCCCCAGTCACTGCTGCCAAAAATCAAAGTAGAGCATGAATTCCAGTGCGAACCGTTATTTTAACGTTGAAAGAGAGTGAGGTAAGAAGCAAAACATTTAATACGTGGCACCTTTTTTTGCAATGGAAATGTTAAACGATCGACAGTAACAAACTACTCAACTTTTTTTTCAAATATGGCCATTTTGTATTATTTATGTGATTCATAGAATTCCTTACTGAGTGTGAAGAGACAAGAAACGTTTCACATTTTCGACATATTAGACATACAAATAAAAGTACATATGTGCATATTTTAATGCATATTAATGCAATAGTTCAAAATTATTATTTCCCAACTAGAATTAGACCTAGAATTTCCTTCACTGTTTCTATAGGCTTTATAAAAAATTGGCCCCCCCCCAAAGTTCAAGACATGGTTACAGCCTTGCTATATAGTAGGTGAAAAAATCCATAAAACAGTAGGCGAATAGTACCCGGATGACCTACTCCTTCTGGTGAGATTCTGAAATGGACAAAGGACACTTTACTATCCCATGAGGCCACAGGAGAGGATTAGTGAATGACAGTAAAACGAGGCACGTAGTGCTGGTAGGTCACATCGCAATGTCGACTTGATGAATGTTTTACGTACAGAATACATTCACTCATTCATATACTATATAGAAGATACTTTTTGACGGTTGCAAATTACTATTTAACTCTTTCCCCGTCATTTGGGGAAGCCATTGACAGCTTTCTGTGTTTTCACCGTTATATGGTAGGGGGCAAACAGGGACTCTTCTACAAGAGTACAGAATCTCCGGATCAAAAAACATGTGAAACAGAAACAAGCGATATCATATAAGCATATGCATATGTAAAATAGCGCAATCATCAACATTAAACAGCATATAAATCAAAACTTTCTAATGTGAAATGTCGATGACCTATAGAACTGTGCAAGATTTGAGGGTGTTGATGGACTTGATCTACTCCATCTATGTTTTGATCATCGTTCTGAATCTGATTCGGACGTAGTGTGATTTTCTCAGCTTTCTGCTCAAAATGTTGCTTTTTTATGAAACTGACCCACATTCAAGTGTTGATAAAAAAAGAATGCATGAAGCTAGAATAAAACGGGTTGTTTGATATAAAAGCAGAGGGTCTGTTCTTTCTTGTTCTTTGTTTCTTTTGATGTTCTTTTTGCAACTTTTTTTAAAGAGTTAAAAGAAAATCCTACCCTGTTCTTCTGAAATAAAATGATTTTATTGAAGTCACATTCATTTACATAACACGTTATACAATACAGATTAATTAAAAGCAGCATCACATTAATAAATAATAAGAAAATAACAGTGTTAATGTTGTCAAATTCATAAATTATTAAATTAAATTCAGTTTCAGCTGTAAAGCAGCTCTACAGCATGTTTTTTGTCATAATTCAGCTAAAATTAGTTCTGTGTTTCAGTTCAATTCAATAACTATCAATGTTGCAAAGTTCATCAATCATGAAATATGTTCAATTCAGCTATATGCAGCTCTAGAGAAGACAATCGTGTCATTTCAATGTCAGTCAGTTCAATGTTCATTCAATTCAGTTCAATAAATGCCGATGTTGCAAAGTTAGTGTCATTATCCAGCTCAATTTAGTTCAAATTTTGTTCTCATCCGATAGTGTCAGTGTAGTTAAATTGATAATATCACTAAATATTAAATGTCTTTAAAACGTCTCGGTTACGTATGGTAACCCTTGTTCCCTGAAGGAGGGAACTGGGATCACTTCTGGGAGCCCCTATCAGCTTCGAGCTATATAGAACCGGTCAATGAACATTGGCGTGCGAGATTTGCATCTCGCGCTATGTCCCGCACCGCGGGTATAAACAGTAAGTGAGAGCAATGCACGCTTGTTTTTCACTGAGGAGCCGAACTTAGTGACTCGGCCCTGCAGTGATGGTACAGCAACTGTGGCGACGGGACGTACGTCTCCGTTCCCTCCTTCAGGGAACGAGGGTTACCATACGTAACCGAGCTGTTCCATTTCAGTCGGTCACGTTCAACGTACGTCGGACGTCACCGACGAATTGGGATCCCTTTGGAAAACGACATAGTTACTACCACTTCCAGCGCCCAGCGATGAGCCCCTCAGACCCCGAGTCAAAAGCTGCCGTTCCGCAAGACCCATTCAGCTGACTTTATTGGTTAACGCTGGGAAAGCGTGCCCGGAGGCCGCTGCAGAAGTCACATCATGCCCAGAGGGAGTTACCATGTGGAGATTACACGTATGGGCTGGCCGTGGGCAGCACAACATACGGAAGTCCCAGGCCCCACGCCGTCGGCTGGGTGTAGGCTGCTGCGGTGCCTTGGCGGGGGCGGCGGCAGGCGGACATCCTCGACGACGAGCAGGCGGAGGCGGAGCCACTGGCGGCAGGGTGGAGGCAGCAGCGGACCGCCGGGGCAGGATGTGCTTGATGGCCTCTGTCTGCTTCTGGGCGCCCGAGAACTGCTGGGCAAAGCTCTAGACCACGTCGCCGAACAACCCGGCCGACGAGATGGGGGAGTCCAGGAACCGATACTTGTTGGTCTCCCTCATATCGGCCAGGTTGAGCCAGAGATGGCGCTCCTGGACCACAAGCGTGGACATCGCCTGAACGATGGAACAGGCGGTGACTTTCGTCGCCCGGAGGGCGAGGTCCGTTGCCGTCCGGAGCTCCCAGAGGAGCTCTGGGTCAGGTCTACCCTCGTGCATGTCCATGAGTGCCTGGGCATGGTGGATCTGAAGCAATGCCATGGCATGCAAGGCAGACGCACCCGGTCCACAGGCCTTGTAAGCCCTCCCAGTCAGACTGGAGGAGAACTTACAGGCCCGGGACGGGAGACGCGGGTCACCGCGCCAGTTGGAGGCGGTCGCCGGACACAGTTGCATCGCAACGGCCCGCTCCACTGGCGGGATTCCCACGTACCCCTTGGCTGGCCTTCCGTCAAGGGTAGTGAGGGGGGAGGAGTCACTCGGTCGGCTTCTGGCATAAAAAGGTGCCGTCCACGACCTTGTGAGCTCCTCATGCACCTCCGGGAAGAAAGGCACCGGGGCGGGACGCTGAGAACCAGCGCGACCCTCTCCGAGAAACCAATCATCCAACCTAGAGGGTTCGGGACATGGTGGAGGGTTCCACACAAGCCCGACCCTTTCGGCAGCCCGGGAAAGCATAGTCGTCATCTCGGGGTCCGGTGCGGCCGTTGCCACTCTCCCAGAGGGAGGCAGTACAGCCGACCCTTCATCCTCCGAGGACTGAAACTCCCCTTCCGATGCAGCGATCGACATCTGTTCGTCCACTGGAGCTCCGAAAGTCACCGCCGGCCGCCCGTGGGAGGGGCCAGCGGCTTCTTCCGGGAGCTCTACCGGCTGCGGAACTTGTGAGGGAATAAGGGCCTGCGGAGATTGACTCGGCGGGTGTTCCCTAAACGTGATCCTCAGGTCACCCTGGCCATCCGAAGAAATAGGTCTATTCTGGTTAGGAATAGAACTAGATCGTGGGATGGGTAAGGGGACTCCGCCTTCCCGGAGGTAGGTGAGTCTCGACCTTATTTCCGAGATAGTCATGTTCCCGCAGTGGGAACATGAACTATCCACAAACGCCGCCTCAGCGTGCTGTTTGCCCAAACACGTGAGACAGCGATTGTGACTGTCAGTGGGCGCCAGGGAACGACCACACCCAGAAATGCACGGGTGGAATGACATCTTGAAAAAGACGCAGCGTAGGGCTGTAACGATTTGACCAAAAATAAAAACCTCGATTAATTTAACATTTTACCTCGATTACGATTAATGAACGATTATTATATAACTTTTTTTTTTTTTTGCCCTCATAAGGTTGAGTAAATTCCTGATAAGGTTTTTACTGTAAATATTTTCTACTATTAAAAGGTGGAATTTTTTTTTCTAATGAAAAAGTGAATTTTTGTGATTTTAAAAAATACTTGAAGGAAAAGATTTCTGCTTGTTGTACATCAGATATAGATAAATTACATTACATTTATTTGAATGCATTAATGAGAGAGTGATTGTGGGTGTGAATTATTCATATCGTCTCTATTCATTATGAAGCTGTGGTTTGTACTTACTTCAAATGTATTAAACTATATGTGTATAACGGTTGAGTTTCTAAGCTACTTTAGTGACTTTACTTTAGTCACAGGACAGCGTTGACACTGCGTTTCTGCGCTGCTCTCTGTGCGCAGTCTTCACATGATGTGCAAGCTTCTGTCTGAGTGTTCGTTTGTCACAATATATCACGCATTAGTTCAACATAATACACATCTGATGGTCTAAAATGAATCGCTTTAATGTTCGAACTGGCGGGCCTACAAATGACAAAGCTTTGTGAGGACGCAGGTGAAAGAGGTCTGCCTTCAGGGTACGTGCGCGTTGTCAGAGACGCGAGCTCGGCTCTCTGTCACAGAAAAAGCTGAGCACTGAACAGTTGTTTTCCGTATTGTTGTTTTTGAATAGTGCACACTCGCTTTAAATGTTCAAACTGGTAAGCCTTTAAACGCATTTACTTTAAGAGGACGAAAGTGAAAGCGGTCTGGCTTCGGGGCTTGCGCGCACCGCCTGTGTGTGTGTGTCAGCGCGTAGGCTTTAAGAACGGCAATTAACTTACCTGTATAAACTGTGTAAAACATGCAGTTACTATAGTGATTCTGGGCATCTATAAACAAAGATAACCGCTCCTGCATCTCTCTGTGTGCCTGCAAACTGCACTTGATGTGACTGACGGGGCGGAGTCACGTGACTAAAACCGAAATAACAGACATGGGAAAAATACGTCAGTTAGAGGTTCTGAATTTCGGTTTCGATTATTTTTCGATTAATCGTACAGCCCTAACGCAGCGTCACCCGTGTACTCTTTTAGAGCAAACGCTCTCGTGCTGAAGCAGCCAGGGGGCACGCAACAGCGCACAGGGTTTAGGTGCAGCCTGTGCCTGTACTCAGGAAAAACGCCCTTCAACCAACAGGTTTGCTGTGAAAACAGTAGGGTTTCTCTTCAGCAGCAGTGAGCACCGCGATCCCGCTGATGTGTGCCGTCTCTCCAACACCACGTCTCCTTCTTCGGTTCTTTAACTCTTGCTGTAGGCAGCTTATACTCAGGAACAATTTCTGCTGAGTCCTCTTCATACGGCGTTCGGCTCCGAAGTGAATGACAAGCGTGCATTGTTCTCGCTTCCTGTTTATACCCACGACGCAGGGCGGAGCGCGAGATGCAAATCTCGCACGCCAATGTTCATTGGCCGGTTCTATATAGCTCGAAGCTGATAGGGGCTCCCAGAAGTGATCCCACGTACGTCGAACGTGACCGACTGAAAGGGAACCCCAAATGATAATTATAAATGTCATGTTCAAATACATGTTTTCAATACTCGTAAACAGAGACCATCATGTTTGTTTGTGGGCAGGTTGCTGTACTTTGTGTCATCATTTGGCTCTCAGGTCAGTGAAAACGTAAGCCGGTTCTAAAAGAGTTTTGCAGATCCCCTAGCAGAGCATTAAGTGTGTGCATTTGCTGTAGGGTCAATATCTAATCTTGAACAGATGTGAGGAGGGAAGATTTGTGAGAATCTTTGTTTGGCAAAGTAGAAATGCACTGCAAGACACACTTTTTTTTTTTGCTTGTGCAGCTGGATGGTTCAGTCCTAGTTGAGCAGGTGGTGGGTGTCTGTAGTTTAGTTGTTGATGGCTTTAAGTAGATAAATCGAGAAGTTCAGAAGTTCATTTCCTGTTTGGGTTGATTTCAGAATGGGAGGTGTAACAATGAGCTTTTTGCAGTTACAGACACCTGCACTCTCTTTTATGCAGTCAGTATGTATATGCATATACACCAATCAGGCATAACATTATAACCCCCTTCCTAATATTGTGTTGGTCCCGCTTTTGCTGCCAAAACAGCCCTGACCCATCAAGGCATGGACTCCACTAGACACCTGAAGGTGTGCTGTATTATCTGGCACCAAGATGTTAGCAGCAGATCCTTTAAGTCCAGTAAGTTGCGAGGCGGGGCCTCGATGGATCGGACTTGTTTGTTCAGCACATCCCACAGATGCTCGATTGGATTGAGATCTGGGGAATTTGGAGGCCAAGTCAACACCTCAAACTCGTGCTCCTCAAACCATTCCTGAACAATTTTTGCTTTATGGCACATTATCCTGCTGAAAGAGGCCACAGCCACCAGGGAATATAATTTCCATGAAAGGGTGTACATGGTCTACAACAATGCTTAGGTAGGTGGTACGTGTCAAAGTAACATCCACATGGATGGAAGGACAGAACATTGCCCAAAGCATCACACTGCCTCCACTGGCTTGCCTTCTTCCCATAGTGCATCCTGGTGCCATGTGTTTCCCAGAAAAGCGACGCACACGCACCAGGCCATCCACGTGATGTAAAAAAAAAATGTGATTCATCAAACCAGGCAACCTTCTTCCATTGCTACGTGGTACAGTTCTGATGCTCCCGTGCCCACTGTTGCTACTTTTGGCGGTGGACAGGGGTCAGCATGGGCACCCTGACTGATCTGCGGCCCCATACACAACAAACTGCGACGCATTGTGTATTCTGACACCTTTGTATCAGAACCAGCATTAACTTCTTGAGCAATTTGAGCTAACTCTGAGAGTAGCTCGTCTGTTTGATCCGACCACACAGGCTAGCCTTCGCTCCCCACGTGCATCAATGAGCCTTGGTCTCCCATGACCCTGTCACCGGTTCACCACTGTTCCTTCCTTGGACCACTTTTGATAGATACTGACCACTGCAGACCGGGAACACACCACAAGAGCTGCAGTTTTGGAGATGCTCTGACCCAGTCATCTAGCCATCACAATTTGGCCCCTGTCAAACTTGCTCATATACTTACGCTTGCCCATTTTTCCTGCTTCTAACACATCAAATTTGAGGACAAAATGTTCACTTGCAACCTAATATATCCCACCCACTAACATATGCCGTGGTGAAGAAATAATCAGTGTAATTCACTTCACCTGTCAGTGGTCATAATGTTATGCCTGATCAGTGTATGTATGCATGTATGTATTGAAGAGACTGAGGAATCACACACTTATCTTTCTGTCCATTCAATTATATTGTTTTTCCTAAGTTAATATTTTCCTAAACATTATTTTTTCTTGAAACCTGACCCTCACACAAACCTCAACCTGATTCATACACATTTAATGACAAGTTTTTACCTTATTTTTAATGTTGATTTCTTGAGAATAAAGTAAAATAAAAGATATCTGCTGTAACATTGAGATTAAAAGCATCTTAGTGCCAGACTAGTTGTTTAAATACTCACTTAAACACACACAGCCATTCTGCATGAATGGGACAGTTTTCTTTAGTCCACTGTGTTTGCTGTCTGTCCTCAAGAGACTGCTTGGGCTTAAACTTGAGCCCTCATAATGAGGCTTTATAATGATTTTGCTAATGAATGGGAAAGAAAGATGACTGAATGGCAGACCTGTGTGTGTGTGGACAAGATGATTCAATAGGGAGCTATTTGAGTCTTTTGTTTATTTACTCGTCTGTGTGCTGTGCTCTATTAATTAGCAAAAATAAAAATAGCCTTTTTTAATGTGGTGGATCAATGAATCAAAGACCCATTTCAATGCAATATTACACCAGAGGGAGACTTAAAAAAAAAGAAGGTTTTGTACAGGAGGTGGATAGAAAACAAAGGAGAGAGATGCATGGTCCAGGCAGAAGATGGAAGGGCTTATGTTGAGTTGGGAATTGGTGAGGGGAATAACATCCTCGAGTCACTTACACTGAAAGAGCACTCAGGCAGTTCAGTCTGAATCTGTATGGGACAGCAGAACAGCGAGAGTGCATGTTTTTTGAAGACTCAGCAAATCTCCTTTGATGTAATTCAGGTGCAGCTGGTTTCCAGCTGCCATGTGACCAGCTTGTTGTGGTTGTCCAGGGTTACGCTGACACATTAAATGCACTTTTAAACTAAGTATTGGTATTGGTACTGTGAATTTGCTTGACCAACAAGAACCTGATACAAAATCTCCATTGGGTAATAATTTGTCCACATGTGACATCTTTTTCCGTGCAAATTATGGGTGTAACTTCCGTTACACTGTAAACAATTGGTGAAATGTTCGCTTTATGAACGCAATGATACACTTCTTTTTAGGAACTGGTCACAAATGAATGAGATGACATTTTTCTACTCACCATTCAACCATCGAACTTTAAAAGGAAATTTTAAAGTGTAAAAGCATCAACAAAGTACATTCAACAGACCATGAATAACCCCAAAAGCACGATTCTTTCTGCAGCAATATTACAGGCGGGGTTAAATATCACTGTGGTAATATATCTGTATTTTGTGACATATGTTCTCATGACATCTGAAAATATGACATGTTGCATGTGCTTGGGCATCTTTTGACAACAGTGTACGTCAGCCTTAACATGCTTTTTTGGGCATTAAATAATGTTGACTGACTGCAAATAACAGTAAATTGACCTTGCATGATTCATTTAAATACTCTCCTCACATACATTTTGCGTCTGAAAGGGAAACTGCTACAAATGCATATGCAATAAGGTCAGCCGCAAAAATAACCCTGTCTACGCATTTTCAATGTAAAATTTTCACTGCGTGTCTTCTTTAGTAAATCCTGACAGTAGTTTTTTAATGCCAAAAGAGGGTTTGCGCTGGCGCAAACTGTTAGTAAATTTGGCCCAAAGTGTCTTAATAAAGCAGCAATATTATTTTTGTTCAAGGGTATATTAAAAGCATTATTGATAGATTGTCCATGAATCATCTGATACATATTGAACGCCAGTTTTGCAGAATTGCAGAATGGGAGTTATGACCATTTAATAGTTAATACTTTTTACATTTAAATTGTGTTTGTTCATATCTAGACATATTTTTCACTAGTTTCTTTGATGTTTGTACTTATGTGTCATTGTCAGACCAGTAGATTAGTATTTATTGGCATTTTAAATACTGCTACTGTTACTGTAATGACCCATTCCTGTCTAAATTGGTGGTTTTTGGGCAGAATAAGCTATAACGTACAAAGCTTTATGCCAATTGTCAAAGGTCTGGCTGAGAAGTCTATGTTTCACTAGACTAATGTCTGTAAATGCACATGTGATATATCCTTTTGGATGTTTAAGGACTGAACATTTGAAAGGACTGACATTTGAATGGCACAGAGCCCAGGTTCCTCAAATCTGGCCCTGAATGGCCATTGTCCTGCACACTTTGCATTTTCCTTTGAGTTATTTTGTCAAGTCAAGTTCACAGAGTTTTAGTGTCAGTATTACATTAAACTACTATATGGGGGAGTAGGCTATGTGTGAGTCCTCCTGATAATGCCAAATGTCTTATGTAATGTTACAAATAAAAAGTGTACGTTATTTTAAATATATCTAGTCAGTGACAGAGTGCAAGCATATTCCTCTAAAATAATTCTGTGTTTTCAGCTTCAGCTTCAGCTTCAGCTTCAGAATCATGAATATTTTTATTCTGGTGTCACCATTGTCCTGTACCAGCACCAATTTCAAGCCTATTAATTTCCACCACCAGTGTAAAAACAAATTTAGCATTTTAAACAACAGTACATTTTTTGGTTAACATTTTACCATAAGTCTTGAAGCATCGCGCTATGTATCGAATCATTACATGAGGGTATCGTTACACCCCTACTATTTAGTAAAGCTAACACAAAAATTTGAAAGCTCTATATAAACAAGTCAACTAATCAGCTGAAACAACCTGTAACTCGGTTACATAAATACTATTCTAAAGTACAATTCTTGACCCATTTTGGGTCAAACCGAACAGAATCTAAATCATAACCAAATATCAGATTTCATGATGCATTGCATAATTTGTAAAGAGACGTAATCAGATCGAATTCTAAGTACATTACTGATGACCTCAAGCCTCGTCACTGTGGCTGAAATGTTCGAGTGCAAGCTGACACCGGCGACCTCAGGGAATTCACTGTTGTCTAGGCAACCCAGGTCAAACTAAGTCAGGTTTTGTAACTGCTTCGTTAGACCCACGTACCCATAATGCTTTAGTGTTTAAATCCTCTGTGATGTCATTAGGTCTGGGGTAGGCTGGTTTACGTAACACCTTCAATGCTAAAGTGGTTTGTGTGCGCTCAATGGATTAGATTTTCTTGTCATAATTGGATATAGCTTCACTGATTATTTCAAAATAGACGGTTGCATTCTAAAAGAGCACATAAGATTTACTTCGTCATATGTTTGCTGAGTATTTGTGTGAAAGAGTGTGAGGTCCATTCAGTTTTTATTTTGTTTATTTACACTCTCTAAGCTTCAGTGGCGAATGCAATGTATAGAGAGCTGTAGTTGTGGCAGTTCCTAGCTTGTCTTTCACAGAATATCTCTCTTGCACCCATCAGCAGGGGTGACTGAGTGAAAAAAAAAATCGATTCACTTCAGGCAGTTTGATTCTTTCTTAAACAATTCTGCACAATTCACAATGATTTAGAATCAAATTTCAATTTGTTTTATATATAAAAAAATATATATAGTTTTTTTTGTAGGGATGCACCAATGTGAAAATTTTGGCCGATACAGATAATTCTTTATATTTGAGAGCCGATAACCGATATATTAGCTGATACATCTAAATCCAAATTTTTATATAATTTTTGAGAGCCTGATTACAAAATCAAAAGTCTTCCCATTAAATCCATTCCCCAAGCAATGTTCTCATTAAAATTTTATGTAGCCTATATGACAGGCTTGAGATGCACGTTGCACTTAACTGTATTTTCCTTTTTTTGAAGTGATTCCTCTCATCTTTCAAGCAATTCAAAAATATCATGGCGAACAGTGCGTATCTGAAGTGTCTTCGCTGAAGGAAATATTATTTATTGGCTTTAATATATTGGCTAAATGTTCTTATCGGGCCGATACCGATAACATTAAAAATGAACATATATCGGGCGATACTGATATGGGGGCCGATATATCGTGCATCCCTAATAAAATTAATCATTTAAATCATGATTAATGAGAGAGTTCATCCAAGGATGAAAAGTCTAATCATTTTCTTCCCATTTAGCCTACTCGTTTGTTCCAAACCTGTATGATTTTCTTTCTTCTGTGCAACACAAAACAAGAAATTCTGAAGACATGCAATTAAAATGAATGGGGACTGAAGCTTTTAGGCTTCAACATAACACACAACACCACAAAGTATCATAATAGTAGTCCATAGACCAACATATGCCATTTTTTACAGCTTTAGTTAAATGATAGCTTTGTTGGTTTGAAAGAACAGTCCAAAATTATTCACCAATATTCTTTCTGTCCAGTGGGCTATTAACTGCCCTGACTGAATTATTGAATCTGTTCTCATGAACATGTCATTCAGACTAGTTTTTGTGAAGTGGATCAACTGATTCTTTGAGTTGTTTATTAAATGGACATCAATATGTCTCTGATGAACTGTCATGGACATGCCAAGCAATGGATCTGATTAACCATATGGGCAATTGGGCACATAGCCATGTGGCACTATGTCCTGAAGAGGCACCAACACAGGGTCTTAAGTCGGGTGCACACTTTACGTTTTTGGCCATGTTTTGGCCATCTGAGACAAATGTTGTGAATCCTAAAATATTCCTCTGATCCTAGGCCAAAATCTGTAGTCTTTGATTGCAAGTTTGACATGTTCACAGTGCGATCAAATTTTAGTCAAAGTTTTGAGGCACAGTCCTGCAGTGTGGCTTCTCCTACGACAACGTCAAACCAAAAACCAATAGGAGCACAGAACCATATTCACAATTCGCAATACGGACAAGTCTTCTTGCATGCGACTGTTTTTAACTTATCTTTTACTGTTGTACAGTCTGACATTAAAGACAACTGAGATCCCACAGTGTGACATGGTTTACTGCAGGGATCAAGTTCGTACAATCTGACAAGCAACAATCCTGAAGGACTATTCCACTCTACAGTGTCCACTCGGCTTTAGAAATATTTACAAAGAATTGACACAATCTCCAATCTCCTCCCGAAAATCCCAGAAAAAATTATTTGGTGCTTCAGTGACAACTTCGCTCAGAGAAGCTGTCAATCATGACGTCACACCCCCGTTTATTTAGCATCAAATAACTAATTAAAACCAAACTTATTTGAAAAAACAAACACTTGAACTAACATCAGTGACAGCCTGATTAAAAATGACCTAAAATGACAGAAACCATCTGTAAGGCCACTCTGTGAAATCGCTCCAATGAACGATAGCGACTCGAAGGCCATTGTGCGTTCGTGTCTCCAGCTGGGTAGAATGGATTTAAAACTAATATATCTTTAATCTGACTCCATTTAACATAATGTCGAATTTAGGATAGAATGCCAATTGGTTGTTTGGTCATTTATATTTGATAGTTATTCATACATTTAATCATTCCGTTTTAACCTTTTGTTGCAATTATATCGTTCCGTACTAGAGATAGTTAATAATTACAGAGTAATTCAGAAAGGATCAAAATGTAACAATTTTATTAATAGTCAGGTAAACGTATAATGCCAATTACATAATCAATTCAAAGATAATTCATACATAACATCAAATATTCCGAAATAGCTTAAAGAGTGAAAGATTTCCTGACTTTTTGAATATTACATAACACAGAGCGTTTTCTGTGTTACAGGCCAACTTTGTTAATAGTATTGCGCCCCGAACTCATTGCTGTATCGCTTTAAATAACTCAGACCAGACCGAAATTTCTTTCAAATGGAAATACATGATAACAAAGGGAATTTAAATTGGATCAAATTCCCATTTGCCTGGATTGGAAGAGACCAAATGGCTCCAAAAGTCACACCCACCGTCATGAGTAAAATATCTCTAAGCTCTAAACAACTTATTAACTTAACTTCTTGGAGGTTTGTATTATGATTGGGAGAATGAGACCATTTTACCAGACGCACTGACACGTTTCAAATGATACTAAACATGCATAGTTATACATTGTACACATTTGACGTTGCATAGAATTTGAATGAGTTTTCTCGGGTGGGGTTGTTATGCATGCAGGGGAGTGTTCAAATGTTAATGTTTGGAAAAGTCCTTTGTTTCCGGGAAGTCACTGTTTTCTCGGCCCAGACTGACTGGCATTCACCTTACACCATCTTTGGGAAAAATTGATTTGAAGTGTAATTTGATTGTTTATTTTGTCTTGCGTCACATTAGAATGCATGGAGAGGGGCAGGGATTATGACTTATGCTGGGGCGAACCACATGGGGGCAATCGAGGTGCTTTGGCTTCACTTTTCAGGATGTGTTCAGGATGCCTGTACCATCCAGACACTTTTCAAATACTATTTTCACACTCCATTTTTAATTTCATTATATTTTGATGAATATAATTTGAATAGTTATGCAGTCAGCAATTATAAAATGCTATGAATTAGATACAACTTTAACTGAAAATGTTCCTCCTCCAGTGACTGCCATGACGACAGACGAGGCAGAGAGTGTTCATAAGAAACCGGTGTGTGAGCAGCAGCAGGAAGAAGAGGACCCCACTGCCCAGGAGCCAGGCACCACTGATACAGCTCAGGATAGTCCCTCCGCCACCTCGCCGCCCCCTGGGGGCTCGGAGGAGGAACAGCAGCTAAAGCCGCGACAGCGCACCTCCGCTGGCCGCGGCCTCTCCCGCCTCTTCTCCTCCTTCCTGAAGCGCCGCTCACAGTGCTCGGAGGGCGAGGGGGTGGAGACAGAGAAAGCCCGAGAGAAGGATAGCCAGGAAGAACCCAAAGCTCCCATAGCGGACCCCGAGCCAGAACTGCGCATAGAGGGCGATGTTGCCCTAGACCAGCACTCAATCAGCAGTGCTGAAAACCAGGTGAGAACAGGAATATATTGCTTTTGTGAGGAAATAGCCTATTACTTAATTAATGACAGCGTATCTTAATAAAACATGGATTCATTCATTTTGGATTGATCTAATTTTGGAGTTTTATAAGAGAAGTCATGGACAATTTTGTGACAGGTAAGATTTAGTTTACACTTCACAGCAGTTGGCATTTATTTCTATGGTCTTCACAAACAGTTATTGACTGTTGTTGAGGTAGAGATGATAGAGCCACATGGTTGATATGGTTACACATTTTGGTTTTTGGTCACATTTTGATGTTGCTGCTAATTGCTGCTATTCAGCACATTTTGACAGTTTAGGTAGTGTGATGTGTTTAGGCTGCATCCGGAAACTGAAAAATGCTGCCTTCGGAGGCATCAAGGCACGTCCAAATCCAATGTTAGCTTCACTTCCTGTCTCCTGAGATACCTCCATGTGATCGATTTTTGAAGGCAGCATAGATGTATCATTCATTGCCTTTAATATCCCACAATTGTTGGTGGTCAGTTTGTGTGTACGTATTTGACCAACGTTTTCCACTTTTGATGTCATCTCTATTTTTGATTTAAATATTCGCTTGGTTATCACCAAAGCTCGCTCTATTTTCTAGTAGATCATTAAATTGTTACACTGCCTCCGAAAATGTCCGAAATCAGTTCCACGCGCAAACGCTGCCTGCAGTAATTTCCTGATAGTCCACAAGTCAGCTGCCACAAGTCAGCTGTTTTCGGATGCTGCCATGAAGTGCAAAAGTTAATGCCTTGATTTATTAGACCATTATATATATTTTATCATTAAATATATTTGAATGCATTTGTCGAATTTCACACCATACCTGTTTGAGATGTTTAACAAAAGTAAAAAGGTGGAATTGACACTCAAATAAAAGTATATATAAACATTATTTTGCACATAAGGCAGTTTTAACTTTTTAATGATGTAAACAAATTCTAGCTAACTAAAGAGTTATGGATGGGTTATTGAATGGCTTTCCTGAGGTAAATGTAACATTATGTGACATTGTTTACAAGCTGTTTTATTGACATCAAAATGCACCATCTGAGATGCGCGAATTAAACGTCTGTTCCGGTCAATGATTTCGGCCCTCCAAAGCTCTTTTGGGCTGAAATCAAAAATGAATTTTCAGACTAATATTTTCGGTTGACAAAATTTTGGTGCGACTCTAGATAAAAGTATCATAAAAAAAGACTAAATTCCGAGTCCTTTGAAGCAAAACAGTATGCCATTTTTTCTGTTATATATAATATATAATAACAATAATGGTTTTAGGGTGCTTTTGGTCCTTTTGTGGTTCTTTTTGTGGCTTTTTTGTTAATTTTCTTTTTTTGGCTCTAATACTTATTCCCCCGGTTTCACAGACAAGGCCTAAGCCTAGTCCTAGACTAAAATGCATGTTTGAGCTGTTTTAACTGAAAGCAACTTTCAATGACACATCATATAAAATATGTCAGTGCCATTGTTTTGTCTCAAGACGCACACCAGTAATATTTTTTCTTCTTCTAAGGAACGTTTATAAAAGCTACTTAAATGTCCAAATTAAACTAAGGCCTAACCCTGGCTCAGTCTAAGCCCTGAACCAGGCTTAAGATATTGTAAGGCTTGTAAGATATTTTTTTAAGCAAAAAGTCTGAGCAACGCTTACCCTACTGGTGTGTGGGCTTAACAACATGTCAGATATGACCTCAGGGTGACAACTGGATGTTCAAACTGTTTGCATGTAGCAAGGGATGTCTGTCCAAAGGCTAACTGGACTGTGGAGCTTCGCACGTCTCACATTCACACATTGTTACGGTCAGAGGTTGCGTGTTAAAGCCATCTCTGTGCAGCTCTCATCTGTGCCAGCAGCACTAAAAGCTTTCTGAGAGGTTGTTCATACTGAACAGACGCTGCTTCTGTCAACATGCCTCAGCTTTTTCCTCGCCCCTAGCTTTTTATAATTTATTCTGCTCTTTTTTCTTTTGAATAGAGACATTAAACCAAGTGATATGGTTGCAAAGCTTTTTAAGACATAATTTGCTAGGTTTCTATCCAACTATTTTTGCAAGTGTTACATTTGCACTTAATGGCCTGGTTTCACAGACAGGGCTTAGATTAAGACAGGATTAGATCTTAGTTCAATTAGGACATTTAAGTAACATTTATAAACATACTTTAGAAAAAGACATTACTGGTGTGCATCTTGAGACAAAACAATGGCACTGACTTAATTTAAGATATATCATTGTAAGTTGCTTTCTGTTCAGCTCAAACATGCATTTTAGTCTGGGACTAAGCCTTGTCTGTGAAACCGGGGGAAAGTCACAATGATTTAAGTAGCTTTAACAGTTCTATGCATCACTTGTTGATTGGATGTTGAGATGTGGGAGTTGCACACAAAGTGGAAAAAATGCCTTTAAGTTTACGGGCCCTATTTTAACGATCTGAAGCATATGGTGCAGGTGCACTTAATGTCCGAATCACATTTGCTAGTTTAACAACGGAAAACAAGGCGCATGGTCCAAAAGTGTTGTACCTAGTCTCTAGTCATGGGTGTGTTTTGGGCCTAACCGTCGTGCAATAAACCAATCAGAGTCTAATCTCCCATTCCCTTTAAAAGCCAGTTGCACTTGCACCATGGCGGATTCGCTATTTACGGGGCGGAATTTGAATATTTGAATGAAATCCTGGGTCTAGATATTGTTGATTGTGTATTAATCTAAGCTTTGGTTTTTACCTCTTTTTATTCTTGTCTTCCACCAGCAAATTGTAGCAGATCAGAAGGAAGACGCCGAGCTGGAGTCAGGCAAAGGAGAAAAAGGGGAGAAGGGGGAGAAGAAGGACAAGAAGGAGAAGAAGGAGAAAGCAGACAAGGAGAAGCCAGAAAAGAAGGAGAAGCCAGAGAAGAAGGAGAAGCCAGAGAAGAAGGAGAAGCCAGAGAAGAAGGAGAAGCCAGAGAAGAAGGAGAAGCCAGAGAAGAAGGAGAAGCAAGAGAAGAAGGAGAAGCAAGAGAAGAAGGAGAAGCCTGAGAAGAAGGAGAAGCCTGAGAAGAAGGAGAAGCTAGAGAAAGAGAAGCCAGAGAAAAAAGAAAAAGCAGAGAAGAAAGAGAAGAAGGAGAAAAAAGAGAAGAAGGACAAGAAAAATGAGGACAAGGCCAAAGGAGAGGAGGGAGAGAAAGACAAGGAGCATGAGAAGGAAAAAGAGAAAGTTGAGGAAGAGCTAAAGCCAGAAGATGCAGGCGCGGCAGAAACCGAAGTAAAGGAGGAAGGAGAAAAAGAGCAAGAGAAAGAAGAGGAGGAGGAGGAGGAGGAGGAGGAGGAGGAGAATGCAGTGGTGGAGGAGGAGGAGGAGGAAGAGGAGGAGGAGGGGAAGAAGCAGAAAGCATCTCGCCGTCCCAGGATCATGCACTGCAAAGTCAAGTTGCTGGATGATACCCTCTTCGAGTGTGAACTGGAAGTAAGCGACAAACACACACAAAGCACACAACCGCCGCATTTGTTACTTATCGAGTGCGGTGTATCATTGTCTAGTCCCGGGATAGTGACTCTGAAACTCAAGCGTTGCACAAGGGCTTTTACTTCCTTTGCTAATTGACTCTCAGACTACCAAGAGACTGTTCGTGCTGATGTGACACTTTGGCCTGCTTTTGTTGCGATCATATTGTGTGGCTCGAAAAAAACGACTGAGCTGACTCAATGTCTACTGTCTACCGAGAAAGCATTCTAAGTGAAACAGAACATCCTTATTAGAAGCAACCTGACCTGCAAGTTTCGCTTTACATTCACAGCTATTTCTGATGTTAGCATGTAGCGAGCTAACAATTTGTGACCAACACAAGAGTCTCTATCAGAATCGAATCTACCTTATTTTTAACGTTGTAACTTGAATGTGTTGAGTCTTCTTTCCTCATGCCCTTCCAGTTATTTTAGCTGTACAAAAACTGTCCGTTATGCTACTTGATAGTATTGCAAACTGTTATCATATTATTTAAATTATTATTGTAAGCATAAACACACTGATTTGTAGTGCAAATTATTTTACCATTTACAGCGTTATGTTATTCTTTTAGTTTTGTACCTATTACCTATGAATCGAAGTCTTTCCACATTCAAAGAAAATGGGTTACCTCCGCATTGAAAAATAAGGTGGATACAAAGTCAACTATTTATGTACAACATACACTGTAGGCTTTAAAAATAGTAAGTGAAACAGTCAGCATAATTCAACAACGGTTCAAACTGAAATGTGCTACATTTTTGTCACATGACCTCCTCTCTTTGCATGCAATCTATTTATCTTATAAAAAATGTCTTAACCTTTGTCAGTCCCATAATAGTAATTAATAATAAAAATCATTAACTTTAAAAACATAAGTAGCTATATAGGGACAAAAGGTGTTATCTGCTTAAAATACTTAAATAGTAATTTTCCAAACAGGGGCTTTTAAGTTTTAACTACATGTCTTTGTTTCTAGAAACATGCCAAAGGCCAGGAGCTGTTTGCAAAGGTGTGTGACCACTTGAACCTGTTAGAGAAGGACTATTATGGCCTGGCCATATGGGAGACGTCAACCATAAAGGTACCTCAATCTGTTAGCACTCACTCACACTCTTTTAATGTTCACAGCTATTTATTTCTTGACAGCATAATTTCTTCGAGTTTGAAGGGATAGTTCACCCAAAAATGAAAATTCTGTCATCATTTACTCACCCTCAAGTTTTTCCAAACCTGTATGAATTTATTTCTTCTGCTGAACACAAAAGAAGATATTTTGACGAATATGGGTTGATGGACCCCATTGACTTATTGTTTTCCATACTATGGAAATGATGACAGAATTTTAACGTGAACTATCGCTTTAATTTAGCTTTTGGAGTGTTAATTAATTAATTTTTTTTTTTTTAAATGATGGCTGTATTGTTTAATGTCTTTTAAAACTAGAATTCATTCTTATCAGGAGTTTTGATAGCAGTAAAGGCCTGATCACACCATAACTATAACTTTTTAAGTTTTAATAATTTATTTATTTATATGAGAATAGATAAGTCCACAGCTATAGCAATAACTATACAAAAGGAACAATATCATCCGAATTAGAATAAAAACATTGACAGCCAATCAGAATCCATCCAACTTTAAAGAGCCTGAGCATATAAAGCAGCAAATGACCCAAAGGTAGAAAATGCGGTCCGACTTTATATTAGGTGGCTATTATTAACTACTATGTTAACTACTATGTACTAACTTATATCAAAAAAATAAGTACAATGTACTTATTGTGTTCATATTGTATTGCAAAACACTTTTGCTGATATTGAGGTGGGATACGGGTAAAATTATGGACAGGTGTGGTGGTATGGGTAAGTTTAAGGGTAGGTCTTAGGTGTAAGTGTCAACAGTGTAATTAAAAATGTAACTACAGAAATGAATTACAGATGTAATTACATGCAGGTAATTTTTTAAATGTGAGATCAATGTGAAAACATGTATGTACACAATAAGTGCATTGTATCAAATTATTAATTTAAATGTTAATAAATAGTAGTTAAGGCCACCTAATATTAAATGGGTCCGAAAATGCTTACAGTTAGACAGAACGTTTGGTGTGGACGCAAATATAGTTACCGTTGTAGTTATCTTAAAGTTATCATTCTTGGTGTAAACAGGCTTTTAGTTAAAGTGCCCTTTTTTCAGACATGGCTGGACTTTACCAAGGAGATCAGACGGCAAGTACAAGGTGAGTAGCTTCATGCTGTTCAGCTCTTTGACATATGTAATAATTATCAGAAAGTCAGTCTCTATTTTTCTGTTCTCCTATTTTAAATCATGTTTGCATATATCTAGGCACCAACTACGATTTCACATTCAATGTGAAGTTCTACCCACCTGATCCTGCCCAGCTATCAGAAGACATCACCAGGTGAACAGCACTTTCTTTATTCTATATATAAGGTTCAGACTGTCCACTCACACATCACAGCCTCTCTGCAGCTCTGGCCAGATGATTTGACCTTTGAATTCACCCATCCCATTTTCTGTCTTTCCTTAACATTTCCTGTCCATGATGTCTAGGATTATAGCCGTATAGAAATCAAATCTGTTTGGCTTAGTGAGATTATCAAATCATGAAGGATGCAATTATTTACTTTATTTTTAATTATCACAAAAAAATCATAATAGCTATCATTATTTTATTGTCATATTTAATGGGTCAGAAACTGGAAATGTAGCCTATGAAAACTTTGTTTACTTAAAGACGTTTGAGTTGGTTCTTGAAACGAGTGTACCAAAGTGAGAACAACCAAATGTAAAAAAAAAAAAAAGTTATTTCCAAATCGTTCAGCCATAAAAGGATGGTTCACACTTAAAGTCTTCAGAATAAAACATAATTCTCCCACGATTCTGAATTATACAAAATAACATTTATTTGAGGTTCTGACAAAATACTTAAAATTGCTGCAGTCTACTTACTTTAAAAAATTTTTTTTTTATATTTTAATTAACGGAATTTAATTTTTTTTTAAATATTGATTTGAATGAATGATGATTCAATAACTCACTGATAATGATAATAAAATGGTCGGCACACCAGGCACATGGTCCAAAAGGGTTGTACATAGTCTCTTAATGAGACTTTCTTTACAGATGGGCGCAAGTGCATTTGCTATTTAAACAACTTGCTGCTGGACGTGAAAATGATAACTGTGTCGGGCTGAAACTAACAAAAAAACATCACGCCTGGCATCGCATTGCGCTGGGTTTATGATAGGGCCATAGATGGTGCAGGCTAGGTCCTTGACTCAAACTGCTTGCAATCACATCATTCTCTATAGTGCACAGCTGATTGGTTGCTGTATCAGTAGCCAAAGAGCTTACATGCTCAACCTTCAAATACTTGGTTAGCATTTGCTAGCAGTGCAGCGTGCTTTCAGAAACCCTCAACCTTTTCCAGTTACACCTGTATAGATCTGCTCGGGTAATTCATGTATGCTATATTGTACAGCAGCAGCATGTCTTACTTGCTCACAGCAGTGTGTCATGTACTGGAAGTAGCAAGTCCTGTACTTTCTCTGCAGCAGCAATAACAGCAGCAGCAGCGTAACAGATCTATTTCACCAAGACCAAATACATCAACATTGTCATATCCATTACCATGCCAAACACTGCGAGAGTTGTGACAGAAATACATATTTTTAACAGTCACTAGTCGCCACCTTCTGGTGTAACAATGTAAATGATACAATCTTTATTTAAAGCATAAAATTACTTTCAAAGGGTGATTTACTCTACTATAGACATCAGTGTTTATATCTGATTCTGAACTATAAACTTTTATCACAGTACTTTGTGATAATTTGAATTATTCAATTCAATTCAATTCAATTCACTTTATTGTCACACAGCTATATACACAAGTGCAACAGCAGGTGAAATTCTTGGTGCAGTTCCGAGCAACATAGCAGTCACGACATGACATGTACAACATTTAAGCAACAACAGATTACACATCTGATGCGCCCACAATTACTCACAGCACAGTATGTAACATAAATAATGATACTGTGTGGTTGAAAAGACTGTTTGTCAAAACAGCGTCAAATCACTGTTTGTGTAAAGTGTCAAATTACTTTCAAAGGGTGATTTACTCTACTATAGACATCAGTGCTTATATCTGATTCTGAACTATAAACTTTTATCACAGTACTTCTGTGATAATTTGAAAGATTGTAACATAAATAATGATACTGTGTGGTTGAAAAGACTGTTTGTGAAGCTGTTTCATACCTATACATGACAAAAGCTCTCTGGGTCAGCGATAGCAACGCAGATTTGAATGATCGCTGTGATTGTACTTTTTTAATAGACATAGCCGAATTGCTGTCATGTAGGAATAAGTGATCGTGTCATCGTATGGGTGTTTAAATCGACATTGCAGTCTTTTAATGATTAATCGTGCTGCTCTAATCCTTATTAGGGTCGTGGGGGGCTGAAGCCTATCCCAAAATCTGGGCCCACAGTAGGATAAACACCCTGAATGGATATCCAGTCCATCGCAGGGCTCACAAACATCAGGGCTCATCACATTCACGCAATTTTTTTGTGTCTCCAGTTGACCCATGCTGCATGTCTTTGGATTGTGGGGGAAACTGGAGCAATCGGAGTGAAACCACACAGACATAGGGAGAACATGCAAACTCTCTCTCTCTCTCTCTCTCTCTCTCTCTCTCTCTCTCTCTCTCTCTCTCTCTCTCTCTCTCTCTATCTATATCTATATATATATATATATATATATATATATATATATATATATATATATATATATATATATATATATATTATATATATATATATATAGGTGAATTGAATCGGAACCAGGGTAATACAATTAGAAAATTCCATCTCTACTTTTATCCAATTCCAGCCATATAGGGCTGTATATTACTCTCTCTCGCTTGCTCACTCACTAATTTTAAAACTAATCTCTGATACTTGCCAGATTAAATCATTAATAAAATGGAGAGCCTCCTGCTGTTTCCTACTAAGTGAGCATGCAATTCTCTAGGCAGTTTCATTATCACACTCATGAATTAAAAAAACCCTTTCACCCTGAATAATCACAGCGGCACACTGACTGCTGTTGTCATGGTACCAGTTTTGGACTCTTGTGTATTACTTTCCGCTACAAAAACTTGTCCCAACTTGTAACATTCAAAAACCTGGCACATAATGAGTGTTTTAGCTTAAATTAAATTACTTGTGCTGCGCAGGTACTACTTGTGTTTGCAGCTGCGGAAGGACATCAAGAATGGCCGTCTGCCCTGCTCTTTCGTGACCCTGGCCCTGCTGGGCTCATACGCCCTGCAGTCTGAGTTGGGTGAATACGACCCAGAGGTTCATGCCAGTGATTATGCCAAGGAACTCCAGCTGATCCCAGGACAGACCAAAGAGCTTGAGGAGAAAGTCATGGATCTCCACCGCACATACAGGTGATCATGACTTGTTTCTTGTTGGTGGAGTGATTATTATGTTCCCTTTCAAAAGCTACACTCAATGCTGCATAAGCTTATGCAATAGGGATGGGCATTTCAAGCAAAAATAATATTCGAAGATCGCTGGGAATTATTCGATTTTTATTCGAAAATCGCAACTCCTCCCCCGCATGCACGCATGTAAAGGCTACACGCATATAAACAGAGAGAGAGAGGGAGAGAGACCATTCACACTCTCAATCTGTATGATAACAAACTGTTTAATTCATTAGGGAATAGGCTATATCAACTCAAGCCATATAATTATTGTAACATGCTGAAACATATGACTGTTATTTGACATCGCCCCAAGTTACCGCAACGTTAAATGCCTAAAGTCTACAGTGTGCGCGTGAGACGTTGTGTTCTTCTTCTGTTGTCTGAGGGCGTTTTTACTCTGGCAGTTTAGTTCGAAATGGAGCACGGTTCGCATGAAAAATTGCTAATGTGAAAGCTTACATACAGAGCTTGGTGTGCACTGAGGTATCGGACCCGAGAACACACAACCGGAGTTTGGTTGCACTCGGAGCTGTGCTGCGATTCACGTGAATGTGCGAACAACACTCGGTGTGCACTTGTTCAGGAAGAAAAGTAACCAGCGCATGCGTTTTAGCCGATTGCAAAGTCATTAGTTCAATAACACACATGTAAGTGATGATAGTGTTGATGATTTACCTGAGATACGATCGCACAAACGTTCAAACACTGTGCATCGAAGAATAAGCTATGCAGTGTATTCGCGCATAGAGTGCAATCAAGGCAGCAAATTAATGGCAATTCACGTCTCCTCAAAAGAGTCTGTTTTCAAGCAGCAAAGCCGCTTTCCAGCGACACACATATGGTAAACCCAAGTGTTGTTTACTCAGCTGCACATAATAGCACCAAATTAATTAAAAAAAGCCCAATATATTTGACCCGTGTTCTGTTTACTATCATGCCCGTGCACGTTTGTGATGACGTTAGATGAACGCAAACGCACTAGGGTTCAAGTTGAGTGTGAAACCAGACCAACACTGCGGAGGCGGAGGGAAGAATCACGCGTCAAACGTGCCCAGTATAAAACACCCTGAGAACTGACTGGCAGCTTTAGGTGCGTTATTGGCAGCGCCTCCCTCTGGTCACATGAACGCGTCACCACCACACCGAAAACATGGGGATTTTTTTGAGGACGATAATCGCACAAACTATTCGATATTCTATAATTAAATCAACTATCGAATATTCGAAAATCGCGACCCATCTCTATTATGCAAATGGAAATGTCTTTGGCATAACCAGCTTTGAAAATGGTGTGAAAACACTTCAATGTAATTGACCCGGCGGTATTTATAGCCTCGGCTGGTGACGTCATCGGGCACACCTGCTGCACGAGGCTTTAAATAGATGAGCTCCAGCTGGAGCAAACCAGGTCTTTTTGTTTTCAGACCAACTCTATGTTTGGTGTGTTTGCAAAGTCTCTGGCCCAGAATGTGCCTGTATGCCTTCCCTCCAGTCGCTCTGCTACCAGAAGTTCTAGCCAGGGTTCGCCAGCAGGGGTCTTGCCCCCTATTGATAGCGCCGCGTTGGCCAAACAGAGAGTGGTTCTCGGAGATAATGTCTCTCCTCAACGGCTCGCCTTGGGCGATTCCGGCGAGGAGGGACCTTCTGTCTCAGGCAGAGGGCACGATATTCCATCCCAGGCCCGACCTGTGGAGCCTTCATGTTTGGCCCCTGAAGGGCACCAACTGAGGGACACGGGGCTTTCGCCTGAAGTTATTGAGACCATTCTAAGTGCTAGGGCTTCCTCCACTCTGAAAGTTTATGCTAATAAATGGGGTGTCTTTGAAAGGTGGTGTACGACACATAATGTAGATTCAGTCTACTGCCAGGTTGCTTCAGTTCTGGATTTTCTGCAAGAAAAGTTGTCATCAGGCACCTGCCCCTCCACTCTCATGGTTTATGTGGCCACTCTTTCGGCTTGCCACGCCTTGGTGGATGGGGTGCCGCTCGGGAAACATCCTCTTCTCGCTCACTTCATTTGTGGGGCTAGTCAGTTGAGGCCACCTGTTAGAACCAAGATCCCTTCATGGGACTTAGCTTTAGTCCTCGAGGGTCTGGTTGAGACCCCCTTTGAACCGTTAGAATCAGCGTCTGACAAACTTCTGACTCTAAAGATGTTTTTTCTTATGGCTATAACTTCTCTGAAAAGAATTGGGGACATGCAGGCTCTGTCAATATCACCATCCTGCTTAGACTTTGCCCCAGGCTTGGTGAAAGTGATTTTGCATCCCCACCCTGACTACCTGCCTAAGGTCCCTTTCTCGACTGTACATCCTGTCACTCTTGAAACCTTCTGCCCTCTGTCCTTCGAAACGCCGGATCAGGAGAGACTTCATAGACTGTGTCCAGTCCATGCTCTTCAGGCCTATGTCCACCGCACTAGCCAGTGGCGTAAGTCGGAGCAGTTGTTTGTTTATCATGGGGGCCGTAACAGAGGTTCTGCCGCCACCGAACAAACAGTCACATTGGGTCAGGGATGCTATTGCTCTTGCCTATGAGGTGCGCGGTCAAGCTTTGCCTATAGGGTTAAGGGCTCACTCCACCAGGGGAGTCGCCTCTTCTACTGCATTAGCAAGGGGTGCTCCTTTACAAAGTGTTTGTGATGCAGCAGGTTGGTCCTCTCCGCACACATTCATAAGGTTTTATAGCTTGGATGCTCATGCCACTCCGGGCTCTCATGTCCTTGAGTCGACATCACAGGCTAATGCCTGAGGCTTTTTGCGTTCTTGTGCACACCTAGACAACCGTAAGGGGCGGCGTGGGTATTCTCGGTTCCATTTGCATAAGCTTATGCAGCATTGAGTGTAGCTTTTGAAAGGGAACACTTGGGGTTACTTGACTGTAACCCTGTTCCCTGATAAAGCGGAACGAGATGCTGCATTGCTAGGCCGTGCTGATGATGCTTCAGGACTGGTCTTTAAACAAAGAGATCTGGTTTGCTCCAGCTGAAGCGCATCTATTTATAGCCTTGTGCAGCAGGTGCGCCCAATGATGTCACCAGCTGAGGCTATAAATACCTCCGGGTCAATTTCATTGACGTGTTTTCACACCATTTTCATAGCTAGTTATGTCAAAGACATTCCCATTTGCATAAGCTTATGCAGCATCTCGTTCCGCTTTATCAGAGAACAGGGTTACAGTCAAGTAACCCCAAGTGATTTATTTGCACACATATACAAATGGATGTTTGGGGATAGTTCACCCAAAAATGAAAATTACCCCATGATTTACTCACTCTCAAGCCATCCCAGGTGTATATGACTTTCTTTTTTCAGACAAATACAATCAGAGATATATTAAAAATGTCCTGGCTTTTCGAAGCTTTATAATGGGAGTGAATGGAGGACGAAATTTTGAAGCCCAAAAAAGTGCATCCATCCATCATAAACATACTCCATGCAGCTCCGGGGGGTTAATAAAGGCCTTCTGAAGCAAAGTGATGCGTTTGTGTGTTGTGTGTTGTGTGTTGTGTTGTGTTTGCGTTTAAAACTTTATAAACTAAAATAGCTAGCTTCTGACAGACGGCCATACGCATCGATTTACGTCGATAGAGTAACCGCTGACCTGATGCATGATATATTGAAAAACGCGGATGGAGCAAAACAAAACACCGGTCACGAATTAGAAGTCTAAAACGAGAATGTTTTAAGGAAAAATGTCAGAGGATTTCGTTATAAGAGAAGAGGAGCTTGAGTTTGTTACCCAGCCCTATTTTTTTGAACCGCGAGAGGCGTCAAAGCTACTCCTACATCGCATCAGGGGTTACTCCTTTGGCGTAAGTCTACCAGAAGGCCGTCTACAAGAAGCTAGTTATTTTAGTTTTTAAACCTTAAATATGGCTATTTTATAGCCATATAAAATATTTTACACTAACGCATCACTTCGCTTCAGAAGGCCTTTATTAACCCCTCGGAGCCGTGTGGAATATGTTTATGATGGATGGATGCACTTCTTTGGCTTCAAAATTTCGTCCTCCATTCACTCCCAATATAAAGTTTGGATTAGCCAGGACATTTTTTAATTTAACTCCGATTGTATTCGTCTAAAAGAAGAATGTCATATACACCTAGGATGGCTTGAGGGTGAGTAAATCACAGGGGGATTTTCATTTTTGGGTGAACTATCCCTTTAATAAAGGGGAATTAAAAAAAGGGGAATCTTTAGTAAGGTAATGTTATGATCCTGGGTAAAATGAGATAAGAATTTAGTGTTTTGCACTTTCAAATAATATACTGTCCAGTTTGCATGATATATGTAGCATGGTTTTTTTTCTGCAGATCTATGAGTCCGGCTCAGGCTGATATGATGTTCCTGGAGAATGCCAAAAAACTGGCCATGTATGGGCTTGATCTCCACCAGGCAAAGGTACAGTAGATTGACAGAAGACACTTTCCATGAATGCGATACAAAAAATAAAGCTTAAAATTGCCTTCAGAAAATGTTGACATACTAATATTAAATGGTATGTTGTATTGTTTTTCCTTTTTTATATGTTTTAACAGTTTGAATTCCATGATTTTGTTATTTTCTATCAACAAATTTGAAATAAACATCAATTTAAAATAAATAAAATGTTTAACATTTTAAAATAAATGAAATGCTAAAATGTTATATGCCAGCAGCATGCTTTAAATGAAGTTGGTTTTGTAGTTATTGATAAACTTATTAACATTTATTTGATCATTTGTTTTTTTACAATAATTTTTATTAGAATGAAATGTCCTTCATATCTCAGGAGTGCTTGTGATAAAAACATTGCACGTCCTGCCACTGCGCAGATTTGGTAGCTGAAACCAGGTCAATCTGTTTGCATCAAACTACAGATTTAAATAAATTATAAAATGTGCTATTTTGAAAGTGAAGCGGGGGCGCCCCCTAGTGGTAGAGATTTGAAAATAGCAAATTACTTGTTTATATACAGGGTTCCACTACCTCAAATATTTAAAGTCAAAAAATGTTTCTCTTTCTGTCAGGATCTGGATGGGGTGGATATAATGTTGGGGGTTTGCTCCAGTGGCCTGATGGTGTATAAGGACAAGTTGAGGATTAATCGATTTCCCTGGCCAAAAGTTCTCAAAGTCTCCTACAAACGCAGCAGTTTCTTCATCAAGATACGGCCATCTGATGTATGTGTACACAGACTTATATACTTTATTCAAGTCATATTACATTTAATTTCAAGTTTTTTTTTTTTGTAACATAAAGTGCTAAGTCTGCAATTTTAAAGATTATTATTATTATTAAGACATACCGGTATTCAATTTTTTTCTCCACAATTTAAACATAATTTTAACAAAAAACAATATTTAAAGTTACAGCCCACCCTCATATCGTTTCCAAACCTTGCATCTTCCAGCTCTCAGATGAAATATGGCTACATTAGACATGCTTTGTCTAGTTTGACGTCACAAGATGCAAGGAATCTGTTTTGCATCATATTGTTCAGATGTAGCATTTTTATATCCATTTATTTTCTTTTAAATAAAATTAAATATAAAAATGTAATTCATATCATATCTAATTTTATATTTAAAAACTATTTAACAGTATTTTTTTTTTTTTTCATTTAAGCCATTGTTTTATAATATTATCCAGATAGTGATGTTTTGGAATGTAAATAAATACATTTTATTCACTGTCGAATGTTTAATACAACATACTTAATTTAAAAAAGTTATATTTTTCAGTCAGCATAATTAACTGGAAAATTCTTTAAAAATATAAAATTAAGCACTATGTGAAGCCAAGAAGGCTCACTTATATTCTATATCTATTTTTCTAATGTTTCATAATAATATTTAATAATTGTTGGTGATTTTTTGTTCATGAGAATCAATATATGCAGTTGGCTTTTGTTGCAATACATTTTCTTTTTTTTAACACTTTTTAAAACATTTTTAGCTGGAACATTACGAAAGCGCCATTGGCTTTAAACTGCCCAACTACAAGGCCGCCAAAAAACTGTGGAAAGTATGTGTGGAGCATCACACATTCTTCAGGTATTAATATCAAGCAGTGCATCACAACATGTATTCACATCTTAGTGACTGTTGTTTTTATAGATTCATTTGAGTCCAAGTACATTATGAAGACATGTAAACTCTTCTGTCCCAGGTTGACATCCACAGAGGCGGCCACCACTCCCAGGAAGTTCCTGGCCCTGGGATCAAAGTTCCGCTACAGCGGGCGTACTCAGGCTCAGACCCGTCAAGCCAGCTCTATGATTGACAGACCTGCCCCCCATTTCCAGCGCTCTGCCAGTAAGAGGGCATCCCGCAGCTTAGACGGAGGTGTGTTACCATCTATGAAATTTCTTTTCCATTTTGCCATTTTCTTTATTCAGCTCTGATTGCCTACGGGTACAGAAAGTTATATTGAATATAGAGGCAGATGATTGGCAAACTTTGTTGGATTCTGGCCAATCACTGCTAGTCACCTCAGGGAGTCACAAGTCTGTTACTTGCTGTTGCTCTGCTTGGGATCTCATTTGCTCTCTCCTTCTTTCAACCTCTCTCCAGTTCTCTAATGTACTTCCCTTGGGGAAGTTCAGACTCTTTATGTAAGGTTTTTTTTCTGCAAGCAATCTGTTTTTATTTGAGCTGTGAGAAGAAGTCATTTGTCACTGGTGAACAATGAAGGACAGATAAATTCTGCATTCAGGCTACTCTCTCTCAGCTTTCTCAGTCCTCAAGCGTGGGTTTTGACACCTGCTGGCCAATCTGGGTCAGAAATGTTAAGTCATGTTGTCAATTGTGTGTATATGAAACGAGTATGAGATTAAACTGTGGCTGCATCCCAAATCACATACTTCCCTACTATATTCTGTAGTAGGCGAAAAACAGTATGTGACAAAAGAAGTCCGAATTCACATTACTCATGAAAGTGTAGGCAAATGGATGACCTACTTCATCTGGCGAGATTCTGAAGTGTGCATACGATGGACACTTTACTATCCCATGAGGCCACGTTAGAGGATTTATGAATGACAGTGAAGCGATTTAACTGACCCTGGTAGATCACATGATAATGACAACATGGCAAATGTAGTACGTCCGGATTGCATACTACACACTAGGGATGGGACGGTATGAAAATGTAGTATCATGATTATAATGACCAAAATAATATATAATGACCGTCGTCAATAACACAGCGCACATCCTTGTATCACAACGGATGCGCTCTCTCGTTTCATTCAAATGCAACTTGCCGTCTTGCATCGCCGATTTTGACTGTATTGAAAATGAAATCAGATGACTTTACTATTAATACTACTATAATATTGTTGTGAATGATTGTGTTGTACCCCTGTACAAAATGGATTTATAAACAGATAAGATTTAAAACGTGAATCTCAATTCAATATGTCCCCGTATTTATTTATGTGGTAAAAAAAAAATGTAAAGCCATTATAAAGCTTGAAAGAGCCAGGGCATTTTCGGGGTGAGTTGGAAAATAAACTGGACAGATCTATTGTACATTCAAAGGAAAGCCTTTGGCTTCAGTTACAGAAGGCATGGAATAACATTAGTGTTGAAGTTCTCAGAGGAAATATATTGACACTATGCCAGAGAGATGTGCTGGCAAAAGGTGGACATACCAAATATTAAAGTTAAAAGTGGATAAAAACGTCTCAGGTTACAAATGTAACCTTTGTTCCCTGAGAACAGGGAACGAGACGCTGCATCAGCTTCGGCGCTACGGGGAACGCCTCCGGCGTGACAGGTGCCTGAAATCACAATCAAAAAACGTCAATCCTATTGACCGGCGACAGCCTCTGACGTCATCAAGGTGCAACCAGGACGTATAAAAGGGCGCCTTGCCAACATGACAGCATCCGATCGTCTGAAGGGACTGTTTTCGGCAGGCAGGCCCTGCGGCATGGCAAAGCGACGCAGCGTCTCGTTCCCTGTTCTCAGGGAACAAAGGTTACATTTGTAACCTGAGACGTTCCCTTTCGAAAGGGAACTCGCACTGCGTCAGCTTCGACGCTAAGCCTTGCTCGAAGGCCTGGAACCAACCCATTCGACTTAGAAGGGGTTCCTTTAAGGGAACGTGGCAAGGGAACAACGAGGGAACCCTATGCCAGTCACTATTCGGGAGGTTCTCACCGAATGCCACCAGGGAGACCTGACCAGGTGACCCAGTCTGTTATGGGACACGTAATACGGTCAACCCTGTCTGTATAGTACAGAGCCTCTGGTACTCGCCTCCGAAGAGGCATCCCGCTAGGGTGCTGCAAGAAAGGCAGTGACCTCCACTAGCCGGACTTCAGAGAAGGGTTATCCCGGAGAGCAGCTCTCAACGAAGTGCTTTATAACCCTTGCTAGCGAGGGGAGTTTAGCCGCTCGATCCTCGCATCTATCAAGCACTTACTTTAAAACGTGCTTAGGAGGCCAGAGGCCTTACAGGCTGATCATACCAGGGAGGCCCCGAGGGGCCTACAACCATTAATCAGCGCCAAGCGGCCGTAAGCTCATAGTAAACCCTCATTTGAGAGGAGCTCATAAGCCTGCCCGGTAGGTAACCATGCCGTAGGCAATCTATGAAAATCCCCTCCCGTGGAGACTGCATAGCAGCAGCAACGTCTCGTCGTGCTAGGGTAAGAACACCGCCTTCAGGTCTCGCGAACGGCCAGAGACCGGCGCCTGATAGTGGGTGACTACTAGCTGTCAGCGTAAAGCCAGTTGTGCATTCCCGTCTAGGGAACTTGTTCCCCAGGGAGGCCGAGAGGAGCCTCCACCTGGAAACCTGTGCCGACTGCTCGCGTGTCCAACAGCGGAGCTCGCCCTCAGGAAGGCCATATGGGCCTGATACCTGATCGCAGTCGTGCTAGCCCTCGAGGTAGCTGGGAAGACAGGGACTCGCTTCATCAGTGAGGCCTAGCGGGCCTACCACCTGCAAAAATGCCGGGCACTTCTCCATCACAGCCCTCCGCTCAGTGACTGGACCTATCCAGAGACCACGAGACAGGAGCGTGCCCTCAGAGGAGGACACGTGGGGCCTACTACTCCAAGCGAATCCCACAGGGAAGCCCCGTGCAGCTTGCCTGATAGCAGCCCATGCTACGATCCGTTACCGAACCTGGGGACCGGGGAACGATTTCAGGGAGGCGCAATGCCTCCACCTGATAGCAGAACATGCCGTCCATAGCGGTTCACTTCGCTAACCGTCTCAGCGACCGAGAATCGGGAGCTCGCCCTCAGGGAGGCAACCGTACCCACCACCTGATAGCAGAACGTGCTACTCAAAGCACTACACGCTCTTTAGTCACAGCGACTGGGAACCGGGAGCTCGCCCTCAGGGAGGCCACAGTGCCTTCCACCTGATAGCGGAACGTGCCTCTCAAGCACTATATGCTCATTGCCACAGCGACTGGGAACCGGGAGCTCGCCTTCAGGGAGACCCAATGCCTACCACCTGATAGCAGAATGTGCTACTCATAGCACTTCATGCTCAGCGCCACAGCGGCTGGGACCGGGAGTTTGCCTCCAGGGAGGACAATCAGGGAGGCCGGTTGAGGCCTACTACCTACTAGCACTCGTGCTAGCCATCCAGTGACTGGAGCCCAGGAACGCCCCCACAGAGGAGGTCAGGTGAGCCTGCTTACCCCACAGCAGGCCCTTAGGGAGGCCAGGTAACGCCTACCACCTATTAGCAGCTCATACCAGCCGTCGAGGGGCTTAATGCCAGTGGTGCCCCCTCGGGGGAGACCAGGCAGTGCCTGCTGACACAGCAGGCTCTCAGGGAGGCCAAACGGGGCCTACCACCTGAGCGAAGGTAACCCAAACCGGGAGCCTACCCCTCAGGGAGGCCTTTAAGAAGGCTGGCTGCTGCGCCTGGGCTGACGGCAGCTGTCTGCTGCTGACGAAGGCCTGGAAATCCAGTTCACACCTGGGAACTCATCCCCAAGGAGACTAGTTGACGAGGTTACTGCTGATGTCGACACCCGTGGAGAAGATCCTCCAAGGCCCACTTGTGGACCTACCTGTCCTGAAGTCTTGCTGCCCAGACTGCCCAAGCTGGCTACTAACAACCAGCTGGCTCTTACGTCCGCACCTGGGGCTGGCTCCATCCCAGAGGCCGCTAGGGAACAAGCTCTCACTTTGTCCTAGGGCCCCCACGACGGCGCAGTCTCTCGGGCAGGGCCTACAGACATGAACCTAATCACATTGCCAACAGCAGTGTACTCAGCAGAAGTGCTCAACAAAAACCCTCTAAAGCAAGGGGAGTACAACTTGCGTCACCTGCTTCGGGGCGGCTGTCTTACTTTCCATGCAGCGGCCAACCGTAAATGCGAGGGCGTCAGCCATTGGCAATGCTCGGGCCTCAGGGGAGCATCCGACCAGAACCGCAAACAGAAGGTTTATCCGATGTTCAGCTCAACCCGAGCCCTAAAGAGGGTGGAGCAGAGACATAGAGCAAGGGTGAAACATTTCTTAGAAAAGACAGAACCCACCGGCCGAACCATCCGCCAGGAAGAGGCCGGAGGCCGCCAAAAGATGGCGGCCACCAAGCTTTGGAAGGCGGAAACCGCAGATAAAGTCTAATCGCAAACCGGCGAAAGACGCTTCAATCCACCCAACGACCACTGGCAAAGTCGCTGTCTCCTGCAACACCTCGACTGCGTTACTCGTAACCCCGGAACGCAGAGAAGGGGGCGGGCCTTGGCCGGACAACTCTGTAACAAGAGGAGGTTAGGTCAAGGATGCATAACAAGCCCTGTTTATATACCAAAGACAGGCCAGGGGCGAACAACCTTCCTTAGAAGGGAACGCCCCCATCCTTGACGGAACCTAGGCCAAGTGGTGCGACGTAAGTCCGCACTAAGGAAAACACATAGGAAAAAGCTCACAGTTCGCACAGGATGCTCCCTCGAGAACATCCCGTGCGTGCTCTTCCCCCAGGCAGTACATGCAGAGTGTGTGTGTGTCATCAGGTGTAAGGTACCTGGTACACGGATCCACGCACCTGCGGAAGTGGCGCTGCTTCTTGGCACACTTCATGTTGACGCTCTTTTCCTATGGCGATAACAGGCAAAACAGTCACTGAAGACGAAGAGATGCTGTCATGCTGGCAAGGCGCCCTTTTATACTTCCTGGTTGCACCTTGATGACGTCAGAGGCTGTCGCCGGTCAATAGGATTGACGTTTTTTGATTGTGATTTCAGGCACCTGTCACGCCGGAGGCGTTCCCCATAGCGTCGAAGCTGACGCAGCGCGAGTTCCCTTTCGAAAGGGAACAGTACGACTCACTTCACTTGATATTTGATGGTCAGAGCAACCATCTGCATGTTTCATGAACATTATGAAATTAAATCATGCTTTGGAGGCAAAAAAGGTCAATATTTTCAGGTGTTCTAATAATTTTGGCCACCACTGTCCACTGTATAATTCATCCGAAAATGCCATTTTTTTTAGTGTTGAAAACAAAAGAAGATATTTTGAAGAATGTTGGTAACCAGGCAGTTGACATTGACTTTTTTGAATGGCTACCGTCAACTGTCTGGTTACAAAAATTCTTCAAAATATCATCTTTTGTGTTCAACAAAGAAAGAAACTCATACAGGGTGGGAACAACATGAGGGTGAGCAAATAATGACAAAATTTTCAATTTTGGATGAACTATCCCTTTAAGTGGCCCTTTTTTAATGGATGTTAGATTATCTGCAAGTACAGTTTTAAACGACTACACTACAAGTGCACATTCAATACATTTAAGTGCACTTCTTTTTTCTGCACAAGGGCAGAATTTTTTTTTTTTCGTACTACAAAGTCTTTAGAAGTATTTGTTCTATTAAATGTATTATATTTTACATTATTTGCATTGTGTGTGTGTGTGTTTATGGTGTATTGAGTAGTCAGGTTAGCAACATGCAAAAATCAGACTCCATTGGAATCTACTGGTCTTAAACTTACTGACAGTCCTTTTCAGAAGACAGTCCTATGGAGAGTGTTCCAATTCAGTCTCTTGAGGTTGCATTTCAATTAAAGTAGCTGGCTGTGTAGACGGTAACAGCTCACTAGAGTTTGGAACAGAGCCATGTGTCTCTGAGGTAAAGTGGAGGTGATTTCTTGTGGTATAAATAAACTGTGGTTGCTTAAGGCAGTGCAGGTGAACTCACTGTGGGAGAAAAATCACAGCAGGGGTGTGATCCAGAAAAGAAACCCTTGTTAACCCACTGTTAATTTAACCATCCATCCCTTAGGTAGAATATGGACAGATTTAATTACTTTCTGCATTCATGAGATGAGATGTTTTCAGTTGAAGAAATTTTCAGTTGATCAGCAAACAACCCTCTCTGAAATGCTACAGAATGATTGCTGATGAACAAGTTGCTTCCTGAGAATTTTAAATGAAGGTAAGTTTGGTATTGTTTATTCTTGTGGATAACTCCCAGCATGTACCTGTGAAGACATGAAAGTCTGTGGAGAGTGAGATTTTGAGTTACTGAAGCAATTGTTTTTGTTGGAGTTATCTTTGATTGTTAGGTCGGTCTTTGCCCAGAGCATTTCTCACAGTCCGACAGGAGCTTGATGAATTCAAGAGGAGTGATATATAAAAATATATATAAGAAACAAGAAAGGATGATTGGTTTGTACTCCTGGGCTGCACTCTTTCCTGAGGTGGAGCTTTATGCCCTCAGCTTGTTCTTCTTTCTGTCACTGTGTTTACATGATTTTGAAGGTAGTTTCACATTTGAGATGACTCAAAAGACTTTTTCTAAATTACCCGTGTGAAAAAAAAGTGTGCTTAATTGTATTGAATGTGCACTTAATGTCTATATAGTGAATATAGTATTAATTAAATTAAAAGGGGCAATTATGTACTTCAAGAGAGTCCACATTTCTTAACATATTTAAAAAGTGCTCTTTGTAATAATATCAAGTTAAAATGTTTTAAATTACATTTGAAATAATAGTTTAAACAAATTCTGCTTTAAAAAAATACAGTATTTCAATGAATTGACTAACATTGTAAATCGCATTTAAAGTACTTCATTATAATTTTTTAGTGTAGCATGTTATTAATTATTACATTTAAAGTTTGCATATAATAAATGCTACTAAATGCAACCATTACAAATGTTTAATTACACATATATTTTAAAACAACACACAAGTTTCAATAGAAAATACATTAAAGTGTGTTTTATGTTTTAGTAAATTCAGCAGTACATTTGAACCATATTTCAAAGAATTATGAAACTACATATAAATAAGTACATAATTCCTACGTGGGCTAAAAAACCCTCAAAATTTCAGCTAATTAAAAAAAATCCGAAAACATTACATTCAGTTTTCCCTTGTAGTATGTTAATTAAAAGTGTATTTTTCCATAATAAGTACTCTTTTTAAAAGTATGCTAAACTTTTTTTTTCAGAGTGAAAAAAAAGTGTAGGTTTGAATCGTTATATAATTATCACAATAAGACCAAGAATGTGTATTACTGCTTATATGTCGTCTATGTTTCCCATCAAAGGTGCACAGCAAACACTTGAACTGGTTTTACGGCAGAACTCAAACAATTGTCACTTTCTATGTTAAAGTGAACTTATTTATTTTTACCATGACTTTAGTGTAACATACTTTTTTCTTTCTCCTCTGTCCTATTTATTTCTCTCTGACAGCCATGGTTTCGACTCCAGATAAGAACGCTCGTCCTGTCAGTGCTCCCATCATGTCTCCCATCTCCCCGGGTGATGTGGCTCCTTCCCCAGTGGCATCTGCTGCCCGCACTGACCGTAAAGAGACGTTCACGCCCACGGGCCGTCTACGCTCCATTGAGAGGAAGAGTGAGGTCAAGGCAGAGACCCATGTGACAGATGGCTCTAAAACACACAGCACCAAAGCAGAGGGCACACTTGAAATCAAGGTATGGCACACACAGTATATAGTATACTTTATCAATATGAAATTAAAGGTAATATATTTTAAATCATAATTAATACTACTGTATTTTTTTAATTGAGCAAAATTATATTTTGTTTTAAATCATTTTAGTGTCTAATTTCCCCACCTATTTTATGTGTTAGTATAGATGAAAGCCTCAGAAACTTAAACAAAATAAATGCTTTGATCCATGAACCATTTTTATAAATCTGCTGTCCAGACTCCTAACTGACCTTTGAATTATTGGAATAAGTGATCAGAAAGCAAGCCTAAAAGTACATGTAAGATGCCTTAAAGGTCCCGTTCTTCGTGATCCCATTGTTCAAACTTTAGTTAGTGTGTAATGTTGCTGTTAGAGCATAAATAATACCTGTAAAATTATAAAGCTCAAAGTTCAATGCCAAGCGAGATATTTTATTTAACAGAAGTTCCCTTTCAAAGCCTACAGCGAACGGCCGGCTTGGACTACATCCTGGTACTTCCTACATAAATGACGTCAGTAGAACAGTAGAACAGACTAACCTCCGCCCACAAGACTATGCGAAAAAAGGGGGCGTGGTCTTGTTGCTGTCCCACGTGGAGAAGAGGACGTGTCGCGTGGAGAAAAGGAAGTGTTGCGTTTGACTGTGTTTGTCGCCATGTCGTTGAGACGCTGTTATTTTCATCCCGGAGTCAAATCACCTTTGTTTGGCTTTCACAGGGACGCTGTAGAGATCATTGAGCGCGCATATATTTCCCGTTAAGAGGCGGGACCTTTCCTCGTGCGCTAAGCTGCTGTCGAATCACAACACAGGACCGTGCTACGTTCGCTAAGCTGCTGTCAAATCGCAACACGGGAACCGCTGGCACAATCAGAACTCGTTACGTATTTCTGAAGGAGGGACTTCATAGAATAAAGGAAGTCATCAGCCGTTTTTAGGAGAGTGAAAACAGCGGTATACAGATAAGTACATTGTGTTAAAATACAGTTTTTTTTTACACGCGAAACATGAACTCATGTTATATTGCACACTGTAAACACAATCAAAGCTTCAAAAAGACACGAAGAACGGGACCTTTAATGCCTTTTCATAACAAGAATGACAACAGTTCAAATTAGAAACAAAAGCGTCTTTACTTGGGACCACAAATGTTAGACAGACATGATATTTAGGTCTATTTGAGATAGCAAGAGTATGCATACTCTCTCTGTGCTGCTGCAGACGGTAGCCCGGCGAGAACGGCGGCACCGTGATGCCCCGGTGGTGACAGCCACCAATGGGGAGAGAAAGAGCCAGGTTTGTGCTCATGATTTCAGCCAATCACTAAGGCTGTTATTATATGCATTTAAAAATTGGCCCTTCACTAAGCTCCACCCCGCTTGATTACATTTTTGTCGCTCAGACAAGCTTTACATACCTACGTTCTGAAGCAAAATGCAAATTAACTATGTTATTATCTAAGTTATTAACATTAATGTATCTTGGAACAAATATTCTAACTGATATTACACATATTTATTAGGGACTGAGAGCTGCCACATAGTTGAGTGCACTTCTCAAGAACCTTGTGTTATTATTAGTACCCTGGCAATAACATTTTACAGTATTTTTGGACAATATCTGTAAATTGCTTAATTAAATAAATTCAGATTTTCCAAACAGACATAACTTCTATAGACTTTTCTTTCAAAAGAACAAAGGGTGTATAATTATATTGCAGAGACCAACAGTTGCTTAAGATGGATTGGTCAGTAATTTTAAGGCGGGGCTTGGCAAAGGAGCAATTGCAAAATCAGTAATATTATTTTAATTAATAGAACAAGCAAAAACTTATGTTAAAAGATTAGTGCATGCTTACAATATTATAGTAACATGCTATAAGGCATAAATGAACAGCTGTAAAGAAATCATAACCATTGTGAATCTTGTTTTTTGATGCAGTAAGTGAGTAGCAAAAAGGTAACTTGTTTTGTAGACACTTACATGCTCTCTTCCTTCCCCCCTGGGGTCTAAACAGTCGCCACGGGCGGACACAGAGATGGTGCGCATGAGGAAGGTCAGAGCTCGTTCCATACAGTTATCACAGCATGAGGATGATGCCATTGTACTCATCATCTCCTCACTGTCCATGTTTTACAACAAAAAGATAATTTATTATTTTTTCTCATCTGCTTTGGCTGTATCTTGCTTGCACTTGTTTGGCTTTACCAGACAGCACTGTAGCTGTCAGATACATACTGGCAGCACCAGTGAATCAGTGCATTCTGAGGTTTACAGAATGAAGTGTTCACGCCGCAAGAGTAAAGTACAGATGAACATTATGACATTGTTATTATGGTATTTACTCTAGCATGCATTGTCTGTTGTCATGTAGTGTCTTTTACATGGATGCAGACCTAAACTTTGGTTTTTAGGGAAGCCAAACTGTGTTCCCCTGCTGCAAACCTGAGTTACTCCAACTTTAAATCCAACTGAGATAAATAATATAAACAATTTTATAAATGTTTGAATTGTACATTTAATTCATTAACATTTTTAGAGAAGCAATTTAAAACATATTTTAATGAATGTTCAAAACAACTTAAGCTCTGTCAACAGAAACATGCTGATAAAGTATAACAGAAGATATAACAGAGATATATACACTACCAGTCAGAAGTTTGGACATACCTATTTTCCTGAAAAACCCATGCCCTGGATGATTTCAGCAGTACACTATATTGTCAAAAGTATTGGGACACCCCTCCAAATAATTGAATTCAGGAGTTCCAATCACTTCCATGGCCAAAGGTGCATAAAATCAAGCACCTAGGCATGCAGACTGCTTCTACAAGCACTTGTGAAAGAATGGGTCGCTCTCAGGAACTCAGCGAATTCAAGCGTGGTATCGTGATAGGTTGCCACCTGTGCAATAAGTTCATTCGTGAAAAAATTCCTCATTACTAAATATTCCACGGTCAACTGTTAGTGGTATTATAATGTTAGTGGAAGCAATTGGGAACAACAGCAACTCAGCCACGAAGTGGTAGGCCATGTAAAATCACAGAGCGGGGTCAACGCATGCTGAGGCGCACAGTGTGAAGAAGTTGCCAACTTTCTGTCAATAGCTACAGACCTCCAAACTTTGTGTGGCCTTCAGATTAGCTCAAGAACAGTGCAGAGCAGTGAGAACAAGAACAGAGAGTGTCATGGAATGGGTTTCCATGGCCGAGAGGATGGCCACAGCGTTGGATGCAGTGATGTAAAGCACACCGCCACTGGACTCAGTAGCAGTGGAGACGTGTTCTCTGGAGTGACGAATCACTCTTCTCTGTCTGGCAATCCGATGGACGAGTCTGGGTTCTCTAGATGTTTTACCCGTCAGAGCAGATCTAAACAGGTCTTCCTCGCACCGGAGGGAGTACTCAAATATATATATATATTTGTCAGGTAACTGTGCATTTAAACATTACCCTTACAGACAAACCTTCCTGGACAGGAACACCAGGGCTATCTCTACTTTGTTCGACCGTCAGAGCGGATCTACACGGTCCTTCCTCTTACCACCAAGGCTATACAGATCTATCCGTCAGAGCAGATCTAAACGGATCGTCCTCACGCTGGAGGGATTTCAATTTATCGTTCCCCCGTCTCTCAACCTCTTCCACCCAGACAGCCTTAACAGAATAAAAAAATAATAAAAAAATAAAAACAGGGTTAAATTGAAACATAATTAAAGTGCAGGCAGTTCGGACAAAGCACAGAGCTTAGTGGTTGCCAGGAGAACGGTACTTGCCTGACTGCATTGTGCCAAGTGTAAAGTTTGGTGGAGGGGGGATTATGGTGTGGGGTTGTTTTTCAGGGGTTGGGCTTGGCCCCTTAGTTCCAGTGAAAGGAACTCTTAATGCTTCAGCATACCAAGACATTTTGGACAATTTCATGCTCCTAACTTTGTGGGAACAATTTGGGGATGGCCCCTTCCTGTTCCAACATGACAAAGCAAGGTCCATAAAGACATGGATGAGCGAGTTGGGTGTGGGGGAACTTGACTGGCCTGCTTTTGGCAATATAGTACAGGTGCTGGTCATATAATTAGAATATCATCAAAAAGTTGATTTATTTCACTAATTCCATTCAAAAAGTGAAACTTGTATATTATATTAATTCATTACACACAGACTGATATATTTCTAATGTTTATTTATTTTAATTTTGATGATTATAACTGACAACTAAGGAAAATCCCAAATTCAGTATCTCAGAAAATTTGAATATTACTTAAGGCCAATACAAAGAAAGGATTTTTAGAAATCTTGGCTAACTGAAAAGTATGAACATGAAAAGTATGAGCATGTACAGCACTCAATACTTAGTTGGGGCTCCTTTTGCCTGAATTACTGCAGGCATGGAGTCCATCAGTCTGTGGCACTGCTCAGGTGTTATGAGAGCCCAGGTTGCTCTGATAGTGGCCTTCAGCTCTTCTGCATTGTTGGGTCTGGAATATCGCATCTTCCTCTTCACAATACCCCATAGATTTTCGATGGGGTTAAGGTCAGGTGAGTTTGCTGGCCAATTAAGAACAGGGATACCATGGTCCTTAAACCAGGTACTGGTTGCTTTGGCACTGTGTGCAGGTGCCAAGTCCTGTTGGAAAATGAAATCTGCATCTCCATAAAGTTGGTGAGCAGCAGGAAGCATGAAGTGCTCTAAAACTTCCTGGTATACAGCTGCATTGACCTTGGCCCTCAGAAAACACAGTGGACCAACACCAGCAGATGACATGGCACCCCAAACCATCACTGACTGTGGACCTTTACACTGGACCTTAAGCAACGTGGATTGTGTGCCTCTCCTTTCTTCCTCGAAAATTTACTTTCACCAGAGAACATAACTTTGGACCACTCAGCAGCAGTCCAGTCCTTTTTGTCTTTAGCACAGGCGAGACGCTTCTGACGCTGTCTGTTGTTCAAGAGTTGCTTGACACAAGGAATGCGACAGCTGAAACCCATGTCTTGTATACGTCTGTGCGTAGTGGTTCTTGAAGCACTGACTCCAGCTGCAGTCCACTCTTTGTGAATCTCCCCCACATTTTTGAATGGGTTTTGTTTCACAATCCTCTCCAGGGTGCGGTTATCTCTATTGCTTGTACACTTTTTTCTACCACATCTTTTCCTTCCCTTCGCCTCTCTATTAATGTGCTTGGACACAGAGCTCTGTGAACAGCCAGCCTCTTTTGCAATGACCTTTTGTGTCTTTCCCTCCTTGTGCAAGGTGTCAATGGTCATCTTTTGTACAACTTTCAAGTCAGCAGTCTTTCCCATGATTGTGTAGCCTACAGAACTAGACTGAGACACGATTTAAAGGCCTTTGCAGGTGTTTTGAGTTCATTAGCTGATTAGAGTGTGGCACCAGGTGTCTTCAATATTGAACCTTCACAATATTCTAATTTTCTGAGATACTGAATCTGGGATTTTCCTTAGTTGTCAGTTATAATCATCAAAATTAAAATAAATAAACATTTGAAATATATCAGTCTGTATGCAATGAATGAATATTATATACAAGTTTCATTTTTTAATGGAATTAGTGAAATAAATCAACTTTTTGATGATATTCTAATTATATTACCAGCACCTGTATATATATTGAAAACAGGAAGGGGCCACGCACTGGACCCTATTGTACCCCGTTGATACCCCAAGATCTCCTGAAGAATTTACCTGTTAGGCAGAACTTTTCAGAAGTGCCCCCCCCCCCCCCCCCCTTAAATTATTTTTAGAATCATTAACAAATCAGCATTATAACTTTGCAGAGCTATTGGTCCATATGAAAAAGTCAGAAAGGCTGAATCTGTTGAATGCTCGCTTTGAAATCAAGTAAGTCAAGTTAAATCCTCACTGATTGCTGTCTAGCAGCTTGTTCTGTGAAGAAAAAAAGAGAAACCTTGTTGAAAACAACTTGCTCAAGTGTTTTTCACCATGAATGGAAGAAGACAGACTAGTCTGCAGATGGTCTGGAATTTAATGTTAGTTGCACAAGCCAGCTTGAATGTGGTGGGAAAAGTTCCCGTGTGTAGTGAAGCATTTATGATGCATGTGATTGCTGTTTAAAGTGTGGGAGAGATGCTGTGTAAAATATGGGAGGGAATAGAATCAATGGGGCATGTGGTAGGATGGTTGGAGAGGGGAACTTTAGAGACCGCTGCCTCCATAAGAGGAGAGTAGAGATTTGCATGCGAGTCGTGGGTGTTTGTTAGTTTGTTGTGTTGAGAATTGGCTGCTGCTGATTGTTACTTTATCTGTGAAAAAGTGGCAAAGTTGTCAGTCATTAGGGAGGATGTGGGAGGAAAGAGGTGAATGCCTCCACAGTTTGCTAGTGTATGAATTACTGTTGATCTTGTTGTGTAGTTGGATGCTTTTGCAGGCAACATTGGCAGAAAAAGAAGACAGCACAGCAATGGATCTCTTTGACTTATATGCATAGGCTCTCTAAAGATGTGGTCTTACCTGACAGCACGTGCAGCGTGTCATTCTCAAATTCCCAAAAGGCTTTGACTAAACATGACTGGCTACATTTTATGCTGAACCCACTCTAGAAAAAGCTATAACATACAATACATTTAATGTGTTTAAGACCACCAGGCTTGAACCGATTCTAAATTTCATCCTGAATCATTCAAACTTGTTTATGAATTATGATTTCTGTGTGAAAACCACAAACAGGTTTTGTGCACAACAACGCATATATGCATGGTTAGAGAATGTGACCCACTGCTACCTACTCAAGTCAGCAGAATTGTTTGGATTTGCATAATTTTCTCTTGAATAGTGCACTAGACTAGAAGTGAAAGAACAGATACGATCTAGAAAGGTTAGAGGAGCATAGAGCATTGTTTACATTTATTTATTCCTACCCTTGTGAAAAAGATGTATATACTTTAGCAAAATTTTATTGCTGAAATAATGTTTTAAAATAGTACTTAAGTGCAAATTAAAATGTATTATAGTTTACATTTATTAAATGCAATTAGATTAATTTTTAACCCACTTAAGTGCATCTTTACATGTAATTTCATAATTACTTCTATTGTCTTTGAAATGTGGTTTCTGCCGAATGTACTGACAAGCATTTGTGGTAAACTAAAATATACTTTAATGCAATTTCTATTGAAACATGTATGTAATGTATTTAAATATATTTGAAATTACACTGTCAAAAAAATTCAGGTCTCCAATTGAAAATTTTCTAGTGACCGATCACAATTTTTCAGTTGGCCAAATTGAATTTCTGTGAATTGATGCAATTTAATTAACAGAAATTCAATTTGGCCAACTTAAAAATTTAGATGTGATCAGTCACTAGAACATTTTCAATTGGAGACCTGATATTTTTTACAGTGTACACATTCATAACAATGTAGCAATTCAGTACATTTCAAATATATTAACTTTAAAATATTGAATAACACACTACAGTTAAAATTGTAATCAAATACTTTACATGGGCTTTAATATGTTAGTCAACACATTCAGTTAAGTATATTTCTTTAAAGCACAACACATCCTGTACAGTCAAAAATAAAAGTTTTACTTTTAAGTTACATTTTAAATTATTACAAAGAGCACTTTTTTTAAAAGTGTACTTAAGTGTGTTAAGAAACATGAACATAGCCATGAAAGAATACTCTCTAAGTACACTTAAATGTACTTAAAAGTAATGTTTTATTAATATTATATCATGCAAGTGCACATTTAATACAATTAAGTACACTTCTTTTTCACAAGGGAGATCAAAAGCTTTTAAGATCATGAGATATAAAAATGTGGTCACCTATGTCCAAACCTTTGACTGGTAGTGTAATTTTATATACTGTAGATAATCATGTAGTTATGGACAATGCTCTCTAATATTCATCTTATAACCAAGATTATCCAAAACATTTTCAAGACAAGATTTACACTGGTGGGCCAGAGGGTCATGATGCTCAATTAAATGTAGCATTGATTTGATAACACCAGACGATTACAAAGTGAATAGTGTTTCACAAATGATGGCAAAGAGGAGCTTATTTTAAACTCATCACACTTTCATAACTTTACCCATTGCACAATTATACCTGACCTTGCAGTCACCCCTGACCTTTGACCTCTTCCCCCTGTCCAGCTTCAGCTGCTGTGGTTCATCCATATTTGATTTGTCTCCATCCCTCCACATCCCCACACACTGAATGAAACTGCAGATACAACCTTAAAAATGACCCAAGAATCATTTCACGACTTTCTCTACGTTCAAACACTGCCAACTTTTTTCCCCCCTGTTCTTCACAGAAAAGAGCTAAGAAAATTGAGGGTGAAACTATTTATATCAGACATAGCAATTTAATGTTGGAGGTTTGTATTGAAACTCTGGAAATGTCTTGTTTTTGCCGCTGCATGTCTCACTGCATGATATTCTGTTTCATCTTGTTTCTTTCTTCATTCTACTCACCGCACACTCTCTTTTGTGTTTTGTTTTGTAGCTTAACCCAAAAGGCTTGGCATGCACTATTTACCTCACTAACTGTAATGCAAGTACTCGCTTCTATTTATTCTTTGTTCTTGTTTTTAGCACTATTTCATTAAATATATGATTGGGAGTTTTGTTTTTAACTTATTTTATATTACATTCATTTACATTTTTTTCTGTTAATAATTTCATGCAAAATTTAGCCAGTAGTTGTTGTTTAAGCACTGATAAATGCATCTTTAGATGCCTTTTACAGGCTATTAACATTAATGCCTTTTATTTAATTTAGAAGTAGGCTCTATGCCTTCTCTGTTCCAGCTTTTCTAAAGGGCTTTTCACACTTTAAATTAATAACCAATTTATAACCCTGTATCGTGTTTCCTTTACATGCTTCATACTTACCAGATTTTGAGATTTCACACTAGATTTAGCCTGCAGGCTGGCCTGCAAATTGACGTCATGGCTAAACAGTTCAATAATAATGATTGAAAAAGAACAGCATTTGTACAGAGCTGACCAACTGTGGAATTGTCACCACATAAATCTATATATAAATGTCAATAATACAGTCTCTTCATCACTACTTAATCTGTTTTCTGTCACTGTTATTTTAAATGGACACTGAAACTAAACACAGTGACTGAGCAAAGCACATGGATATTTAATCAGGGAATTCAGGATTTCATGAGACTTAAAAGTGGTCTTTAGTCTGGGTTAAAAACAAATGTTAACCCAGGGTTAAACTGTGACAAGCCCATAAATATTCTGAAAAAGTCTACTGTTTAGCCAGATGTATAATCATTGTCTGTATACTAATGCATGTTTTTATTTATTTCTTTGTTATCAGATCACATGTTTAAATATTACAGATTTGTAGTGTTAATTATACTGATTATACAGCCTGTCCCAGTCATATATTTACATACTATAAAAAGCTACAGAAGCTGTTTGTCACTGTTGTCCTTGTGAGGTCTGATGACCACGTGGATTTTGTGACATTAACCCTTTCAGCCACACCATGACCTCTTTTCTAACCCTGTGACCTCTGTATAACCAGACATGTATAACACTGTCTCTATCACATATACTATTATTATATTAATTGTTTATGGTGTTTGAGCCAAGCACTGTTTTGCACTTTGCTTTGTTTCATAAATCAACTAATTAACAGACATGTGTCAAATCTATCATATGCTGCATTGAATTATGACAGCATATGATTCATTTAATACACTATAGCTTTAGAATGGAATATAGACCAGTTTGTAAAACAGCATGTTTAGAGATAAGGACCCAGCATTTGACCCATGTCTAAACTCAAGCTTTGTTCACACCTGAGCTTCAACTGCTTATCTAATGTTAAAACCGGTGAAGTGCTTACATGATTACCACCTCATCTGCCTTTTATAGAAGAGTTTAATTCATGATATTGTAACACTTTATTTTAAGGCTCAATTCTCGCTATTAACTAGATGCTTATTAGCATGCATATTACTAGGATATTGGCTATTTATTAGTAGTTATAAAGCACATATTAATGCCTTGTTCTGCATGACCATATTCTACATCCCTTAAAAGGATAGTTCACCCAAAAATGAAAATTACCCCATGATTTACTCATCCTCAAGCCACTATTGTATTCGTCTGAAAGAAGAATGTCATATACACGGATGGTTTGAGGGTGAGTAAATAATGGGATACTTTTCATTTTGGGGTAAACTATCCCTCTAATCCTACCCAAAACCTAAACTTAAACGCTACACAAACTACCTCACTAACTATTAATAAGCAGTAAATTAAGAGTTTATTGAGGCAAAAGTCATAGTTAATAGTGAATATGTGTTCCCCATACTAAAGTGTTACCAATGATATAACAACAGAAATTAGATCTTTTACAAACTTTAGTGAGCTGCCTGCCAGACTAGCTTTTAAGACATCATAAGCATGCTCCAGCAAAGTCATACAAAATAGTGCTACACACAATGATTTTTATAGAGTTGATGTTAGCATGTTGCTAAGTTAACAATATTTTAATACATGTAAAAAGTTGGTCTGATATATTTTTTTCTGTTAAGGATACATACAATGTTACTTTACGTTTCTGCCAAAAAGGTATCTTTGGAGGCAGAATAACGTTGCTGACTATAGCCAGCAGTTTATTTAATTTTACGTGTATGCTAGACTAAGTGTACAGTGCATGTGATGTACATTTTATCATTAGCATAGTACAGTATGCTTGCAGCTAGATTTCTCTAAACGTGAATACTCTGTACGCTTACCTCACGCATGCACATTTTGTCCACAAGGTGGAAACGCTGACCTGGCTCGTTTTACAGTTAAAAAGGAAAGGATGAGATGGAACAATAACAACACACTACTGGAGATACAACAACCATAGATGCACAATGCCTATGTTGACAAGTGTTTGTGTGAGGGGTTTAAGAGATACACGCAACTCTTTAGCATAGACATTTTTACCGCTCATCAAATTGTCAAATACACAACAAAGATGAAACTTTCTAGTCCACATGTGTCATGCATGCTATCAAATTAAGTATATCTTGAAAAATTATGCGTTAGTCTAAGACTATCCATATGCTAGCGTTCGTGGAACACTTACAATACTTTAAAATACTGTCTAGGTTGTCAGCTCACTAGATTTTGGAACCATTTGCTAAATATAAATAGATAAATAGCAGTTTCAAACTACGAACCTGCAATCTTAAATTTGACACTGTAATGCAGTAGTGACTTGCTTAAAAAGACTTACCCCAAATTTACAGAGGAGTCAGACAAACATCTTGGCTTTGTTTATTTTCACGTAGCAGCTGTCTGAAGTCAGTGAATGTAGATGATGAGGGCTGGTTTCTCATGAGAGTGTTTCACTCTTGCAGATGTTCTGTTGGGCACTGAGACACAGATCAGTTCTCTCCATTTTATTTCCAAAGTCTCGCCTGTCTACTGAAGTTAAATGAATACAGATCAGCTGAGATTTTAGACTGTCTGTCTCGATCTCATTAATCACAGTCTGTCTGTACACACATGGACTGTTTGTTTTGGGCACTTACAAAGACTCAACTCTGAGATGAATATTCATAGCGTCATATTGGCTGAGCACAGCTGATTACCCGATGCCACTGAGAGGAGATGATGGGTGACAAATCAAGCCGCGAGTGATGAGAAAAAGGGGAAAATGCTATTAGAAGACAGTGAAAGTGGAAAGAAGAGATCTGTGTCTTGGTGGCCCATGGACGATCTGTAGAATGGCTTTGTGTGTGACATTCGCTTGTCTGAAAACCGATGCGACTAGGGATGGGGATCATAAGAAATGTAATGTTTTTGGTTCCTTAATGACTCCATTAACTATATAAAAATATGTAAAATAATGATTCAGTGAGTGAATTGGTTGATGAGTTCAAACCCATGACTGATTTGAGATTTTTATTTATTTATTTTTTATTAGGACTGATTCATTAAAATATAACTGGTTCAGTCATTGACACCTACACATGGTACATTTGTTGTTGTGTACCACCAATGAGGACAACACGATATATACGTGCTATCTATTTATTGTTATTTGTATTATTTTGTATACATTTACATAAGTAAAGGTTCTTTATTTTCATCTATGGTTCCATGAAGAACCATCAGTGGAACCTTTCCATTATAGAAAAGGTTCTTTGGAGAACCTAAAATGGTTCCTCTATGGCTACTTTGCAAAATATCCTTTTGGAACCTTTATTTTTAAGAGTTCTTTCTTATCATCGATTCAGACTGCAAGCTCACAACCAACCCCAGATGGAATCTGTGGACATTTAAGAATTGTTAACAGAACCAAACATCAACATTATCCAGTGCCAGTGTATTGGTAAAAATACTTGATTCCCAACCCTAGATGTGACATCCCTTGAGTTTAGGGTTAAATAGTGATTTATGTAAGATCATCATACTAATGATATATTCATTGGGTTATTTCTCTCTCTTAATCTTTTCATCTGTCCCTTCATCTTCCTGTGTTCTCTCTTTTTTCCCCTCAATTTTTCGGTTCCTACGTTTCTCTTCTGTCCTCTTGTGCTTTTTTTCTTTTGACCTTTTTGGTATACTTCTCTCTGCCTGGACCTCTCTTTCTCTCTCAGGATGTGGAAAAGACACAGACCGAAATCATGCGTCATCACACAAGTATCAGCGAGCTTAAGCGAAGCTTCATGGAGTCGGTGCCCGAGTCCCGGCCCAGCGAGTGGGACAAGCGTCTGTCCACCAATTCGCCCTTCCGCACTGCCAGCATCAATGGCCAGCTGCAGCCCGACGTGAGTACTGGGGTTACGCAAGGTGTTAAAGGTTACACTTCTTTGTATGCCTTGCTTGAAGATAAAGACTAAAAAAGCTTGTGCTTGAAGATAGTTTTGATAGTCATCCATGTTTGTCAATGGAAGTTTCATACCGTAGCATTGTTTTTCCAAACTTAGAGATTGTAGAAACAGTAGAAATGTATATCTTAATTGCATACTGAATAGTTTCAGAATTTTTAGTTTAACCAAATCATCTGATGCGTATTGCACACAAAACTGAAAATCTCACACTTCAATTAAATTGACTGACTACTATGAATTTGTTGGGAGTCAGGTTATCAGTGTACCGAAAAGTTGTGTCGTCAAGATATGGGTTAATGCGATGAGCGTTTTGAGGAAGAAAAGTTTTTTCCCCAAATGTTTGCCAGTTTAGAGACACTTTAGTGGTGACTGATGAGTAAACTAGGCTTTCATGAGCAGATTTGTATATTCAGCTTTCTGTTTTGAGTTCTCTCTGTGAAATAAATGTTTAATAACTTTTAGAGGGCAGAAACGTTTACACACATTTTTCGACCATTTCTTCAGTGCTAAAGAACCCACATTCACGTAGTGTAGGAACCCACATTCACGTTGTGAACCTTTGTTTCGACCATTTGTGCTACAGCACATACAGTATAGCCAATCAAAGCGCTGTACTGATAAGCCTTTTTGTAATCTGATTTTGTCTGTCAAACTTTCTGAACTATGACATACAAACCTCCTTTTTTGTCAGTTTCCCAACATTATCAATGCTTGACATTAAAACTTGTCTGGAACAAATAGATTTTTTAAAGGGGCAAGTGAAAGAGTTTAGCAACCGGACAATAGGCCTGATTAAAATGTCAATAACAAAAAATAACTAGGGAAGTGAGTATGATTCTGATTTTATTACATTCAGTGTAAAAGGCCATTGATAGTGGTAATCGCGCCATTTGAGACTCGTAGTCACTTGCTTCATTCTTGAATTAATCGACTATTTGAACAAATCAACTTTTTGAAAAAGACTTTCCGCCACCTAATGGCAGTTTAGTTTCATATTTAAAAGTAGCATCGCATTGTTTCTGAAATGTTATCTTTGTATATTAATATGAATTATTTAAAAATAAATTATATATGTAGCTGAAATTTTGCAGTGTAAATGCATATATTAGAACCCTGATTAGAATATTGCTTTAGAACAAATTACATTAATGCCACAAAAACAAACAAAAAAACTTTCCATGTAACTTTTTTTTTTACTTAGACAAGTGAATGACCGATTAACTTAACCGGAGGACAAGCAAATAACAAGGCTTGATGTCAAGCTCTGATAATTGTAAAAGGTGTTGTTATGGTACATGTAGTTATCACGATTAAATAGTCTGTTTTAATTTCAAGGACTTTTAGGTTGTACTCACCAGTTTCCCGCCACTAGTTTGTCTCCTTGGTTATTCATTTAATTTGTCATTCTGTTCAGCTGTTGCCTAATTAGTTCCTTTTGATTGTTCCCTGCTTATAAGTTCCCTTGTTCCCTTTTGGAAATCGCACTGCGTCCTAAGACGCTTTGGGGAAATGCCTCAGCGTGAAAAGTGTCTGAAACTACTATTGAATCACGGCAATCCTATTGACCGGCGACAGCCCATGATGTCATCAATGTGTGACCAGAAAGTATATATGGGCGCCTTGCAACCATGACATTCATCTTTTCGTCTTCAGGGACTGTTGTGTTTGAAACGCTACTCGAGTATAAGGTAATACAAATCCATTACTGTTATGAAACGCACAGAGAAAGCCCAGTGTTTTCAAAAGTGTGCTGATCCGTGTCTTACATATTTGACACCAGAGGACGCACACATGAGCTGTGTGTTTACTGTCTGGGATAAGAGCATACACAGTCAGTTCTTGAGAGAGCTGCCTGTGTAAATTTCGAGTGCTCTTATGCATGGCTGGTGAGGGCGGTGAAAATATAAAATAATTAAATCCTGAATCCTCTCAGCCACCCTGCCTGTGTATGCTGAGCTGATGGATGTTATGGAACGTGCTGCAGGCAGGCTGCAGCTGCCATGGCGGCGCGTTAGAGGAGAGATTGCTCGTGTTAGATTGGTCCATCAATTTCTCCCTGGCCATAAGCCATCAGCTCAGGTGAGCCTTCCATTCCTTCCTGATCTTCATACAGAGATTGAGAGAGCGTGGAAGAACCCATATTAGGCCCGTATTCACTGACATCAGCGGGCTAATGTCGCTGATGTCAAGGGGATAGGGGAATATGGGTATGTATCGATGCCACCGATTGACGGGATGTTTGCAAACTATCTCGCATCTGGGTAGGCAACGACACTGAGAGCTCCAATCCTGCCATCTAGGCCTTTCAAAACAACGTTTCACTTAAATGTCAGGGCATACACGGCAGCAGGTCAGGCCAGTGCTGCCCTGCACACTATGACCATGTCCACACCCAGGCAGGCAGGAGGGCCTGGTCTGTCATGGTCCGAGGGCCGTAGACAGGACCAGAAAGACAGCGTCTCCTCTCGTGAACCCCCTCCGTGGAGGAGTAGGGCACAGAGGAGACGAGACTCCCGCAGGAAGAAGGATTTGAGGGAGGTGATCCAGAACAAACGCAGTCAGCGTCGGTGATGGATCATCTCCCCTGAGGGCGTAATATAACTCGGCTTTCTTCCATAACTCCCCAGGCGCTTTTTATTATACAAATAAATAGTTAAAAAATCATATATTGTGATTTCTTTTTTTTTTTCTTTTTTAGATTATGTCTCTCACAGTGGACATGCACCTACGATGACAATTTCAGACCCCTCCATGATTTCCAAGTGGGAGAACTTGCAAAATAGCAGGGTGTTCAAATACTTATTTTCCTCACTGTAAGTGGCACCAGGTCAGGCCTCCCTGGTGGCATTTGGGTGAATATGTTCCGGTGAAGGGATTTGGCTGGGGCTCCCTTGGGTCCCCTAGTCACATACCATTAAAGGGACCCCTTTTGTTGAAGTGGTTGGTTCCAGAACTTTGAGCAGTCTGGGTAGGACCTCATGTGAAGTGCATAAAGGTTCCTCTTGAGGTTTATAGCTTGGGCTATGACCATAGGGAATGCTGTCACTGACAGCCCAGTGTGACCTGAGGGGGAGTGCTTAGGGCATTTAATTTGAAGTTGCTTGTTCTGACAGTTGTCACTGCCAGTGGGCATGCACTCCCCTCAGCATAACGGTGTGGGTATATCGTTCCCCAAAACGTCTTAGGACGCAGTGCGAGTTCCCTTCAAAAGGGAACGTTCTCAAGTTACGTATGTAACCTATGTTCCCTGAGAACAGGGAACGAGACACTGCGTCTCTTTGCCTCTGGGCCTGTCTACCAAACAGTCCCTTCAGATGATAAGGTGAATGTCATGGTTGCAAGGCGCCCTTATATACTTCCTGGTCGCACATTGATGACATCATGGGCTGTCGCCGGTCAATAGGATTGCTCTGATTCAATAGTAGTTTCAGACACCTGTCACTCTGAGGCGTTTCCCCAAAGCATCTTAGGACGCAGTGTCTCATTCCCTGTTCTCAGGGAGCATAGGTTATATACGTAACATGAGAACATTTCATTAGTTTGATGTCTGGTCTCATCAATGTATACTTGTGCTATTATTTTTGCACTTCATCTGTGTGTGCCTTACATATTCTCTAGTAAAGCCTTGTTTTCTTCTTTTTTATGGTGTGATTATATACAACCCAGGTATGACAGTAGTTACCGATCCAGAAAAGCTAGTGAAGTTTTCGCCTTTGGTTTCGTTCCCGACATCTTGGAAAATGCAAGAGTTGGATTGGGTTCTGCAATTTGCCACATGAACGTCCAAAAGCGAAATCGTACAAAAGTCTTCTACCAATATAATTAGTGTTTAAACATAAAAACCTGACACAAAAGCATGTGCTATCTGTTTTTTGCATGATGATAAACTGCATTTGAAGTAATTTATTAGGTGAGTGGGACATCAGTGAGTGAGCTGATTCACAATGTTATATTGTTTGATGGATAGAGTACCCACTGTGTGTGGTTAAGTAACTGTTGTAGGGTCATTTGTGATGGTTGCTCTTTTCCATGCAATTAGACCTCATGTGAACTAAGGTTTTCAGGCTGTAAAAGGACGCAAAAGCATCAACAAGGAGTCCATCTGAATTGTCCTATATTCCAAGTCTTCTAAAGTCATACAGTTAGCAGTTCTATTCTTCTAAATGTCTCCTTTTGTGTTTCACAGAAAAAAAGGAATTCATAGGTTTTGAATGACGCTAATTAAATGGTGATTTCTTTTGCTGAACTGATACTTTAACATGAAAAACTAGGACATTTTTTCATGCAGTTTTCACTGATACAGAAGGCATCTACTTGGTCACTGACACATGTGTTAGTCACTGACACCTTAAGCACTTTATTTATCAACTCTTAGTTGTGTTTGTGTGTGTGTGGGCACGTGTGCACACAGGTGAAGCTGCCTCCTCTCCTACCTGTACACAGAGTAGCGGGGGGCATATCAGAGGTAAACTTACTCTCATTTGGCCGTTACTGCCAAGGCTGTCATGCTATCGCACCTGAAAGACTGATGGTTCTTTATGTAGATAAAGAACAACACAATCAGAAGCACAAATGGCCGCTGGATGCTATGGTCATGGCCCAGTCAGAGTAGGAGTACTCCTCTCTTTCTGAATCTGATGACTGTGGCTTTTATAGACCCCTAACCATGCCCTCTGCCAAAGCCATACCCCTTTACTACTGCTGCTGCTCTCTGAATGGCTACTGCCGGCTTTCCTCTGCTTTGATCTGACAATCGCATGGCTGGACTACACTGCATAAATAAGCTGCATGAGTCTGTTAGTTCATTGACAAGCAAAGTAGGTATAAAAGGAAAACGTAGTAAAATAAAAAAAAGCTAATAGGAAAATCAAACAATAAGAAACTGACGCCTCCTCCTCTTCATTTCATTGTCTCCCCCCCCCCCCCCCCCTTTTTCCCTCTTATTCATGTCCTTGTCCACTGGTTTTCCATCCTTTTCTTCCCCTTGTTTACTCTCCCCCATTTCTCTCTACGCAAAGTCTTGTCCTGGATCACAGTCCTGTCCTCCTCCACTTTCATCCATAGCTCCATCTCCACCTCGATCCTCCTCCTCTCCACAAGCAGGAGTGTCTAGAAATGCTCAGAGAGGGGCACATCCACTTGCCCTACGCCCCTCCTCTGCTGAGGCTTATTACATCATGTACCAATCTCAGACCTGAACACAATACACTGCCAAATGACATCCTCCTCTCAATTAATAGACATTAAATTAAAAATGTGAAGTTTAAATTAATTCTCTCAAATTCTCTCAAGACCATGTGCTTATCTATAGTTCCCTTTCGAGGGAACTCTCACTGCGTCGGAACGACAATTTGCGGGATGCTCCCTAAGCATCAGCGAATCTGAAGTCCAATCCGATTGGCGTGTGTGATGACGTCACTGTGACGGCATACCCGGAAGTATAAAAGGAAGTATAAAAGCCGGTGCATTGAAACGGCAGTTATTGCTCTTCAGCATAGCGCTCTGTGTTACAAAATTGTCTGTCTAATTGTATAATTGGCGGGCTGGTAGTTCCCTGCACACATTATCCATCCTGCAGGCCTACCAGGCTGACCTCCTCAAAGAGCTCGATGAGGGCGAGGGTCCCTCTCCGGAGGATATTTTAGAATTGAAGAAGGCTGCAGATTTGTCTCTCCGCATCACCAAGGAGACGGCCCGTGCCATCGGCCGCTCCATGGCATCCATGGTGACTGTGGAGAGGCATCTCTGGCTGAATTTGTCGGGGATGAAGGAGAAGGATAAAACCTTTCTCCCCGATTTCGCCTTCGGGTCTATTTGGTGGCGCGGTTGAGACCGTCGTCGCCAAATACCAGGAGGCGAAAAATCAGTCAGCGGCACTCTCTCCAGCAATCTCACCAGCGGCCTTCCACTCCTAGAGGCGATCTGAGGAGCGTACTCCAGGCGCGGAAGGCTGCTGGGAAGAAGTCCTAGCTGCGGCAGGACTTCTAAGGGCGGTCCCGCCCGCAGAAGGGCAACCGAGGTGCACCCGACACCATATTGGCCCAGTCGTACGAGATGGCAGTTCGGCATCGAGATGTCGTTCTGGCCCACATAAAGTGCTTGGGGCTGAGACTCAACACAGTGAAGAGTGTGTTGACGCCGTCCCGGAGGACTACGTTCCTAGGGATCGTATGGGACTCGACGACGATACGGGCACAATTGTCTCCCGCGCGAGTCGAGACCATACTGGCGATGGTCTCAGGAATAAGGCTAGGCCACAGCATCACTGTGAAGCACTTTCAGAGAGTGCTGGGGCACATGGCAGCAGCGTCCAACGTGATACCTTTTGGCTTGCTGCACATGAGACCCCTAAAGTGGTGGCTGAAAACCAAGGGGTTTTCCCCCAGAGGGAATCCTTTCCGTATGATCAGGGTAACGCGCAGATGCCTTCGTTCCCTAGTCATATGGAAGAAACCTTGGTTTCTGTCCCAGGGGCCAGTGTTGGGAGCGTCCTGTTGCCGGAAATCCGTTTCAACAGACGCCTCCCTCACTGGTTGGGGCGCGGTCATGGACGGCCACTTTGCGAGGGGCCCGTGGGAGGGCCGTCATTCCTCCTGGCACATAAATTGCCTGGAGATGATGGCGGTCTACAAAGCTCTCAGGAGCTTTTTCCCGGACCTCCGCGGCCAACATGTCCTGGTACGAACAGACAATACAGCTGTTGTAGCGTACCTCAATCGTCAGGGGGGTTTGAGGTCGCGCCCTCTATGCAGGCTGGCGCATCAAATTCTCCTGTGGTCCCAAGGGAAACTGTTGTCCATTAGGGCAATGTATGTCCCGGGGGTCCAAAATCAGGGAGCAGACATCCTGTCGAGGCAGGGACTGAGGCCCGGGGAGTGGCGACTCCACCCAGAGGTGGTGGAGGCCATGTGCGAGAGGTTCGGCCCAGTGGAAGTGGACCTGTTTGCGTCTTGAGAGACGTCCCACTGTCCACTGTGGTGTTCCCTCACGCATCCAGCCCCGCTGGGGTTGGATGCCATGGTTCAGACGTGGCCGAGGCTGCGTCTGTACGCATTTCCCCCGATTGCTCTGCTCCCGGGAGTCCTGGAGAGGGTCCGTCAACAGGGGGTCAGCCTACTTTTGGTAGCACCCCGTTGGCCGACGCGAGTTTGGTTCTCGGATATCATAGCTCTGCTGGCAGGTCCTCCGTGGCAGATCCCTCTGAGGAGGGATCTCCTATCTCAGGCGGGGGGCACACTATTCCACCCCCGGCCAGAGGTTTGGAACCTTTGGGTCTGGCCCCTGAGGGGGTCAGGTACCTAGAGGCTGGCCTGTCGGCAGAGGTGGTAGAGACTTTACTCAGTTCCAGGGCTCCGTCTTCGAGGAGACTGTACAGCCTCAAGTGGAATGTGTTTGCCACTTGGTGCAGGGAGCGTGAGGTGGACCCAGTTAACTGCCCGGTGGCTTCAGTGCTGGAGTTCCTCCAAGATCGCTTCTCTGCGGGTCTAACCCCATCCACACTCAAGGTGTACGTGGCTGCCATTACGGCTTTCCACGCTCCTATGGGTGATGGGCCTTTGGGTAGGCACCAGTTGGTTGTACAGTTTCTCCGTGGGGCTCAGAGGATGAGGCCTGCGGCTCGTTCCAGAGTCCCAACCTGGGATCTGGCGGTGGTTCTCGAAGGGCTGGCTGAGGCCCCCTTTGAGCCATTGGAGTCGGCGGAACCAAAGAACCTGACCCTGAAGGTGGCTTTTCTCCTGGCGATTACTTCGCTGAAAAGAGTGGGGGACCTCCAGGCCTTGGCAGTAACGCCGACTTGCCTGGAGTTCGCCCCTGGGGGAGTAAAAGCCATCTTACACCCTAGGCTGGGCTATGTGCCCAAAGTTCCATCAAGGGTGGCCAGGTCTTTGGTTCTTCAGGCATTTCATCCTCCGCCTCACATGACGGCGGAAGAATGGAGGCTTCACCTGCTCTGCCCAGTAAGGGCTCTCAGAGTATATCTGGAAAAGTCTGCGCAGTGGAGGAGATCTCAACAGCTGTTGGTGTGTTTTGGTTCACCCAAGAAAGGGTTGCCTGCATCTACCCAGACAATCAGTAACTGGATTGTCCAGGCGATAACCATGGCTTATCAGGTGCGCAATTTGCCTTCACCTATGGCCGTGAGGGCTCATTCTACCAGAGGCATGGCCTCTTCGGTGGCCCTCCTTTCTGGGGTCCCCATGCAGGATATCTGCGAGGCAGCTGGGTGGGCTACACCACACACCTTTATCAGGTTTTACAGCCTGGATCTCCCTACGGCGCCTGGCGCTAGGGTGCTCCATTCCTAGTTGTGCCTGGTCTCCGGCTTCACACTAGGGCAGGCGCTACCCTCGGTGTGGGCTAGTGGGTACTCGTTCCCCAAATTGTCGTTCCGACGCAGTGAGAGTTCCCTCGAAAGGTTATGTATATAACCCTTGTTCCCTGAGAAGGGAACGAGCACTGCGTCGTGTCACCACACCTCGGCATGCCTAGAGCGCATGCTTCAGAGCAATAGCTGCCGTTTCAATGTGCCGGCTCCCCTTTCATACTTCCGGGTATGCCATCACAGTGACGTCATCATGCACGCCAATCGGATTGGTTTAGTTTCTATTCAGACTTCAGATTCGCTGATGCTTAGGGAGCATCCCCCAAATTGTCGTTCCGACGCAGTGCTCGTTCCCTTCTCAGGGAACAAGGGTTATATACATAACCCGAGCCGTTTTCCAAAGCACTCGTCTAATATCGATCATCTCTGTGTTTAAGTGTTAGCACTAGAGATTAGAATTATAAGGAACTGAATGGTTGATTTCTTAATAATTCAATATATGATTCCTTTACACATTTTTAGGAATCATTCCCCATAATTGGCCTTAAATATAAAGTATTTTAAACAAACAAATTTTTTTTTTTATTATAATAAAACTCTAAAATAGAACACTACAAGCTACAATAAAATGCGAAACGTAACTGCACGGCATGAATTAACATCCACGTCTCGTTTATGTCAAGATTTACATGACAGAAGTAATGACTTATGGGTTCAGTGATTAAGTCAACAACTGTTATGCGATGCATTTCCCTAAAGTACTGTTAGCCAACTATGGTTGCATAGTTCCCTCGTTACCAACATTGTTCAGTGATTTTGTGTTCCAAAATCCGAAACTGTAGTTCCAACAAACATTAACAAATGTGTGAGGTTGACACTACTCCTTCAGAATCACAACAGAATCACAACACAACAGAATCTCGCCAAAGTAGTAGGTCATCTGGGAACTTTTTGCCTACTTTTTTTTTTAAATCCTTTGAATTTCAGACAAACTTATTTAGTTTTTCTCCTACTATATAGGGAAGTATGCGATTTCGGATACAACCCGCGCGTCCCTCTTCCAAACAAAACTGTCTTCTACTCTACTACCTGTTTAAATACCTGGGGTTTTAGCACTCAAGCGCTCCCCTGGTAGTAAGTAGGATATAAAAAACAAGGGTAACAGCTAATACTGTTAATAACAACAGCCCTATATTGTTGAACCAATGTGGTTTGAACGATGAATTTGTGACAAAGTCAATACGGTTTTCAGGAAACAGTTGTGATTTAGCTGATTTATATCTCCAATGACAGACAGTGAGTCATTTGACTGATTCACACGGATAAGTCATGAGTTTCATACTGAATTGTGAGTGTTTTTGATCAATTCAATTAAAAGAACCTGTTTGTAAGAGTCATTCATTCGTAAATCAGACATCAGCTGCACTGTATGCTGTTGCAAGAACATTGCAATAGAAAAATATGTTGTCCATTTTGAAGCGCTCAATCTTTTTTCATATTTTATTCAGAACACAAACTCTCAACCAAAACCGTTTCTTTAGCTGTGGTGCTGCAGATTCAGTGGCACACAAAATACTGCTTAGTATTTAAAAGTATAAATTGGAGTTCAAGAACTGTTAACAGAAATTAACATCATGAAATTCATTAAAAATGGAACCAGTTCTGAATAAGAACCAGTTCTTGATTCCCAACCTTAGCAATGAATGTTCTTTGCGGATGTAGTAAACTCTGATCTAGTCAATGACAGAGTGTTCTGTGACAGACACATCCACTGATTTGATCCTCTGAGGATCTCGCATAGTGGTCCAACCCACCAAAACCCTGCTGGTTTTTATGGTGTTTTTTGGTCAGTGATGGATATTTGCACTGCCAAAATAATGTCTGCTGCCAATCCTAATGTAAAACAGGTGTCCACCATGCCATCAACGCCATAAAAACCCTCAAGGCCTTTGCTTCAATCCATCTGGCCTGCTTACAGTACTCTGGCCAGATGCTGAGCCCAAACTCATCGAACCTACCCAGAAATCTTTACTACCCCATCAATCTCTCCCCATGTCTCTCCCCATTCCACATGTCTTTTCATTGTTCTGTGTCTCTCTTGGTGTCCCATTGCCCTGCACAGAGATGGAAGTGTGCAGCAGGCACGTGGAGGCAACAGCAGGTAAGGGTCAGGTGGGTGCCTGTGCCAGAAGGGCTGCCACTACTGCAGCATATCGAGGAGGATGAAGATGGTGATGAGCGTAATGAAGAAAAAGACATTGAGGCTCAGGGACATGCCATCCAAGTCTCCATAGCCGTGTCAACAGGGGAAGAGAGCCGTGCTGCCCGAGTCTGCCAGCTGTACCAAGTGGTACTGCATCGCCCCCCTGTCTCCTTCCTGTTGAGCAGCCTGCTGGTCTTGACGCTGATGCTGTGGTGGCTTGTTTTCATTTGAGAGAAAGTGGAAGAAAAGAAATAGATACCAGGGAGGCAGCAGCCACTTCTCAGACTGAGCTTTTCTGGATTATGAGACAATAAGGAGGGAGAGAGGAAGATGTCCTTCCTGTTTTTCTGTTTGTTCCTCTTGGATTCTTAATGATTTCATCATTTCACAGTGGATGTCGATTGACAGCTTATAATTTTAAACTATATATGTACTGTGACACAAAAACACTGATTACAAGAGCACCATGTTATCTTAATAGGGTGTAAACACTCACTTAAAGTTTCTGAACTCACTGCTCAAAATAACCTTTCAATTTCAGTCAAATTACTTTTTTTGGTTTATTGGTGTTTGCAAGTTGAGTATGGAATGAAATTAGACTGTTCATATTCGTATTTTTGTCAATTAATTCATCTTAAAGGGGTGGTAAAACACGATTTCACTTTTCTAACTTTAGCTAGTGTGTAATGTTGCTGTTTGAGCATTAACAACATCTGCAAAGTTACAACGTTCAAAGTTTAAAGCAAAGGGAGATATTGGCTTTTAAAGAAATCAATTTCTAAGAACTGCAGCAAACGGCCGGTAGGGACTACAGACATTCCTCCAGGGTTGCTGACATCACCAGTCCCAATATTTACATAAACCCTTCCTCCGAGAATAAGGGGGGCGAGGCCATTTTTTATTGCTGTGGAGAAGAGTTGTTGTGGTATTCTTAGATTTCATGTGACGTCACACAGTGGCGCGGGCGCCATATGTAGGACTGAATTGCAACATGAAGTCTATCTGCTGTGGGCAGTGAACAGCAAATCTGGTTAGTAGGCTGGAGTGTTGTTGCCACAATGCTGATGAAAACGCTGTTATTTTCATCCGGATTGCACGTCCACTTTGTTCAGCCTTCCTAGGGACGGGGGCGTTAGGTCAATGGTTATCTCGCTCTCTGTGCTGCACATTTTACGGAGGAAAGCTTCCACAATCTTCACAAGTTCAATGCAGGATTCACACAACGGCTTGTCCTTGGATTTAAAAACAGAAGCTGTTTACGGGCCACAACCTGTAAGTATGATTTATTTTTCGTCGATGTGTTTTTCTGTAATTGTTAATTGTAAGTTGTAGCAAGGAAGTAAACAAATGACAACGCTGTTTGGCTCTGCAAACCTGTTAAATGCTCATTCATACTTAACGTTATCCGACAAACACCTAATGTTACAAACTATTTTTAAATCTCAACAGCGAACCTGGAATTAGTGTAAATTATTCTTTGATTAGAGCTTTTATGTATTGTTTATCTACATGCTTGTTTATCTACAGGCATGCTAAACATGGTTCTGTGTTTGATTTGGCTACTATAGTAAAGCCAATGTTTAGTGTTCGTTTTGGGTTAATAGTTCTTGCGGCAGATATTTGGCTATAATCGTTCTAAAAATACAAAAGTAATCCCTTTGAGGACTGTAGTAGGCTATACAACAACAACTAAAAACAAACCATTCTGAAATGTTGTTTAACAGCCGTTCTTGAACAGGTTCTGCTCGATCATCCTCACAAAAATTGTCTGGGTCCGATTCGGGCTCAAATTGGTATGGTTTTATTGATGCCATTGTTTCTAATACTACCAAAGCACAGACTACCAGTAAAGGTAAGGGGTGTGACGTTTCCGACAAACACATCACAACACACTGGGCCAGCTAACTAATCTATTGCATCTATTGCACTAGCCCATTGCGTATTTTTGAGGGATCGGCTTCATAGAACCCGGAAACCATCAGACCGTTTTTACAATGAGGGACAGAGCAGTGTAGAATAAAGGTAAAATATATGAAAAATAATGCAATTTTTTAAAAACGAAGCATGGACACATGTTACAGCGCACCCCACAAACACAATCAAGCCTTCGAAAGAATGTGTTTTACCACCCTTTTAAACCATTTACCACACAGACATCAACCATGACAAACCATGTCCTGGAAGATAATTTCAGGTTTAAGTGTTGTTTTTAATTTAAATTTTAACTTTCAAATAGCTATAATTTTGGACATGTCCCATTGACCTACACGATCATTCAAAAGTTTAACTGATAGCATTGATGTTATCATAGTATGTATTTTTTATACTACATTGTGAGTGGTCTTTTTTATGCATTTATTTGCATACTGATACTGATTTCAAATATGCACAACAAAATCCTAAAACCTACGCTTACCTAAAACTTTAACACCATTCTTTTACTGCCTCACCAATTTCTAATAGTAAATGTAGTTGCAGCTTGTTTTGTTGTTGTTCCTGTTGAGGTAGTTTTTTCCCCCCGCTAGCTGTGCAAATGTGACCAATGGGATTCTCTAGACAACTTTTCAGCACACTGTGCACTTTGCTTCTCTTTGCAGATATACATTTCTTCTCCACTGCCAGCCAATGCAGAATGAAAGGGACAATTTCTGTAATACCGCCAAAAACAAGTCTACTTTGTGAAGTGTATTTATGTTTTATCAGCCCTTAGTAGATTAGCCCATCAGGGCTTTAATTACACACCCCTTGAATATTATAACTGTTCCTCCTCCCCAGGGACTCCAGCATGCATCACAAATATCAGTACTACTGTCATGATAGCTTTAAATAAATTGTCTTGTGTGGTATAACAATCATAGCCTCTCTCTTCACATTAGCCATGTTTCCACTGTCAGGCCCAAAGCAAGCATGCTAGTGCGTGCTAGTCGCATTTCCACCGTCACTTCTGGGGCTTGATGGGGCTTGTTGGGGCTTCCTCTGGGCCAATGGCCTGTTTTTTTTAGCCCAGCGAATACCTTGGTCCAAAGCAGTCCAGCTCAGGCTTGAGGAGTATTTAAGGCAGAGTTTATCTGAGCCTGGAGATGGCAGATGATTTCTTAAACATCTAACATCAGCATTAAAGACTTTTAATATCATTTTAGCTCAACTCAATTTCAGACAGCAGCGAGTGTTTCTGTTTATACTCCGATGGATTCTGATCACTGTAGAATTGGTCGGCATGGCGTGGAAAACAGTCCATTCCCCCACACTGGAAATGCATGCTGTTAACCCATGTAGAATGATTTCTGCCGTTTGACAGATCAAGATACATAGAAAAACTGAGCCGTATTGGGTCAGATTGTCCGTACAGTATCTGTGACTGGAAAAACGACCCAACGCAATGGCCAGAGGTGTAATTTTCTCATCAGAATGCATGCTGCTCCCCCAAATATCAAACGACATGCCTACTTCATAAATCACGCAGTCTTTCGATGAAGACGTTTATTCAGTGTTCCTGAATTTAATGGATTTAATGTATGTATTACATACATTTAACATTTTAAAATGATCGTAACTTGTCTTGTGCAATGAATTTGATATTTTTCTGAATATGCCGTGTGAAATGCAAATGGTGTTTGTTTATGTATAAGTTTGTTTGGGCTAGAATAGAAACATAAAATGTGCTGAGTCTAATGTCAACCATTAATTTACTGCAGTGCCTCGGCTAACACATTTGTCAAAAGCCTGAAATCCAGTTATATGAGGAGCTGTTCAGCATCAATGACACGGGTTTAGATAAAGTTTAGACATCAGTCAATTTTCTGTTGTCATGCATGCATGTAGCTTTATCTGTTTATTTATTTGTTTTTCTTGTTAGTACAGCCATACACGGATGAATATTAGTTCAGCATTTACATTTTACAAAGCAAATTTGGAGTTGACATGCCAGTGTCACGATTATTCTCAATATCAGCTTGTGAGCTGAAGCACAAACATGAGCACAGCCCTTCCCATAATGAAATAAAGAAATGTTTTGTACATCAACAACCTCACACATTCTGTCGCTATCTATTGACTGCTTTTTGATGCAGTTCCAGTCCCGTGACAAGTATGACTTTATTGGCGTTTTTGTTAAGCAAACTTTTGCCATTTCAGTAATGAAATCTCTTATTTTTTTATCTTTACAATAATACCAGCATTATGTCGTGCAAATGTTTAATTGTAATGGGCGTATGGCTTTTGGACCAACGGCTCCAACTGTTTATTCGGCAGTATATAACCCTTCAGATCAGGGTTTTTTTTTTACTTATTAGAGGTGCAAAACACCACACAGCAACTTTTTGGCATTGCACCAAGCAAACATTTATCATAATCATTACAAAAATTAAATATAAAGCATCTAACAAGGTCTACGTGCGTTCATACCAATGGCTTGTTTTCCCCCATGGCATCAACGGATATGACGTTTTTGTGGGCGTTCCCAGTAATGCCGACCAAGTCTATAAGGTAGAAATATTTATATGCAATGCAAAAGACTGTGTACTAACCATTACTATAGTAAACGTGGCAATACGACTGCTTGAAGAAATCAGGCAAATAATTTAGGCTATCACAAACGTGTATTTATTTAATCTGTCAGTACATCTTGTCTCTTTATAACAGACTGTCTGATATCCATATTTAGCTCTGCATGTCATAAAATAAAGCAATTATATGTGATGTAAACATACTGTCCCGTGACTACAAATAAACAGAAACAGACGCGACTGAATAAGTACGTGTCCTCTTTCTTTTATGAGATAACGGTAAATACCACTTTATTTCTGTGTGACTAATCTTGACACAAATTAATTTATTATGATCAATGTATCATTTATTATTGTAAAACTGTGGTAAAACATTGATTCTTGGGTGTTAAATCTTTAATTAAACGACAAAAATGCCAACCAACGGCTGCTTTTATTATGTTCATTTTGCGATCTCGCTAGTTTCCAGTGATTTCTTTCTGATAAGTTTTCTGATAAAACTTCCATTTGTTGGTAAAATGATGGGTTTGTGTGACGTTGTTCCAGAGAGGCGTGTTACGGGCAGATTTTAGTGAAGCGCTGCGGAGCTTCTGGCCCGACGGTGGAAATGCAGCAGGCTTTTGGCCTCAGTGCTACTGGTTCGAGGCTATTAGCCTAGCTTGGCCCGACATTGGAAAAGCGGCTAATGAGTGACAGAATAATGTATATAAGGGAGAGAATATTTCTGTTTTTTTTCATTAATTTATTGTTGTTTTCGTATTGGATTTAATATTTAGGTAGCTTAGTTTATCTCTAAAAAATATTGCAAACCTTTGCACTTCTATGGACTTAAGTCAGAGTAGATGGCATATTTAATTTGAAATATGTCTGGTTCACACTCGTGGAGTACTAACACAGTTCCAGTAAAGTGTCTACATAGCATAACTCTGATTGCACTCTGAAGATTATGTTCGGAACATATTTGGTGTGTTCGCTCTGTTACCTGATTTGCATAATTTATTTAGTGAATCAGGTGAAAATAAATGGCACTCTCAGTAGGTACAATTTATTCTCATTCAGTTGGATCATCTGATTTTCTCAGGCCTTGATTTATTTTGTTTCATTGTATTTCATGGACTCATTTTCATTTGCTTCAAATTACATATGATGTCTGCTCTGACTAAGGTCCATTCCATGATAAAGACAATCCAAGGTAAAATTAATAAAATTTTAAAAATAACTTTTCTGTCAATTCTTTTTCAGATCTAGAACATCTAGATATTCCCTAATATTGATTTATTGTGCACTTTGTTGCAATCCCCATATCCACTGCAAAAACAATTATTATTGTAATGATCGTCTTTAAGCACAATATCTTTTGTGATTTCTTGGTTAAAGCCAAATTATATTTATCCCCAGAGAACTGCGACTGCTTCATAGGATCCTCTGAAGGAGACAGAAGAATATATATCCAAATATTCATAATCCATTTTATTCCTCAGTATAAAATTCCTCAGTATAACTAAGAGCCTGTAATCCATTCAGTGTCAAAACAGCTTATGAAGATGTTATCACTTTTTTTTTTTATCTCTTTTGCAACAGATTTTATGGTTCCTTGGATGTTAAGGATATAATCCATAACATTTCCCCCTAAAACTGCATAATTAGGTTTAGACTGATTAGAGTTCTCTTTCAAAGTGGAACTCTACGCTGCATCAGCCAGGGTCATTCAGTCCTCTCTTTTGACCCTGTAGCCAAACCCAGCTGGCAGCAGGGTCAGAAGGCGAGTGTTGCTGATAACGCTCCACCTCCGAGGAGTTGGGGGCTCGAAGTGGCGACCTTGTAGGAAGCCAAAAAAGGAGGTCATTACAGGCAAGAAACAACTATTGTTGAAGCTCTGAGATACCTTTTCCCTCTCTCTGAGGGGTTTTGGGGTTCAAGAGGTTCAGTTTTTGCTTATGAAGTTAAGGGAAAAAAGAGAATATGTGTGTATATAGGGGGAATGATATTCAGATTAGTGCTCTAAGTGCTTCTCTTCTGGGGAGATCTTCATTAGGGTTGTATTGCCACTTGCGCCCCACCTTTTCATGTTACCTCTGTTGGTAATGGAAACAGGAGAGGAGAATGGGCAATTTGGCTGTGCTAATACAGGCGAGAACAATGGGTAGTGCCGCAACTTGCACCAAAGTTTAACCTTAAGGCCTTCATTTCCTCTGCAAATGACTATTTTGGTGTTTTGTCTCTTTTTCCTAACGATACAGTACTTTGAGTGACTTTTGTTTGGCCCCTTTTAAATGCGCTAATAAAGCATGAAAGTGAAAAGAGACTTGTAGACCTAATGCGATATGTCACACCAAGCTGTTCTTTAAGCGCCACATGGTGAGCCCTTGAGTTTAACACAGTGTTCATATCCCAATGTTATCTGTCAACCTGATGTCATCTTTATTAGATGAAAACAACATTTGACTTACAATGTGCCAAATGTTCCTAAATCAAAAGCTTTTTTGGCGGAGTGCCTATAGATAAAATATTAAAAAGCAAAACTAAAGTAATTTGTGATGGGTTTTAAATGCATAATCTGCATATCTGAGCTGAGCATTATGGGTAATATAGAGTGGTGCGCTGCAAGGAGCGATGATGGCTTCATTCAAGTTGTCTCAGTCAAGAGGATGTATGTAGTTTTGAAATAAACACTCCTCATCCTTAATGGAGGGAGGAGTGTTTGTGAAGCTCTGATGCCTTTCTGCATAGCATAATTTCATTCCAGCTGTGACCATTGTCATTGTCAATCATCATTGTCAGTTATCTTCCTTGTAATTTATGTTAAAGACCCTGTGGTTAAAAGTTTCTAAGGATACTGATTTTTAGAAGACAGCTGTCTGACTCTGAGATGGCGAATGGTTTGTATAACATTAGCAACGCATTATTAGCTGTTTGATAACGTAGTCAAGCAAAAGGCTAGTCAAATGTGATTACCGTTATGTGTCTGACGGTTTAGAGAGCGATACATAAAACGCATTACCATTCTGATACATCGACTTGTAGACAAGCCTGTATAATTCACTCTTCCACTTCTTCTGAATCAGTTTCTGGTTAAAACAAATCTAAATTAAACCAGTATTTCCTCTTGCCATTGTGCAGCGTTTACTACAGTAAAGTTGACGGAGTGGATCAGGAAGGACTCAGAGCTCATGCGATTGAGTGAAGACGGGGCTAATTTATTCACGGCTGTTTTTTTGTTTTGTGATGGTTGTTCATGAGTCCCTTGTTTGTCTTGAGCAGTTAAACTGTCCAATGTTCTTCAGAAAAATCCTCCAGGTCCTGCACATTCTTCAGTTTTCCAGCATCTTTTGCATTTTTGAACCCTCTCCAGCAGGGACTGTATGATTTTGAGATCCTGAGGACAATTGAGGGACTCAAACACAACTACTAAAAACATTGGGCAGTTTAACTGCTCATGTCAAACAAGGGACTCATGAACAACATCACAAAACAAAAAAACAGCCGTGGATCATCCAGGGAACGACACACAGTATTGAGAATGAATGGTTCATAAACTTTTGAACAAGGCTATTTTAATAAATTCAGCTATTTTTTATTTTTTTATTTTTTTAATGTAAAATATCTTATTCAGGACAGTACTAAATAAAAAAATAACATGCATTTTGTATTATCTCTTTTATTTAGTTAAAATTATTTACATTTTCATAAGTTCTGCAAGTGGTTCACATACTTTTTCTTTCCACTGTGTGTGTGTGTGTGTGTGTGTGTGTGTGTGTGTGTGTGTGTGTGTGTGTGTGTGTATATATGTGTATATATATATATATATTTATTTATTTATTTATTTATTTATTATTTTTACAGGAAAAAACATTTAAATATGTAATTTTGGTGATCAAAGATGAGTTTTAAGGGATCAAATTATTGACCACAGGGGGACTTTAATATACCTATTTTGTGGAGCAACTGCATATCATCTTTTTGTGGCTAAACATCCAAAAGAAGCTAAAAATGGTGCTCCTGAATTACTTTACTGCTGTTGTATGAATTAGTAAATTAAGTGCCTAAATCGTGAAATTTACATTGACCCTTAAAAAAAAACATGAAAAATGTTGTTAATATTTGGAAATAAATTAATTCAGTTCAATACAAGCTCTCTGACTACCACATTACTACCTTGGTTACAGTGCTCAACTTAAAAAAAAAAAAATATATATATATATATATATATCGGGAGTAGACTTAAATGGAATATTAAAATTGTAATTTGATTAATTGGGCAGCACTAATTTTAACATATTTCTCTGTATGGACTATTAGTTCAGCTTGGTGGCAATTTTATACCACTTACATTTAAGAAATCCAATCAGTGTGCCAAATTGAAAGGTTTTAGATTCGTTTACCACTATACCCAACATAAATTCTTTTTTTGATTGGAAAGGTTGATAAAGTAACTATGAAATATGTATGGCTGTATTTTTCTTTTTTTGCCAACCATTCAAAGTTTCACCAGAGTAAGCATTTTTTCTTGTCTAGTAGTTTGTTTTTTTTTTTTTTTTTTTTGGGTAGTCAGCACAGAATATTAATCTTACAGTTTGAAGATTTGACCAAAGGTTCCAGATGGTGTTTAGTAATTGGTGTTGTGTGGAGGTGAAGTTAATGTAGTGAGAAGCAGTTCTCTACTCACTCTTTACTGTGTCTTGACCCCTTTCACAGTCTCCTGTGGTGAAGACAAAAACGATTACTATTTCTGATGTCACCAACTCGCTTCGCAGTGAAATCACCACCAAGGACATCCCGATAGTGCACACAGAGACCAAGACCATCACCTATGAGTCTTCACAGGTGAGGGGAGTCGATTTTTTAATCAACCCTCTTGTCTGATGTGAAAGTTGCTGTGTTGTCGTCATTTTTGTTTGTCCTGGGTTTGTTTCATATTTTTCTGTGCCAGTATTTGTCTGAATATGTCACAAATGGAATGAACTTAAAGAGTTAGTTCACCCAAAAATGAAAATTCTGTCATTAATTACTTAACCTTATGCTGTTCGACACCCGTAAGACCTCCCGTTCATCTTCGGAACACAAATTAAGATATTTTAGCTGAAATCCGATGACTCAGAAAGGCTTCCATTGGCACAATGCACTTTACACTCTCAAGGCCCATAAAAGGTACTAAAGACGTTGTTACAAAGTCCATCTCACTTCAGCGGTTCTACAATAACTTTATAAAGCGACGAGAATAGTTTATGTGCGCAAAAAAAACCTAAATAATGACTTATATAGTGATGACCGATTTCAAAACACAAGTCACGTGATTTCAGCAGTTTGGTGGTTTGACATGCGATCCGAATCATGATTCGACTCGCTGATTCATAACGCTTCAAAGCTTCATGATGCATTGTTTTGAAATCGGTCATCACTATATAAGTATTTAGGTTTTTTTGGGCACAAAAACTATTCTCGTCGCTTTATAAAGTTATTGTAAAACCGCTGTAGTGAGATGGACTTTGTAACAACGTCTTTAGTACCTTTTATGGGTCTTGAGAGTGTAAAGTGCATTGTGCCAATGGAGGCCTTTCTGAGCCATCGGATTTCAACTAAAATATCTTAATTTGTGTTCCAAAGATGAAGAGGTCTTACGGGTGTCAAACGACATGAGGGTGAGTAATTAATGACAGAATTTTCATTTTTGGGCGAACTAACCCTTTAACAGTTGAAAAATATATCAGCATCAATCAATACATATTGGTCTCCACATCTCATTTAATTAATAAGAGGCATTGGTCAACATTGGATATTTAATTGATCAATATTGGATTTTGGTACTGTTGCATATATTGGCACACATTTGTATTCAGAACAGAACATATTGCTATACAGAACCTCTTATTCTGTACTGTTTGTGTTCAGTCCCTGTTGTAATCTACTGCAGCGCTGGCACTGTCAGAGTGCATTTCTGAGTGAGTTATCTATTACAGAATCTCAGCTGTACTGTCTAACCAGAAGCTAGTTTTTCAAAGAATATCTAATCAGCATCACAGAGTTCCCACTGCTGTAACTATGAAGGTTTATTTGATCTTTTTCAAAATATACCAACTTTTAGAAGAAAAACGTTCATCCATATTTCATACTGTATATTATAATGCCTGAATTCACTTCTAGCATATACATCTTACTGGTTGCATATTATTTTACAGTATGTGCACTTACAGTGTACTTACCCAAGAAATTACTCTGTAAGGTAACTAGGTTACACTTTATTTGAAGACGTTTTTAGGTTAATTGTTACAGTGTAATTATATATTTAAGTACTGAGTAATATTAATTAACTACATGTACTTACTATAGGGTAAGGGGTAGGATTAGGGTTTGGTTGAGGGTTAGTTGCATGTAATTATGCATAATTTACTGCTATTACTATGGTAAGTACATGTAACATATGTAACAAGGACACTGTAAAATAAAGTGTTATCGGTAACTACATAGGTTAAGGTTAGGTTTAAAGGTAGGGTCAGGGTTAGTACCTAGTTATTATAACTCTGTTATTGTAATTACTAAAATAAGTACATAGTATGTGTGTGTGCAGAACAGGACTGAAATAAATTAAAGTGCTACCAACTCACGTGTAGCATTTCTTTTTTCTTTTTTTCCCAAACCAAATAATACAGATTTATAATATGCATGGTCATATCAGCTATTGGCAGAACTATAAAACTATTTATTGGCTTTGTTTTGCACATAATTTCTATATAACAATGCATTTCTGATTATTTTAGTAGGAAGCATTTGTCTGAAGAAAAAAAATCAATGCTTTTGAAACTTGCATTCACTCGCAATACTTTTGTGTTTTCTAGTAAAACCTTTGCCGCTGAGAAACTTAGCATTCTCATGGCAAACACAAAACTGGTGATTGAAATAATATGAGATGGGAGTTTCCTGCTTCAATGCTTCTGCGAGAAAATGCAAACGTTTTGCTACCACACGAAAAGTTTCTTAAGGAAATCTGAAACTTTTGCCACAGAACATAAAAGTTTTGCAAGTTTGCATTGAAATATAATTTTCCCTCACATCTCATGTTTTTCCCATTACCATGTCCCCTTCGGGGCTTCATAGTTTCAGGAAATAGCTGTGGGAATAAACAAATCATGAGAGATATAATGGAGGAGTATTCTAACCCCGTGTGTTTGTTTGCTAACAGCCAAATGCGCTGTCAGAGAAGGAGTCTGGGATGCTGTTGAGTGCTCAGACCATCACCTCAGAGACTGTGAGCACCACCACCACAACCCAGATCACCAAGGTACCTGTTTCTTCACATCAAATTATGCCTAAACATGCAATGAATCAAAAGTCCTGCGTCATCTGCTGCTTAAAGAACTAATTGTGGTTAAATGATCTTATTTAATGAAAACTGATGGTCAGGCTTTCTCAAGCCAACTTCAGAGTTTGTCTCGATAAACTTTTTATCTATCATTACATACTTCTTCTTCTTATTTTTCCACACAAAACTTTGGCGCATAACTTGACCTTCATCGTTTGTCATAGACCCATGAATGAGGTGTCAAAACTTTACAATATCAAGTGATTTGCTGCGTACTAAGTTAGGGCATTGTTCACAATGGTGACATAAGACTGCGTACATGAGATAAAGCCATTGCTAATTACAATTTATATCACCATTCCACAGTATCTTTCCATTTTGCAAGTTAGTCAAAAATTGCAGTACTGCACAGATGAGATATTTTCTTCACTGTGTTTCTGGCTCTCTCATTCTCTCGTTCTCTTCCCTTTCTCTGCTCAGACGGTGAAAGGCGGGATCTCAGAGACCCGTATCGAGAAGAGAATCGTGATCACTGGAGACACTGAGATTGACCATGATAAGGTGAAATGGACATGTAGTTAATAACCATGTCAGCTACACAGTAGATGCAGAATGTTTTTAAAGACATTCTCATTCTAGAGAGCTTTTTAATTAAACAAAAAATTGTAAACACCCCTAAGAAGGAGATCAGAAGGATCAGTTTTGATGGTTCTGATAACCTCAAAGCTAACATGCATGGATTAAAAACGTTTCATTTAATGGGGCCTTTAAATGTATCACATGAACAATTGCTACATGTTTTTAGCCTAGCAGTTTGGATTAAATGCTGTCCTCTCTGGTCCAGGCTCTTGCTCAGGCTATAAAGGAAGCAAAGGAGCAGCACCCTGACATGTCTGTCACTAAAGTGGTGGTGCATCAGGAAACAGAAATAACCCCTGAGTAACTCCTGTATGAGACATAGGTTAGTATCCACCTGCACAAGCACAACCTGTTATTATAAGACCAGGGTTAACCTCACAGCAAGAGAGAATAATATTATATGCATTTAATTTACTTTAGAAATATTGAATTGATCTGCATGCCAAATGACCTCTTGCAGTGATGCTTCCTCCTCGTCACTCAGCAAGTTTTATTCAGTTCTGATCTCTATAGGGAGCTTTTAAAAAATGAAATGAGCAGAGTGGAAAGTGCTGCTTGTTGAGCTGGAAGTTGCAGTTTGGTAAAAGAGAAAACCTGAAGAATTGTGATTGATTTAACCATTTCAAAAAAATGAAAAGTTATTTTTTTATCCTTCAACAAATGTGTTACTGATTTTTCATTTTGCCATGCAGATGAAAACTGTTAAAAGAAGACTGCTGTGAATATAAGCAATTCAGTGACAAGATGATACAAGGCTGCAGTAAATCTCCAAAATAAAATCTGCTGCAGGCATGCACATGTTTTGAAGATATTGTGACCGAATTGCTTAAATCCTCTGCATTCTAGTTAGAGCTTATTTTATTCATATGCCTGACAAAAAAACAATACATTTCTGGGTTTCTTGTTTTATTTAAAGTGCAAAAATGTTTGGGGTTATGTGTGTAAACTGCGCCAGTTGCTGACACATCCTGTGGAACCTGGTGTGTGAAGCACGCTTGAAATCATGCCAATCGTATTGGCTGACTGCAGTCCAATGATGTCCAATGAGCACCTGTGTGTATAAAAGAGCGCCTGCATTACACCTCATCAGATTTGGATTGTCTGAAGGAAGACGCACAGGCATGCTTGAAGCATGGCAATGCAACACGCCATCTCGTTCCCTTCCCTATGTAACCCTAGATGTTCCCTTTCAAGGGGAACTCAACGCAGCGTCAGTTACTGATGCTATGGGGACATTAATACCCACTGCGCCATGCTGACCAATGCCTGCCTGTAAACTGTGAAGGTAACCAAGCACAGTCTTGTCAGGCTAAACACTCAATGAGTCTTGGCCCAGAGGAGCATATAGGCATCAGCAGCCAATTAGGATGCATCCTGTGACACCATAGCCTTGTTAAGTGTTAAAGGCACTAGAAAAAAGCCCTGAAGCTTCCATACTCAACCATTTCTGATATGGGGACATGGCCTCAGCTATGTCCACAGTACATCTAGCAGCCAACCAGGAGATCAACCTGGAGAGGCAACAGAAAATATATTGCTAATCATGATACAGACCATTCTGCTCTGTGAAAAGCCCTGCTCTATCCTTCAATTAGCTTGCAAGCTCTCCTCACCTGTCGAGCTTTATACTCATAAGGATACCTACCAGGGAGCTCGACCCTGCTTTAACCCCAAGTCAAAGAACTGAGGAGGGCAATCTTACAGATATGCGCAAAGGAGCATAGCCTTACTTTAATACCCAGTCTGATAGATTGGATAAGGCAGCAGATGAGAGAGTGGGCCGCTCTTGTGACTTTGTCCATTGTAGCTGTGAGTATAAAAAAAAACAACTGACCCTAGAGAAGGGAGCACCTAATCCCTGTTTTAAACCCCAATATAGAAATTGAGGAGTGAGAGAGTGGACATAAACAATCAACTTCACCTGTTGAGATCTCTACTCATCGGGATACCTGCCAAAGACACAACCCTGCTTTACCCCAGTCAATCAATTAGAAAGGGCAGCAGATTTTATCTGTCAGACTCAACTTTACAGATATACAAAAAAAAGCATAGCCTTGCTTTTATACCCAACCTGATAGATTGTGGAAGGCGACAGAAGAGAGAGTGGGCCGCTCTTGCAACTTAGTCCACCTCATTTCTCATCTGTCCAGCTCTACATAGCTCTACCTTCTTGTTAACCTTTTACTTTGGGAAGCATGTCAACATGGCCCAGACTATAATTGCTGAATACAGATCACCCAGTCTCACAGGGGGTGCATTAATATTGTCTTAGTTAATTCACTTTCAACTTCATCGATACTGAAGAAACGGCAATGACACGAAAAAATGTCCTCTCACAGTGACTGACTTTTTTTTTACCTACTGGCATGCTATTTCCATTAAAGACTGAGCTGCCCCATCTCACCACGGCTATTACTCTTAAATGAGCTGACCCATCTGCTGTTTCTCTTTTCTGTTTGAAATTGGCAACAGGTTGACTATTTACTGATGAAACCTATAAAAATATTATTTTTATTTTGTGTTTTTTTGGATGGCCAGACAGCAGACACTGGGCACTATAAAATAGGCATGCCGATGCACACTTTCTAAATTGTGCAGTGTGCTTGCGCGCCATTCTTCAAACACACACACACACACACTGTCTTTCAAAGCACACAAACAAGCACCCTTTTATATATGCACAGGCGCTCCATGTGATGTAGACCAATAAGATTGGCAGGATTTCACTCGTTCCTCGCAAGACGCGTCCCCATAGCGTCAGCAACTGACGCAGTGTTGAGTTCCCCTTGAAAGGCAACAACTTTTGCCAGAAAAAAACCTTTCAGTCTGTGATTTCAAGAACACTCTTGAAAAAAGATCACCGACCATTGTTTTAGGATATACATTCCAAATTGATGATTTCATACCATAAAATCCTTCCCCTTTCAACGTTGCACTCAATGTACTCAATTTTTCAAGCAAAGCATAACTGCTGCACCAATACATTATTGTGTCATCTCTCCCTCCGTGGCCTCTTAGCTTGATGGGTTTATGGCATGTATTCAAATCTCCCCTTCCACGGGCAATAAAGCCATACCATCTCCCATGCTACAATAAACCCATTACAGCATTTCTGAGATTTTTGTCTTTCAAAAACAGTGAGGAAATCGCAGAATGCTGCAAGCTTACTACTACAAAGCAAAAAATTCCCTTAACAAGTTGGTAATGATGGACCCCTCCATAGCACACCTCATACAAACAGAAAGTAATCCTTAGGATCTCAGAGAATTAGACACAGACGTGTAAACTGTGTGATTTACTGTTAGCATTAACTGTGCTCTAATAAAAACCTCAGTCCCTTGGACAGCACTTTTATACTGCCGTATTTACAGCCGTTATACATGCTTGTAGCAGGGTTGGTGGCATTCAGGATTTTAAATTGCAGTTCAGCTCCAGAATTTCAATTGAGGTAGCATGGTACAGAATTTAATTAGATTATATTAATATTAGAATTTATGGAATAGTAGATGATAGATAATATTAATTGGATGGCATTAGATGATATTAATTGTCAGTGTTGTTAATGCCACCATTTATTTTACAATATTTAATAAATTATTATTTATTTTATGGACTATGATGAAAAACAAGGCTATTTTAGTATTATTTCTATACTATTATAGTATTTACTAATATTTTGACTAATACTTTGAGCTTTCATTTTTATATTTTCAATTTTCATTTTTATTGTAAAAAAATGTCCTTCATGTGCTATTGTCATTTTTATTCGATTTTTTTTTTATATATTTATATTCTTTTTATATATATTTATTTTAGTTTTTAGTAATTTTAGTACTTCAACTTTTTTTAATTAGTTGCCAACATTTCTCAGTTGTCAACAGTTTTCACAAGTTTTTAAGTTATTAAAAGTCTCTGATATTTATATTTTATTTTATCTCCATTTTTGTTCTTTTGTTTTATAGTTTTAGTACTGGTTAAGTCCACCGTCAGAAGACCAGAATCATCTAACTCACTGCAAAGTCAAACATCAAAAAATAATCAAAAGAACGTTTGGATTTCTGACTGCTTTTGATCTGTAGTTAGTTTCTTAGTTCCTTTTTAGTCCATAGTTTTGAGAAATATGTGTAATGAAAAACTAGTCCAGGAACTCTCAGAGTTAGGTCTGTAAATGTGGTACTTTTAGTCTGTTTGTGTGAGGAATCGGGCATCTGGTGCTGTTTAACCAGCTGTCAGGGTGGTATGTATACAGACACAGAACTCCCAGAGGATAATGGTTAATGCTGCCCTGCTAGTTTGTTCCCACAGTGCCCTGTTTTATACGTGCAGAGACCTAGTTCACCCCATTCGCCCGGTCAATGTTTACTTCACTTTTCTGCCGGAGAGCACTTCAGTTTTCATATTTACCATCCGCCATTATTTCTTTGTCAGTCAGGTCTGCATGCCACAGGCATTCCCGATTTCTGTCACTGACTCCTTGACCCATTTGGGATGTGTTTACTTTTTGCCTGACCAGGAATGTTCTTTCTCGCATGATTGTTAATCAAGCTTTGATCTCACATCAACACAGGTTGAAAAACGGGACCAGTCAGGTTTATGAATGTGAAAAAACAATGCAAGAGCCCTCACATCCAGCTCCTTCCCATCAACCCACTATGCCCGCCAAGTTCCCCCACGGAAAAACACTTCCTGTAGCAGCACATGCCCCACCCAGCCATTGCTGTCTGTGACCACCATATTCCAGACCCTTAACATCTGTCAGATCTCAAGCGTCTTGTACTGCAAAACTGAGCATCTACCATCTACTCCTGTCCAGCGTCCAAAAGCAGAATTCTAAGCAACGATTCATCCAATTCCCAACACCTTGGACAGACTATTCCCAAAAAAACTGACTGACCTCCACCTCATTTAAGACATTTCATGATGGACTGAACCATGTTACAAAATCGTTTTGTAAAAAAGTGGCAAAAGAGCATCTTTTTATCTCTAATTCATACAATATTTTTAGGGTGGATTCCAAAGGGATGGTTTACATAATAACAACTGGGCGGAGGGAATTTAAAGGAAAATTTTATAGTGTCAATTTGTTTTTGTTATTGTTAAAACTTAATTTAATTATTTTTGCAGTTGGTTGACTATACATCTGATTATGTTGTTACAGGCAATTTTTTTTGTTCAGACAGGGCAAAGGAGCATCTGTCATAATCTAAAAAAATCTGTTAAAGGGGAATCTGTTAAAGTTCACCCAAAAATTATATTTTTATTTCTTTCAATGAACACAAAACAAGAAATTTTGCAGAATATTCATGCTGCTCTTTTACATTCTTTTCCAAGAAAGTGAAAGACTTAATATTTAGGGATAGTAAATAAAAAAAACTAAAACTAAAAACTAAACAACTTTTTTGAGAGTATTTTGAGTTTATTATACAATTCAAGTCACCAAAACTGATTGATTACAGACTTTTTTTTTGGGTGAACTATGCAATTGAATTGTTTCCCCTCCTCTGTTATTTAATTTTCATTCACATACATTAAAATATGAAAGGGTTTAACATCAATAATGTCAGACGGCATTCCTTGTCATGAGTCTCGCAAGTGAACCTAATGCATCAGGTTGAACATGAAATTAAGATTTCTTCAGAGGGGAAGATTTCCAGTAATAAAATTTCAGTTAAATTCCTCAAACAAAACTATCATATGACTTCATAGGTCTTGGATTATGGTCTGTTGATTATGACACCCTTTCACTTTCATTGAATGGAAAAGAGCAGCATGAACATTCTGATAAACTGATAAAGGAAAGAAAGTCATACATGTTTGGAAAAACTTGATGACAGAATTTTAATTTTTGGGTAAACTTTTCTTAATTCAGAACTCTCATCTTGTTGTAAAGTCCCATATTTTATGTTCCTCTTAAATGTGAAAGTATTATTTTGTTGTTGTGTGAAGATTATGTGTTAATTTCATTCAGAATGCTGGAGCAATTTCAGATGTTTTTCTTGTGTTTTAAAGTTACGTTATTTGCATATTTGTTGAAGGCTTGTATAAATTTTCTTTTGTTTCTTTGGTAATGTCATCCTGTGTCATCATGGATTAGGGGTCCGATGAAGATGGGGTAGGGTACTGTAGTGAAACTACATTCTATAATATTTCTATTTATTTTCATCAGTTTTGTTTTCTCGTTTGTGTGTGTACTTTGCATTTTAGATACCCTGCTAAATGCAGCTTTGACGTTTTTTGTATTAGATCCAGAATCCCAAACACCAGCTCCTGCCAGTTTTTAAATGGGATTTGCAGGGATAACTTTATTCATTTTCAGTATATTTCTACTTTTCTACTAGAGGGGGCAGTATGTTCTTACCCATGAGTCTATAGCAGATCTGCAAAGCCTTCTAAATGAGCATCCACACACAACCTGATGTGGTTTTAGATGAATTGGAATTGATTAGCCAGGAATGGGGTTAATTTGCAATTATAGTAATTTAATGTGCCAAGCATGAATCTGAAAGCGATTACCGCAAATTAAAATGTGTTTCTGTCATTCATTGAGACATTCAACTGCTCTGATTGACTTTAAACTTTAAGACTGACAATTCTGGTGCAGTAATTCAATTCTAGAAAATCAAAGTGGGAATTTTGTGGATTTTATATTGTGCATCAACACTGCCGGTGGCATAAGGGCTCCTGTGGTAACGCGTACTGCCCCACGTCAAGCTGACAAGTCCAGTATGTCCAGTTTTTAAATGTCTATTTTAAAATGTTACGCTTTTATAATAGTTCAAATAGTATCCTGTACAGAGACCAAGGTGTTGTAGTTCGTTCGGTGTGTTGTTTTCTTCATTGTGGCACTCCTTTCCTATGCTAGTCTGGGGTGAAGAAAAGAAAAGAATCATACGTTTGTCCTCAGAGGTTCTTTTTCTCCTCATCACACACCTCTTTCTTGTTTGCCATCACTGAAATAAGACAAATGTACAATATTGCACCATGCACTGAATAAACTCCAACTTAGACACATTCTTCACTTGGTTTCATGAGATTACTGTCTCCTTGTGTGTTTCTTAATACACGTTTCAGGTTACATTTGCAATTTTCCATTAAAATGAAACTACTTCCTTTTCAGTTGATATCTAGCCTGACGTCGTCATACTCAATTCTAGTCAGAATTTGAGTCTGATACTACTCCGTTGGGCTGTGATTATGGGGCGTGTTTCAACCGAACCAGGAAAGACCTCAATTGGATAGACCTACAACCAATCAGAGCAACGGAGCGACGCATAACGTTATTTGTCAAATGTCAACAGAACTCAACTGCACTGTGTTGCCAAGTCTGTGGGTTGAAGCGACCCCAATTTTGTGATATACAGACCCAGGAATGCGAAATTTAGCAGCCGTGCCAAAATAACACATATTTTACCCCCCAAATGCCATTTTTCCGGGAGAACCCCCCCACCCGGAAGTAACAGTTGGGCGAGTTTTGCTGTAAAAACTTGGCAACCCTGTCCGCACGCAAGCTGGAATAAGTTACGTTAGAAGAAGAAGATGAGTGTAAACGATCTTTGCCGGTGTCGTAAAAAAGAATTTAAGGATACACAGAGTACTTACCTACGGAGCCCGGCAGGTCACCTATAGGAGAAAAAAAAACAATCCGTGCTGACGGTTTTGCAATCCGTTCCCTCAGTTTATAAACCGTGATCACGATTTCTTAAACTGTTCCCTCGGTTTAACAAATCGTGCCCACGAATTAATAAACCGTACCCACGAATTTCCAATCCGTGCGCTCAGATTTTGCAACTTTGTGCGCACGGATTGTTAAAGCGTGCGCACTGATTATGAATTTGTGGGAACAGATTTAAAAACCGAGGGTACGGTTTGCAAAATCTGAGCGCACGGATTGGAAATTCGTGGGTACGGTTTATTAATCCGTGGGCACGATTTGTTAAACCGAGGGAACAGTTTAAGAAATCGTGATCACGGTTTATAAAGGGAACGAATTGCAAAACCGTCGGCACAGATTGTTTTTTTTTTCTCCTATAGGTGACCTGCCGGGCTCCGTACGTTTCTGATCGGATTTCGTGCGACTTTCTCACATCTGACATTGTTGTAGGAAACATGCTGAAATATGCTACAGAAACAAGGTTGTGGTGTTGCAATGTGCCAGTCGAGCAGAAAATGACAATATAACAGAGACATGTTTCGAAACCGGCACGGAATAAAGCCACTCATACCAGCCTCAAACGGTTCTGCCGCTACTCAGAAGACGCAGTTGTCTTGCTGCGGCGGCTGCACAATGTCATGTTGTAAATAAGAAAACATCTGTATTACAAACCCCTGTATGTTGCGGTTGCGGTTGTTGTTGGCTTACCAACGCAACATCATTGCCATAGAAACCAATCCAGATATCCCGGAAAACGATAGAGCGGCATGGACACACAAATCGGATCTGAACAGTTGCTATATACAGTGTGGACGTCAATCATTTTAGATCAGATTCCAATGGGATACACAAATAATCGGATTTGGACTGACAGTGAAAACATAACCTAATAGTTGACCTAATGGCAGACTCCAGATAACCATTTTTATAATTTTCAATTGTTATTAAAGAAAAAATCTCAACATAGTAACCCAGAAATCACTTCACACTGCTCAAATTATTCCGTCTGTTGCAGGCGCACGTGTGTGAAATAGGCCTGACTCTTCAAATGAGTCCTCTGCATGTTATTACTAGTGTTTAGCTTGATGAAAGCAAGGCTGCAGTTAATGACTTTGACTGCAGTGGATTCCCCCATGACCCAAGACACTACAGGGTTCTACAGATTCTACAGATTCATCAAGTTTATAGACAAATCTGGAAAACAAATTTAGCTGGAAATGACTGCACTAAAACAGAGTGGAATGTGAATGATTTCCTTGTCTTTGCTTCATACTCTTGCATCATGCACTTTATGCTTCTGTTCGGTTGCCTAACAATGGGCGGCACTAAAAGATGTTGCTGTTGAATTAATATATTACACTGCATTCAGTGTTCTTACTAGCCATGAAATATTTCATGTTTAAAATTTTAACTAAATTAACCCTTTCATACATGGCATCCACTACAGTGGACAGATATTTGGAATTCATTTTGAACCATTTAAGTTTTAGCACCATGTCCCAACCACCAAGTGGCGAACCCCCAAAGCGTTGTCTATGATTCCATTTCATTATTGTCTTTGTCTCTCTTTGTTGTTTTGAGATATTGCATCATACATTCAAAATGGCGCAGGAAAGAGGAGATGCACCAAGTACCTCAGGAATAAGTGTTAAATCCTTTTATCCTCAGATAAATTCTCAGATAACCAGACAGGAACAAAAAATATTTTTCAGCTAAGTAAAATGTAACAAATATTTATATCCAGATTTTAATAATATTTAGATTCCACCTTATTTTGTATGTTTTAGTTAAAATGATGAATTAAATTATAAATATGAATTATAAAATAAAATTTACACTTTAATAGATTCATTAAACAGCAATATTAAATAGTCTTCATATTTTATAATTGATTTAAATGCTTACAGTCTACGTATACAGGTGCTGGTCATATAATTACAACCCCAAATCAGAAAAAGTTGGGACAGTATGGAAAACGCAAATAAAAAACAAAAGAAGTGATTTCTAAATTTACTTTGACTTGTATTTCATTGCAGACAATATGAACACAAAATATTTCATGTTTTGTTTGGTCAACTTCATGTCATTTGTAAATATGCATCCTTTCCTGTCATTCAGACCTGCAACACATTTAAAAAAAAAGTTGGGACAGTAAACCACTTTGTTTACCACTTTGTAATGTTGCCATTCCTTTTCACAACACTTAAAAGACGTTTAGGGACTGAAGACACCAAGTGATGAAGTGTTTCAGGTGTAATTTTGTCCCATTCTTCCTGCAAAAGTCTTAAGGTGGGCAACAGTACGGGGTCTTCGTTCTCGCATTTTGCGCTTCAAAATGCGCCACACATTCTCTATTGGAGACAGGTCGGGACTGCAGGCAGGCCAGTCAAGTACCCGTACCCTCTTCCTCCGCAGCCAGGACTTTGTAATGTGTGCAGAATGTGGTTTTGCATTGTCTTGTTGAAATATGCATGGACGTCCCTGGAAAAGATGTCTTCTTGAAGGCAGCATATTATGCTCCAAATTCTCTATGTACTTTTCAGCATTAATGGTGCCTTCACAGAAGTGCAAGTTACCTTTGCCAAGGGTACACAACCCCATACCATGAAAGACCCTGGCTTTTGGACTTGTTGCTGGTAACAGTCTGGATGATTCTTTTCTTCTTTGGTCCGGAGCACACGGCGTCCATTCCTCCCAAAAAATACCTGAAATACTGATTCATCTGACCACAGTACACGTTTCCACTGTGTGATGGTCCATCCCAGATGCCTCCGAGCCCAGAGAAGTCAACGGCGCTTCTGGACACTGTTAACATAGGGCTTCCTTTTGGCACAGTACAGTTTTAACTGGCATTTGTGGATGTAACTACGTATTGTGGTACTTGACAAAGGTTTGCCAAAGTAGTCCTGAGCCCATGTGGTGATATCGCTTATAGATGAATGACGATTCTTGATGCAGTACCGCCTGAGGGATCGGAGATCACGGTTGTTCAGCTTAGGCTTGCGCCCTTGTCCTTTACGCACTGAAATTCCTCCAGATTCCTTGACTCTTTTAATTATGTTATGCACTGTTGAATGTGAAATATACAAATCTCTTCCTATCTTTCTTTGAGGAACATTGTTTTGAAACATTTCAATAATTTTCTCACGTATTTGTTGGCAAACTGGCGATCCTCGGCCCATCTTTGCTCCTAAAGGATTAGACCTTTCTTGGATGCTGCTTTTGTACCAAATCATAATTACAATCACCTGTTGACATCACCTGTTTCAAATCACATCATTATTTAACCATTTTACCTCATTACTAGCCCTAAATTGCTCCTGTCCCAACTTTTTTTAAATGTGTTGCAGGTCTGAATGACAGGACAGGATGCATATTTACAAATGACATGAAGTTGACCAGACAAAACATGAAATATTTTGTGTACATATTGTCTGCAATGAAATACAAGTCAAAGTAAATTTAGAAATCACTTCTTTTGTTTTTTATTTGCGTTTTCCATACTGTCCCAACTTTTTCTGTTTTGGGGTTGTAGAATATCATCAAAAAGTTGATTTATTTCACTAATTCCATTCAAAAAGTGAAACTTGTATATTATATTCATTCATTACACACAAACTGATATATTTCAAAAGTTTATTTCTTTTAATTTTGATTATTATAACTAAGGAAAATCCCAAATTCAGTATCTCAGAAAATTGAGTCCAATACAAAGAAAGGATTTTTTAGAAATCTTGGCCAACTGAAAAGTATGAGCATGTACAGCACTCAATACTTAGTTGGGGCTCCTTTTGCCTGAATTACTGCAGCACTGCGTCGTGGCATGGAGTCGATCAGTCTGTGGCACTGCTCAGGTGTTATGAGAGCCCAGGTTGCTCTAATAGTGGCCTTCAGCTCTTCTGCATTGTTGGGTCTGGCATATCGCATCTTCCTCTTCACAATACCCCATAGATTTTCTATGGGGTTAAGGTCAGGTGAGTTTTCTGGCCAATTAAGAACAGGGATACCATGGTCCTTAAACCAGGTACTGGTTGCTTTAGCACTGTGTGCAGGTGCCAAGTCCTGTTGGAAAATGAAATCTGCATCTCCATAAAGTTGGTGAGCAGCAGGAAGCATGAAGTGCTCTAAAACTTCCTGGTATACGGCTGTGTTGACCTTGGACCTCAGAAAACACAGTGGACCAACACCAGCAGATGACATGGCACCCCAAACCATCACTGACTGTGGAAACTTTACACTGGACCTCAAGCAACGCCTCTCCTCTCTTCCTCCAGACTCTGGGACCCTGATTTCCAAAGGAAATGCAAAATTTACTTTCATCAGAGAACATAACTTTGGACCACTCAGCAGCAGTCCAGTCCTTTTTGTCTTTAGCCCAGGCGAGACGCTTCTGACACTGTCTGTTGTTCAAGAGTGGTTTGACACAAGGAATGCGACAGCTGAAACCCATGTCTTGCATAAATCTGTGCGTAGTGGTTCTTGAAGCACTGACTCCAGCTCCAGTCCACTCTTTGTGAATCTCCTCCAAATTTTTGAATGGGTTTTGTTTCACAATCCTCTCCAGGGTGTGGTTATCCCTATTGCTTGTACACTTCTTTCTACCACATATTTTCCTTCCCTTCGCCTCTCTGTTGATGTGCTTGGACACAGAGCTCTGTGAACAGCCAGCCTCTTTTGCAATGACCTTTTGTGTCTTGCCCTCCTTGTGCAAGGTGTCAATGGTCATCTTTTGGACAACTGTCAAGTCAGCAGTCTTTCCCATGATTGTGTAGCCTACAGAACTAGACTGAGAGACCATTTAAAGGCCTTTGCAGGTGTTTTGAGTTAATTAGCTGATTAGAGTGTGGCACCATGTGTCTTCAATATTTAATATTTTCACAATATTCTAATTTTCTGAGATACTGAATTTGGGATTTTCCTTAGTTGTCAGTTATAATCATCAAAATTAAAAGAAATAAACATTTTAAATATATCAATCTGAGTGTAATGAATGAATATAATAGAATGAATATAAAAGTTTCACTTTTTGAATGGAATTAGTGAAATAAATAAACTTTTTGATGATATTCTAATTATATGACCAGCACCTGTATATACAGTGAGGAAAATAAGTATTTGAACACCCTGCTATTTTGCAAGTTCTCCCACTTAGAAATCATGGAGGGGTCTGAAATATGTCCACTGTGAGAGACATAATCTAAAAAAAAATATCCCCAAATCACAATATATGATTTTTTAACTATTTATTTGTATGATACAGCTGCAAATAAGTATTTGAACAGCTGTCTATCACCTAGAATTCTGACCCTCAAAGACCTGTTAGTCTGCCTTTAAAATGTCCACCTCCACTCCATTTATTATCCTAAATTAGATGCACCTGTTTGAGGTTGTTAGCTGCATAAAGACACCTGTCCACCCCATACAATCAGTAGGAATCCAACTACTAACATGGCCAAGACCAAAGAGCTGTCTAAAGACACTAGAGACAAAATTGTACACCTCCACAAGGCTGGAAAGGGCTACGGGGAAATTGCCAAGCAGCTTGGTGAAAAAGGGTCCACTGTTGGAGCATTCATTAGAAAATGGAAGAAGCTAAACATGACTGTCAATCTCCCTCGGACTGGGGCTCCATGCAAGATCTCACCTCGTGGGGTCTCAGTGATCCTAAGAAAGGTGAGAAATCAGCCCAGAACTATACGGGAGGAGCTGGTCAATGACCTGAAAAGAGCTGGGACCACCGTTTCCAAGGTTACTGTTGGTAATACACTAAGACGTCATGGTTTGAAATCATGCATGGCACGGAAGGTTCCCCTGCTTAAACCAGCACATGTCAAGGCCCGTCTTAAGTTTGCCAATGACCATTTGGATGATCCAGAGGAGTAATGGGAGAAAATCATGTGGTCAGATGAGACCAAAATATAACTTTTTGGTCATAATTCCACTAAACGTATTTGGAGGAAGAAGAATGATGAGTACCATCCCAAGAACACCATCCCTACTGTGAAGCAGTGGGGTGGTAGCATCATGCTTTGGGGTTTTTTTTCTGCACACGGGACAGGGCGACTGCACTGTATTAAGGAGAGGATGACCGGGGCCATGTATTGCAAGATTTTGGGGAACAACCTCCTTCTCTCAGTTAGAGCATTGAAGATGGGTCGAGGCTGGGTATTCCAACATGACAATGACCCGAAGCACACAGCCAGGATAACCAAGGAGTGGCTCTGTAAGAAGCATATCAAGGTTCTGGTGTGGCCTAGCCAGTCTCCAGACCTAAACCCAATAGAGAATCTTTGGAGGGATCTCAAACTCCGTGTTTCTCAGCGACAGGCCAGAAACCTGACTGATCTAGAGAATATCTGTGTGGAGGAGTGGGCCAAAATCCCTCCTGCAGTGTGTGCAAACCTGGTGAAAAACTATAGGAAACGTTTGACCTCTGTAAATCATACATTGTGATTTCTGGATTTTTTTTTTAGATTATGTCTCTCACATTGGACATGCACCTACGATGACAATTTCAGACCCCTCCATGATTTCTAAGTGGGAGAACTTGCAAAATAGCAGGGTGTTCAAATACTTATTTTCCTCACTGTAAGTATAAGAATACTTCTCAGATATTGCCAGCATGTTAATTTCAGTAAAATGTGTACCTGAAAAATTTACATGAATTTCTTTGTATTCATATCACATACTTTCATATCACCAATGAAGTACACACTTTATAGTGCATATTATAAATACAAAGTAGAACACAACTTTAATGTCTCATGTTCTTTGATATCTGCTTATTCCACTTGAGATTATCCTCTTATAATATGTATGCTGATGATGCACACACACATATTCATGTTCTGATCATGTCAGCCTTGTTGGCACATTTCTCTTCAGTCTGTCAGAAGGGATCAGCAAGGAATATTTAAGAGCTTTAGCAAGGCTCCATCCCTGTAACTCGTGAGCTGTAGTCAGTTGGAATTATCCAGGCAATTAGTTTTTCCTGGAGCTGTTATTTATGGGAATACTCTGAATGTTTTGAATGTTTAATCTCTGGCTGCCTATTAGCATCTCTCTAAAGGTCAGCGAGGGCTGGGCCGCAACCATTGTAGCATTATTTTTTCAACCAGTCAATAGGATCTGAGGCTGTCCTACTCTTGAACATCAGCTCGTCCGGCAGATGTATTAAATGCTTAACTGCGATGAATTAGGGCTGATAGAAATGGATGACAGGCAATATCTCACTCTCCTAAATACTATTTTAGAATTATCCCTAAATGATAATGAATGTTAAAATAAATGTACGTTTTCTTTAAGGTGTGTTTTTTTCCCAAAACCAGTTTAAGGGCTTAATTTATTAAACACACTTAGATTGTATCCTAAATTCCATGGATTTCATCCTATGTAAAAAGTGAGGAACAAATCGAGATTTATAAAAGCCACAACTGATGTGAAAATGTTTTTATTTGTACACCAACTGAAAGAGTGGTCATATCAGCAAAATAATCTAATATTGTATTAAAATGTAAAGTAAACAGACAATCACAATATGCATTAATTGTATTATATGTGTAAAAGAGCAACCGCTTTGTGATAATTATGAAATTTAAATGAACTATTAATTATAATAATAATAATATTCATTATATGATTTATTGAAATAAAAATAAAAAATTGTAATGTGTGTGTGTGTGTGTGTGTTCATGTTTTTCTATCCTGGTGGGGATGTCAACCTGAATGCACACTGACTCATGGGGACTTAAATTGAGGTCCTCATGCGAATACAAGCTTAAATCATACAGAAGGAATGTTTTTGTATTGTTTTGGAAAATGGAAAATGCAGAAAGTTTTGTGTGATGGGTAGATTTATTGGTAGAGCTAGTGTAAGGGGATGGAATATACAGTTTGTACATATAAAAACCATTATCTCTATGGAGAGTCCCCACAAAGATAGTAGATCTAGAACAGGAATACTAATTGTCTTTGTGAGGCTAAACATCTGGCAATTTTGGCAATTTATACAAAAGCTTGTTAGAGGAATGTCCAACGTCTTGCTTTGTTTTACACAAAATGTTAAAAATGTTAATAACATGTTTGACGTCCATGGGTGAAGTTCTTTGCCGCAATTAATAATGAAATAAGGTAGTCTTCCAGTGCGAGCCACAAAATGGGCTGTGAGGCCAGCACACGATCTTGAATTCATATTCATGAGTGCACTGAGTTAACAGATTATTATATATTAGCAGCAGCTGGTCTGCCATATGTGCCCATGAGGCGCAATATTCTAGGGTTCATGAGAGGAATCTTAAAAAGATAACTTTTTTTCTGCTTTAACTTTAGGATCTTTCACACTCAAATGAAAAGGCAAGTTGTTTTCCCACAAGCTGGAATGTGTTATTCAAATAAAATCGCTCTATTATTTTCCTACAGAAAGTGTGTTTGCTGGACTTTGCTGTTTTTGGACCTGACTTTGTGAATGTGTGCAGTATAAGCGGGTCTATTATACGTTAAACATGAAATCAACATTTCTTAATATGTAAAATGCTTTAAATCGGCACCAGACTGCATACACCTTTAAAAAATTAATGTCAAAATTGCCTTTATGAAAATAGTGGAGTGGGAGATGGATGTTGATATTTCTCCATGCCGAAAAACAATATTTGAACAAGAGGTCAACCAAAGTTCTGTCCAGTTCAACAGTTTAATAGTCTTTAATTTGTTTTCCCCTGTCTTTGCATATTATGATTTGGATCCTAAATACCTCAAGAAAAGAATCAGAAGCCAAAGGAAACTTCTCTGTTCTAGCTTTAAAACATCTTGTCTGAGAGAAACCATTCCAGAGAGACTATTCTGTCTTTACAGGCTTTCTCCAATGTTGGTAAAAGTTTTTTACTGATCTATCATTAAAATAGGTGCTGATTACAGGCATAATTGTGGTGTTAATAGAAAGAGAGAGGATATTCTCTTGCTTTTCCCCTTTTTGAAACAAAATTGTGTGCAAAATAAAATTTTAATTACACGCTAACACTAGGGACCGGTTTTCTTATTGCCGTCATCTTTAAACATGAACATTTCTTTTCGGGGATGTTATGTGTTGTTTTCCTGCCCTAAAGCTAGAGAACGGCGTGTGCTCAGCCAGCATGCTTACATAAATACTCCTCTTTGCTTTGGTTCGATTCAATTATTTATAATACAAATTTGAGTATCGTTGACTCTTAAAAGAGTCAAACATTTCAGCTTTTCTACTAAAAAAAAAGACTTTTCCTTGATATTTTGAAATGAAGGACTTGATGCATAACGTCAAGAGAGGGGTATAAAATGGTCATAAAAAACAGAGCAAAAAACAAAACAAAAAAACAACAACATTATGAGTATGATCCTTTAGCATACTAAAAGAGAAACTGCAAAACATTCAGACTATTCGAACAGTTTTATTTTTTATAAACTAACATTAATAAATACTGTAAAATCCAAATCCAAATGTATAGCTCATTGTTAGTTGATGTAAGTAAATGCATTATCTAATGGGACCTTTTTGTAAAGTGTTACCACTAGGCCTGTCGCGATTGGTCGTGCATCGACGCTGTTAATTAATGTTTTTGTTTTGTTTTGGAAAATGCAGAATGTTTTGTGTGATTGGTAGATTTATTGGTAGAGCTAGTGTAAGGGGATGGAATATACAGTTTGTACATATAAAAACCATTATGTCTATGGAGAGTCCCCACAAAGATAGTAGATCTAGAACAGGAATACTAATTGTCTTTGTGAGGCTAAACATCTGGCAATTTTGGCAATTTATACAAAAGCTTGTTAGAGGATTGTCCAACGTCTTGCTTTGTTTTACACAAAATGTTTAAAATGTTAATAACATGTTTGACGTTATTCATACAAATACATACAAATGTATAGCTCATTGTTAGTTGATGTAAGTAAATGTATTATCTAATGGGACCCTTTTGTAAAGTGTTACCACTAGGCCTGTCGCGATTGGTCGTGCATCGACGCTGTTAATTAGTCTATGTCAATATTTTTGGTAAGTTGGGTACGATATGAAATTGTATTAGTACCGGTACTTTAAAAATGACAGCACTCTAGTAAGAGCAGTATTTCTTAATTTGCGTCGATGTGTGACAGCAGGAGTGAGGACGTGTGTGACTGTTCACTAAACAATGGAAGCAGAACAGTCAAATATACGCGCAGCTCAGGAAAAAGAAAGCTACAGAAGTGCGGCAAGCCCGGAACGCGCTCGCGCGCGCTGCCGGACTCTGACCTGAAGTTTCAGGTGGCGACGCCAGTTTCGCGGATTATTGGGTTTGAATTTTAAAAAATATGTAAAAATACACGTCCTGGCAAGTACTCGGGTAAACGCAGTCGGATATGTCTTTAGTGAACGCAGGCTACACTCTAAAAAAATAATTCAGTGGCTTAGTAAATATCACAGTAATAATTAACTTTATTAACTTAATAAAATCTCTAAATATCATTTACTTGATGTTTTGAGTTGAACATACCGAAATAATTGACAAAAAATCCAACAGTTAATTTTGTCTCAAATTTACAGTTATATTTAAGTTTTTTTCACTAAAAGAATTTAGTGTTCGAATAACCAATTATTTATTTAAAATATACTTAATATATTTGTGAAATTTCCATCAAAATATTTGAGAAAGGAGAATTAAATCGATCTGTTTCAAGAACCATAAATATTACTTAATTCAAATCAAGATTATTAATCTTTAACACACACCGAAGAAATTGAGTAACTTTACTTGATTAAAACACTGCACCCCGCCCCTTGACGTGACGACAGCTCGACGGTTGAGTGAGCGCGGGCTGTTTGAATTCTCTTCAGTCTCCAGAGCAGTTCCTTCTTCTCAGTGTTGCAGAATTGGTGCATTTCCTCTGTGAAATTCAGGTTTGTGTGTTTTATTTTATCTATAAAATCATTACTGTGCTTAAAATAATTGTATTTAATGCAAAACAACATACAGGGACGCAATGTGAGTCACCTAAACAGGTGTGGCATCTGTCTTTGAAGCCAAAGCACACAACTGTATTCCTTAAGATAATGAATATAATTAATTTGGATGATAAAATGTTCTTAAAACTGTGCACTGTTTGTTTATTGGCAGGTTATGGAGTCATGCGCATTGCAGCATCTTTGAGCTATGAGTGAAACTCAGGACGGCGGTCTGAAGTTCAAAGTCCACCCGCAGACCGCGAGTCCATCTCGGGCTCGAGAAACGGCGCTGATACGATGGAAATGGGATAACAGACAGGTTGATTACAGTTGAATTACTTTTAAATGTTTAATTTTTACTTCTAAAATGTTTGTTACATGAGTTTAAAAGTTGCCAATATTGTATACATGTCAAAACTGTAATATATGCTGTATTGCTGTAACGTTACTCATCGAAAATAAAGGCCAATGTCATGTATAAGTGAGGTTGTGTGGAGTATTTTACAAAGGTTTAACCCTAAAACGATGAAAAAATAAATAAAACGACTATAAAAATAGTCATTAGTGGCAGCCCTAGTTACCACATTAATATATGGTAGGTAATATATGGAGTGGAACCTTTTTTCATTTTAAGGCTTTAGTATTTAAAGTTTAATTTGCTTTTTTATTTTCACTTTTTCCTGCTATTCAATTTGTAAGGTCAAGGAAAGGGAAGCTTTAATTTCTCCCTCTTGACGATGAAGGAATAACGAAATGTTTTATTGAGGTGCTTATGAGTGTATGTATGCCGTATGATTTATTTTGTTGCGGTCTCAATGACATGTAAGTGGCCCCTGGGTCTCACCAGCCAACAGAAACAATTCAACAGCCAGTAACGATCTACTCATCATATGCTGACAGACCCTCTCAAGAGCTCAGGTGACTGCACTGCATCTCTGTCTCTCTCACACACACACACACACACACACACACACACACACACACACACACACACACACACACACACACACACACACACACACACACACACACGGTTTCCATGTTTTATGGGGACATAATGATTTTTATTCTGTACAAACTGTATATTTATGTAGGGAATACTAGGACCCCCCCCCCCCCCCCCCCCACACACACACACAAACAAACACACACACACACAGTCTAATTAGAGGTGTCTGAGTGACTAATAATTAATACAAGAGTGAAAATGGTGTAGGAGAAAGACTTTATTGATCTCAGAGGTAAAATTCAGACGCAAAATGACTAACATCAAAATCCAATTAAAAAAAAAAAAAAAAAAAACAGACTTGTATACACAGAAAATTCAATCATTACTAGCCAATCAGAGAAGTCATATTTTTACAGGCTGCATAGATACTATAATCACAGAATCACACTGCCAAATTGCATCATCAACCCTCTGTATCTTCATTTGTTTACCATAATTTATCATAATTGCATTTTGAAATGGTTTTGAATAAATGTTGAATAAAAGATCACATTTAAATAAAATAATTTGACAGCGTACCTACCCACCCCAAATTAACTACAGTTGATGAAAGCTTCTAATACTTCACAAGATACAGGTAATAATTGAGAAATAACCTTTCAATGCTGCATAAAAATAAGGGATCACTGAACAAGAACCGATTCACTAGAAATTATGTTTCATTAACAAACTTCTGGAGGAGCACGTTCAGATAATCTACCCAATCAGCGCGAGAGGAGGCCTATATATAGAGCCTTTGTTTTTCCATCATCCATCCTCCACCCCAACTCCTCACTCTCGATTATTCCTATCACAGCCAGGGAGACGGGGGGAGTACTCTGGGTTTAGGCCAAATTCCAAGCTTGGAACCCTCTCCACTGACAGCAGGCCAAATGCATATTCCATACCCTATCTGATTATAAGTACAAGCTTGTGAATATAAATGCTGTGATACTCTTATCACAATAACTTTTAAACCTTTAAAGACAGTGAGCTACAAGGTTCTTAATCCATGGTATTTGTTTCTGTTGAAGCCATCAGTCCATGTTATTTCAGTTTATTTTTAAAATAATCATATTTAACAGCAGAATTCCTAGTGAAACTTACATTGCCCTAGTCTAGAAATCTAGACGCACCCTAGCAAATATAATTTGTAGCCAGGGTGTCTAGCAACTCTCCGTTGCCTTGTGAGCTGGAAAAACCAAACTCTAGTCAGGCCAATCACATCGTCTATATAGAGTCGGTGGGCGGGCTTAACATAATGATGGCAGAGTTGCAGCTGTACCATGTGCTACTTGAAAACACAGAAGCTGGCGAACAGCTGTCTTTCGAATCGTCTTTGGCCGTGACTCTGAAAGTGCACGATAAATAATGTTATTGTCACTCAAAAGAAAGAATAGACAGTTTACTGAAATAAGCAATGTAAATTAAATTCAGCATAACCCAGTTACGTGGAACCTGATGACATAAAAAAGCTAAGTAAATCCAACGTATATTTTGAAATAGCTGTCTGTGTCTGTGAATATAAATGATCTGCAAAGTTTTGAATCCGAAAGTACACGATAAATAAAGTTATTGTCTCTCAAAAGAAAGAATAGACTCTGAACCGCCTAAACATCAGGAATTAGAATCCGAATGTGTCACGACTACACGTCACTGGGTAACACATTTGCCTGTTCTACATTGTCTGTCCGCGAACAACTTAACCCGGTTCGGGTTGAATAACTATCTCTTCCAATATTTCATAATCCGACTTGCAATCGAATTGATATGGTAAAATCAACGCTATCATTACTGTCTTTACAGTGTGTACAGTCGCTGTGCTTTATGAAGGAGCTGAAATTCCAAAAAAAAACAAAAAAAACAAATAGGAACCTTTAAAATAGCATAATGGGGGCACTTTAAAATGTATTGTTTTTATACTGTATAATCAACATTTGTACATCATTTTTTAAATTTGATTATGATGTTCCCAATGCTCCATGGGATTGTAGTTCTTTCCCTCACTAAAGCGTAATAAGTGAAATAGGATCATTGAGGACAAACCGATTTACTAGAAAAAGTTGGACCTTAAATGCTCCTTAAAGGGTAACTAAACCCTAAACCAACTTTTTTTTGTTAATGATCTGTAATACTGGGGCTTTATTAATGCTGGTCATTGATTCGAGTAAATGTTTTGACATTTGGGTATAAAGTGTTTTAATTCTATAAAATATGGTGTAAAACCGCCAAAGTGCTGCCCTCTTAAGGTTGAACGGTGGCTACTGCAGTTGAATTTTCCTATTGGACGTTGTGGTACATCGTTACGTAGGATGGTTCTTCCAACGGCTCACTACCACGCCCCTGGTACGATCTCACCACGCCCTGGCACGAGCTCCCCACGCCCTCAGAAATGTTTTCCCCAATCACATGATGAGAACGGCTTCACTCCAGTACCTCATGTTACATGAAGTAGAATAATTATGAATGAAACTTACTTGACACTTGCTTTAACATTGTAATGAAGAAAATGCCGTTGTCAGTACACGTCAGGATTTTCTTGCGATATTATTGCCATCTGTCATGTGTACAGATAATTTTCATACATGAGATGCACTTTCAAACCCTGACACGCAAGTGGTTGCCGCGGTAACAAACAACAATACCGTAACGTGCTTGCCGTATATAGTCTAACTTTTATTTGAGGAAATCTGTTTAGAAATCGTATTGGTCCTGCGCTCCTAATATTGATTCAGTTAATTTGAATGAAAATACATCGTATGTATCTGATCTATTTTTAGTGGCATTCAGTATAAGGATTTGACTGTTCATAGATTAGGTCAGTTCTCTTGCACTGCTGCTTCGCTAGCATCGTCGGCATCGGGAGTTAATGCAGTTTGAGCCAGCGGCTAGCATTGATAAGGCTCTGGGTCTGTGTCCACAGACAATTCACCCTCCTCCACTTCATGCGAAGGTAGGAGAATGACCGCTCTGTTGCAAAGCTGGCGTCACTCCAGTCATTCTCCATCTTTGCGACTCGTAAGTCAGACAGCTGTCAATAAATCCGTAACTGCGGGTCTCAGGTGCACGCCCTCTGCTCAGTCCCGCCCTCGGTTCATCCCCTCTGTCTCCCCTGAGCTCTGCCCACTTTTCCAGCATTTTTCAAATATTGCCAGTGGGTGGAGTTAAGCGCTGAGCTGGGGTTTAGTTACCCTTTAAGAGAAATGGGATCATTATGGATGAACTGATTCACTAAAATGAATCCGACTTTCTAGCACTACATATGAAAGAGAGAGGATATTTTAGGAGAGAACACTTGATTATTCCCTCAGTTCTCCCAGCATTAAAGACTGTGTATGCCGCACCAATTTTTATGGTTGTTTTTTTTCCACCATTTCTGATTCTTTGGCTATACAGGTACTGATTCTTTTGTTTTCTCTGTATGAAAGTATGAAAATAAGTGTTTCATTGTCTAATTTTCACTCTTCACACCACCAAATACTATGCCACTAGCGTATCAACAGAGGTGGCCATCAATGAGCATTTAGCAAAATACTGTGGATCATCATTTCATTTCAACATTGCAAAATACATTAGGTTGGCGACCTGCAATACATAATTAAAAATGTTTTTTTAGGAAACTATTATGAGTCTTCATCTCATTTGAGTGTAAAACATTCAGTTGAGTCTTCATAAAAAATACTATTTATTCATGTGCGAAACCTTTTAAATGAAAAAGGAACACACCCAGAGATGACCGAGAGGGCTCTGTCAAGGGAAAGACACGGGGCTAGCCGAGTAGGGTAGCAGGTACCGTGGAGAATACACTTATGGGGTCGCCGTGAGGGAACCAACACATATGGAACCCAGCCTACACACACGTTCCACAAGCATATGGCTGCAGGTCTGGCGTCAGACGGCCGCAACGTCTGACACTGAAGGGGTGACAGAGGAGCTCGTCAGGGTTCACCATTTCTGGGGAACACAACTGGAGAAGATAAACGCACGTATCCGGCCATAGGCGGGAGTGGCGTAGCAAGCCGACACAGGAACGGGTACTTCGCGTCTACCGGCCGTTGGAGGCGAGTACACGGGAAGAAACCGGCTCCACACGGAGGCTATAGAATCTAGCGAATGTGTTAGGTGTCGCCCAGCCCGCAGCTCTACAGATGTCTGTCAGCGAGGCGCCTTGAGCCAACGCCCAGGAAGAAGCTACACTCCTTGTGGAGTGCGCTTGCAACCCGAATGGGCAAGGCACGTCCTGTGATTGGTACGCTAAGACAATAGCATCCACTATCCAGTGGGCTAACCTCTGCTTGGAGACAGCCTTTCCATTCTGCTGGCCTCCGTAACAGACGAAGAGCTGCTCTGAGGTCCTAAAGCTTTGAGTCCGGTCTATGTAAGCGCAAAGAGCGCGGACGGGACATAAAGCCAGGGTTGGGTCTGCCTTCTCCGAGGGCAGCGCTTGCAGGTTCATTACCTGGTCTCGGAAGGGAGTGGTAGGAACCTTGGGCACGTATCCGGGTCGGGGTCAGGACGACGTGAGAATCAGCCGGTCCGAATTCTAGGCACGAATTGTTGACCGAAAGTGCATGCATGTCCCCTACCCTCTTGATTGAGGCCAATGCAATCAGGAGCACTGTCTTCATGGACAGGATGTTTAGCTCTGCAGACTGCAAAGACTCGAATGGGGGACCCTGAAGTGCTCTGAGCACCAGGGCTAAGTCCCAAGAGGGTACCGAGGATGAACGAGGAGGATTTAGTCTCCTCGCACCTCTAAGGAACCTGACAATTAAGTCATGCTTACCAATGGATTTACCAGCTATTGCATTGTGATACGCCGCTATCGCTGCGACGTACACTTTGAGGGTGGAGGGAGACAGCCTTCGCTCCAACCCATCCTGCAGGAAGGAAAGCACAACGTTAATCGAACACCTTTGGGGGTCTTCACGGCGGGAAGAACACCAGTCAATGAACAGGTTCTCAAAGCATAGAGGCGTCTCGTAGAGGGGGCATTCGTGCCGTGGGTGCCCCCGGTCAGGGAATAGTACAACTGGCAATGGGTCGAGTCCGGAGAGGCAAACAGGACTACCTGACTACCTCCGAAAAGGACTCATATCAACTGGACGCTCTGGGGGTGGAGTCGTCACTCTCCCGGAAGTGTGATCTGACGAGAGAGCTCGTCGGCTGTCTGGTTCAGCACACCAGGGATGTGAATGGCCCGAAGCGACCTCAGATGCTTCTGACTCCACAGGAGCAGATGGTGGGTGAGCCGGAATATGCAACGGGAGCGTAGACCACCCTGTCGGTTGATGTACGCAACGGCCGCATTGCTGTCCGTACGGACCAGTACGTGTTGACCCTGAAGCGGCTTCTTGAGCCGGGCCAGGGCAAGACGTATCGCCTGAAGCTCTAGGTAATTTATATGCCTATTCAGCTGGGGCCCCGTCCACAGACCCGAAACTGCATGCCAGTTGTACATGGCTCCCCAGCCCGTGGACGAGGCATCCGTGAAGACCACAGCATGCCTGGACACTTGTTCTAAGGGCACTCCCACCCTTAGAAACGAAGGGTCTGACCATGGGCTGAAAGTTTGGCGACAGTACGGGGTAACTGAGACCCGGCACTTGCCGCTCTACCACGCCCATCTGGGGACTCGGTCGTGTAGCCAGCGTTGAAGCGGTCTCATATGAAGCAATCCGAGCGGCGTTACCATGGCTGCAGATGCCATATACCCCAGGAGCCTCTGAAAAAATTTCAGCTGGACTGCTGCCCTTGAACGTATTCAAGCAGTTCAACACTGACTGGACTCGTTCCTCTGTGAGGCGTGCAGTCCGGTTGACCGAACCCAGCTCCATGCCAAGATAAGAGATCCTCTGCGTGGGACAGAGTTTGCTCTTCTCTTGGTTGACCCGAAGGCCCAACAGGCTGGGGTGACGGAGCACCAGGTCCCTGTGTTTGCACAACTGCTCTCGAGACTGGGCGAGTGGAACAATGGTGACAGGGACAGCCCGAAGGGCAAGACATTGTACTGATATGCCTTCCCCCCCGAACGCAAAGCGTAGGAACGATCTGTGTTGAGGGAGAATAGAGACATGAAAGTACGCGTCCTTCAGTTCGATCGTGTCGACACGTGTTCCTTTCGAAGGGAACTCGCACTGCGTCGAACGACGCTTTAGGAACGAAATACCGCCGCCATGCTGAGGGGAGTACCTGCCCACTGGCAGTGACAACTGTCAGAACAAGCAAGTTCACATGAAATGCCTGAACCACTCCCCCTCAGGTCACACTCAGTGACAGCATTCCCTACGGTCATAGCCCAAGCTATAAGCCTCAAAAGGAATCTTTATGCTCTTCACATGAGGTCCTACTGCTCAAAGGCCTGGGACCAACCACTTCAACAGAAGGGCTCCCTTTCAGGGAATGTGGCTAGGGGACCCGAAGAAACCCTATCCAAATCACTAACCGGGGAACATATTCACCCAAATGCCACCAGGGATGCCTGACCTGGTGCCCTTCATTTTGGACACTTTGGTTTGGCCAACCCTGTCTGTTCAGAAAAGAAATTTCGCTGATGTCAATGAATATCGGGCCGAATATGGGTTCTTCCATGCTCCTTCGATCTCTGTAAGAAGATCAGGAAGGAATGAAAGGCTCACCTGAGCTGATGGCTTATGGCCGGGGAGAAATCGATCGTCCAATCTATCACAAGAGGATCTAATCCTCATGAGAGGATTCAGGATTTATTTACCACTCTCACCAGCCATCCCTAAGAGCACTCGCTGATAAGTCTTGTCAGCCGCCAGATTGTCTGAGAGGATTACACCCCTCTCGCGACGATCTGTGAGCTCCATCTGGGAAACCCATGATGTGTGTCAGCGCTCTGCCTTGGCATGAGTGGGACCTGCACCACCAATCCCAGATGCCAAACCCTCTTCCCTCAAGAAGAGAGCCAGACAAGAGCGGAGCAATCTCTGATTTAAAAATGCTCACAATTCAAACAAACAGCTCCATAAGAACTGAATGTGCATGCTCTTGATCCCAGGCAGTAAACACACCGGCTCGTGTGCATTAAATAATGAATTTGTAATACCTTAAATCGAAGCACTTCAGACAGAACAGTCCCTGAAGACGAAAAGATGTATGTGTGTTTGCAAGGCGCCCTTATATACTTCCTGGTCGCACATCGATGACATCATGGGCTGTTGCCGGTCAATAGGATTACCGTGATTCGATAGTGATTTCAGACACCAGTCACGATGTGACGTTATATCCCTAAAGTGTCGTTCGACGCAGTGCGAGTTCCCTTCGAAAGGGAACAATAACTTGATATGTCAAACATGGAAACTGCAATACATACTTTAATGCATGACAAGACAAGGCAAACATGAGGGCTTTTATATACGTGATTCAGGGGAACACATGTGCATGACAACCAATGAACAAACAGAACTCATAACCACACGACAAGACAATAGGTGTAATCGAGTTGAACTATACTAGGCTTCCACCGATGGGCGAGATCTGCCGGTTGCAGGTGGGGAGGAGTTGAAAATGGAGACATGAAGTCGGACACTTTCTGCTTCCCATAGCGACGCTCGTGCGGTGGAGCTGGCAGGTAAACCAATGAAAAGGACATTGCTCTAATCAAGATGTGATGTGACAAATGGATGACAGTTCCACCATCTTTGACCCTGATGAAGGGACAGAGCTGGGCAATGCAGATTGCAATGAATGCAGATTTGGTGGTTAATATGAGGAGAGAGAGAGAGAGAGAGAGAGAGAGAGAGAGAGAGGGAGAAGTCCAAGATAACACCTAGATTTTTAACAGTACTTGATGGTTTGATGTTGTGACGAGCGTCCTCAGAGGAGTCAGCGTCGCCCTGGCAACAAACACAGAAACACCTGCACGTCCTTACCCCGGGCTGATCGGTCACAGCTGCACCTCATCAGCCACAGCTACAAAAGCAGCACATGCTGAACAGACAGACAGACTCTGGTCTTGAGCTGAATGAATCGCTGGACTAACCTTTCTCTTTGTTCTCCCCAGAAAGCAGCGAGTGACCGACAGCCCGCCACTTTTGGAGCACGTTTGGACACCCACTTTCAGTTGGATTGAACACTATAGAGCACTTGGAGCACCAGCCATCACACACCGGCTCACTGACTTCCAGCACCATTTTGTTTTCACTGTAAATAAAATCCACCCTCCGGGGCCTTTTCACTAAGCCTGCCTTGTCGAGTGATTCCTCACCCCGTGACAGTGGTGGAGAATGCGGGCAAGTGCGTGAGGAATCACCTGCAAGTTCACCGCCCCAACCCTTAATCTTCTCTGGGGTTTTTTCTGTGCACGACAGGAGACGGAAAGCGGCGCGCTCATTCCCCACAATGGAGGAGGTTTTACAACGCCTCACGGAGGTGAGCATCCGCCAGCAAAAAATCGTGGAACATCTTGCCACTCGCCAGGGCAGGACGGAGGAAGAACTGACCGCCATCCGTGCCACCGCCACCCAGCGAGTTCCGCTACCTGATCCTCGTGCCCAAGCAACCCGCCTGCTGTCAAAGATGACGGCGGATGATGACGTGGAAGCTTTCCTTCAGGTCTTCGAAACCACCGCCCGATGTGAGGAATGGCCCGAGGGCGATTGGGCATGCGCGCTGGCACCCTTGCTCACTGGAGAAGCCCAACAGGCTTATTTTTCACTCCCCCATGAAATCGCCGAAGATTATGACGAAGTCAAGCGAACAACGGGAGTACCAGCCCGTAGAGTCACCATATCGTCACCCCAAGGCACCTAGCCGGTGGAGGTTGGCTTGGTAAAGGACCTACCGGTGGCCGTACTGCTTGGGAGAGACTGGCCGGGCTTCGACTACCTGCTCACCGCCGCTACTCAGCCTGCCAGCTGGGAGGGGAACCATCGAAGACGGAGACGGCCGCGTGGACCCCACCGCAGACCAGCCCTACTTGCCTCCGACAGCGGGAGAGAGACGTCCTCCCACGGCCCCATCCTCTTCCGCATTTTGTCGTTGAGAATGGCCTGCTATACTGTGTCGCACAGCGGAGGGGGGAGGAGCAAAAAATTATTAGTTGTTCCACGGGCCAAGACTGAAACTATCCTGGAGCTGGCCCAATCCCATCCCATGGCAGGTCACCTCGGGGCAGCCAACACTACCCAGCGCACCACCTGGAGGCCGAAGTAAAGCGGTTCTGCCAAGCCTGCCCGACCTGCCAGGTCACGTCGCCCAGGACTCCTCCCCCCAGCCCACTCATCCCGCTGCCCATCATCGAGGTGCCCTTCGAGCGGATTGGGATGGACATAGTGGGGCCGTTGCCAAAGTCTGCCCGGGGGCACGAACACATCCTGGTCATCGTCGACTATGCCACCCGGTACCCAGAAGCAGTTCCCCTCCGCAAGGCCACCGCGAAGTCCATCGCCCAGGAGCTGTTTCTGCTGGCCAGCCGAGTCGGCATCCCCTCGGAGATACTGACTGACCAGGGAACACCGTTCATGTCCCGGCTAATGGCAGATCTCTGCAGGCTGCTGCGGGTGAAGCAGTTGAGGACCACGGTCTACCACCCTCAGACGGACGGACTCGGTGAGAGATTCAACCAGACCCTCAAGCAGATGCTGAGACGCGTGGCGGCGGAGGATAAGCGGGATTGGGACCTCATGATTCCGTACGTGCTCTTCGGGATCCGCGAAGTACCCCAGGCCTCAACTGGCTTCACCCCCTTTGAGCTCCTGTTCGGCCGCCAACCACGTGGGCTCCTGGACATCGCCAGGGAAGCTTGGGAGCAGCAGCCTGCCCCTCATCGCACCCTCATCGAACACGTTCGACAGATGAGAGAACGGATCGACCGAGTGATGCCATTAGTCCGGGAACACCTCAGCAAAGCCCAACAAGTGCAGCAACGCCGTTATGACCGGGCAGCCCAGCCACGGGAGTTCCAGCCGGGAGACCGCGTCATGGTCCTGGTCCCCAGCTCTGCCTGCAAGTTCCTGGCCACCTGGAAGGGACCATACACTGTGATAGAAAGGATTGGGCCAGTCACATACCGCCTGAGACAGCCGGGACGACGCCAGACAGAGCAACTCTACCATATCAACCTCCTAAAGAAGTGGGTGGGGACCCGGGACCAAGTGGCGGCCCTAAGTGTCACCGATCCCGTGGTTGTGGACGTCAACCCCCATCTTTCGGCTGCCCAGAAGGCGGAGCTGCAGCACCTGGTCAGTCAGTTCCAGGATGTGTTCTCTACCCAGCCCAGGCAGACCAACGTGGTCCAGCACGACATCAGGACACCCCCAGGAGTCGTCGTTAGGCAACGGCCCTACCGTGTCCTGGAGGCTCGTCGGCAGGCTATTGTGGAGGAAATACAACAAATGCTGAAGTTGGGGGTAATTGAACCATCCCATAGCCCCATAGCCCCATAGTGATGGTCCCAAAGCCGGATGGCACCCTCCGCTTTTGCAACGACTTCCGCCGCCTGAACGAAGTCTCCAAGTTCGACGAGTACCCCATGCCTCGGGTCGACGAGCTGCTGGACCGTTTGGGAAGGGCCCGGTATATCAGCACGTTGGACCTCACCAAGGGTTATTGGCAGGTACCACTCTCAGAAACTGCTAAACCTAAGACTGCTTTCTCGACCCCCAGTGGCCACTGGCAGTACCGGACCCTTCCCTTCGGCCTGCACGGGGCCCCCGCGACCTTCCAGCGAATGATGGACATCATCCTGCGGCCCCACCAGGCGTATGCGGCCGCCTACATGGATGACATCGTGATCCACTCCGAGGCATGGGAAGATCATCTGGAACGTCTGCGGATGGTGCTTTACGGAGCTCCGGCGGGCTGGACTCACTGCCAACCCCCGCAAGTGTCATCTAGCTCTCTCCGAGGCCAAGTACCTGGGTTTCCGAGTCGGACGAGGCCTCATACAGCCCCAGGAGAAGAAGGTAGAGGCCATCCACTCCGCCCCGAGACCCCATGTGACGAGCGTCCACTGGGGAGTCAGCGTCGCCCTGGCAACAAACACAGAAACACCTGCACGTCCTTACCCCGGGCTGATCGGTCACAGCTGCACCTCATCAGCCACAGCTACAAAAGCAGCACATGCTGAACAGACAGACAGACTCTGGTCTCGAGCTGAATGAATCGCTGGACTAACCTTTCTCTTTGTTCTCCCCAGAAAGCAGCGAGTGACCGACAGCCCACCACTTTTGGAGCACGTTTGGACACCCACTTTCAGTTGGATTGAACACTATAGAGCACTTGGAGCACCAGCCATCACACACCGGCTCACCGACTTCCAGCACCATTTTGTTTTCACTGTAAATAAAATCCACCCTCCGGGGCCTTTTCACTAAGCCTGTCTTGTCGAGTGATTCCTCACCACGTGACAATGTGAATACCAGTCATCTCACAGGTGGAATCGGAGTTCCAATAAAAAATGATCTCAGTTTTGTCCATGTTTAGTTTCAGAAAATTTGAAGTAAGCCAATCTTTTATTTCCTGAACACAAGCAGAGATTTTGTTGGTTTAGGCAGATAGAGCAGGTGTACAGATAGTGTATAATTAGGTCATCAGCGTAAAAGTGATAATTAAAACCATGACAGTGTAAGATCTGACCCAGAGGTATTATGTAAATTATGAATAATAATGACCCAAGAATGGATCCCTGGGGGGACACCTTGCTTCAGGGGGACAGTATGTGATCGAAAATCCTGTACTGAAATGTAGAATTATCTGTCATAGAGGTAGGAAGAAAACCAATACCCACATCAAGAGGCGAGGAATAAGTAATTCATGAGAGACGATATTAAAGGCAGAGCTACAGTCAAGTAGCAGAAGTATAGACAGAGAACCAGAGTCACCAGATAGTAGAAGATCATTCACTACCTTTACAAGTGCAGTTTCAGTACTATGAAGCAGAGGTGGAAAGTAACGAACTACTTTTTTAAGTAGTTTTAAAAATCTGTAATTTTACTATTACTTAAGTATGTTTTGTTTGAAGTATTGTACTTCACTACATTTTAAACCACATCCGTTACGGAGTAATAAATAAATAAATAATACAAAGGAGAGAAATCGCGATAAGACAGACGCAGACCCAGCTGAAAGCGAAACGCCGCCGCAAATCCCTGGCTATTCTAGTGTGGAAATACTGTCTTTGGATAACAACGTGTGTCCTGGATATCAAATTCGCAAAAAATCTGTATGCAAAAGGAGGAAAAGGTATGCAGGTGCAGATAAAGGTATGTTTATAACTTAAGGCTGAATGATTTCTGTGAAGCAGAGGGAATCCCGGAATTAACATTGAACTTACAATATAACGCAGATGTCTTGTAGGCTAAAACACGCAAACTGATGGATGAATGAATAAATCAAATCATGAGATGGTCTGTGAATATTAAAGCGCAAAACACTGCTATATAAATTTATGATCTGCTTGTTCTGTCTCTGTGAATAAGCAGCGCCAGCGCCAGCGCCGTTTCGTCTACTACGTTATAGGCTAAAGTAGGCTATGATGCACTTGATTCTCAAGGGCTGAATCCGAAATCGCCCCCAAACCCTCATTCACTATTCCCTACATTAGTCCAGTTCACTCGAAGGAGTGAATGAAAACGAGTGAGTGAATTCGGAAAGCCATTTTTTGTAGCTACATCGGCTGTACACTCGTTATTGCGGTGCAATGTGGGATTGAATGAGTACACTCAATAATGTCCACTGGTTTCGGACAACACTACAAATGCCTGTCCCCTCAAATAATGCCCTATTTAAGGGTCAGTCAGGTGTTTTTTAACATCTCACAAACCTTATTTGGACATGAACTTTCCAGAGCTGATCTGAGAGAACCCCTAATGACTTGAGCATTTTCATTTTATTTGAATAAACCACTGTCAAATACACTCTGAAACAGGTCTTCACTAAAACCAGTCAAAATAAACGTTTGGTCTAACTACAAGAAATTGGACTTACATCAAAAAATAAGTACAATGTACTTACTGTGTTCAAATTGTATTGCAAAACACTTTTGCTGATATTGAGGTTGGATACGGGTAGAGTTAGGGACACGTGTGGTGGTATGGGTCAGTTTAAGGGTAGGGCTAGGTGTAATGCCTGGTTCAGACTACACAATTTTTTTTGTCTGTTACGATAGTCACTGTGTCAGATTACGCGATTTTGACTCCTAAAATCTTGTCGTGTCCTGGATAAGAAACATGTCAGACTACACGTTGCTTCGCGACCAATGATCGCTTGTTGTCTTTAACGACGCGCGTGATGTCATCGAGAAGGCGAAACTAGCGACTGACTTCCGGAAACAAACGAGCGTAAACAATGTCTGCGGCGTGTTTTGTACTGGCTATCTTGTGTCTAGAAAAGCGCAAAAAAAGAAAGAAAACCCGACCATGTCTGTTCCTGGCTTGCTCGAAGAGGGCAGTATGGGCTGTCAATCCTCCAAGGAGAACTTGAGGTAAAATATCGTTCTTTTTATATTAAATATTTTGTTATTAGCCAGTAGTGAAAGCTTGCCACTACAACGTATTTGTAAAAAAAATCTGGGAACACTTTACATTTGTTAACATGAACTAATAATGAACTGCTCCTATAAACCATTTATTTTCTCTTTGTTGATGTTAATCTCTCACACACATATACACAGTCACGCACAAACACACCCTCACAGTCAGACTCACACACACGCGCGCACCCAGATTCACTCACACCTCTCTCTCTAGTCCCTCGATGAAACATAGTACAGGCAAGAGTACTGTTGCCACATCTCCACGAACCTTTCCTCTATTTCATAACTCCACCTAGCCGCACCATCATCTCTCTTGCGTTTGCCATGTTTGAATCCTGTCAGAATATATATTCTGTGTCAGCATCACCCATGTGACGGAACCCGTCGTGGGGAACGTGAAAAAAAATTCAACATGCTAGTCTTTCTGCTGTGACGTCGTGAACTATCGCAGACGCGGATTCGGTTGTCGTATACTATGACACACTATACGAGATGATACGATCAATTCTTGCGTCCCGACGTCCATTGTCGTTTACGAATCCCTACGACACCATACGTCAAACGGATCGTGCCAAATTCGGGCTAAAATCGTGTAGTCTGAACCAGGCATAAGGGAAGTGTCAACTGTGTAATTACAAATGTAACTACAGAAATGAATTACAGACGTAATTACATGCAGGTATTTTTTTAAATGTAAGTAAAAACATGTATGTACACAATAAGTGCATTGTATCAAATTATTAATTAAAATGTTAGTACATAGTAGTTAAGGCCACCTAATATAAAGTGGGTCCATATATGGACCATTTAAACATTGTTTAAGAATATATTTTTTAATCCATGGTTTAATTGAATAAATCTGTTTTGCATCATAAAATAAAAGGATAAAAGTTTGTTACATTTTATTTGATTACCACTGTTTCCTGATAATATATTTGCATTAAATCATTAAAATTCTTAAACATTTTAATAAATTAATGATAAAATAAGTTGTTAATCTAATTCATAATCATTTATTGAATTAAGCTGATTAGACATGTTTTATTTAAATTTGGATAAACAAAACAAACAAATGATTTCAAGTTTGTTATAATAAAGCATTTGTTCAACCAAAATAACCTGTTTTCATTCAACGGCCATTTTAACTCCTGATAATAATAACAACCATAATTTAATAATTGTTTATTTATTAAATAATGGTTTAATACTGTGATGCTGTGAAACTGATGTTTTCTGAGATGGTTATCATATCGTCTCATTCTATCACAACTCTACACAGGAGAGTCCCCACCCCCGCTATTAAAAAAGTAACCAAGTAACTTTTACTCTGAGTACATTTTAAATGGACTACTTTTTACTTTTACTTGAGTAGATTTTTAGGCCGGTAATTTTGCTTGTACTCAAGTAAAATTTCATTGAAGTAATAGTACTTTTACTTATTCTACTGAGTAGAATATTTTGTTACTCTTTCCACCTCTGCTATGAAGTGGGCGAAAACCAGATTGTATGGGATAAAAGAGATTATTTATGACTAGAAAAGACTGAAGCTGGGAGGCAACAGTAGGGGAGAGCAGGGCACAACGCTTTTTGACTTTCTCAGTTTGTGTAAATTCACTTGGGGTTCAGAGTATTTATTTTTTTCCCCACATTAATTTCACACGTCTAGTACAATGTGGTTTTGTTTCATTAATACAGTGTATACTTTTTTCTTGATTTACCCCGATAGAATGGAAGTGAAATGTGACAGTATGCCCCATAGGTGGGGTACATTGTAACGTGAGGGGCACGATGTAACATTACCACATGACAGCTTAACATGTTATCTGATACAATCAAAAAAATATCCAAGACAAACTAAAATATTTTGTCAATAAAAACAATTATTAACTTTTTTAATCTGCATTCCCTTTCAGTCGGTCACGTTCGACGTACGTCGGACTGACCGACGAATTGGGATCTGATTTCAGAGACCAATCTATTTCGAGTGTTTAGAAACGAGCCAATGAAGATTGGCATGCGATTCACGCATTCCACGCACCGCCCCGCAGCGCGGGTATAAATAAGGAAGTGGAATGCATGATCATTGCTTTCTACTTCGGAGCCGAACGATGAATGTCTATTGCTTCCTGTTTCTACGAAGAGTGTCTTGAGAGGACTGCTTCTACCAGTGCGGGTGTGACGGCGCGTCAGCGAGTGACTGCTTCAGACGGACATCAAAGAGTTGGTTCGCTGGGCGTTTCCGTTTTGAGTGCACACACAGGCTTGCACTATTGTACTGTGTGGTGCCGCGGTCATCTCCCTGAGTGCTTCAGCACATAAAAGAGCAGATTTTCCTTCTAAAAGAGCAACACGGTTTGACCCTGCGTCTTTTTCAAGATGTCATTCAAACCGTGTGTTTCTGGATGCGGTTGTTTCCTGTCCTCATTTGACGGCCACGATCTCTCTAACATATAAACATGTGAGATTGCGTTCGTGGGTGATCCATGCTCTCTCAGGAGAGCATGGTCACGTCGACGCGTTGTTCGTCTTAAGCCTTTCTCGTAAGGGCTTGAGCGTTCAGCGCGCCGTGTGCCATCGGCTGCCGGCTGACAGCAGGGGTTGCCACGGCAACTCAGCGTGTCACTCGGCGCTAGAGATGCGCGGTCGAGACTATGAAACCTCAAACGGGGTTGAGTCCCTTTGCCTATTTCCCAATCTAGTTTCTTTTCTTGCAAAAGCCAGAGAAGGACTACTTCGGCTAATAAGCCTTGGTGGCCTGAGGATTACAGTGGTGTTTCCCCACCGGATACATCTCCATGGGCCCCCACTCCTCTATCGCATCACAGGCATGCTGAGACTGTGTTTGTGGGTGGTTCATGTTCTCTCATGAGGACATGACCACGTCTGTGCGGTGTTCGTCTTGCCTTTTCATAGGGCTTGAGCGTTCAGCGCACCGTGTGCCGTCGAGTTTGACGGCCACGTTCACTGTCTCACATGCCTGCTGGCAGCCTACAGATGGGATTGCTGGTCCCTTTAACAAGGGGACCTAGGATTTCATTTGGGGCTCTGGCAGAGGACAGATGTCAATTGCTGCATCGGAGAGAGGGCTGTTATGCGCTGGAAATGATGAGTTCCCACTATAATAGTGTGTGTGCTCTTGCTGAATCAGATTCAGAGTTGACAGCCATGCTTTCCCGGGTGGCTGAGGGTGTAGTGCAACGCGTAAAATCGCCTTGCCTACCCCTGAGCCTTTTTCCCCGGATGGGCATTGGAAAAATTAGCAGTTGGAACTGTTTGGTGTCAAAATATGGAACACCAAAAGGGCCAAAACCTGCATAATTTTTTCCCTCTCTCACTACCCTCTGTCCTGCATGCACAAGGGTAGTCCCGACCCAGGGGTTATGCAGGAACTCCCTGGGTCAGGCGATGTCCACACTAGTGGTCCAGGAACCTGGGGTTAAACCTGGCAGATATGCGTGAGTCCGACTAAGTTCGGTTCCTCAACGCCCCTGTCTGTCAGAATGGCCCCTTCGGCGACGCTGTCGAGAACTCTGCCCAGCAGTTCTCGATGGCCCAGAAGCAGACAGAGGCGGGTAAAAAAAATAAAAAAAAAAATAAAAAAACCTAATTCGAATAGGCGCCTCTACCTGCTTGTGGCCGAGGGCACCCCCCCTGCGTCCGCCTCCGCTCCTGCGAAATCCAGGCAGCGGGGTGCCAGACGTAAGGGAGGCGCCCAACCCGCTCAGGGCTTTGCTAGTCTACAAGCAAGCGTAAGGGCAAGCGGCCCTGAGACGGGCAGCCCAGGGAGAATAGGAGCTGCTCTGAAGGAGTGGGTGTCCGCACCCCTCCCTCACCCCCCGGAGGAGGACCGGGGGGCCCCGACTGGTGTCATACTCTGCCGTATGGCTCGCCGGAGTCCAGCGGTACCCACATTTCAGAGCAGTTTCCCCTCTCCCTGGGCCCCAAGAGGGCCAGGTTGGCAGTGTGCGACGCCTCCGGGCCTTCTCACTCCTTTCCTCCCCTCCCCCCGCCATGGGGCAGCAGTGTGGGCACCGAGAACGCCCCCGGGCCTTCTCACCCACACTCTGTCCCAACCTGGAATACTCAGACAACACTCCGGGCCGCCTCCGGGCCTCCCGAGTCGGGTCTGTCTATTCCGCCTCGCTGCCCCACCCCGGGTACGTCTGTGGTGCCGTTGGTCCCACTTGTGCGGTCTCTGGGGGCTTGGCTACAGCTCCCCAGACCGTCTCGCTGGCTCATCCGTACCATCAGACTCGGCTACGCGATTTAGTTCGCTCACCGGCCTCCCAAGTACAAGGGCATCCTCTTCACCTCCGTGCGAAGCAGCGATGCTCAGGTCTTGCGGTCAGAGATCGATGTCCTACTGGCGAAGGACGCGGTCGAGCCGGTTCCTCCAGCCGATATGAAGATGGGGCTCTACAGCCCCTACTTCATTGTACCCAAGAAAGGTGGTGGGTTACAGCCAATCTTGGACCTGCGTATCCTGAATCGGGCCCTGCACAAGCTCCCGTTCCGGACGCTAACGCAGAAACGCATTTTCAAATGCATCCGTCCCCAAGATTGGTTGTTGTGTACTTTCATGTCTCTTCCTTCCTCGACACAGACCGTTCCTACGATTTGTGTTCGAGGGGAAGGCATATCAGTACAAGTCCTGCCCTTTGGGCTGTCCCTGTCGCCTCGCGTCTTCACAGTACCGGGTCCCAGTGACTCCTTACTGCCGCCAAACCTTCAGCCCGTGGACCGATGCTTCATTTCTCCGGGCCGGTGTGCCCTTAGAACAAGTGTCCAGGCATTCTGTGCTCTTCACGGATGCCTCCTCCACGGGCTGGAGGGGCCACGTATAACGGGCATGCAGTTTCAGGTCTGTGGACGGGACCTCAATTGCATTGGCATATCAATTGCCTCGAGTTGTTAGCGGTACACTTGGCACTGCGCCGCCTCAAGGGGCCGCTACATGGCAAGCATGTACTGGTCTGTACGGACAGCACTGCAGCCGTTGCGTACATCAACCGCCAGGGTGGTCTACGCTCCCGTTGCATGTTCCAACTCGCCGCCACCTCCTCCTTTGGAGTCAGAAGCATCTGAGGTCGCTTCGGGCCATTCATGTCCCAGGTGCACTCAACCGGACAGCCGACGAGCTCTCACGGCAGCCTGTACCTCCGGGAGAGTGGCGACTCCATCCCCAGGCGGTCCAGCTGATATGGGACCTCTCCGGAGCCGCACAGGTAGACCTGTTTGCCTCTCCGGACTCGACCCATTGCCAGTGGTACTATTCCCTGACCGGGGGCACCCTCGGCACGGATGCACTGGCGCACAGCTGGCCCCGGGACCTGCGCAAATATGCGTTTCCCCCAGTGAGCCTTCTTGCACAGACCCTGTGCAAGGTCAGGGAGGACGAGGAGCAGGTCTTGTTAGTTGCGCCCTACTGGCCCAACCGGACCTGGTTCCCAGAACTAACTCTCCTCGCGACAGCCCCTCCTTGGCCGATTCCTCTGAGGAGGGACCTTCTTTCTCAGGGACGGGGCACTCTATGGCACCCGCGTCCAGACCTCTGGAAACTCCATGTCTGGTCCCTGGATGGGACGCAGAGGTTCTAGGTGGTCTACCACAGGCAGTGGTGGACACCATCTCTTCTGCTAGAGCCCCCTCTACGAGGCGCCTCTACGCGTTGAAGTGGAACCTGTTCGTTGAATGGTGCTCTTCCCACCGGGAAGACCCCCTAAGGTGTTCGGTTAGTGTCGTGCTTTCTTTCCTGCAAGATGGGCTGGAGCGAAGGCTTTCTCCCTCCACCCTCAAAGTATACGTCGCAGCAATAGCGGCGTATCACGATGCAGTTGAAGGTAAGTCCTTGGGAAAGCACAACCTAATCGTCAGGTTCCTTCAGAGCCCTCCCTTTGAGCCTTTGCAGTCTGTGGAGCTTAAAATCCTGTCGATGAAGACAGTGTTTATGACGGCATTGGCCTCTATTAAGAGGGTAGGGGACCTGCATGCACTTTCGGTCAACGAATCGTGCCTAGAATTCGGGCCGGACAACTCTCACGTTGTCCTGAGACCCCGGCCTGGATACGTGCCCAAGGTTCCTACCACTCCCTTCCGGGACCAGGTAGTGAACCTGCAAGCGCTGCCTTCGGAGGAGGCAGACCCAGCCCTGGCTTTGTTATGTCCCGTCCGCGCTCTTCGCGCTTACGTTGACCGGACTCAAAGCTTTCGGACCTCAGAGCAACTCTTCGTCTGTTACGGAGGCCAGCAGAAGGGAAAGGCTGTCTCCATGCAGAGGTTGGCCCACTGGATAGTGGATGCCATCGTCTTGGCTTACCAGTCCCAAGACGTACCTTGCCCGTTCGGGGTGCGAGCACACTCAACAAGGAGTGTTGCTTCATCCTGGGCGCTGGCTCAAGGTGCCTCGCTGACAGATATTTGTAGAGCTGCGGGCTGGGCGACACCTAACACGTTCGCTAGATTCTTTAGCCTCCGTGTAGAGCCGGTATCTTCCCGCATCCTCGCCTCCAGGGGCCAGTAGCGCTAAGTGCCCGTTCTAAGTGTCGGCGAGAAGAAACCACAGGCCGTCTGACGCCAGGCCTGCACCCGTATGCTTGTGAAACGTGTGTGTAGGCTGGGTTCCATATTTAGCGGTTCCCTCACGGCAACCCCATATGCGTATTCGTCCACAGTACCTGCTACCCTACTTGGCTAGCCCTGTGTCTTTCCCTTGACAGAGCCCGCTCTGTCGTCTCTGGTCGTGTTCTTTCCCCCCTGGAACCAGGCTGGAACCACCCCAGAGACTGCCATATGTTGCACTACCCTGCTAGGTTAGTCCTTATGTGTATTCCGCCACCAATCCTTTCCTGAAGGAAGTGGCTCCGCAGCGTACCATCTCCAGAGACGGGCACGCTTTCCCAGCATTCCATTAGTCACTCTGGGTGGGTCTTGCAGAAACAGCAGTGACTGACCTCCCTGCTTGGAGCCCTGACTTCCGTACCATTTAAGACGGTCCAGTGCGCTCAAGCAGGACGCTGGACGGGCCAGCGCCCTGGCGTTTTGGTAGAGATCCCAGTTCGTCGGTCAGTCCGACGTACGTCGAACGTGACCGACTGAAAGGGAACGTCTCGGTTACGTATGTAACCCTCGTTCCCTGAAGGAGGGAACGGAGACGTACGTCCCTTCGCCAGGTGCTGTGCTTCCGCTGGGAGGCCGAGTCACGAGTTCGGCTCCTCAGCAGAAAAAGCAATGATCAGGCATTCCACTTCCTTATTTATACCCGCGCTGCGGGGCGGTACGTGGAATGTGTGAATCGCATGCCAATCTTCATTGGCTCGTTTCTAAACACTCGAAGTAGATTGGTCTCTGAAATCAGATCCCAATTCGTCGGTCAGTCGGACGTACGTCTTCGTTCCCTCCTTCAGGGAACGAGGGTTACATACGTAACTGAGACGTTTTAAATAATTAAAAATATTTAAAACATTTAGTTTGACAACAAACACACTGCAAAACACAGCTATACAGCATATGTAAAAACATAATAATTAATAACTTCTGAACATTGACTCTCAGTCATTATTCACATTTTTTCATGGTTTCTCAATAGTTCATACAATTATTTAATATAATAGCATAGCTCTAATAGGGGCACATTGTAACACATTGTGACAACATGCCCCACCTGCACAACTGGGATTTAAATCCAGGTCGTGTCTTCTGCTGGTTAGATCCACATTAAAGTACTATATCAACTGTTAAATAACAAATATAAGATTAAAATAATATCAGATTTGTTTTATTTTAAATAAAAAATTATCTTAAGTAAGAAATGTACTTTTGCTATGGTTAAATAAATGTTCAGTGATATCTTCCAAAGATTTAAAAAAAAAAATTCTCTAAATAGTGTTGATACGGCAACTAGTAAATATACTAAGTTTTGTCATCCTGGCATGTGTGGAAAGTTTTAAACCATGTGTGTTACAACTAACCCTGTGTTAGGTTGTGCCCCGCTCTCCCCTACTTTCCAGTAATCTAGGGTAAATTTTAAATAGGATGTAATAAGTAATAGATATTAAGATAGAACTGAGGTATTGAGGTTGGGTTTCTTGAGAACAGGGGTAACTGCAGCAGTTTTGAGTGGCAGAGGGAATGAAGCAGAGGTAAGAGATGCATTGATGAAATGAGAAATTGGTGCAGAGATAACAGAATGGTTTCAGGAGAGAAGTAGGAACAGTCAAGTCGACAGGATGAAGATTTGGATTTCCAGACTAATTCAGAGACAGAAGATGGAGTAGTCAGAAAAGATATTCAGGGACTGACCAGATAGTATGAAGCTTCATAGCATCATTAGAGAAGCACTGGTGGACGGCATCTGTCTTTTCAAGCAAGTAACTCAGGAAGGAACAGCAAAACTCCTCTGAAGCAAGAGCATCATGGGATGGAGGTTTGGTAAGCTTATTTTCTGTTAAATCAATTTGATTAAATCAACGTATTAGTTCCCTTTGTTTGTTCATGCTTATAAGCCTTCACTTCTCTCTTATTGTTTGTCAGTTCTCGTTAACTTAAGCATGTGTTTTACTCCTGTGTTTATCCCTGTTTCCAGAGTATTGTTGTTAAAGGGGGGGGGGGGACACACTCAGTTTCAGTCAGTCTCATGTCAATCTTGAGTACCTATAGAGTAGCATTGCATCCTGCATATCTCTGAAAAGTCTTTTTTTTTATTATAATTATAAAAGGAAGATGCGCTGTTCCGAGTCTTTCCGGAAAAAGCCGTGCGGCTGGGGGCGTATCGTGTGGGCGGAGCTAAAGAATGTCGAGCGCGCGCCACTGTGTTGAGTGCGTCTGAAAGCTGCGTCATCCCTAAAAGCGGGAAATATCTTTATTCAACATAAAAAATGGCTTTTAATCAGATACAGCCATACATCTATGATCCGGAATCAGACCCAGAGGCTGAAGTTGAACAGGAGCAGCAGCAAAAACGACTAGAGCAGGACATCTCTATGTGGTATAAGTTACACTAACTATATAATATGCTTAGCGGCTTGTGTTATTTACACATTTATACTTTAATTATATCGTGTGTGTGTGTGTGTGTGTGTGTGTGTGTGTGTGTGTGTGTGTGTGTGTGTGTGTGTGTGTGTGTGTGTGTGTGTGTGTGTTTTGTAGTAAGCGGACTGGTTTTGCGCGTCAGGCTAGTGTTTACATAGAAAGACATGGAATAGTAGCGCATTTGAATGAAGAAGCGCGCTTATTTAGTTCAACATATTTCCCCATTCTTTGTGTATTGTTGTTTGGAGTGCTTTTACAATACACAAACATACACATATAGTGGCCAGCTAAACAAATGTACACACTATACATCGCATGCTCCATTGATCAATACGTGGTCATGTTTGGGCTAACGTTACTTGATGGGCATAGGCAAAAACAGACATTTGAAGCAGTCTTACTCACTGCCTGCGGTTCCAACGTTGAGACCTTTATCGTTGGGACCGCTCCATCCTTCAGTATGTATTAGGCGATTTGAAAATCCGGAAAAGCAAATTCCATCCACTTTTGCCTTAACGCGGGGTTATTTGGCTACGAGCCAGCGCTTTGATGGGCGTAGCCTATTGCTTTCACGCTCTCTCTCTCTCTCTCTCTCTCTCTCTCTCGCGCGCGCGCTCTTCCGGTAGAATTGTCCGTACGGCCCATACAAGGAAATTCCGCCCTGTTGACGTCAAGCGGACCCATGATCGAAAAAAACTTTCCGAAACTTATGACTAACAGGAAGTACTAATTTTGGCAAAGAAATACTCCCATCAAACGTCCACCTTAGCTTTTGAAACTGTGTCCATGTTTAGCATGGGAATCCAAGTCTTTAACAGTGCAAAAAGATCAGTATGCATGAAACAGCATTTCACCCCCCCTTTAAACTCTCTCTCCTAGTATTATTCCTCATCTTTGTGTGCTTCTATACCACGTTCTGTAACATTAGGAGGAAGATAGAGCAAGATAATTATAAGAGAGTCAGCCTTCAATGCCATACATTCAAATGTATTGGTGTCGTGAAAATCAAGTTGCATGAGTCTGAGGTTCTCTTGATATATGACAATGAGACCACCCCCTTTACCATGCAGTCGAGGTCTAGACAGATACTTATATCCTTCTGGAGCGAGTAGATTTAACTGCAGAAAAACATCAGGAACTTGCCAAGTTTCAGTGAGAAGAAAAATATCAAGCTTGTTTTCAGTGATAATTTCATTGAGATAAGGGGCTTTATCCGAGATTGATCTACAGTTCTACCAGAAAGACTCGGGAGGCCAGATGAAGTACAATGAAGTAACAAATTTATTAACAGACCAGCAAGTATTATATTTTGAGGTTTGGCGTAGGCCCCATCCGTAGCTCTCATCTTGAGGGTAATGGACTCTGCATTTTCTGCCTGAAGATGAAGGCAGGGGCGCAGCCAACCCCCTGGGAGGTATAGGCAGGGACCATCCTGGTGGTGGTGGGGAGGATGGACGAAATTGTTGGCAATATTCAATTCAATTCGGATTCAATTCAATATTAGGACATGTTTGGTTAGGTCTGAATGTGATAAGTGACGTAACATTGAATCTTCCTGTCAGAACTTACGCTAGAGCTTTAATTTCAAAAGTGCAAAGTGACGATGCAAAACATTCAAGTTAAATGATGAGGTATGTTGCTGATTGCTACCAGTGAGATAGACGAGAGAGCGCTGCATAGTGTAAAATGCATGCAATTGTCTGGGCATGGATGACAATCTGTAGTCAGTCCAGATGCATGGAAGTGCATAAGGTTTAGAGCAAAAGGTACTCTTGAAGACATGCAGTGAGCGGTGTATATCGTGGGCGACAGAGAATCCCTAGCCTCCAGCAGTATTCATACATCATACAATCAAGATGCATGCAGCAGTTCAAGGCCCTTAGATGGCAAATTTCCAATATCCATTACGGATGTGAGAAAAAATTTGGTAAAAAAGAAAAACTTTTGCCCCAGGCATGTTAGTACTGAACAAATAAGAGCCAATCACAAGCGAAAAACCACATTAACCTTACCCCATACGTAACTTCACCAAAAACAGCAGACTAAATTGGAGACAATGTACCTAGAGAGCTGTAAACAAACAGCGCAACTGACTGAGAGAGCGGTAACTCACCCATCTGATGAGCCAAACATGATGGCGACGTAACTGGGTAGAGCGCTCACAGCAGCCCGATGGCAAACTTACAGACAGCAAAGATTGCTAGTGTCAACAGTCCCGTCCAGAGATCAGCAGTGAGAAATGGAATAATCCAAACAGAATTCCGACAAAAATAATCCGAACTGAACCGCGAAAAACATGCAAACAAAAACATACAAACAGTCCAGGTGCGAAGCGGCTGCACAGACATGCACAGTGTTCTCGGCCCGAGAAAAGGAACAGTGCCCAATTGGTGTCCATGAACTAAGAAACAATGGCAGGAACATGACAGGATCACATTAGGGGGAGGAAGTAGACAGAGGGGAGAAGTAGAAACAGTCATGACATGAAACAGGTAACCTATGACTATGACTAAATTTCAAAATAATAAACATGAAATCATGAACAAAACCTAAACAGACGTGACAGTAATTCGTTTTAGTTAGTTACTTACCAACACTGTTATATACTGTTTGGTCCATGAAGAAAGTGTCCTTGTACAATGTCAGTAACTCACTGTGAGAGCCTGCAGCAGCAACGTGGGCAGACGACACATGAGACAACATTATTCTGTTTGATGGCAACCAACAGCACTAGAAATACAGTACACCACCGTGTGTAGGTGCTAAATACTGTCTTACAAAGTCATTTCAGGTTTAATTTAATAGAGCTACAAAAATAAAGGAACTATCCATTGTTATATAAGCATATCTATTCTAAAACCTGGTGAACTGCCTACATATAGTCAGTATTTTTAGGTACAATCCTGACATCATTTTTTTGGGGGGTATAGCACATATAGATAGACAGCAAGACAGCTCACTAGGTTTTGCAATAGCTTGACTACACTCACCTAAGTATGAAGAATATAGATTTACAATTCCGTTACTGAACCTCACCTTGTTTGCCGCAAACTGAGCTCACTGGAATCTGTTCAATTTGGCTGGAATTATGAAGATGAGCAGAAACACCATCTTTCTCTCTGTCTCTCACTACCTGCAGTCTGAGCCCTTGATACACTGTGCTGCAAATTTAAGCTCACAGCTGCAATATCATTCATTCACTGCTGTTTACAGTCCTTGTTTCTTTCCTACCCTAAATGTCTTGCACATTAACTATATCAGACATGATTTCTTTATTTACTTATTTCTTTCTTGTCTTTCCTGGGCAAATATTTAAGTGGATTGACATTAAGGGATTGTAAATTATTTTGGTTTGGTGTGTGTTTTCTACATTGATTTTAATATCTTTAGTAATAGGAATCTGAAACATATTTTATGCAGATCAGATATGTGGACATATGTGGACAGATCAGAATTATATAAAGTGGCATGTGCTCATTGTAAAAAGTGGCAACCTGCAATTGTAACCACATGTTTCCTTGTGTGTGTGATTTGGTATTTCCTGCATATGCACAGTATTACTTTGCGAAACCCCCATTTAAACATAAAAAATTATAATACTTATAGTTATAGGATTATCATTATTACATTCTCAGCACTTTTTACAACAGTATCTGTGTACCTACAGTAACTACCATCCAACACACTCTGGCAATTCGTAGCCATTTTGCATTTTAGCAAATTGGTGGTTAATTTGTATGAATTTGTGAGCTCTCATTAGTACATTTTGGTACGATCTGCTTACTCCTAAACATTCCTCTGGTCCATAGCCCTCCCAATAAACGAAGTACTCCAGTTGAACGCCACAATGTCGGTAGTCCAGTATCTTTCACATAGCATAGATTGGGCCTTCCTTGATAATCATTGGAAGGGGGGGATTCTTCACAGGACCAGGTTCTGTGGAAGAGGGAGATACAGGTGAATAATGTGGTTTTAATAGGGACACATGAAATGGGGGGTGAATCCTGTAGTGTGAAGGTAACTTAAATTCATTGGTGACCGGGTTGACCTCACGGATGATGGTGAAGGGACCAATGTACCTGCGACTCAGCTTCCTACTTGGCAGTCGTCACCTGATGTATCTAGTGGATAGCCATACCTTTTGCCCGGGCTGGTAGATGGGAGCTTCAGTCCGCCGGGCATCGGCATGGCTCTTCTGGTGTCGAACTGCACGTTGGGAATGGTGATGAGCTGAGTCCCAGACTCTCTTCACTCTCCCGGAACCAGTAATCAACTGCGGGGATGTCCGAGGGTTTCCCGGACAACAGGAACAGAGGGGGCTTGAAGCTGAGTATGCATTGGAAAGGTGTAAGACCAGTGGTGGGTTGTCTAAGAGAGTTCGGGGCGTATTCGCCCCAGGCGAGGAACCGGTTCCAGGAGTTCTGGTAGCCGTGACAGAAGGTTCTCAGGAATTGTTCTCAGGAATATCTCCTGTATCTTCCTCTCCATCTGCTCGTTGGTCTGGGGATGGTATCCAGAGGAAAGGCTGACAGTCACACCTAGGAGGGAGAAGAATGATTTCCAGACACGGGAGATGAACTGAGGGCCTCTGTCTAGGATATGAAAGCCACTCCTAGGTGTGACCATGGGCGTCGTGGTACGGGCAGCGGAAGGAGTTTACCTGCTGGTAGATGGCGTGTTGACTTGGAGATTGCGCATTCCTGGCATCCTTGGATAGCCAGAAGCGATCTTTCAGCAATGAGAGAGTTTGTATGATCCCTGTGTGGCCAGCGCCCATGGAGGAGTCGACTGAAAGGATCAGGTTTGGGGGACACCCCACAGAGGACTGGCATTGGTCTCAGCTAGCTGATCCTCCAGAGACCACTGGATGGGACTGACGATCAGGCTAGAGGGAACAATGGGCTCTGGTGATTCGTTGGGGTCGTCAGGAGTGAACTGACGGGACAGGGCGTCTGCCTTGAAGTTCCGGGTTTGTATGAGATGGTAAAGTTAAATCTGATGAAGAATAGCGCCCATTGAGCTTGGCGTGGGTTCAGGCGTTTTGCGTCTTTGAGATATTAAACATTTTTATGGTCAGTATACACAATGAAAGGGTAACAAGCTCCCTCTAGCCAGTGACGCCACTCCTCTAGGGCCATCTTGATCGCCAGCAGTTCTCGGTTGCCAATATCGTAGTTTCTTTCCACCGGGGTGAGTTTCTTGGACAAGAAGGCACATGGATGGAGTTTAGGAGGCAACCCCTGCTGCTGAAAGAGCACCACTCCTACTCCTGTGGTGGATGCGTCAACCTCCACCACGAATGGCTTCTCTGGGTCGGCATAGACAAGGAGTGGTGTGCTGGTGAATGCTTTCTTCAGCGATAGCATGACGTCGGTGGCCTCTGGGGTTCAGGACAGAGACTTGGGCCTGCCTTTCAGGAGATTGGTGAGTGGATTGGTGATGGAACTGAAGTTGTGGATGAACCGGCGGGAGAAATTGGCAAACCCAAGGAACGTTTTAATTCTTTCACTGTTTTGGGTGTAGGCCAGTAACGGATTGTGGAAACCTTCCCCTCATCCATCTGGATACCACCCTTGCCGGTGTGATATCCAAGGAATTGCACTGAGGGTTAATGGAACAGACACTTCTCTGCTTTGAGGAACAGGTTGAATTCCCTCAGGCGCTGGAGGACCTCTGAAACGTGCTGTTGATGTTCGGCCAAGCCCCAGGAGTAGATCAGGATATCATCAATATATACCAGGACAGAGTGGTGGAGAAACTCCCGGAGCACCTCATGCATGAAATCCTGGAATACGGAGGGGGCATTGACCAGGCCATACACCATGAGCCAATACTCATTATGGCCTGTTTTGGGTCACAAAAGCGGTCTTCCATTCGTCTCCCTTGCATATCCGGATGAGGTAGTTATGGTCTGTTCATCTGTAATGGTAAGTAGATTCAGAGAGCACAACTGGAGAACAGTAAAACACCAGTTTATTGATCAGGCAGCAAGTATGACAAGTCAGGTTGATAACTGAGATAAACAGAGCCATGAGTGATGAATAGATGTCCGAAGAGAGTAACAGTCTATACTGGAATCTTGTAGGAGAATGAGTGAAGGGAATGGATGCACACACCTGAGTTTCTGATGACCAGGAGGGAAACGAGGACAGGGAAGAGCACAGAGGCAACGGATTGAAGACAGAGTGAATAGTGTGGAACGCTGGAGTAGGAATGGGAATCTTCTTGGAATCGATATGAACAGGTAAGTACATACCTGCCCCCCCCCCCCCCCCCCCCCCCCAAAAAAAATGTTTGTGTAGGAATCACATTGTACGAATTAATGCGCAATCACCACCTACTGAGTTCTGTTTTGAACAACAACCAAACCTTTTACTAAACGTTCCTACTTCAAACTAAAGCAAAATGTGAGGTAGGATAAGGAACAGGTGATTTCTCACAGTAACCATATCTGAAAGGGTTTAATTCTTGTGGTCTACCCCTCTTTATTTTATCTGGCGTTTCACCATCACTCTTGCTCAGTTCAGGGGCGGTGGCTGCTGTTCCATTATGGTAGCAATCTGTCCTTATTGTCTTTTGCCACATGACCATCATGAGAACTCCCTATAGTGCAGAGACTAAGTTCAGAGCTCAATGGTCATGTACAGACCCAGACAGAATCTTTTTTTCCCCACATTTTTTGCACGTTTTGGGGGAAATCTGAAGAGGAATGGATCTAAACATGGTAAAACATGTTAAAGTCAGCATGATGGTAGTTGCAATAGTCTTTTCTTCCTTATTGTGAAGTACATCTAAATGAAACAGCTTCTCAAATGAGGAAAAAAATGGCGGGACTTAATTTTGTCCTTTAGGAATTGTTTGGATGGTTGGATTGTTGTTGTTTGCTATAGAGTTAAAAAGTTCCCACCCATTTTTTCAGCAGCAATGGTTCCAGAAGTATTTTTTTCCATTAATTTTTCCATTAATTTTCTCCATAGAGATTTTTTAAAGTCTTCGTTAAAGAGTTATAAGCTATGAACCAAGTCAATCAGCAACAAGGTGAATCATAACATCACAAACTTTGATTTGAAGCAAAAAAGGTACAGGACTGTACTTAACGTCTTTAGTGAGGGAAAGAACTACAATCCCATGAAGTATTGCGAACAGCATAATCAAATAAAAAATGATGGAGGAATATAAAACTTCTCATGTATAAATGTTCATTGTAAATATTGCAAAATATGCATATATATATACAAATGTTTAAGTATTTTGACAGCTTAGATTTACTTTATTACATTACAGTGCTTCATGGAGTGGGCGGAGCTAAAGAGCTATTTTGGCATGTGTTGCTTTTTTCGATTTACTGATTTTCTGGTTTAATTTTCTGTACAGAATCAATGTATTTTCACTAGGGAAATACATTCTGCTGTTAAATACGTTTATTTAAAAAATAAGCTGAAATAACGTGGTCTGACTAGGGATGTAACGATTCAGTCGGAGCCGGTTGAAAATCGAAACAAATGTGTGTCGATTCAAGTTGGTTGAGATGTTAAACGAATCGCGATACACATTTTAAACAGCCTCACTTTACAGGCACGATAGCAACCAGAAGCATGGTGACGACAAGCGCGCAGTTTACGTCGACTCATTCAAATCGGAAGTGTGGCGGCATTTTGACTTTCCGAAGACTAATAAATCACCACAGTGACAGGCTCCAGTCACCTCCGTCTGTATGTAAAAAGATAATAGGCCAAACCACTCTGCGCGTGCGGCTTTCGCACTGCACTCCCTGGTATTCATCTTGCTAATCTCCGATCCCTTCCTAACAAAACGGACAAACTTCTTCTTCTCACCCGCATTAACAAAGATTTTTCAAACTCTGCTGCACTGTGCTTCACTGAAACCTGGCTGAGTGAAGATATCCCGGACAACGCACTATATCTGCCGGACTTCCAGCTGTTCCGAGCGGATCGCATCGCGGAACTAACAGGGAAAACGAGAGGTGGTGGATTGTGTTTCTACATTAACGAAAGTTGGTGTTCAGATGTAACAACGCTGAAGAAGATGTGCTCTCCTAATCTGGAGGCGCACTTCATAAACTGTAAACCCTTCTACTCACCGCGGGAGTTTTCCTCGTTCATTCTCGTGAATGTGTACATCCCTCCAGAAGCGTATGTGAGTGCGGCGCTACAACAGCTGGCTGAACAAATAGCTCAGACTGAACAAAGGTACCCAGACTCTCTTTTAATCATTCTTGGGGATTTTAATAAAGCAAATCTCTCCCGTGAACTGCCAAAATACAGACAGCACATTACATGTCCCAACAGAGACAGTAATATACTGGACCACTGTTACACCACAATAAATGCTGTTTCACTAAACGAGGTTCGGGAGGAACATGTCAGATAATTGACACAGGTGGAGAGTACTCAGCTAATCAACAAAGAGGTATATATACGCAGCCGTCCTACCTCCATTTTGTTGACAGTTTTTTCAGCATAATGGCTCAACGAACAAGCTCCTCATCCAACGATGAAGCAGACCTCCGTAAGGATTCGCCGTTGCAATCCGTCGGCCCCAGTAACACCTGTCCGACGCCGGCTATCACAGCCGAGCCCCAGGCTTCTTCACGCGGCCGCACGCCTGCTCGAACAAGCTCACGCACGCCGAGACGCCGGGGCCAATCTTCACCACCACCTACAAGGCTTCCATCTTCCTCCCCGGCCTCCTCCTACCGCTCGGCTGTCCCGACGATCCCACCTATCGGGAAGTGGACCGTAGCGGGGTTGAGGCAAGTGCTGGGGAACGCGAACATCCAGGCGTCACGTAAAATGAACAAACAAGAATTATACAATCTTTACGTGTCTGTTCAGTCAACTAACCTCTCTCCTAAGCTCTCATCAGCCCCAAAGGCAGCCCAAAGGCAGAGCAGAGCCCGCAGAGCCCGCAGAGCTCAAAGCTCGCCCAGCCAGACACCATCATCATCCTCCAGCACAAAATCCGGCAGGTTTCACCCATCGAGCCGCCGCCGCAGGCCTTCAGCAAGCCTGGGCCACGCCCAGGATCCCGCCGGTGCAGGCCTTCTCCAACCTCCTGATGCGGCTCAGCCCTTCACCGCGGCTTTTGCAGTCGGGCACAGCGGCCTCCCCACAGCTTCGCATTTTAATGCCCCCGCTGTTCATAACCCTTTTTTTTCCACAGTGGCCGCCAGCGCCAGTTGCAAACGCCAGCGCGATGATGCATCCGCTGACAGCACAGGCCCAAACATTGCATCAGTTTTACTCCACAGGTTATAACCCCACCCACTTTCAGTGGCCTGCAGCTCCAGTAGCGCAAACAAGCGCAGACACACCTCCACTTGCAGTACAAGCTCTCTCATCACAGTATCATCCTTCTTTTCCCTTCTATCCTCCAACAAATGTTCCTTTCCAAGCCACAGAGGGTAATCCAAGGGCTGAGCCACCGCCACCATCCGCAGCCCAGGCTTGTAATCTTCCCAGCTCTTTCATGCACTCAAAAACTCCACACACTCTCTTCTCAGCAGCTTCGATGCCCGTGCCATCCGACGCCACAGCCATGGAACCTCCACCAGTAGCCCAAAACATCCGCACTCAGATCCTTGCAGGTGCGGATGTAGATCTCTCCACTCTCCTCTCTCTGCTCCCCGCAGTCGAACCAGATCGCCGGGTAGACTGCGGGAATTTCTCCGTCACCCTAAAAAACACCAACATTCATTCATCCCGTATTCTGTCATTTTCAGAGTTTTCGATCGCGTTTTCACGCTTCACAGAAGTTATCTGTGCAGCTTTCCCCCACAGGCGACGCAAATTAAATGACTACTTGGCTATCATAGCCGAGCTCGCGTTGTCCTATGGGGGAGGGCATTTCTACACTTACCACAAGCTCTTCTCAGCCAAAAATGCAGCGCGAGTCGCCCAATGGAACCAATGCGCATACTGGGGGGCACTCGACACGGATCTCCACAGCAGGGTGTTTTTAGGTTGTAGAAATATTTCATGCGCGGTCTGCAGGTCAGTGGCACACTCTACCTCAACGTGCCCTCAGGTTAATCCTTCATCTTCATCATGCCCAGAAACAAGCACCGTGCGATCCACCAGTTACGTGCCACGGGCGGCAACCGCCAGCGCAAACCCGGAAGTCGAAAGGAGAGTCTCCTCTTTCGACGAGAACAAACAGCCCTGCAATCATTTTAATTCAGGGAAATGCTCGAGACAGCGCTGCCGATTTATGCACATTTGTTCTTTTTGCGGCGGGGCTCACACCCGTGTTGTATGTCCTGTGTACAAATCTGTAAATCAAAAATCAAAAAATTACTTATCGACTCCAGTAAATATTTCACGCCTGGACTTAGAACTAACTCATCACCCAGATGCCAGTTTTACCAATTATCTGCTGTCAGGGCTCAAAAATGGCTTTAAACCCGGAGTAGAATGCCCGCTCTCACAAAACACCATTTGCAACAATCTTCAATCCGCTCTCTCAGAACCAGAAGTAGTAAACAACCTGATTAAAAAAGAAGTCGAGTCAGGCTTCATGATCGGGCCGTTCGATATTCCCCCATTTAACATGTTTCGTATCAGCCCCATCGGCGTGGCCACAAGAACATTTTCAGGTAAAAAACGCCTAATAATCGATCTGTCAGCCCCGCACAATTCCCCATTCCCCAGCATAAACAGCTTGATTCCCCTCAACGAATTTTCGCTTAAATACCACGACATAGATCAGGCAATCGACATGATCAAAATCGCAGGAAGGGGTGCATGGCTGGCAAAAATCGACATCACATCGGCTTTCAAAGTAATGCCCATCCATCCAGATTCATGGCACCTCTTCGGAGTTCGATGGCTGGGGAAATACTACTTCGCAGTACGCTTAACGTTTGGATGCAAAAGCAGCCCTAAAATTTTCGACATGTTATCAGAAGCCGTTTGCTGGATCTTGTCAAACAATTATGACATTCCCCACCTCATCCACCTTCTAGATGATTTTCTAATTATCTCGCCTCCCGATGCCATCCCGGCCGCTGATATCCTCACAGTGCAAAAAGTTTTTGCTGAGCTCGGAATCCCCATTGCACAGGAGAAATCCACGGGGCCCGCCACATGCATAAAGTTCCTCGGGATTAAATTAGATTCAGACAAATTCCAGGCATCCCTGCCCAAAGAGAAAATCGACCGAATAATTCTCGTCTCATCTAGTCTCCTAGAAAAAAAACCGAGTGTTCAAAACGTGAACTCCTATCTCTGCTCGGTCATTTAAACTTCGCAATGCGCATCATTCCACAAGGCCGCCCCTTCATATCACATCTCCTCTCACTCGCGTCCTCTGTCCACTCGCTAGAGGACCAAATTTCAATAACTCAAGCATGTCGTGACGAACTCAGGCTATGGGTAATGTTTCTGAACCAATGGAATGGCCTATCCTTTTTCTACAGTAATCTCGTCTTGTCCCCAATCGATATCCAACTGTACACAGACGCCGCCCCCTCAACTGGATTTGGGGGTTTTTACCAAGGTCGGTGGTTCGCTTCTCCATGGCCCCCACAGCTCCAGGACACGACACAGTCCTCAGCGCTATTTGAGCTTTACCCTCTCGTAGTAGCGGCTTTTCTGTGGGGAAAAGAATGGGCCGCTAGCAGCATTCTAGTGCACAGCGACAACGAAGCAACAGTGCATTGCATAAATAAAGGTCGTTCACACGCACCTGCCATGATGCCACTTCTAAGGCGTCTCACATGGATTTCAGCTTGCGACCAATTCATCATGATAGCTAAACACGCACCTGGATCAGAAAACCAAATCGCTGACTCTCTGTCTCGTTTTCTGTTTCAGAAATTCAGGACGCTGTCTCCAGAGGCGGATCAGTTCCCAACTCCAGTACCTCGCTATTCGGAACTGATATTCCCATAAACCACCCCTTGAAACCACTCCTCAACGCATCGTTAGACACCATTCTCCAAGCAGTTTCTCCCAGGACCCTCCAATCCTACATAACCGCTTGGAAAAATTTTAGAGCATTCCACAACTCGTATAATATGCCGTTCCACAATTTCTCTCTCCTTTCAATCACCTCATTTATTTCTCACCTTAACACCGTAAAAAAAAAAACCTCCAAGTCGGGTCTATCAAAGGGTACTTGAGTGGCATTCAGTTTTTTCACAAACTATTACACGGCGGTCCCTCGCCCGAGATAAACAATTCACAAACCTCTCTACTGATCAAAGGGATCCAAAGATCCCAACCCACCCGCCCTGACACAAGACAACCAATAACGATAGACATCCTCACCAAATGCATTCACACCTTGCGTACAAGCTACCAGCCCAGAAATACCGCCCGAACACTCGACACCATGTTTATCCTAGCTTTTTTCGGTTTTCTCAGATGCTCGGAGCTCGCTATTACATCCAAATTCGACCCAAAAATCCACCCCACCATCTCAGACTTAACAGCCATGGAGGAGGAAACAATATCATACCTGATCAAACAAAGTAAGACTGACCAAACCAAAAAAGGTCATTTCATCTACATTTTCAACCTTCCATCACCAATCCAACCATACCAGTCCGTTCTGGCATACCTCCAATGGAGAAAATCTCAGGCCAAATCTCCCATGGAACCCCTGTTTACAGATGAAGTCAACAAACCCGTGACACGCTTTTGGTTTCAGAAGCACCTCAAATCCGTTCTCCAACAGGCAGGCATCTCAGCAACGAACTACTCAAGCCACTCTTTCCGCATTGGGGCGGCAACATCAGCAGCTCAAAAAGGCCTCTCCCAACAACAGATCCAAGCTCTCGGGAGATGGTCCTCAGATGCCTTTCAGAGCTACATCAGGACCAACCGGTTCCACATCAAAAAAGCTCACCAAACTCTCATTGCTTAAAAATCCTCTAGGGCATTTACTGGGGAAATTTCCTTCTGTCCAGCAAACATTGAGTCTTACGTTCTTCCCGGGTTCTTTCCAGAGTCAGTGGAAAGTTTTCCACGAAGCGAGTCAGTGGAAAAGTCTCCACGCAGCGAGTCAGTGGAAAAGTCTCCACGCAGCGAGTCAGTGGAAAAGTCTCCACGCAGCGAGTCAGTGGAAAAGTCTCCACGCAGCGAGTCAGTGGAAAAGTCTCCACGCAGCGAGTCAGTGGAAAAGTCTCCACGCAGCGAGTCAGTGGAAAAGTCTCCACGCAGCGAGTCAGTGGAAAGTCTCCACGCAGCGAGTCAGTGGAAAGTCTCCACGCAGCGAGTCAGTGGAAAGTCTCCACGTAGCGAGTCAGTGGAAAGTCTCCACGCAGCGAGTCAGTGGAAAGTCTCCACGCAGCGAGTCAGTGGAAAGTCTCCACGTATCGAGTCAGTGGAAAGTCTCCACGCAGCGAGTCAGTGGAAAGTTTCCACGCTGCCAGAAAGTGGAAAGTTTCCACGCTGCCAGAAAGTGGAAAGTTTCCACGCTGCCAGAAAGTGGAAAGTTTCCACGCAGCCAGAAAGTGGAAAGTTTCCACGCAGCCAGAAAGTGGAAAGTTTCCACGCAGCCAGAAAGTGGAAAGTTTCCACGCAGCCAGAAAGTGGAAAGTTCCACGCAGCCAGAAAATGGAAAGTTTCCACGCAGCCAGAAAGTGGAAAGTTTCCACGCAGCCAGAAAGTGGAAAGTTTCCACGCTGCCAAAAAGGGGAAAGTTTCCACGCTGCCAGAAAGTGGAAAGTTTCCACGAAGCCAGAAAGTGGAAAGTTTCCACGCAGCCAGAAAGTGGAAAGTCTTCCACGCAGCCAGAAAGTGGAAAGCCTTCCACGCAGCCAGAAAGTGGAAAGCCTTCCACGCAGCCAAAAAAAAAAAAAAGAAAAAAAAAGTGGCACGTTTCCAGGCAATAAATCAGCGCACGCAGGAAATCAGCAAAAAGTTCCCACGCAGTAAAAAGTGGCACATTTCCACGCAGTAAACCAACAGAACGTTTCCACAAAGCAGGGAAGTGGAAAGTTCCACGCAAGAAGTCAGTGGAAGTTTCCACAGAGCAAAGCAGTACGTTCCTCGCAGTGAATCAGTGAACCTTCCCACGTAGTAAGGCAGCGGAAATTTCCACACAGTAAAAGTGGATCAGTTTCAACACAACAAGGAAGGATAAAAAATTCACACAGCGAGAAGTGGGCAGTTTTCTACACAGCAAAGAAAGGTCGGTCTCCCACGTACAAGACCACACCCGGCTCTCACCAAGAACCGTGCGATTCCTGAACCAACAGGGCCGCCCATCCGTGACACAAGCCGCTCACGGGCCCTCCCGGTCAAACAACCAGGCCCCTCTCTCATGCCAGCCGCCAAGCTCGGCACTTCTTGGGGGGTAATTAGCAGGCGGCTGTCCTATGCTTACTAGCTTTTTGGGGGGTACTCTGGGTTCGGGCCGAAGTCCGAGCTCGAAGCCCTCCCCCCCCGGACAGCACGCCAAATACGCAATTCAATTAACTCTCTACAAATTATATGTAAGTGTGAACTCGTGAAAGAATGCATATCACTCCGTCCCACGGGCAGCTCTAGGGCTCTCTGATCACTGTGTGGTTTATCTTATACCGACCTACAGGCAGAAATTGAAATCAGCTAAACCTGTAATAAAGACTGTAAAAAGATGGACTAATGAAGCAGAGCTGGACTTACAAGCCTGCTTCGATTGCACTGATTGGACTGTTTTTGAAGCTGATACCACTGATCTGGATGAGCTAATAGAGACTGTAACATCATACATCAGTTTCTGTGAGGATACATGCATTCCTACCAGGACATTCTTATCATTCACTAATGATAAACCATGATTTACTGGGAAACTCAAACATCTTCGTCATGCCAAAGAGGATGCTTACAGAAGTGGGGATAAAGTCTTGTATAACCAGGCCAGAAACAGACTGACAAAGGAGATCAGAGTTGCTAAAAGAAGCTACTCTGAAAAGTTGAGAAACCAGTTTTCTTCCAACGACCCAGCTTCAGTTTGGACAGACTTGAAGAATATCACCAATTACAAGTCACCATCCCCCCGATCTGCTGAGAATCAACAACTGGCTGATGAGCTGAATGCTTTTTACTGCGGACTTGAAAAGCCCAGTCTCACATCACACACCCGCTCTGATCTGCAATTCACACGTCCCCCATCACCTCCTGCACCCCCTCTCCTCCCCCGTCCTGTCATCCAACCCGAGCTTAAGGTCTGTGTGGAGGACGTGAGCCGTGTCTTCAAAAAACAGAAGACTAGGAAAGCTTCAGGCCCAGACGGCATCTCATCTGCCTGTTTGAAAGCCTGTGCTGACCAACTGGCCCCAGTCTTCATGCAGATCTTCAACAGATCATTGGAGCAGTGTGAAGTTCCCTGCTGCTTCAAATGCTCCACTATCATTCCCGTCCCCAAAAAACCCAAAATCACTGGACTTAATGACTACAGACCTGTCGCTCTCACGTCTGTGGTCATGAAGTCGTTTGAAAGACTGGTTCTGGCCCACCTGAAGGACATCACTGGACCCTTGCTGGATCCTCTTCAATTTGCCTACAGAGCAAACAGGTCTGTGGATGATGCAGTCAACATGGGGCTGCATTATATCCTGCAACATCTCGACAGACCCGGGACTTATGCAAGGATCTTATTCGTGGACTTCAGATCGGCCTTCAATACCATCATGCCTGATCTTCTCTCAGCTAAACTGACCCAGCTCTCCATGCCATCCTCAATCTGTCAGTGGATCTCCAGCTTCCTGACAGACCGGCAGCAGCTTGTGAGACTGGGGAAACTCACATCCAGGACTCTCACTACCAGCACTGGCGCCCCCCCAGGGGTGTGTTCTCTCCCCACTGCTCTTCTTCCTGTACACCAATGACTGCACTTCTAAAGACCCCTCTGTGAAGCTCCTGAAATTTGCAGACGACACCACTGTGATCGGCCTCATCCAAAACGGTGACGAGTCTGCTTACAGACTGGAGGTTGAGCAGCTGGCTGTCTGGTGCAGTTATAACAACCTTGAGCTCAACACGCTCAAAACGGTGGAGATGATAGTGGACTTCAGGAGGAACAGCCCAGCTCTCCCCCACTCACCATCATGAACAGCACTGTGGAAGCAGTGGAGTCATTCAGGTTCCTGGGAACTACCATCTCTCAGGACCTGAAGTGGGACAATCACATTGACTCCATTGTGAAAAGGCCCAGCAGAGACTGCACTTCCTTCGTCAGCTGAGGAAATTCAACCTCCCACAGGAGCTGCTGATTCAGTTCTATTAGGCTGTCATTGAGTCTGTCTTATGCACTTCCATTACTGTCTGGTTTGGTTCAGCTACCAAATCTGACATCAAGAGACTACAACGCACAATTCGGACTGCGGAGAGGATTATTGGTGCTCCCCTGCCAACCCTCCAGGACCTGTACTCTTCCAGCTTCCAGAGTGAGGAAGAGAGCAGGGAAAATCATCACAGACTCCACTCACCCTGGACACCGACTGTTTGAACTGTTACCATCAGGACGGCGACTCCGATCACTGGCCACTAGAACATCTAGGCACAGTAACAGTTTCTTCCCACAGGCCATTTCCCTCTTGAACAGTTAAATACATTCCACCGCCCCCCCCCCCCCCCACCACCACCACCAAAGTGCAATACTCTGACTGTTTATTGCAATCTTTTAAACTCAGGAGATTATTTATGTTTATATATTCATACTACTCAAATACTGTAAATATGTTCATAATCTGTAAATGTTTATTCTGACTAAACGTAACTGTGACCTTATATTTTTTATACTATTTTTCATATTTTTATTCTTAGAATTTGTATTACTATGTTCTTGTTGTGTTTGTATTGTATATGTGCACTGGAAGCTTCAGCACCAAGAAAAAATCCTTGTGTGTGCAAGCACACTTGGCAATAAAGCTCTTTCTGATTTCTGATTTCTGAAAGATACAAGGCTGTTTTCTGCCATAGTAAATTCAAGCCTTTCCTCATCAAGAGAAAGACCAGTGTGAGGATGTGTTCCCCAGACTAAAGGAGAAATCTGTGCTGTTGCAGAACCAGGTGCTGTATTTATTTTACTATCCCTTTCTCGTGTACATGGATTTTTATTTGTCAATAAATCATTGATTATTATGGCATATTTATTTAAATGTGTTCTGTTTTTCTACCTTTTGCAAGTGTAATGATACATATTATAATTAAAACCTTGCCTTTACAACAATGTGAAACCCCTGTAAATTATGTACTTAAATTTGACCCAGTCTTTTTATTTCTGCTATTCCTCAGTGCAGGATGAGGGTGAAGAAGCTGAAACAACCTCCTCCCAAGAAAACACCATTGGAAGATCTCCTTGAAGGGACTTTTTGAGGATTTGTTATAAAATTTCAATTGAGTTATTATTTGACATTAAATATACATTTAAATATGCAGAAATATGCAGAATTTTGTCTGAGAAATAGAAGGACACTTTTATTTTATAATTTGTCTTAAATCTCCTTTTGTTAAAAAAAAGTCATGAGAAAAACGTATCGTGAAATTAGTATCGTGAATCGTATTGCATCGTGAGTTGAGTGAATCGTTACATCCCTAGGTCTGACGGCTTCAACAAAAGCAAATACCATGGAGTAACAACCTCATAGCTCACAGTAGGCCTGTCTTTAAAGGTTTAAAAGTTATCTTTCAAAATCAATTTCCCTATGGAGAAAATGTATGGAATTTTTACTTCCGGAACCCAATTGTTGCACCCTATTGCTGTGATCTCATGTGAGTGACAGGTTGTCCCATCGCCAGTAAACATGTCATCAGAGAAGATAAGTGATGTCCTCACTAGATGATTGATTAAAGATTATGAGGGCACATGATTTAAAACAACAACAAAAAACAATGATGTGCACAGATAAATAATTTATAAAAACACTGCAATTTTGCATTAAAAAATAAATTAATTTTGATTATATGGTGACTTTAAACTTTCATATGAATTTTAAAGTGTTTCTTTAGAGTTCTGTGGGTGCAGATTCTGTGTGGGCCTGTCCATTTATTAGACGTCAAGTAGTTTTGTTACATTTAATAACTTCAATTGCTTGAAATGTGAGGAGACATTTTTGCTTATGTAATGTACTTAGGGAGTCTGAATGTAAAATTCCTGTAGTCTTTTGTATTACCGCTAATGGCTGATATTTATACTATGTAAATGTGATGTTTGTGACACATGTGCGCTGGTTTGAGGAGTGCTAGCTTTGCACCTGCATATTCCAGTACTAGGGTGACCAAACGTCCTGTTTTCCCAGGACATGTCCTGTTTTCAAGTCCTGTCCTGGCCCTAATATAACAATTTTCTATCCATACAGAGGGGGCATACTTTAAATGTATTGAAATTAATAAGGAATCTGTGAGTAAACTTTGAGTATCATTTGAGTATCTCATTGCCGGGCCGAGTGTCCTGGTTTTCGGTAATCAAAAATATGGTCAACCTACAGTACTGTAATATTTTAGTATCTCAGAGGCCACTGGGTAACAACCACTGAATTACAATGTGCTAAATTATATTAAGAAGAGGCCTATGTGAATTTCATCATCCATCTCAATGTTTAAATCCAGCACTGTTATAACAGTAGCACAATGCTAATTATCTGAAACTGTATAATTGCACTGTCATAAATTCCCGGAGTGTTTGTGGACTCTTTTGATATTTCCTGTCTTGTGCCATGTGTTGTAGTCCTTTGTAGTCTGTCATAAATTCCCGGTGTGTTTGTGGACTCTGTTGTTTTCTGTCACAAACACACTGGAAATTTATGACAGAAAAACTACAAAGGACTACAACACATGGCACAAGACAGGAAATATCAAAAGGGTTCACAAACACACCAGGAATTCATGACATGCACTATGTAAGCCATTTCTAATGATATTATACATTTTAGCTTTTGTTTTATTTGTTTATCAGGGGTGTTTGCTAATGCAAGCATGGCTGTTACAATTGAATTCTCTAAAGATTGAACCTATTAAACTCATCTAGCACCATTTGTGTAATGGACAATTATACCTCAAATGATACAGCTCTATAGAAGTGTGCTATCACTTTTCTAAGTGATAAATTATTTATTGACTTTGGCATCATTATATATTGCGGTTGTTAAAGTTTTATGAAAGCAATATTTTGTGAGCTCTCTGCAAGAACTGTCTTGCACTTTAAACTAAATGGATGAGTGTATAATCAAATAAAAAATAACCATTTTACCATTATTAAAATACATACTCAGTGACTGCTACAGTTTTTTTAAATTATGGAATACACTCTTTGAATATAAAAATCAACTGCTGGTGCTAGATCCTTTTCCTATTTAGCCCCTAACCTCTGGAACAGTTTTCATTGTTCGGGAAGCAGACACACTGTCACAACCTGGCATACACATAGAATATTATCATTTTATTCAAATCAGCTAAATTATTGTTTAGGCTGTAGGGGTGTAACAATATTCAAACCGAGCTGAAAAACTGCAATACACCACCCACGGTTCGAATACTCTCATGTCGAACATGTCACAACATAATTTTTTTTCTTCCTTGAAATTTGATTAAATAATAATTAGTGCACTTTTAACAACTAACAATAGCTGTATTTTTACTAAATATTATTATAATATTATTTACTAAATAATATACACTAACTAAGTGCATGTCAGGGTGATTTGGATGATCGCTCAAGCTGCATGGTGAAAGGACAAAGAGAAGCAGTCTTCCCATTTAGCCAGGTTGGCTAAATGCTACCTTGGAGTGTGAGAGGGTGTTCTCTACAGCAATGTTTCTCAACTGGTTTGGTCGCGAGACCGTTCTGAGCATAGATATATATATATATATATATACATATACATGGTTCTGAGTGGGTCGCAGAGTGCCTGAGAAAAAAACGTTACCCTGTCTTTGCCAGGGTAACTGTTGTTTCCATAACCCCAAAATGCCACTTTATTTTCACTTTGTTATTTTGTATTTTTAAATGAGTGTGGTGGCTACTTTGTGCTACAAAAACTGCTATTAAATTAAATTATTGTTGTTGTTGTTATTATTAAGTTAAAAGTGAATTGTGTTATTATTCCTGGTGCCCTGCCATGAACCCTACCCTCACAGCAAACCGAACCGAACTGAACCGTGGCTCCAAAACCGTGATGTGAACCGAACCGTGGCATTGGTGTATTGTTACACCCCTATTAGGCTACATTAACTAGGTCTGCCAGAACCGGGAACACTTCCTATAACACCTGATGTACTTGTTACATCATAAGAAGAATGGCATCTACACTAATATTAGTCTCTCTGTTTATCCCGATGTTTACAGTAGTCTGCCAGATCCAGGCCGTATCCAGATCAGATGATGGACCTGCGCCTAGACACGACCACAACTCAGCTTTAAAGTGTAAGCAGAGACCGTGTCAACTAGACTCTCCCCTGTGAAGGCCTCCTTCACTTCACTTTCCCTCTGTACAAATAAAAATGTTACCGAAATTATTGGAAACGACTAAAAGTGCTTTATTATGCATACCAGACAAGTAATTTAGCAGTCTTTTTGTAAAAGAAAACTACGTGCCTGCGCACATTGCTTGCCTGTAGACTAAACATGTACTGCTTATACGTACATGCCGTCACTGTTCTCCCGGATTCGTGTTTTTTGAGGCTTGCAAGGGAATGATAGCGGTATCGTATCAAAACTATTTCAACACCTGTTTCAAGGTCTGCACTCTCTAGCTGACGGGTGCTGTTGCCGTGTGGATGAGGCCGAAACGCATTTCTTTTTTGGATGAAAATGGTGTGGTGTAAGTGGCCCCAAAATAAATAGCTAATGATCTCCTACAACAGAAATGAATCAATCCAAAACTTACTTTAGCTGGACAATAACTTTTTTCTAGAGCTGATGTACAGCCAAACAATTTATCTTCCATTAATTTCCTGTTATCACTGTAAAACTGCTTTGAAACAATATATATGGTAAAAGCACTATATAAATGAAGGTGACTTGACTTGTTTGTTCATATATAGTTCACAGTTTCAATGTTCTTTGCTTCAATTTATTTTCAAGATCTGATGCCAATTAATTGTCACTTTTCTTGTGGCTGTTAAAGTCACGCACAATGATATTCAAACTAAAATCCCATATGGAAAGAACCTATATCAGGATATATGCACATATATGAAACCTATATGCAGTTTATATGCACATATATATATGCTGCATATATACAGCATATATGCACATATATGATAATATATATGCCGCATATATGCGTATATATGCCACATATAGGCAAAATTGAGGTGCATATACACTCACCTAAAGGATTATTAGGAACACCTGTTCAATTTCTCATTAATGCAATTATCTAATCAACCAATCACATGGCAGTTGCTTCAATGCTTTTAGGGGTGTGGTCCTGGTCAAGACAATCTCCTGAACTCCAAACTGAATGTCAGAATGGGAAAGAAAGGTGATTTAAGCAATTTTGAGCGTGGCATGGTTGTTGGTGCCAGACGGGCCGGTCTGAGTATTTCACAATCTGCTCAGTTACTGGGATTTTCACACACAACCATTTCTAGGGTTTACAAAGAATGGTGTGAAAAGGGAAAAACATCCAGTATGCGGCAGTCCTGTGGGCGAAAATGTCTTGTTGATGCTAGAGGTCAGAGGAGAATGGGCCGACTGATTCAAGCTGATAGAAATGCAACTTTGACTGAAATAACCACTCGTTACAACCAAGGTATGCAGAAAAGCATTTGTGAAGCCACAACACGCACAACCTTGAGGCGGATGGGCTACAACAGCAGAAGACCCCACTGGGTACCACTCATCTCCACTACAAATAGGAAAAAGAGGCTACAATATGCACAAGCTCACCAAAATTGGACAGTTGAAGACTGGAAAAATGTTGCCTGGTCTGATGAGTCTCGATTTCTGTTGAGACATTCAGATGGTAGAGTCAGAATTTAGCGTAAACAGAATGAGAACATGGATCCATCATGCCTTGTTACCACTGTGCAGGCTGGTGGTGGTGGTGTAATGGTGTGGGGGATGTTTTCTTGGCACACTTTAGGCCCCTTAGTGCCAATTGGGCATCGTTTAAATGCCATGGCCTACCTGAGCATTGTTTCTACCATGTCCATCCCTTTATGACCACCATGTGCCCATCCTCTGATGGCTACTTCCAGCAGGATAATGCACCATGTCACAAAGCCCGAATCATTTAAAATTGGTTTCTTGAACATGACAATGAGTTCACTGTACTAAAATGGCCCCCACAGTCACCAGATCTCAACCCAATAGAGCATCTTTGGGATGTGGTGGAAAGGGAACTTCGTGCCCTGGATGTGCATCCCACAAATCTCCATCAACTGCAAGATGCTATCCTATCAATATGGGCCAACATTTCTAAAGAATGCTTTCAGCACCTTGTTGAATCAATGCCACGTAGAATTAAGGCAGTTCTGAAGGCGAAAGGGGGTCAAACACAGTATTAGTATGGTGTTCCTAATAATCCTTTAGGTGAGTGTATGTGCATATACAGGCCATATAGGTCTCCTGTATTGCTTCTTTATATCCACATATAAGCCCTATACATACAAGATATGTCTCCTATATAGCTCATGACAGGATCTGACCATTTTGTAGGTCATATCTCACTTTGGCAACTGTCATACATGATGCCTAGCTCATATTATCTATTATCAATGCAATAACTAAGAACTAACAAAAAAAAAAAAAAAAAAATGCAAGAACTTATGTATGTGCGAACACGTGAAATTGGTATCCCATGTAATTGGCATGTCATGGAATTTAACTATGGCAATTAAGTGAGAGGAGATGGAAAGCTATGTCTACACGTTTTCCTGAAACATTTACAAGGTCGATTCTTTCTTGTATGAAGATAGTGGAAAAGAAGGAAATGTATAACAAAATGGTTTGTGTTTTTGTTATTTTGTCCTTTTTTCCAATTTCAAGTCACTTCCAGATTCACATTACAGCTCATATACATCCACACATTCACCGTTACATCCACCAAATGCAATGCAAAGTTTTCTGTATGGTCTTAATGCAGTTTCTAGATGAACATATAGGTGCACATATAGGTGAACATATAGGTGTACACATAGGTGAATATATACATGCATATATGTACCTATATAGGTACATATATGTATGCACGTATATATGTACACATATATGTACATATATGTGCATATATGTACATATAATATAGGAAAAAGGCCAATTTTATATATGTCACATATATTAAAAACCTATATCAAAACCTATATTAAAACATATATGTTTATATAGGTTCTTTCCATGTGGGATTAAACCCTTTTAACATACAACACAGATAATCAGTACCTAAGATTTTCATTGTCATTGGACACACAGTTTGTAGTTCCATCCGCAATGTTGCAGAAATAGAAACCATTCCAAAAATAGAATCCCCTGTCACACATCACATTTCACCGTCACAGCTGGTTAGGCCGAAAAATCTGATTAGCATGGAAAAGATACCCTTTATCGTGTGACGCTGCATCACGTAGCATCTGATTAGGATACAGTGATTTGGTCATGTTTAGGGTTATTTTAGGTACTTTGTTTTGCATCATGTTAAACAACACCCATTAACTGTAAAGTTAATGGGTGTTTTTGAGTGGCTTATTCCTTTATCATAACCTTTCTATAACATCGTATTATAGCTGTAACTGACATCCAGCAGTGGTGAAGGACACACAGACAGCTCAGAGTCATTGCAGTCTGGTTAAGGTTATAGCAAGTGATTTTCAGGAAGGGCTTTGTGGTGTGTCATTACTCAATAGGCTCAGTGGGTCTTGATCTGCCTAAAGCAACACTGACTCTTGGCACATAAAGATGACATCACAGACCTCATCACTTGAGTCCCATGTGTGTCATTAGCCTCTCTCCAGATATGCAACTTCTAATGTACTGCATTTTTCTAGAGACACAAATGTTATTACAAGAGTGAAATAACATTGAGGTGTAAGTGTGGCCTGCGGGCGAAAGTGCACTGAGGCTGCCAGCATTGTTTCCAGGTTTGATAGATCACCATCATTAACACTGATGTAGCTGTGCACTGACATTGCAAAGTCATGATTACAGTTGAGTGTAGTCATATGCTGGATCCAGCTGCACATACTCTTAACCCTTAAATGCATGAATGTTTCGCCAATCATTATTACATATTCAGGTCTTTAGTGACCTTTCTAGTGGATCTTTACCTGTCGCAATGATATATAACTCTGCTGATATTAGAGTAACAATTACAGAAGAATAACTTCCGGTTGAAAGGGCACGCTGGCGCGTTTGGCTGCCGCTCCTCTCTCCCGTTTTTAGTAGTTTCTTTTATGAGCCAATGTAATTTTATTCGTTCGTGATGTGGAATTATGCATCGCATGCTGGATTACTGCTTTTATCTCTGAGTGCGGTTTACTGGAATATACTCTACTGTTGCCTGGCCCAGGACGTACACTGTTTACACCGCTGTGAGGCTGCTGTTGGTGTGGATCCTCCCCGAATAGCTCTCAGGTACACTGCTCGCCAGTTGTTGAACCTGAACGGACATTTAGATGTTGCGAGTGACATACGTGCTCTCTGCAGTAATCTTGGAATACTGCGACATAAGCGTTACATACATCGCTCTTCAAGGCGTAGTTTTTTATGCTCAATATTGAAAGCTGTCGCCTACCCGCGATTTCTGCGCAAACCCCATAGACTGCAGTTAAGACCTACAGGGGTTAACTTGTATAATTTATCGGCACTCAGGCGCGCGGAGGTTGCTTCGGATCCATCTGCTCACCCGCGTCTGCTGAAATCAGCACTGTTTAACGCGCGCTCTGTCAACAACAAAGCCGTTATTTTATCTGACATTATTTTAGAACAAAAGCTTGACCTTGTCTGTTTAACTGAAACATGGCACAAAGAATCTGATGGTCTTCTTTTTAACGAACTGACTCCTGCTGGCTATGGATTATTTGATCTCCCGCGTACCTCTGGTAGAGGTGGGGGTATCATTGTGTTGCACAGTCAACAGTTCAACATGTGTCCCGTGTCTGTCCCCAAAACAGACTCATTTGAATGTCTTGCTTTGAGTGTTTCTGCGTCCCTCTCTACTGCAGTGGCTACAGTCTACAGGCCTCCTAGGACAAATAAAGACTTTTTATCTGAATTATCAGATATGTTGTCTTTTCTCTGCCTCAGGTTTGAAAGAGTTCTTCTCCTGGGAGATTTCAACATCCATATGGATATAAAAGACTCCACAATAACAAAAGACTTTTTGTCCATCTTGGAGTGCTTTGAACTTAACCAGCTCGTGGACTCTCCCACACATGACAAAGGCCACATTTTAGACCTTGTGGTTACCAATGGTGCATTTGTGTCTCAGTTGTCAATCTCGGACTTGGGTCTGTCTGATCACCGGGCTGTCTTCTTTAACATGGAATTACCTGTCACAAACACTACTGTTTCTCGTATCATTAACTATCGTAAGTGGAGATCTATTGAGCCCACTGATTTTTCAGACTTTATTGACTCTGCTTTAAGTTGTGTTTCTCTTTCTGATGATCTGGATGATAACATTTCAGTGCTGAATTCTGTTCTCTTATCTGGCCTTGACACGCTGGCTCCTTTGAAATCACGATCCATATCTTTTGCACGCTCTGCTCCTTGGTACAATGATGATCTGCGTGCTATGAAGGCTTTGTGTCGCAAAATGGAGCGTAGATGGCGCATATCAGGTTTAACTGTTTATCACCAGGCCTGGAAAGACAGCTAACTTAAATATAAGACTGAAATTGTGTCAGCTAGATCTGTTTATTTTTCTCAGTTAATTGTCAGCAACCAGAGAAATCCTAAACAACTGTTTCACTCAATTAATAAGCTGCTTAAAAATCACACCCTCTCGAATGTTCCTGCTTCAACTCACCGTTGTAATATGTTTTTGGAGTTTTTTAGCACCAAAATTGATAATATACGTAACCACATTGTTTCCACTAATATTCCTGCTGCCTCTACCTTAAAAATTTCTGCATTTTCTGGTATTTCTCTCTCTAACTTTGCTATTCACAACTCCCAGTCTCTGTCTACTTTGGTTTCAAAACTGAAAGCCTCAACTTCAAGAGTTGATCCGATACCATCATGTCTTTTTAAATCATGTTTTGATTCCCTCTCTCCTGTTGTTTTGAGAATCATTAATAACTCTCTGGGCACCGGTGTCGTGCCAGCAGCACTTAAAACTGCTGCTGTCACTCCTGTACCAAAAACAAACAACATGGATTCTGATAATCTGAATAATTTTCGTCATCTCAAATCTTCCATTCCTTGCCAAAATTTTAGAACAAACCGTGGCTTCTCAACTGCTTTCTCATCTTTCCTCTAATGACCTTTTTGAGCCACTTCAGTCTGGATTCCGCAAACTCCACAGTACTGAAACAGCGTTAGTTAAGGTCACTAATGACTTGTTAATGGCTTCTGATTCTGGTCGTCTGTCTTTACTGATTCTTCTTGATCTTAGTGCCGCTTTTGACACTATAGATCATTCCATTTTAATCACCCGTTTACAGACTGTCTTTGGAGTTTCTGAAACTGCATTACAGTGGTTTAGGTCCTACCTCTCTGATCGCAAGCAATTTGTTGTGATGGGTGATTACAAGTCTGAGGTCGGTGTAGTGCACTCTGGTGTCCCCCAGGGATCAGTTCTGGGCCCTTTACTTTTTAATATTTACATCTTTCTACTTGGCCAACTTTTACGAACTCTCGGACTTAACTTTCACTTTTATGCCGATGACACTCAGATTTATATACATTCAAAACCTGATGTCAATATGCCCGTGTCTTTTCTTTCTCAATGTTTTGCTGAGATTAGAAAATGGATGTCTGAAAATTTTCTCTGTCTAAACCGTGACAAAACTGAAGTAATGCTTATTGGTTCACCTCATCAATTGCGTAAAGCAGAGTCCATAACCTTAAGTGTGGATGGCTCTGCTTTACAATTTCAAACTAAACTGAAAAATCTGGGGGTGATATTTGATGCCAACTTAACATTTGACCATCAGGTTCGTAACACAGTCAAAGCATCATTTTTTCATCTGAAAAACATTGCAAAAATACGTCCGATGTTGACTTTCTCTGTGGCAGAACAGTTAATCAACACTTTTGTTTTTTCACGCATTGATTACTGTAATGCATTGCTGGCTGGAGTTTCTAAAGCTACCCTGAGCAAATTACAGTTGGTACAAAATTCAGCTGCTAGAATTCTAACTAGGACCAGTGCAAGGGAGCATATCACTCCAATCCTTGAAAAATTGCACTGGCTACCTGTTAGTTTTCGTATTGATTTTATAATTCTAATGCTCACGTATAAGGCCTTGAATAATTTGGCCCCTCAATATTTGTGTGAGCCTTTAACCCTCTATACGCCAACACGTGCTCTACGCTCCTCTGAAGCTGGTGTTTTAAATGTCCAAACAACACGTCTGAAAACTATGGGTGATCGGGCTTTTTCTTCTTTGGCTCCTAAGTTGTGGAATTCCCTGCCCTCTGAGATTAGGAATGCAGAATCCCTTAGTGTTTTTAAATCTTTACTTAAAACATATTATTTTAGGATAGCTTTTATGTGATTCATTTGTCTATTTTGTTTATTTTTTTACTGCCTGCAATGTTATGTGTTTTTTTTTTTATTCATATTTTTATGTAAAGTGCTTTGAGATGTAACATTTAAAGGCGCTATATAAAATAAAGTTTATTATTATTATTATTATTATTATTAATAAAATAAAGAATATTTAGTTACCTTTTGGAGCTTGGAAGGGTTCAGTTTGAGCAGATGTTTTATACCATCATCACTGTCCTCATCAGAGCTCATTTCAAGCATCTGGATCATATTCACAATCTCAAACATATTCTCAAAACTATCATTTTCAACATCTTTAAAATCAATATTTTGATCGCTGACAGCTTCGTCACCAGATCCATCATCAAGTGACAGTGACACTAATAGTAATTAGTACTTGTTCTGCAGTAAATCACTGAACCATTTCAAGTTTTACTGATGATACTTCCTATTCTTTTGTTTTCTGCCTGCGTTAACTATGAGTGAAACTAGAGATGTTCCGATACCCTTTTTCCCTTCCCAATTCCAATACCTGGGCTCACGGTATCGGCCGATACCGAGTACTGATCCGATACCTGGGTGTGTATCTGTATATACAGCTGTATATACTACTAGCCCTGTATGAATTGCTAGAATTATTTTATGGTGTGCTTCAGACTTATCCCTTAATAAAACATGAACAAATACATGGTGAACTACCGTATTTATTACAGTATTTTTATTATCTGACATGCATTTGACAGTAATATTGTTTATTTTTCATAAGCAAAAAAGAACTTCAAATGCAGCCAAAAATCTAACATTGCAAACTGAAAAAGGTATTTTAGTTGTACAATATAACTATATAAAAAACAGTGCAACAAATAAATGTAGGAATATATATATATATATATATATATATATATATATATATATATATATATATATATATATATATATATATATATATATATATATATATATATATATATATATATATATTAATCAGAAAATAATCTCTACAACAAAACAAGTGAAAAATAAGCAACCATCTAGGCATTATTATTATTATTATTAGTAGAGACGTATTATTATTACATAGAAACATAGCTTAATCTACTGTACAGCAGTAGCCTAATATATTCTGTCAATTTAAAATGTTTTAAACCAAACTTTTATTTTGACGGGTTGCCATGAAGATATTTCAGTGTCTGTGTTCCTTATATATAGTTTTCCCAAATGAAACTGTAAATTCTCATGAAGTGACAGTTTATACGTTTGTGTCCTCATATAGTGATCATAGACTGTGAAAATGGACGTAGAGAAACTGGGGGAGGTTGCCACTTGATAGTGACACACGGCAGAGATTACAAAGACAGCGAGCAAGCGCAGGCGCCTGAGGGGGCGCACGAGAGGCAATGCTGGCCCTCGGGCCCGTCTCCGGTCCTCGGACCGTGATGCCTCCCGTCTGCCTGGGACCTGGATCTCAGTGGTATGCAGGTCCTCAGACGCTGCCAAATGCGGTATTCCTCCACGATGCTGGCCCTCGGGCACAGTCTTGCGCAACCACTGCATCAGGGAAACATTTTATCGACGTCGCTTCCCTCAGCCAATAGCCATTTGCGGCAGGAGTCCCGGAGCTGTTGGGCCATCACAAAGGGCCGGCCGCTTTCGGCCAGCTCCAATGACCGGAACCGTTGGCGGTGCTGCTCTAGGCTTCAGCCGACCCGCTGCAGAATGGCCCTCTTCAGGTCGTCGAAGACCAGGAGGTTCTGGACAGGTAGTTGGTGGGCTGCCATCTGGGACTCCCCTGACAGCAGGGGGATCAGTCGCATCGACCATTGATCCCGAGCCCAACCTGCCGCCTCCGCTGACTTCTCGAACAGGTCGAGGAACACCTCTGGATCGTCCTGCGGGCCCATCTTGTTCAGCGGCAGGTGGGTGTTTTGGCCCGGGATCGCTAGGACCTCTGTCTGAGCCTCCCGGTCTGCCCAGCTCCAGAACCTCTCGCGGTCCTCCTGCTGACCCTGCACGATCGCCTCAAAGCGGCGCTCCTGGTCGTTCCTCAGGTTGAGCAGGGCCTGGTGTTGTTCCTGGTGGAGGACCGCGAGGGAAGAGATGATCTGCGCCAATGGCGTGGAGGATGACGGAGTTTGCATGGCGGCGGCCGCTTCTTCCTTCCCGGGTTTCGGCACCACTGTAGCAAAAGTCAGGTTCTTTGTAGGGAAGGAAGACTGGGACTCGCGACTTTAATACTCTGTATTCTCGTAACAAACACAACAAGCGTACGTGGGCGCATAAACACAATATGCTAGCTCAAAACTTCTTCGGAATAAACACTCGGTTTCCAGATTGTCTGCTCGCTCAGCAACGTGCGCGCAGTCCCAGTACAGGTTCTCTCTCTCGTACATCTCCTCTCCGTCGGCTTATAACGGTCTCTCCCCGCCCATCACTGGAACAAGACACAGGTGTAAGTGATTTTCACTTGACCCACTTACGGCGAACTTGTTTCCCGACTCTCTCTCCTGTCACAGACCTCGCTAAACCACACCCCCCCCTGCCACACTCACCTTATACAAACAGACAAACAACTCAATAAGAGCTGACTGTGCTTGCTCTTGATTCCAGGCAGAAAACACACGGCTCGTGTGTATATAATAATGAATTTGGATTACCTTAACTCATTTAAGCAATCAGACAGAACAGTCCCTGAAGACGAAAAAGCGGTGTCATGTTTGCAAGGCACCCCTGGTCGCACCTTGATGACATCATAGGCTGTCTCCGGTCAATAGGATTGTCGTAATTCGATAGTAGCTCAGACACCTGTCACGCTGGAGGCGTTCCCCGTTGCGTCAGCTGACGCAGCGCGAGTTCCCTTTCGAAAGGGAACACTGATCACAGATCAGGCATTAATGAACACTGTTACTCACTGTTTGTGGCGGTGCTGTCGAATCCATATGGTAAAAGTCTGTTTGTAAAGCCTTTGCTGACATCGCGACTGATAAATCTATTTTCTCTAATTCTCTGGGCAGGCAAAGTAGATGAAGGGGAGGTAACCTTTCCCCATATGACGGCATATAGGGAAGATTCCAGATCGGCTCGTCTGAGCTTTCATTTTCTCAAAGGCAGAGCAGGAGACCCAGAACCCGGTTTACACCTATCAAAATTTCTAGCCACTTGGGGACCATATACAGGCTAGGGGAACTCATATTAATGTTAAAAAATCTCATAAAATGATAATTTTAATGCCATGGGACCTTTAAGTGGACTATTCCTTTAACTAACATTAGCAAAGATGAATAAGTACTATGTATTGCTCATTTGTTACTAATGAGCAATACATAGTAATTATCCATCTTTACTAACTACTAATGAGCCCTTATTGTAAAGTGTCACCATAGTAATTTGTTAACTCTTTCAACGCCAGTGTTTTTGAAAAAAGTTGCCAGCCACCGCCAGCATTTTTGATAATTTTCACATAACTTTTCATGAATATTTTTTTTATAAAATATTTGAATATGCAATATACCAAAAGAAAAAAACAGAGCCCCTGCTTTGATTTTTTTTTATTCTAGCTTAATGCATTCTTTTTTGTCAACACTTAAATGTAAGTAAGTTTCATGAAAAAATAAACATTTTGAGCAAAAAGCTGTGAAAATCGTGTTTTTGTCAAAGACTACGTCCAGATCGGATTCAGAACAATGATCAAAACACAGATGGAGTTGATTAGTCCTATAGCTTGTCCTGGGTCGACATTTTATTCATTTGTCAGTTTTGATTTATATGCAAAATGTTGATGATTGCACTATTTTACATATGCATCTGCTTACATAGCAGGTGTGTAATTGTCATAAAATTATCTATTCTTTGCAATGCATGTTTGTAGTGTTTTTTAGGACCCTAAATGCTTCTGATCTTGGCATCCAGATGTTCACAAACATTCCCTGAAAGATTTCAAAGATTTATCTTGGTGTCGGTTCCTATGAAGCACCACTCCACTAGTTTGTATTCACAGCAACACACGTTGTCTGCCAGCCACACATAGTCCTGTGCGTACATGTGGGTGTGTTTGTGTGACGTTTGTGACCCAGACTGTCCCTAAACCATCCTGTCGCATCTGTTGCTAAAGACATCCAGATATGTGCACCCACCATGCTGAATACCCAGAAAGCTGTGCAGGAAAAGCAGCCAAGCCGAGCAAGTCTTTAAAGTCCTCATGTTCCAAACTCTATTTTCGGAGTGTTTGTTTTTGGATTTATGACTATGTGTTGACTTTTGTTTGAGTGTTTGTTTGGGTTTCGACTGATTTTTCTTTGGTCTTTCTTTGGATGTTAGAGCATTCATAGTTGTTTGAATGTGTGTATGTGTGTGTGCATATGCACCTCACCCCCTCCCTGAGCAGTTCCGCTGTGTTTCCTGTACACATTGGCAGTGTTCTGCAGCAGATTGTTAGTATTATCGTCCATGCAGACCTTCGCCAACAGTAGTGGCATTTATTTTTATCTCAGCTCTCTCTCCTTCTTCTCATTCCAAACCTTTTTTCTGCTTTGTATGCTATTCCATTTCTTACTGATTGCATCATGTGGCTACAACTTACAGAGCAGGGGGTGAATTTACTGAACAGTTGCACCAATTTTCTGCATGGTTTTCAGAGCAAAACTGGCATCTTATTCACTAACTATCAGCAATCAAGTCGTCAAGTCACCTTTATTTATATAGCGCTTTTTACAATACAGATTGTTTCAAAGCAGCTTTACAGTGACAACAGGAAAATAATGCAACAAAATTTGTTTCAGTTGTACAGCCGCTCTGAAGAAAACAGTGATGTCATCGTCCAGCTTAGTTCAATTTTCATACAATGGTGTCAATGCAGGCAGATCAGTAATACAGTTGAATATTTAGTGTTCCCAACTTAGCAAGCCAAAAACCAAAGGCAACAGAGGCGACGGTAGCCTGGTCCTACCAGACTCTCGTACATTTAATTTGTACAGTGAGTCTGGCCACTCTCCATTGACAAGCGTTTACTTCCTTGAAGGCGGGTACTCTGTTGAAGTTTAAAACTATTGGATCTGCCATAACCAATCGCTAACGTTTGGTCGTGACGTATGTCATGCGCCGTTTGCCTTTATTTCTCACATGGAAGTCCGTAAAAATACATGTGCAGCCACCTCAGTGACCTTGTGCATTCAGATTGAGATTTATTCACGGTGGAGGGGGGAGTTTTGTGATCGGGAAAGCGTTGCTCAATTTTGAAGTGATATATTCTTGAAAACTCAGAGATGTGGATTCGGACAGCAATTAAATTACCACACAACCTTGGTGTTTGTCTAAAACAGTAGGTAATTCGTCCAGGGATTTTTACGCGGGTGGTGGGAGACGGACGGCAATATAATGACTACTGACTAGCACTGACTAGCCCCTGTAAATGATAACAATACCTTCCGACCCCACGAGAAACAATTACCGTCCGAATAGGTCTTCAGCCAACTCCTTCACCACTAACGGAGCGAGCTGGAAAATCAAACTTTTCCCAGGACACAACATCATGGCCACCAAAAAAAATCAGCAAAGATTGTTCTTGCTCCGGGCTTTAACTTCTGGATATTTGGCAGCGGTGCCACAACGGAATGAATGGCTTCGCTTGCATCTTTCTCCGCCACCATTACTGAACTACAACACAAACTAGCGCACAACATTAATATCATCGTTCCCTTTCAGTCGGTCACTACGACGTACGTCGGTTATACCGACGAATTGGGATCACTTCAGAGAGCCCCTATCATCTTCGAGATTTAGAGAACGGGCCAAGGGGCCATTGGCGTGCGAGATTTGCATCTCGCGCTCCGCCCCGCGGGTATAAATAGAAATCGAGAGCAATGCACTGACGTCATTCATTTCGGAGCCGAACGGCGTTGATGAAGAGTTTCAGACTGCTTCCTGCATTCAAGCGAATTCAGAGATTGTCAGAGAGAGAAGAGGGACGCTGTGCTGGTGTGACGGCATCATCCAGTGCAAACACAGGCTGCACTATCTCCTGTGTGTTGCCGCGGTCTTCACTGGGTGCTTCAGCACTTCTGAAAAGAGCTTTTCCTCACAAAAAGAGCAACACGGTTTGACCCTGCGTCTTTTTCAAGATGTCATTCAAACCGTGCGTTTCTGGATGCGGTCGTTCCCTCTCGCCCGCTCACGGTCACAATCGCTGTCTCACGTGTTTGGGCGTTTGTGGATAGTTCATGTTCTCACTGCGGGAACATGACTATCGCGGCACTTAGGTCGAGACTCACCTACCTCCGGGAAGGCAGAGTCCCCCTCCCCATACCTCGATCTAGAGCTATCCCCCAGGATAGACCTACTTCGACGGATGGCCGGGGTGACCTGAGGATCACGTTCAGGGCAAATCCGCTAAGCATAACTCCGCAGGCCCCTGAACCCTCACAAGCACCGCAGCCGGTGGTGCTTCCGGAGGAGGTCGCTGGTCCCTCTCGTGGGCGGCCGGCGATCTCCTTCGGGGCACCCGCGGACGAGAAGATGTCGATCGCTGCATCAGAGGGGGAGTTCCAGTCCTCGGAGGATGATGATTCATCTGCACTACCTCCCTCTGGGAGAGTGGCTGTGGTTGAACCGGACCCCGAATTGACGGATATGCTTTCCCGGGCCGCCGAAAAGGTCGGGCTTGCGTGGAACCCTCCACCACGTCCCGAACCTTCTAGGTTGGATGATTGGTTTCTGGGGGGGGGGGGGGTCGCGCTGGTTCTCAGCATCCCGCCCCAGTTCCATTCTTCCCGGAAGTGCATGAGGAGCTTACCAGGTCGTGGACGACACCCTTTAGTGCCAGAAACAGACCTGGTGGCTCCTCCCTCATCGCTACCCTTGACGGCGGGCACGCCAAGGGGTACGAGGGGATCCCGCCGGTTGAGCGTGCCGTCGCGATACAACTGTGTCTGGCGGCTGCCTCCAACTGGCGCGGTGACCCTCGTCTCCCGTCTAAAGCCTGTAGGTTTCCGTCCAGTCTGACTGCGAAGGCCTACAGGTCCTGCGGACAGGCCGCGTCCGCCTTGCATGCTATGCTGTTGCTTCAGGTGCACCAAGCCCAAGCACTCATGGACATGCACGAGGGTAGACCTGACCCAGAGCTCCTCCGGGCAACGAAAGTCACCGCCCGTTCCGTTGGTCAGGCGATGTCCACCTTAGTGGTCCAGGAACGACATCTCTGGTTAAACCTGGCCGATATGAGGGAGACCGACAAGAACCAGTTCCTGGACTCCCCCGTTTCGTCGGCCGGGTTGTTCGGCGACAGGGTCGAGAACTTCGCCCAACAGTTCTTGGCCGTCCAGATGCAGATGGAGGCGATCAAGCACATCCTGCCCCCGTGGTCCGCTGCTGCCTCCACCCCGCCACCGGCCACAGCACCTCCGTCTGCCCATCGCCGAGGACGTCCACCTGCCGCCGCCCCCACTCCCGCCTCAGCCCAGCAGCAGCCTCCACCCAGGCGGAGGCGTGGAGCCAGCCGCGGGAAGGACATCCAGCCCGCTCAGGCCACTGCCAAGCCAGGTGGCAAGCGCCGTCGTAAGAGACCCTGAGATGGGCCACCCAGAGATGGAGGAAACTGCTCTTCAGGAGATGGCTGCAGCACCCGGGGGAGAATTTTTTGTTCTGTTATTTCTGTTCACTAACCCAAATTACCCAAATTTGGTACCCAAATTATCAGTAAAAGAGTGGTTTCCAACATCTCTGGGTGCCAAGAGAGCGCGTTTGGCAGTATGCGACACTACCATGCCTCGTTCCCCTTGGACGCCTCTCCCTTCGCCAGCAAGGGGGCGTTGGCTGTCGGGACACACTCAATGTGCATCCTCACACTCGCCCGCCCCCCCAGCGGATGCAGGTTTGTGTGTCTCTCACCCAGACCCCTCCACGAACCACTCCCATGTCGTCCACAGGTCCCTGCATTCCGCTACGCTGCCCGCTGCGGGTACGTCTGTGGTGCCGATGACCCTGCTTGTACGGTCTCTGGGGGCCTGGCTAGCACTCCCCAGCCCGTCCCGCTGGCTCATCCGCACAATCAGACTCGGCTATGTGATTCAGTTCGCCCGGCGTCCCCCCAAGTTCAGGGGCGTTCACTTCACGTCTGGCGAAGGACGCGATAGAGCCGGTCCCTCCAGCCGATATGAAGTCCGGGTTCTACAGCCCGTACTTCATTGTACCCAAGAAAGGTGGCGGGTTACGACCGATCTTGGATCTGCGATACTTGAACCGCTCCTTATACAGGATGCCGTTCCGAATGTTGACGCAGAAGCACATCTTCAGGTGCGTCCGTCCCCAAGATTGGTTTGCAGCGATCGACCTGAGGGACGCGTACTTTCATGTCTCGATTCTCCCTCGACACAGACCGTTTCTACGCTTTGCTTTCGACGGACGAGCATACCAGTACAAAGTCCTGCCCTTCGGGCTGTCCCTATCGCCCCGTGTCTTCACGAAAGTCGCGGAGGCGGCCATTGCTCCCATGAGAGAGCATGGTGTTCGCCTTCTCAACTACCTCGACGACTGGCTGATCCTTGCTCAGTTGCGGGGTCAGTTGTGCGAACACAGGGACATGGTGCTTCGGCACCTGAGCCAGTTGGGTCTTCAGGTCAACAGGGAGAAGAGCAAACTCTGTCCCGTACAGAGGATCTCTTTTCTCAGGATGGAGATCGACTCGGTCGCCATGACAGTGCGCCTCACCAACGAGCGCGTCCAGTCGGTGTTGAACTGCTTGAATTCATTCAAACGCAGCACAGCGGTACCACTGAAACAATTTCAGAGGCTCCTGGGGCATATGGCAGCAGCAGCAGCCACAGTAACGCCGCTAGGGTTGCTCCATATGAGACCGCTTCAACGCTGGCTACACGACCGAGTCCCGAGATGGGCGTGGCACAGCGGGTCCCCCCGTGTCCAAGTGACGCCGAGATGCCGGCAAACCTTCAGCCCGTGGTCGGACCCTTCATTTCTATGGGCAGGAGTGCCTCTAGAACAAGTGTCCAGGCATTTTGTTGTCTCACGGTTACTGGTGCTCCCCGGAGAGTGGAGACTCTACCCCCAGGTGGTCCAGCTGATCTGGAGTCGCTTTGGGGCCGCACAGATTGACCTGTTTGCCGCCCCCGACATGACCCACTGCCAGTTGTTCTATTCCCTGACCGAGGGAACCCTCGGCACGGATGCACTGGCACACAACTGGCCCCGGGGCCTACGCAAATATGCGTTTCCCCCAGTGAGCCTTCTTGCACAGACACTGTGCAAGGTCAGGGAGGACGAGGAGCAGCTCCTCTTGGTAGCTCCGTATTGGCCCAACAGGACTTGGTTCCCGGGACTAGTGCTCCTTGCGACAGCACCTCCCTGGCCCATTCCTCTGAGGAAAGACATCCTAACTCAGAGACGGGGAACCCTATGGCACCCGCGTCCAGACCTCTGGAAACTCCATGTCTAGTCCCTGGACGGGGCGCGGAGGTTCTAGGTGACCTACCGCAAGCGGTAGTTGACACCATCACTTCCTCCAGAGCCCCCTCTACGAGACGGATGTATGCGTTGAAGTGGAACCTGTTCGTCGATTGGTGCTCTTCTCGTCGATTGGTGCTCTTCTCGCCCCCAGATCTGTGCTCTCTTTTCTTCAAGACGGGTTGGAGCAAAGGCTGTCTCCCTCCACCCTCAAGGTATATGTTGCCGCTATCACCGCAAATCATGACCTGGTAAATGGTGAGTCCTTAGGCAAGCACGATCTGATCGTCAAGTTCCTGAGGGGGGCGAGGAGACTAAATCCGCCTCGTCCTCCCTCTATACCCTCTTGGGACTTAACTCTACGTCGTAGTGACCGACTGAAAGGGAACGTCTCGGTTACATATGGTAACCCTCGTTCCCTGAATGAGGGAACGGAGACGTACTTCCCGTCGCCACGGTTGCTGTACCATCACTGCATGGCCGGCTCCTCAGTGAAAAACATCAGTGCATTGCTCTTGCTTCCTATTTATACCCGCGGTGCGGGGCGGTCCTTCAGGGAACGAGGGTTACCATACGTAACTGAAAAGTATTAGCCATTTATGATTATGCGGATAAAACAAGTTTTTGGCACTCAAAAAAAAAACATTCCAATTATTTTTCTCTCGCCAAATTCTTGCTCAGCATTGCTCATATTTTTGGTAGTTAAAGGGATAATTAACTCAAAAATGAAAATGTTGTCATCATTCACTCATTTACTTGTTCCAAACCTTAGTACCCCCCCCCCCCCCCTCCCCCCCACTCCCCCCATCCACTAATACTATGGAATTCAAGGAGGGCCATCAACTGTTTGGTTAACCATATTCTTCAAAATATCTTTTTTGGTGTGTTCAGCAAAAGAAAGAAATTCATACAGATTTGGAAAAACTTGAGGGTGAATTAATTAATTTTCAAGTGAAGCTAGTGCGGACTCATAAATTTGTGCAGGACTTCAGGTTTGCTTAATGTCACCTGAACCGAAACATAAGATTTATGAATAACATACATTGTTCATGAACCTAATAGAATTCACCAAGGTAAATAAACCAACAGAAGAGTCCATCATTTAACAGCTGTTGTTCTATTATGCAGACGTTCACACTTGTAATCCATAGAAATCTGATTTGTATTCTGAATCAGCAGTATGTTCACTAGCCATCAGCGCTCTGCTGTTTCCTGACTCGTGGGCTGAAAATTACAGCGTGCCACATTCCTTTGATTAGCAGTAGCTGCAGGTTAAGCAGAGCCAATTGAGACTTAACCAGATAGCAGATTTTGCTTTTTTCTTGCTGCTCAATTTGTCATAGCTTAAAGCCCTTCAAAACATCTTCAAACAATATCAAAATGGTGTGGTGGTTGATGCACATCTAGACATGTTGCTCTCCCAAAAAAGAGATCTGTATGGATGTAAAAGAGTGATGGTGCTATTAAATAGGAGGTGATGAGATGTAGTGTAGGTGTAGCTAAGGTTTGGTAACTGTAAGAATGGTAGTTCGATCCCTGCAAGAAGCCATAAACCATTTCCATTGTTCCCTTGAGAAAGGCACTTAATTGTAGGTTGATCCAGGGGTATTGTCTCTGTAAAAAGATCAGATGTTCAGTGGCGACATTGTGTGAAAGTCTTGTATTTAGATTTACTAACAAGTCATCACATTTGGCACTTGTGTTCGTCATTGAGGTCATGGTGTGAGATCATTAGGGATCATATGGAATGAGAATTCCATAATGTGCATCAACCAGTCAGTAGAATTGACGGGACGATGCAGCCAGAGGATAATGATGATAATCTTTTCAAGACATACTCATTAGTCTTTCAGTCTATCAGCTAGAACCGCAATCACATCTAGACAGGGAATCATTTCAAGGGAATCCATTAGCATGTCCTGTGGGATTGTCCATTGGGCTTGTCAAGGACCATGTAACCATCTTATTGAGGACTTTTTGTATCAAAATATCCAATTTTATATATCCAATTTTACATATCCAATTTTGGCCATTGCCAATTACAAGAACGTGCACGTAGGCTACAGGAAATTGTAATACAAATTCTAAACGGTACCAACAAAACAACAAACATGTGACGAATGCCATTGCTTTTACCGCTCTAATCCAGATCTAGCTCCTGTTTGTCTCTTTGGCACAATATGATGTGCCGTGTTTGGCTGGTAACGAAAGATTAGTGACTCAAGCTTCTTTTTTTCCCCGTTGTCATGCCGTCATGTAACCACTAACACATAAACAGGATTTCCTTTCTGTTCTCTGTGGCTAAAATTCAATATCATCTTTAATTGGGTGGTATCATAAATTATCAACGAGGTGGTGTCGACTAAGGGATTAGCATTTAGCCAGTTATTTTTAGAGGTTAGCTCCTGATATTACATCTTAATGGCTAAGCCATAGCCTTGTGGACAGTGCTCCCCTATTGCTTCCTCTCTGTACTCAACTTTCCTCTCAAAATGAAGGCAAAAAGCCCCAAAATCTAAACTGTTATGTGGCAAAAAAAAGTGGCATAGTGGTTAAAGATCTGGGATGGTGACCAAAAAGTTAAAATCAAGTACATGTGTTGATCCTTGAGCTAACACTATCACACTCTTTACAATATACCTTAGGTTTCTCAAGGGATTATTGCCTCTGTAATACTATATGTGTAAGTTGCTTTGGATACAAGCCCCTGCTAAATGACTTCTTAGTGTCTTTTCTCCTGGGCCCTTGAGCACAGCTTTTTTTAACAACGTATTCAATAGTGCATTTCTCCTCTCATGACTTGCATGCTGGGACAGTATATGAGCTAGAACTGCTAATACATTAATGAGAAACTCCTTTGGGCCGGTGCGGAGAGATGCGCAATCTGTCCTGTCGAGACCTAAACATGGCCTCATGTGTTTAAAGGTCCCGTTCTTCGTGATCCCATTGTTCAAACTTTAGTTAGTGTGTAATGTTGCTGTTAGAGCATAAATAATACCTGTAAAATTATAACGCTCAAAGTTCAATGCCAAGCGAGATATTTTATTTAACAGAAGTTCCCTTTCAAAGCCTACAGCGAACGGCTGGCTTGGACTACATCCTGGTACTTCCTTCATAAATGACGTCAGAAGAACAGTAGAACAGACTAACCTCCGCCAACAAGAATACGCGCAAAAAGGGGGCGTGGTCTTGTTGCTGTCCCACGTGGAGAAGAGAACGTGTCGCATGGAGAAAAGGAAGTGTTGCGTTTGACTGTGTTTGTCGCCATGTCGTCGAGACGCTGTTATTTTCATCCCGGAGTCAAATCACCTTTGTTTGGCTTTCCCAGGGACGCTGTAGAGATCATTAAGCGCATACATCACCCCGTTAAGAGGCGTGACCTTTCCACGTGCGCTAAGCTGCTGTCGAATCACAACACAGGAACCGTGCCACGTTTGCTAAGCTGCGGTCAAATCCCAACACGGGAACTGCTGGCACAATCAGAACTCGTTACGTATTTCTGAAGGAGGGACTTCATAGAACAAGGAACTCATCAACCTGTTTTTAGGACAGGTGTACAGATAAGTAAATTGTGTTAAAAATACTCTGTGTTACTGTCATGAGGACTCCATCAGTAAGTGCATGGCTAATGAGCGGGTGGAGATACACAAGACCTTGAGCCAGGCTTTCCTGCTCAAAAAACTAAACCAGAAATGCAGTGAACTACATAATGCATAACACTTTCATTTGATTACATTCAAGGAGGGACTTGAGCTGATTTGCGTCATAAAATGTAAAAATCTAGTAAACATTGTAGTTGTTAAACCCCCCTAACTATTGTTTTAATAAGAGGAAATGTCTGTTTGAAGCTGTGACTCCTCAGGGATGAATGATGGTTTCAGACAGTTGTTTGTAGCCTATTTGGTCATAGTAACACTCACTTAGCGCTTTCAGCTTCTGTTCACCAGCAGTGTCGACTGAATTTGGCTTTTTTTCATCTTGCGACAGGGTGAGTCAGTGATTCTCTGGAGGGGAACAGAGTCTGTCTTCCGCCACTTACGGCTTTGAGCTTCAGGACTCTGGTGATAAATGCCAAACTCGGCTCAGTTGTGCAGGATTGTAGGTTTGGATGATGCCAGACAGCAATGCCTAAAGATGTATTATGAGTTAAAATATAAAGCTTACCTCTGCAGTTTTTAGGAAAGAGTTTATGTTTTTTTAATTTCCACATACTTTTTCACAATCTACAATATTTTACCTTAATCTTCCTAACAAACCTAGAGCAACTATGCATATAAAGTCACCCAAAAAATATTTGATCTAGCACTGCCATGACAGGAAAGTTTAACAGGAAACTTTGTTTTGAAAACTAGCACACCCAAAAGCTGTTGTGTAGGATGTTTATAAAGCTGCAGATGTTATAGCAGTGTGTGGTAACCATACTCATTAACTCTCTCCCTATGACCACTAGAAGATGCCTTAAATACATCCACTGCACTCTATAGGAACTATCAAATACATATATGCCTGCACATTCAGCTTTTTTCCCCAAATAATTTCAGTCCGCATGTTGGACTGAAATATCCAATGCTGTTACCATCTGCTTTTTGAATGCATTATCTGTGCCTTCATAAAATCAGTTATCATGGCATACCAAACATAATTGACATGACCGGGTAGACTTTGAGACATTTTCTGCATTGTCTTTTCAGCGAATAGGGCTATGTCATTTTCTCCAAGAAAGTAAGGAAAGCAGTGAAAAGCAAAGAGAGAGAGAGAGAGAGAGAAAAAAAAAAAGATTTGAAATCACAGTTTGTGGAGAGTTCATTTTTGGGGCAGCATGGTTCCTCAGTGGGCTGTCACCTCACTACTAGAAGGTCACTGGTTTGAGTCTTGGCTGAGTCAGGAGGCAAATCAAATTCAAAGCGTATATGTGAGTCGATCAGAATATATGTGGTAGATGCAAAAATATAGTTATTTGCCCCTTCATATAATTGTTATAGGATGATGTTGTTGAGTCAATCTGACACAACGGCAGAAGTTCAACCTATTTATATTCACTTTACAAATTTAAAGGGAAGGACAGCGAATTTGTGTAAACCTTTATTTGTCTAAAGGTCCCATGGCCTTGGGATAACATTATCTTGCAAGTTACAACAATTTGCATCTTTAAGCTTGCTGGCTTGAGTTACATAAGACCTCCTTTGGCAATATGCTGATACAAACAGCCTGAATTCTGTGAGTCAGAGTTTAACTGGCTCTACAAAGCAATTTATTAACCCCTCAGGGCCATTTGTGTGATATCACTTCTAATAATTTAGAAATTTCCAGATTTTAGAGCATATTAATGTCCACAGGTGCACTGGAATTAAATATAAAGTCCCTTGGATTTTTTATATACACACACACACACACACACACACACACACATATATATATATATATATATATATATATATATATATATATATATATATATATATATATATATATATATATATATATATATATATATATATATATATACATACATATATATAATGTATATAAAGCTCTAAATCCAAGGGGATTTAGAGCTTTATATATATATAAAACATCTTTTTTTCTGAGTGTTTTGACCCACAGCACTGCATATTTTGTAAGTCTTACTTATTTAATACAACTGATTCAGCTTGTTAACAAAAAGCTCCATGAACTGAACTGAGAGCGTCAGATAAGAGAGACATACAAAATGTGCAGTGGACCAGGAATGAAAACCACTGGCCTAATAGACTAGACTACTAACTCAAGGATTCCCTGCCTTTACATGCACATGAAATTTAATGACATCCCATTCTTAACCTGTAGGGTTTAATATGGAGTTGGCCCACCCTTTGCAGCTATAACAGCCTCAACTCTTCTGGGAAGGCCTTCCACAAAGTTTAGGAGTGTGTTTATGGGAATTTTTGAATATTCGTCTAGAAGCGCATTTGTGAGGTCAGGCACTGATTTTGGAACGAGAAGGGCTGGCTCGCAGTCTCCACTTTAATTCATCCCAAAGATGTTCCATCAGGTTGAGGTCAGGACTGAGGGCCAGTCAAGTTCCTCCACACCAAACTCACTCATCTATGACCTTGCTTTGTTCACTTGTGCGCAGCCATGTTTGAACAGGAAGGGGCCATCCCCAATTGTCCAAAATGTATTGGCATGCAGAAGCATTAAGAGTTCCTTTCACTGGAACTAAAGGGCCAAGCCCAACCCCAGAAAAACAACCCCCCACACCATAATCACCCCTCCACCAAACTTTACACTTGGCACATTGCAGTCAGGCAAGTACCAATCTCCTGGCAACCGCCAAACCCAGAATCGTCCATTGGATTGCCAGACAGAGAAGAGTGATTGGTCACATCAGAGAACACATCTCCACTGCTCTAGAATCCAGTGGCGGCGTGTTTTACACCACTGCACGTTGCACTTGGTGATGTAAGGCTTGGATGCAGCTGCTCGGCCATGGAAACCCATTCCATGAAGCTCTCCACACACTGTTCTCAAGCTAATCACAGCTAATGTGTGGCTAAAGGCCACACAAACTTGTAATGTCTGTAGCTATTGACTCTGCAGAAACCTCAACATGCGCTGACCCCACACTGTTATTTTTTTACGTGGCCTAGCACTTCATGGCTGAGTTGCTGTTTTTTTCCCAATTGTTTCCACTTTGTTATAATACCACTAACAGTTGACTGTGGAATATTTAGCAGTGAGGACATTTCACAAATGGACTTATTGCACAGGTGGCAACCTATCACGGTACCATGCTTGAATTCACTGAGCTCCTGAGAACGACCCATTCTTTCATAAATGTTTGTAGAAGCAGTCTGCATGCCTAGGTGCTTGATTTTATACACCTTTGGCCATGGAAGTGATTGGAACACTTGAATTCAATGATTTGGAGGGGGTGTCCCAATACTTTTGGCAATGTAGTGTATGTTGTGCAGGATTCAGTGCATGTTATTCCAAGGACAGAAAAACCTTCCTGCACTCCCCGTCCTTCACAATATCCAAGCACATCAAGGAAGCCACAGCCCCTTGCAGTTATTGCATCTCCATGGACACTTCATTTTCCTTGTTTGAATATACATTTTTATGTAAATCAAACTGATACCCTTTGTCCTCACTCACACAGCCACACTTCTATCCCACTATTAAACCGTTTGAGAAAAACAACCAGTTTGCTCTCATTGGATTTTCCCTGCAATTAGTATGTGATTACTGAGGAAAAACATGCCTGCCATGAAGTTTAAAACCATTTACGAGTTCAAGATTTATTTATTATTTTAGTTTGGATTTAGGGAGTATTCAGTCAAACACTGCCATAATAAACCCAATGGGAATGTCGTTGTGTACAGTGCATCTACGAATGTGAAAATGTGTTCATACGAATGTGTTGCATTTATTTGCTGGCAGGTTCTGTGGGTTATCTGGAACCCTTCCGTACATATTGCTTACAGGAAGTAATGTCTAGGATATTTTTTCTATCTCTGTGTGTGATTTCCTGAAGTGTCATGCCTCCATGGAAACAGTGACGGCGCTACACCGGGGCTAGGGGGGGCTACAGCCCCGTCAGAATTTTGAATAGCCCCGGTTTAGACATTCTGATGAATGTGGTGTGTACCTTAGCTGCTTTTTTTTTTTTTTTAAAAGACAAGAAAACGACAATTTCTTTATGAAGTAACTATGACGTCATGAATACTGATTATTTTCTTAGCACCCCCACATATTGGTCTAGCCCCCCCTTAGCACCGGTAGAGAAAAAATTCTGGCGCCGTGCATGCATGGAAATAAGCTGAGCCCCAGCTCAGCTAAGCAATTATGTCTCGTGTCAAATTTACATTACATTAACTTCAGAAACAGATGTCATCAACTAAGTGCTTGAACATGAACATGTTTGCTCTTCTGTTTTGGACCCACAAAACAAAGGCTGCATAAATGCAGAATGTCACTGATATTTTGCCTGAGGACAGGGCTTGAAACATGCCAGTGTGGAAGTGCCATGGGGTGCTCTGACTTTGCATCAACAAAATCTTCCCCATCATAAGTGAGGGGGGTGTGAGGGCTGATGGGAAGGCTTATCTGGCCTCTCACTGAGTGCACAGACGTTTCAACTTCACATGACTGGGGAAAGAAGCTAGATAGCAAGCTATAGACGGTTTTAAATGGTACTCTTACACAGGCAAGCAAAACAAGAGAATGAAGCACAGAGGCGGGAGTGGAACATCACAACACAAGCATTCTACACCACAAATGATTGTTTCTTCTCAGAACAGGATGAACCCATGATGTCCAATAATGTGTATTGGAACGTCTGCTGTAGGATGTTAATTCTTGTCTCTGTGCTGCTTTACTTTTGAAAATGTTTTTGATGCTTGTACCTTTGAGGAAACATTCATACCATAATGGGAAACCTTTGTGAAATTAGATCTTCACATTTTTCTGAAGATTATGCGAGTACTCTTTGTGCATGCTAAGCTTAGGTGTTGACAGTGTGTTCTGGTGGTCTCCAGGGCAGTGTTAGTTGGTTTATTGAGGGTTGTGGGTGTTTCCTAGGCAGTTTTTAATGTGCCTATGCTTTGGGTGTTTTATAGGTGGTTACAGGACTGGTTGCATGGCAGTTTCCCAGTTGTTCAGTGTGATTGCCAGACCAGGGTGAAGAACTGAACTGGGTGATTGCTAGGTCTTTGTTAGGCAAGTACTGGATTATACCCTCAAGTACCCTCATTGGCACCTAGTGAGTAACAATGCCAACTGCATTAAAGTTGCTGATGTTACTGATTACTGATGACACATTTTCACAGTTATCAGTAACGCAAATCTTGTAAAGTATTTCATATTAAATTTTTTTTTAAAATTAAATAACCATCTTAAATTTATATCTCATGTTTAGCCACTACAGAGACATAAAAGCCAGTGGCAAATGTCAGAAGGACTTACCGAGGTAAGGTTGTTCTTGGCAGGGTACATGAGCGCTGACTGCACAGTGATCACTCGGATCTCACAACTTCAACAAAGTATAAGCACATTTTCAAATAGACCTTATCTTTATAAATACACCACAGATTTCAGGTTTGAATAATTACATTTTCACCTGAAAAACTATACAATTATTGTGGAATGTGCATTATTTCAACTTATTTTTTGGAATAATCATGTTTAACAGCAGAATTCTAGGTGAAAACTACATTACCCATGGTGCTGTACAGTTTTCCACCAATCAAAGCTGAAACAAGCAAAGCCTGCCAAAAGTGCTTTTTAGCTCCGCCCACCTCCATAAAGCACTGCAAATTAAATAATTGAGTTGAGCTCTCAAAATACTTAAATATTTGTGTCTCTATGTACATATATTCTATATTTATAATTGCTGTTAGTAATGCTTCATGGGATTGTAGTTCTTTCCCTCACTAAAGACATTACATACTGTTACGAACTGCTCCGAGACTCGAAGGTGGATCCAATTGCAGCTTTATTTGAGGACAATCCAGAGGCGTAATTCAAAATACAGGCAAGAGTCATGCACAGGCAGGCAGTCAAAACAAACAAACTAAACAGGCAGGGACCAGAGGCAAGAGAGTAATCCAGGGAACAGGGCAAGATATCCAAAACCAACAGACAAGAAAATCAGGAGAATGCTCAGAATTGCAGCATAACACTATAACAAGACTTCGCGGTGAGTGAATGAATGACCATGGTATAAATAGACAGAGACTAACAGGATGGTGAGACACAGGTGAATGCAATCAGTGAATGAGGTACAGGTGAATGTGATCAGTGATAAGTGATGATGAGTCCGGGCAGTGAGTTATGGGAAATGTAGTTTGTGAGTGATCATAGTCTTATGTGTGGAGTGCCCTCTGGTGGCTCTCAAGGGCACTCCAGCTGGTAACCGTTACATAGCCCCCTCTTTAATGAGCGGATTCCAGACGCTCCTAAAAACTGTCAAGGAGGGAGGAGGAGCGGAGGCGGACTCGGGGGCGGGATGGAGGGCCAGGCCCGTGGAGCGGATAACGACCTGGAGACTGCGGCAAGATGGGAGGCCAGGGCGGATCAGGCTGTGCAAGCGACCAGGATGGATCAGGCTGTGCAGACGACCAGGGCGGATCAGGCTGTGCAGGCGACCAGGACGAATCAGGCTGTGCAGGCGACCAGGGCGGATCAGGCTGTGCAGGCGACCAGGGCGAATCAGGCTGTGCAGACGACCAGGAAGGAGACGACCCTTCAGGCGGCCAGGGAGGAGACGGCCCTTCAGACGACCAGGGCGGATCAGGCTGTGCAGGCGTCCAGGAAGGAGATGACCCTTCAGGCGGCCAGGGCGGAGACGACCCTTCAGGCGGCCAGGGCGGATCAGGCTGTGCAGGCGTCCAGGAAGGAGACGACCCTTCAGGCGGCCAGGGCGGAGACGACCCTTCAGGCGGCCAGGGAGGAGACGACCCTTCAGGCGGCCAGGGAAGTGACCATGGCACAGGAACAGACACCGGCTCAGAAACAGACACCGGCTCAGGAAGAGGAACAGACACCGGCTCAGGAAGAGGAACAGACACCGGCTCAGGAAGAGGAACAGACACCGGCTCCGCGTAGACCATCTTGTCCTGGGACACTGGTTTGGGGGAGACCATCTTATACGGAGACACTGGCTCGGCGGAGACCATCTTATACGGAGACACTGGCTCGGCGGAGACCATCTTATACGGAGACACTGGCTCGGCGGCGGCCATCTTATACGGAGACACTGGCTCGGCGGCGGCCATCTTGTACGGAGACACTGGCTCGGCGGCGGCCATCTTGTACGGAGACACTGGCTCGGCGGCGGCCATCTTGTACGGAGACACTGGCTCGGCGGCGGCCATCTTGTACGGAGACACTGGCTCGGCGGCGGCCATCTTGTACGGAGACACTGGCTCGGTGGCGGCCATCTTGTACGGAGACACTGGCTCGGAGGCGGCCATCTTGTCCGGAGACATAGGCACGGGAAGAGGAATAGGAACAGATTCAGGCTCGGCGGGACGAGACTCTTGACGGGCTGACATGACGTGAAGCTCAGTCTCTGGATCGGCTGACGTGACGTGAAGCTCAGTCTCTGGATCGGCAGAAGTGACGTGAAGCTCAGTCTCTGGATCGGCAGAAGTGACGTGAAGCTCTGGCTCTGGATCGGCAGAAGTGACGTGAAGCTCAGTCTCTGGATCGGCAGAAGTGACGTGAAGCTCAGTCTCTGGATCGGCAGAAGTGACGTGAAGCTCAGTCTCTGGATCGGCAGAAGTGACGTGAAGCTCAGTCTCTGGATCGGCAGAAGTGACGTGAAGCTCTGGCTCTGGATCGGCAGAAGTGACGTGAAGCTCTGGCTCTGGATCGGCAGAAGTGACGTGAAGCTCTGGCTCTGGATCGGCAGAAATGACGTGAAGCTCTGGCTCTGGATTGGCAGAAGTGACGTGAAGCTCTGGCTCTGGATCGGCAGAAGTGACGTGAAGCTCTGGCTCTGGATCGGCAGAAGTGACGTGAAGCTCTGGCTCTGGATCGGCAGAAGTGACGTGAAGCTCTGGCTCTGGATCGGCAGAAGTGACGTGAAGCTCAGTCTCTGGATCGGCAGAAGTGACGTGAAGCTCAGTCTCAGGGGCTCTCAGTCTCAGTCTCAGGGGCATGACGCATACTGCCTTGGCTTCGGCAGATTTGGCGTGAAGTGCGGGCTCGGCTCGACTGGCGTGAAGTGCAGACGGTGACATGGCGTGCCACGGAAGGAAGCTCTCCAGACATCTGGAGAGTGCCTCTCTCCAATCCAGACCGAAAAGATCGGGGAGCTCCCTCGGGTTGACCGCCTTAGCCCCCAGCCGGTAACACAACTTAATTGCCTCGTCCCCCAGAGAGCAAGAGGCAGCGAGAGGAACAAACCCACAGGTGTACTGGAACAGATCGCGGCTATCCAGGGCCAAGACTGCGACCTGTCCAGCGAACTCCCGGCTCATGCTGGGAAGATCAGGCGAGATCCGTTCTGCTGGATCCCTGGAAGTCATAGCTGCTGGATCGGGGTGTGGCAAAGTCTTCTGTTACGAACTGCTCCGAGACTCGAAGGTGGATCCAATTGCAGTTTTATTTGAGGACAATCGAGAGGCGTAATCCAAAATACAGGCAAGAGTCATGCACAGGCAGGCAGTCAAAACAAACAAACAAACAAACAAAACAGGCAGGGACCAGAGGCAAGCGAGTAATCCAGGGAACAGGGCAAGATATCCAAAACCAACAGACAAGAAAATCAGGAGAATGCTCAGAATTGCAGCGTAACACTATAACAAGACTTCGCGGTGAGTGAATGAATGACCATGGTATAAATAGACAGAGACTAACAGGATGGTGAGACACAGGTGAATGCAATCAGTGAATGAGGTACAGGTGAATGTGATCAGTGATAAGTGATGATGAGTCCGGGCAGTGAGTTATGGGAAATGTAGTTTGTGAGTGATCATAGTCTTATGTGTGGAGTGCCCTCTGGTGGCTCTCAAGGGCACTCCAGCTGGTAACCGTTACACATACACAGTTTTACACTTTTGTATTTTTGTCCGATTTCCAAATACTTTTTTGCTTCAAATAAAAATTTGTAATGTTATGATTCATCACCTTGGCTGGTTGGCTTGGCTCGTGTCTTATAATGCTTCAATGAAGACTTAAAAAAAAAATCCCTACAGGAAAAAATTATGGAACAAAAAAATTCCTTCCGGAACCAACGTTACTGAGAGAAAAAAAAAAGTGAAGAAGAGTGATACAAACAGTGTACAATCCTCGTGCTGATACTGGTGGAATTTTGTACTGTGCTGATCATCTCTCAGCCAATCAGATTCAAGGACCAGAACTAACTGTTGTATAAATGTATATGGAATGAAATGAAATGAAATTAAATATATAGAATGTACTGCATGCTTGTTGTGCTGAAGAGCTATTCAAGACCACATGTCAAACTGACAAAAAATATGCATATAATAATAGGTCGAGAACTTTATTTCTGAGCACACAAGTTTGCGATGCTGAGAGTTAATTTTTACAACAGTATGATTTTGGGAAATATTAAATAATTTAACTATGTTGATAACGACAGAACTTGTGGCCATAGTTGGATTACGATGCTTTTGGGAAACACCCCTGGGTGGTTGCTAGATCCTTGCTAGGATGTTCTGATTGCTTGAAAAGTGCAAATATTTTACCTGCAAATATTCTTGTTTCAGCTCCTCAATGTTTCCCTGGCCTCTATCTCTCAGATGAGGAATGCACCCTTGATAAGACTCGTTTTTAACAACCCCTTGCACATTCCTGCTGAACATTTTCATCCCACTCTTTCTTTTTTTCCAAACTCCACTGTTTTTTGTTGTTGTTGTTTTTTCAAACTCCAAAGCTGTTTTTCTTTCAGCACAGCTCAGTCCAAATCTTTGAGCAGCTAATGTATTCCCTATCCTCTCTTCAAAGCTCAGTGTCTCTCCCACCCTGCTCATGTGTCTCAGGCCATTCCTCTACAAGCCTCACAGATCTGTCCACCAAGACTGAATAACATGCTATGTGTGCCTGCAGGACTCCATAATGGAATCTGTTACTGCTCTCGTGTTTGGCAGGGTCATTATCAGGCTGAAACAGATTAGGTCCTGTGTCAAACATATATTATGAGGTACACATGAGTCTGTGCTTTGTATGCAAAAACAGGCTAGAATTCCAGGCATTTGTAGGAATGCAACTTTTGCTACATACTGAATTGCAAGGTCATGTGTTTCTGGTATTGAATGTTTCACTTTCTATTCTGATGGTCTGAATCAGCAGAATTTGTATTTAACAAAAGGCAGACAGACAGAGCGCTAATAATAGGCTACCCTCATGTGCAGCTCATGTGGCACTCAGTCAGTGAAAAGTGAGTATTTTTTTACAGTAAAATGAACGATTATATAAATCCTCACAGTTTGTCTTGTTCCGTAATGGAACCAGAGAGGTACTGTACTTCTGTCTATTCAGCTGGATAAGCATGATACTGTATTTCCTGGTTGTTTTTCAGAAATACAATGAGTGACACATACATATTAATTTAATTATTTGACAATTAACTGAAGGAAAATCCCATATATGCATGGAAGGAGGGACCTAAGCAATATATAGGAATGCTCCTCATCAAAAGAGCCCATCCCAAGTCTCTAGATATATAAGATAAATAAGCAACCACCCACAACACTCTTGCATTGGAAAACACCACACTTTTTTTTAGCTTTAGAAAATATAAAAATCTAATTTGTATTATTTTGTATTTAAAGTGTTACGTTGAACTGCACAATGCAAAGCCTGCTGGGTAAAATCTGTACTATGTAAATGTTAGTTACGTCAAAGGAACAATATGTGAATTCTCGTGGGACCTAATATTAATGTGTGAAAATCTGATTTCATGAGTTTTACAGGAAGTATATTGCATTTTAGTTAATAATTTCCTGTTATATGGTACTTACTAGTGGTTTATGTATTTATTCACATTATTGTCTTTGGCAACCCAGGATAACACTTTTCTAGCCATAGAGAACGGTCAATCTCTTTCTCTTTCACTTCTCCTTGCGAGACCATTATTTTTCAGCAGTTATATCCACCTGTTTTCGGGGGGCGCTATTGTAAAAAAGAACGTGGGTACAACTTCCGGTGAGGCGGCGGTAGTAGTATACCAATGGTAATTTGTGTGCTAGTTAGTGAAGAGGCTAAGTGTTTTTTTGGATAATTGGCAAGGTTTCAAAATTATATTTAAAAAAAGAAAAAAATTATCAGATGGTGCCACAAGGGTTAAGTGAAGGTTACTGTGAAGCAACATGAATGACACACACTAAACATTTCAGTTACATTACATTTATTCGTTAAAGGGACAGTTCACCCAAAAATGAAAATTCTGTCATCATTTACTCACCGTCAAGTTGTTCCAAACCTGTATGAGTTTCTTTGTTCTGCTGAACACAAAATAATATATTTTGAAGAATGTTTGTAACAAAGCAGATAGAGCAATCATTGACTACCATAGTAGGGAAAAAAATACTATGGTAGTCAATGGTTGCTCTATCTGCTTTGTTACAAACATTCTTCGAAATATCTTCTTTTGTGTTCAGCAGAACAAAGAAACTCATTCAGGTTTGGAACAACTTGACGGTGAGTAAATGATGACAGAATTTTCATTTTTGGGTGAACTAACCCTTTAATTAATAATATCACAATACAATAAACAATACAAATTTCATGCCCTTAATTGTCCTTACTTTGCTGACTTTCCACAAAAGCTGCTGCATGACTACAACAGCGTCCTGGCCCTAAATCAATCAAATCAAATCAAATCAAATCACTTTATTGTCACTCTACCATATGCACAATTGCAACAGTAGGTGAAATTCTTAGGTGCAGTTCCGAGCAACATAGCAGTCATGACATGACATGTACAAAATTTAAAGCAACATCAGATTATACATCTGATGCGCACACAATTACTCACAGCACAGTATACACTACAATAAACAATAAATAATTTACACAATGTGAGTGTAGTTCTCACAGCTTTAAACAATATACACATACTTACAATATACATATACTTTAAACAATATACACTAAACATACATTAAACAATAACAGTATACATTAAGCTATAGTAATAATATACAATGTACAGTATACAATATGTGCACAAATTGAAATCCAAAGTGCAATAGATGCTGTATGATAAATAAATGTGTATATAATGTGTGTATCTACAGTGGGTTGTGCTGAGTGATATTCTGTCCAGTGTGTGTTATGATACTGATGGATCAAGAGTTAAGTAGTCTGATTGCTTGTGGGAAGAAGCTGTTCTGGAGTCGGCTGGTGTTGAGAGTCAGTGATGATGAGATGTTACTGCCCATTCTGACCACCTGGCGTCTGTTTGACAGGAAGTCCAGGATCCAGCTGCATAACAGGCTGTTTAAGCCTAGAGCCCGGAGTTTAATGTCAAGTATGGAGGGCACAATGGTGTTGAATGCTGAGCTGTAGTCCACAAACAGCATTCTCACATACGTGTTCCTCTTTTCCAGGTGGGAGAGAGCAGTGTGAATTGTAGATGAAATGGCATCATCAGTGGAGCGGTTTGTGCGGTATGCAAACTGCAGTGGGTCCAGTGAGGGGGGGAGAACAGCGCAGATGTGGTTTCTGACTAGTCTCTCAAAGCATTTACTGATGATGGGGGTCAGAGCAACAGGACGCCAGTCGTTTAAGCAGGTGGTTTTTGACTGCTTAGGTACAGGAACAATGGTGGACGTTTTGAAGCATGTGGGGACCACAGACAGGGAGAGGGACAGGTTAAAAATGTCCGTGAAAACTCCAGCCAGTTGGTGCGCGCACGCTCTGATCACGCGGCCCGGAATGCCGTCTGGACCCGCTGCTTTACGGACGTTCACCCGCTGGAAGGATCGGGTTACATCCGCAAGATACGGAGAGTGTACCAACCTCTGTATCTTCAGCCGCGAGCTCTCTCTCCGCGAGGGCGGTGTTAGTTCCCTCAAAGCGAGCATAGAAGGTGTTGAGCTCGTCCGGGAGAGAGGCAGCGGTGTTCACGGTGGAGTTTGTGTTCCCTTTATAGTCCGTGATGGTGTTAATTCCCCGCCACATGCTTCTGGAGTCGGTGGTGTTGAACTGTCCTTCAATCTTGTCCCTGTACTGCCGTTTTGCTGCTCTGATGGTTTCCCGGAGGGCATAACTTGCTTGTTTATGCTCCTCCGCATTACCGGAGTTAAAAGTGGAGGTCCGCGCATTGAGTGCCGCGCGAACATCCCCATTTAGCCACGGCTTCTGGTTTGGGTACAGCCGTATTGTTCTGGTCGGAACAACGTCTTCTACGCACTTCCTGATGAAACACGTTACGCTATCAGCGTAAACCTCGATGTCGTCATCAGAGGCCGACCGGAACATCTCCCAGTCCGCGTGATCAAAACAGTCTTGGAGCATGGAATCTGATTGGTCTGACCAGCACTGGATGGTTCTGAGGGCGGGTGCTTCCTGTTTGAGTCTTTGCCTATATGCGGGCAAAAGGAGGATGGAAGCGTGATCCGATTTGCCAAATGGTGGGCGCGGGAGGGACTTGTAACAATCCTTGAAGGGGGAGTAGCAGTGATCCAAAACACGGTTCCCTCGCGTGTTGAAGTTAACATGTTGGTGGTATTTGGGTGCGATGCGCTTGAAGTTGGCTTTGTTAAAGTCCCCGGTCACAATAAACGCAGCCTCAGGATGCGCGGTTTCCTGCTCACTCACTGTCCTATACAGTTCCTTTAGTGCCCGGTCTGTGTCGGCTTGTGGGGGAATATACACAGCTGTGATGATGACCGCGGTGAATTCCCTCACTAGCCAGAATGGTCGGCACAGAACCATGAGAAGTTCCAGATCAGGAGAACAGAAAGACTTGATAGAATGTACGTTCCTCTGATCACACCAGGATCTGTTGATCATAAAACATACACCCCCGCCGTTGCTTTTCCCGGAGAGATCTTTTTATCTGTCCATTCGGTGCACGGAGAACCCTGGTTTCGATGGCCGAATCTGGAATCTCAGCGGACATCCAAGTTTCTGTGAGGCAGATAATGCAGCAGTCCCTCGTGTCTCGTTGGAAAGAGATCCGCGCTCTCAGCTCGCAGAGTTTATTGTCCAGAGACTGAACATTAGCCAGTAAAATACTGGGAAGCGGGGGTCGGTTTGCACGGCGTCTTACTCTGATGAGTACGCCGGCTCTCTTCCCTCTTCTCCGGCCGCGTTTCCGTGGTCGGGCCGCCCAGACAAAAGGTTCCGCTGCTGTGTTTGTAAACGGCGGTTCGTCATTGAAGAATTTAAAGTCCGGTTTTCGGTGTGCGATTGCCGAACCAATGTCCAAAAGTGTCTGTCTGTCGTACGTAGTAAGGCAGACAACATCCAAGACAAAAAACACAAAAACTATAAACAGAACAAACAAAAAACTACAATGTTTCAGCAGAGCTCGCGACGTTGCGGCCATCCTTGGCGCCATCTTGACCTCGGTCAAAACCTCGGTCAAAATACATGAACAACCCGCTGTCTGTACTTCATCTGTCACTGATGCTAGCACCCATGCCTTGTGATGGGATACGTGTAGGCTCAGGCTCGGCTCAATGTCCGCTTTTAGATAGTTTCCGACAGATACTGATACGCCTCTTTAATTATTTCAAATTGCTCATCGCCTTACCATCACAGGCTACTGAATCTAGAAAATAGCAAAAAATGCTACCATACGTGATACGAGGCCACTTCTTCATGTCATCCTCCCAACCAACTACCGCGGAGGGTAAAGGTATTGTTGTTTCACCCTTTTGAAAGTTAATTGAGGTTGTGTTCCCACATCGTTAGCAAATTTGGATAGTTTGAATGACTGTCAACTGTTTAATGTCAATAAGCTATGTTTTCATCCACCTATTTTTATGCACATTTTGGGATATCGCATGCACTCTTTTGAGTCGGATACATTTTCTATCCAAAACGAAAACGTGCGCATAAACTACAATGGAAATGCATAAAGTACTGCTTGTTTACTTCGAACCGGAAGACGCTTCCACTTTTGACGCAAGGCTTCATGGGGCGTAGGAAACTTGTGGATATGGGCATATAGCATTTGAGCTATAGCCTTTAAAGGTAGGGTAGGCAGTTTCGGAGAGGCTAACAATAGCAAGCTAGCTTTGAGCATGAGATCCCACCCTCCCTTCAGAGCGCTCTACAAAGCCATGCCTCCTTCAAAACACATGTTTATGTTCATTATTATTGTACTTTTATGTGCTTTGTGACATGAGATAATTTAACGCCATCTCTCGTCTCATGGCACTTTGCAGACTCTGCTGTACGCCTTCAACTTACAGAGCTCTTACTTGTTCCATCTGACAGCTGCAGATTAATTACGGCATTGATAGTGTTGGTCCTGAGACTTCCACAGAAGATATATGTACATGTTTTGATATTTAGGCGGCAATCAAACCAGGGTTCGGCAACCTAAGATGGCAAACTAACCTGTGTGCTAAGATCTACACAAAGGATGTCTGAGTCAGGGAAGAATGTATTCCTACTTCTCTGGACTCAGTGTGACAGATACTGGCAGCTTGTGCACAAAGCAGGCCTATTAAAAGTCTTCAAAGAAATCCTTCCCATCCTGGCTTACACCTCTCTCTTCAGTGCTTCTCCAGTCTGATTCACATGGCATTTGTCTCTGGGGTTCCGAGATCTCACAGTCTTATTTGGCATTCGTGGCAGGTAGACCCACCTTGTGAAAAGTGCAAAGATGCAGAGAGGGGGATTTTTTTTTCTGAACGGTGCAAAAATGTAGCTGAAGGGATGAGATTTGCAGTAATGCTCAAGGATGCTGTTAAATCATAAATCAATTGTCTGTTGTAAATCCTTTTTCATGCTAAAGCCAAGTAGAAAAAGACTGGACAATTTCAAGAAGACCTACCTCTGATATAAGGCGTAATTGACTGTTTTTGCAAATATTCATTATTAGGGGTGTAACAGTGCACAAAACTGACGGTTCGGTACGTACCTCGGTTTTGAAGTCACGGTTCGGTACAGGTTCGGTACAGCAGTTTTACCAAATTGCTTTTTATTTCTTTTTATTAAATAGTGGTTTACTGAATAAATTGTGTCTGTCCTTAAATTAATTCAATTATAACAAAGTTTCTTAAAGGGTTACTTCAGCAATTTAGCATTAAGCTTTGTATCAGTTCAAATTATGGTACTTTCCACTCTCATATCCCCCTGAGACGAGAGAATTATGCATTTTATTTCTAGAAAAAAATCCTCAGATGACGCAAAATTACGTCATTTTGAGCCACTGGCTGTCAAAGTGCAAAATGAATACAAATTTAACATCAGTGCAAGAACAAAATGTATGCAACTTAAATGAAATACTCAGGAGTCAGGATTTGTCTAAAAATGCAGGTTAAACTCACAGCACATGCAGTGATGAAGCGCGAACAGAAACTCTGAAGCCTTGTTTAAATTTTTGCCTGGATCCGCAGCGCGAGCCTACACTGACTGCGCGCGCTCCTCCCCAAACAGACGAGGCATTTATACTTGACGCGCTCAGGAAAAAGTGTCGAGAAGAAGTGGGCTAATGTACACAGGTGATGATATTTATTTCAGTACACGTCACCAAAAACCACACTACAAAAGAATTGTGTAAAACTAAGTAAACCTTGATATTACTTGTGACATGAGAACAAAATATATGCACACATGTATACAACTATATTAACAATCTCTTAAATATTTCCTAATTTCACTAAACATTTTGAATTACTGTGAATTATTTTTTTATTAAACATGGATCTTTATTTAAAAGGGGTTATTTCTGCTTTTGTAGGCTAATTTTGTATAAGCAACTAATTTGTATGTGCAAACTAGGTGCCGGTGTGATGAGACGTCATGCTCGGCTAGATTCGCCTAGAACTCCATGAGAAAAGTAAAAAAAAAATTATCTGAACATCACCACGCGAACACCAACAGCAGAGTTTCTAGTTTTTATGACATGTGGACTTAAATGTCTACTTTTAAACCAAACAATTCGTAACGATATGCGCACTGTTCACTGTTCATGCGAGCAGCTCATGACTGGTGTCTCAAGCCTTGTTTATACTCGATGCGTCCACACGAGCGCGAGGCGGCAAACATTTTTGCCGCCTCGCGCTCGTGTGGACGCATCGAGTATAAACAAGGCTTGAGACACCAGTCATGAGCTGCTCGCATGAACAGTGAACAGTGCGCATTACATGACTATTTCGTTACGAATTGTTTGGTTTAAAAGTAGACATTTAAGTCCACATGTCATAAAAACTAGAAACTCTGCTTATAACCACAGGTCGAGAGCTGTCATTCCAAGCACTCAACTTTGCGATGCTGTTTGCAAACATTCGTTGGAAGTATGTTTCGGGAAACACAGACTTGTTTAACTATGCTTATAACGACGGAACTTGCAACCATAGTTAACTAACAATGCTTTCGGAAATGCACCCCTTACAGCGCTCCACTTCACTCATTACAGGCTCGTTCTCGTCAGAACCCAAAACGGAATGTAGCTTTCGGTCACGCTACACCGTTTTCATTTCAACATTTATCTTGAACCCCCTCACCGAAAGCATAACTATTGGATCACGAGTGGCTCAACAGGTAGATCTATAGATAAACTCATCTTTCAGGCATTTGACCAACCGGGTTGTGAACGTAAGAAACCAATCAAATGCGTGTGTTTCACGGGCAATGTGTGAGAGTTGGCAGCTCTTTAAGTACCATATTTCTCCCATTCATGTGTCCTTACTGAAACTGGTCAAACCGGCTTCTGACCCTGCAACCATGGATCCTGAGCCTCCTCCCCCACTGGAGATTGACGGATCACCTGCTTACTTGCTCAAATCAATTTAATTAAATTTGATATAATATAATATAATTAAAATTGATTATAATCTCAGTCTAAATTTTAGAGTAATTTGCAATTGCAGTCAGATTAAGAATGGAGCTAGAATCAAATTAAAACAGAATTCTAATAAATTAAGTAAACTTTACTGAAGCGCAAGTAAAAGATATGTCCATGCCGTTGGATTCCGTCATTGGGCCAGTGGGTGGTCCTTACATTAGTAAGTAGTACTACACACACACATAGTTACATGCAGGTAGTAAGTTTAACAAATGCAAGTAACCTTTAACAAAAATGAAAACCCAGCAACTATTGCAGATGTTAGTACCTGTAATTGCTGGAATAGCTCTTAGCTGAGGGCTGTTTGACATTAATATGATGTGTTTAGCCTTCTGTGCTAATGGACTGCAACAGGCCTCTGTTTATGTCTCACACAAGAATAAAGTAAAGCAGAGAACAACATACCTGTGTCACCCCTCTCCTAAAGCACTGGAGGACATGGCCTCTGCGGGCTGCATAATTCCAACACTTGCACGCCACCCTTTCCATCTCTAGTAATATTGTATTGACAATGCAGTTCTTGACAATCCTACAATGATAGCTCTCTATTATCCCAGATGGCATTAAACACAATCACCATTCATCACCTACTTGCCTTCCCCAGCAGACAAAAGGTTTTAGGTTTTCAGATAATAAGACCAATGTGCTGTTAACCGAGAGAACACATTTCTCTGGATTTAATCCCCCTGCCAACTCGGCTGCAGTGATTGCCAGACTGACCATTCAGACTGATTAAACTGCTAATCAAAAGCATTTGAACGTATTCGAAAAAAGTAAATCTGCAGTGCTCGTTTAGTGTTGTGGGGCACTATGCAATATTGAATGTCTTTTGTTAGATTGCTTCATAAGGATTTCTGATGTGTGGTGTGCATGGCTCTATATGAGATTATTTAGGCCGACTAGATGACTAGTTTTTCAGACCGCTCACCAACTAGACCAGGGGCAGTGTTGGGGGTAACGAGTTACAAAATAACGGATTACAGTAACGATATTACTTTTTTGGGTAACGAAGTAAAGTAACGCATTACACTAAAAATATTGGTAACTACACTACTTTACTAGACTATAGGAACGCGCTTTCCTGCGTTACTCAAGCCGCGTTTGCCTGTGTGTAAAGATCTGATATGTTTAAGTGCTGCGTGCACCGTTGCCATAGAACAGTGTTTCCCAACCGAGGTGCCGTCTGACAAGAGCATGGATGCCGTGTAAAAGTCCTTCAAATTCTCTCTTTGTAAACTTTGTTCAATGCATATAGTGCTGCAGTATGTTCGAATACCAGTCATTTTCGCCGTCGTCACAAATGAGAAGTTGCGCGCGCTGTGAGAATATTTTGTCTATGTGCACTCATCCGAAAGCGCGCACACGTCTCACAGTGCGCAAATATTGAGTTATCTTTCAAGTTTGGCTCTTGAACGGACAAACTCACACAAAACTATGTCAACATGCCCATCTTGATGAGTATCCTAGCAGACATAGTCTGTATATGCCTTAAAACGACGCATATCCGAGCATTGGGTCTTAAAGGGGCAGTATTATTAGGTCTTAAAGGGGCAGTTTTATTAGGTCTTAAAGGGGCAGTAGCCTTTACTGCTGTCTGTTTAATGTCAAACAACAAAAGACAAGGGCATCACTCACTGCTCTTGATTGAATAGATTTTGTAAATTTAATAGGATTAATGTTTAATTTATACAGTCAAATATGCAATGTTATTTTACATTTGATTTCTGTACCTGAAAACTAATGTTAGACGTACCTGAAAAACCTGAAAAGCATTGTTTATTTTATTAGTGTCTTTGCTCAATAGTATTTATTTGTGCTGCTGCTTGTATTTAAATTATTTGTTCTTATTATTTTCTTTATCTTTATTTGACAGTAGTCCTTTTTGTTTGTTTGGGGAAACACTGCCATAGAGCCATGATGTTTGTCCATATATCTACACGGTAAATTAAGAAATGGGAAAGTAAAGTAATAAGTAGTGTAGTTACTTTTCAAATATAGTAACTAGTAAAGTAATCTCATTACAATTTACAGATGTAACTAGTAACTAGTAACTAATTACTTTTTTTGAGTAACTACCCCAACACTGACCAGGGGCCTTCAACGTTTTTCAAGGGAAGGACCCCTTAAAGAGACATGGAGCGGGGACCCCTGATACAAAATGTGTCAAACAGAGCTACATATTAAGCATAGCGCCTTCGATATTAATAGATACTAACTATATCATGATTAAGAATAAGATATATTATGTTAAGACAGTAGATCAGTATGCACTTTATTGTTGCACATGCATCACTCTGTATATTACTTGCCATTGTTAAACTTAACAAAATGCTGCGATAAAAAAAATCACAATTCATTAGTTGTTTGCAGTTGTTGTAAATTATTTTAACTGATTTGCAGAGTCATACATTTATTTTACTAATCAGACAATAAAAAATTTACCTGAACTTTAGTATCATGTTTACTAAAACAACATTTTAATTTCACTGTGAGATGGACAATTAAGAATCAAATCACTATATATATTGATACAAATGTTTTAAATGTTTAATTTTTTTTAAATCTATGATTCTGTTACATCGCGTATCTATTTTGACATGCCATATTTTTGTCCCGTGCTAGCTATCACTGTCAATTTGCAATTTCGAGAGTGAACACGCATTTATATGTAGGCCCTGTCCACACGAACACGGGTATTTTCAAAACCGCAGCTTTTTCTATGCGGTTTGGCTGTTCGTCCACACGCAAACGCAGTATCCGGTTACTGAAACCGGACTTTTTTGAAAACTCCGGCCAGGGTGAAGTTTTTTAGAAACTCCGGTTACAGCGTTGTCGTGTAGACGGTGAAACCGGAGATTTAGGCTTGTTAGGTCAAAATGTGCGCCGTTCTCTCCTTTGTTTGACGTCAGTTTGTGCGCCGTTATCGGTTTTGTTTAACGTTACATGAGTCGAGTCTATGCAAGCGCGGACGTAGCTTTTAATAACTCTGCTAATAGCGCTTATCACATGTAGCCTATACAGATACATGCACAGTTATCTCATTGTATTGCAGAACAGAGGTGCCAGAATTCAATAATACAACATAGTAAGGCAAGTGTGTGAAGCTTCAGTCCACTTGAGCCCTGCCCCTGTATATACAGTTACCTGTCACTGAGTCCAAAGTAAACTTGTAGAAGGGTTTCACTGAGCCCATAGCATCCCTCCGTGGATGGGACCCATGTGGAAATCAGGCAGCCAATCATAGCGCGGTTTTGCGTTTTCATGTGGACGGAGATTTTTTTTAAACCGTGCTTGTGTGGACGCGATTGTTTTTTTAAACGGAGAAGGAAAAACTCCGGTTATAAAAATACCCGTGTACGTGTGGACTAGGCCGTAGACGTCACTTCCAAAACTTTGCAGTGTGTAATTTGGCGTCGTTCCTCTAAGCAGCATGATAGACAATACTTTAATTAAATGAATTATAGCTATATAACCTCAAAAGCATGAAAGAGAGCTCTTTACAATCACAATTAAGCTGTCACTCATCTCAGTTCGCGATATCACAGCGTTCCATAAAAAAATAAGTAAAGTTGTCTACACTAAATAATGAATCTCTTACTTACATCGTGTCTTTGTTAATGAGAAAATTCATGAGAGCTAGCAGAGCTCAGCACTGAATAAAAAAGGAATGTTTCATGTTCTCCAGAGCGCAAAATCAAACGCAATGTTTGCCAAATCTGTTTCTCCAATAATATTATGCTATTACAGTATCAACGGAGGGTGCTCTGCTTTTGTTTTCGGGGTGCTTATAATTGAATTTGACTTTGTGATGTTTTCTCCCCATGTTATAATTTTTTTTAATCAAATAATTATTTGTGATCAAACATTAATTGGCAGACCCCCTGCAGTACCGCTGTGGACCCCCGGTTGAAGACCCATGAACTAGACAACTATTGCGTATATATGTAATTTTGCACATCACTTATTAAAAGTAATTAAAAGAATGTTACAGGTGCAAAAAACAAAACAAAACCAAAAGTTCAGAGTTAAGTTCAAAGTTTACCCTTAATTAACATCAATATTTTAGGCTACAGTTTTATGAATGCATAAGGGAATATATCTTAGAAGTCTCTATTTACACTAAATTTCTAGTTCAGTAATAAATTTAAATCAGATTGCTTGCTCAACAGTCTGTTTCAGTGTTTGCTGTAGGGTAGTCCTGTCAGAGTTTCTTTAAAACCCTCCACTTCCCCCTGCTCCACTTAGATATGTTACAGGATTTATATATGTCTATTTATGCAGCAGCAGCAGCATGTCTTACATGCTCACAGAATCATGCCTTATGGCTCATTTACACCGAGCAGTACAGTGCGGTTCAGGATGGTAAACCCTGATCCAGCTTGCCCTTACTTGATAGGCATGGTATATGCGGGAAAGTAGTGATCAACATTATTCTTGTGCGAAGACAATGGAGAACATACAGCAGATCTTATTCTTCCTTCTCTGCATGTGGCTGTTTGTCACAAGACAAAAAAAAAAAAAACGGTGTTGCAATGGTGTTGTATTTCTACTGTATATTAAAAAATGGCTCCTCTTGTGTTGTCATTAACCTTGTAGCATGTGTGTGGCAAGGGGGGCGTGGTTTAGCGAAGTCTGTGACGGGAGAGAGAGTCAGAGGACGAGCGGCACGTAAGTGGATCAGACACAAATGATGAACACCTGTCTCTTGTTGCAGTAATTGGCGTGGAGAGAGGATATAGGCCGGGAGGAAATGAGAGAGAGGGAGAGAGAGAGAGGCTGGCAAGCTACACACGCACCTGGAACTCGACACACCCGCAGAGAGGAACTGCCCAAAACCGACGATTTAAGAGAGCTTGAGTTTATGATTATGTGCTGTGCGATGTGCACCCTGTTCTGAGTTAATTAATAAACACGATACGAGTTCCAGCCAGCCGACCCCTGTGTCTTCTTCCTTCCCTCCCCACGAACATTACAACACTGGTGCCGAAACCCGGGGTAGGAAGAAGGACAGAGCCGCCACCATGACCACGTCAGGAACGCCGTTTGCGGAGATAATCCAGTCACTCGCGGGCCTGCACCAGGAACACCACCAGACGATGCTGGAAGTCAGAGAGGAGCAGGAGCGGCGGTTCCAGGCGCTCCTCCTGAACCAGCAGCAGGACCGTGAGTTGATCCGGAGCTGCCTGAACCGGGAGGTTCCCGCCGGGGGAACACCATCGACCCCGGCCCAGGCCACCCACATGCAGCTCAGCAAAATGGGGCCGCAGGATGACCCGGAAGCTTTCCTGGACCTCTTCGAGCGGTCTGCGGAAGCGTGTGGGTGGCCGCGCTTGGACTGGCCAGTTTGCCTCATCCCGCTGCTGTCAGGGGAGGCACAGATCGCCGCCCAGCAGCTGCCAGTCCAGAACCTCCTGGTTTACGACGATCTTCGACAGTCCATCCTACAACGGGTCGGCCTCTCGCCCGAACAACATCATCAGCGGTTCCGGTCGCTGACCTTGGGGGAGAGCGGCCGGCCCTTCGTGATGGCCCAGCAGCTCCGGGATGCTTGCCGCAGATGGCTGATGGCCGACCAGGGCGACGTCGACCAGATCGTAGATCGAGTGGTGCTGGAGCAGTTTATTGCGCGGCTGCCTAGGGAAACCGCGCAGTGGGTCCAGTGCCACCGGCCGGCGTCGCTGAGTAAGGCCATCGAACTGGTGGAGGATCAGCTGGTGGCGTGCCCGGGGGTCGGCGAGCCCCTTCCGGCGGCTTCTCTCTCTTTCCCCACCCCTTCTGTTTCTGCTTCCTCTCCCTTTAGGCCGGTTCCGGCTCCCCGGACCAGGGGGAGCTTCCAGAACCGGGGTGCAGCACGGGGAAGGACTGGAGGTTTCCCGGAGCGATATCTGGGGTCGCGACTGCCACCCAGGGGCGGGGAGCCGACGGAGCGGCTCTCGTCGGCGGCTCCAGTTTCTTCCCTCTCTCCACGCCAGTGGCTGGATCCGCTTACGGCCACCGGGGCGGCGGGGAAGTCTGGGCCGGCCTGTTGGCGTTGCGGGGATCCCGGACACTTTATAGATCGTTGTCCGGTGATGGAGGTGGGGACGGTGATCCGGGTCCCCGACGCGCCACAGGCTGCCCTCGATCGAGACGGGCTGTACCGGATACCAGTGAGTATCCAGGGGGGTACCTATCCGGCTTTGATGGATTCAGGATGTAACCAAACCTCCATCCATCCAAGCCTGATACAACCGTTGGCATTGAATAAAAGCCGCATGGTTAAGGTACGGTGTGTGCACGGGGATGTGGTGAATTATCCGCTGATGACTGTCGTCATTCAATTTCGGGGACAAAAACATAGCGTGGAGGTAGCGGTTAATGCGCACCTCCGACATCCGCTGATTTTGGGAACCAATTGGCCAGGTTTTAGTGAAGTAATGGGGGTTTTATGTGCGGATGTTTCTTGGGGGGAAATAGGGCGTGGAGAGAGAGCGGTTGTGCAGGTGGGGGAAACGGAAGTGGAGGTGGTTTCAGAGGGACCTAGCGTTGTGGTGAGGCGAACCCTCACCGAACGTGATGACTTCCCTCTGGAACAATCCCGGAATGAGACCTTGAAAAATGCATTTGCGCAGGTCCGTGCTATTGACGGTCAGTTCCTCCACCCTGCACAGTCGGTCTCTTATCCTTATTTTGCCATAATAAAGGACAGGTTGTATCGGGTGGTCCAAGACACTCAAACAAAACAGGATACAACTCAGTTGCTAGTTCCGAGGAGCCGTCGGGAAATGCTTTTCCAGGTGGCTCATTCTAATCCGATGGCAGGACATTTAGGTCAGGCGGCGACACTGAATCGCTTAATGGTCCGGTTCTTTTGGCCGGGCATTCATGAGAATGTGCGCAGGTGGTGCGCGTCATGTCGTGAATGTCAGCTGGTAAATCCGCCGGCCGGTCCAAAAGCGCCATTGCGCCCTCTTCCGTTGATGCAGGTCCCCTTCGAGAGAATTGGGATGGACCTCATCGGACCATTAGAGTGATCCGCACGAGGGCATCGTTTTGCATTAGTCTTGGTGGATTATGCAACACGATATCCCGAAGCAATTGCCCTCCGCAGCATTTCGGCAAAAAGTGTTGCGGAGGCGTTGTTTCGCGTAATCTCCCGAGTGGGGATCCCGAAAGAGATCCTCACTGATCAAGGCACGGCGTTTATGTCACGTACACTACGCGAGCTTTATGAATTATTGGGTGTTAAATCGATTCGCACCAGCGTCTATCACCCACAAACAGACGGCTTGGTGGAACGATTTAACCGCACTTTGAAAACAATGATTCGCAAGTTCGTTCAGGAAGACGCCAAAAATTGGGACAGATGGTTGGATCCCCTGTTGTTTGCCGTGCGCGAGGTCCCGCAAGCCTCCACGGGGTTTTCCCCCTTCGAGCTTCTGTACGGACGTCAGCCCCGCGGGGTCCTAGACGTTCTCAGAGAGGCTTGGGAGGACGGACCGTCGCCAGCGAAAAACGAAATTCAGTATGTCATGGACCTGAGAGCAAATGCAAGCCGGCTGTACGACAGGGGAACTAAACTGCGCAAATTTACACCGGGAGATAAAGTGCTTATATTACTCCCAACTTCTAGCTCAAAGTTACTCGCCAAGTGGCAAGGACCGTTTGTGGTCACACGGCGAGTGGGGGATCTCGATTATGAGGTGATTCGGTCGGATAGGAGCGGAGCACATCAAATATACCACCTTAACCTCCTAAAAAAATGGAGCGAGGCGGAGTCAGTGATGCTGGCCACGGCGGTGAGTGGAGAGGATGATCTCGGGCCGGAGGCGAACGTAAAAATCACATCTATCGCTCTGGCCCCGGGGGGAGATCACCTCTCGCCCGTGCAGCTCACTGATATAGCCCAGTTGCAGAGAAGTTTTTCCGATGTGTTCTCGCCCCTACCCGGCCGAACCGATCTCATTCAGCACCATATCGAGACAGAGCCGGGCGTGGTAGTTCGCAGTCGGCCCTATCGTTTGCCGGAACACAAAAAAAAGGTGGTTCAGGACGAATTAAAGGCAATGCTAGATATGGGAGTAATAGAGGAGTCATACAGCGACTGGGCCAGCCCGATTGTTTTAGTACCGAAAACGGACGGCTCGGTTCGGTTCTGTGTGGACTATCGCAAGGTGAACGCAGTGTCGAAGTTCGACGCATATCCAATGCCAAGGGTTGACGAGTTGCTCGATCGGCTGGGCGCAGCTCGCTTTTATTCGACGCTGGACTTGACGAAGGGATATTGGCAGATCCCCTTAACGCCTCTATCTAAAGAAAAAACAGCCTTCGCGACGCCGTTTGGGTTACACCAATTTGTTACACTTCCGTTCGGGTTGTTCGGGGCTCCGGCCACATTTCAGCGTCTCATGGATAAAATTCTTCGCCCGCACGCGACATATGCCGCTGCCTACTTGGATGATATCATCATCTATAGTAACGATTGGCAGCGGCATCTGGAGCATGTGCGCGCGGTCCTGAGGTCGCTGAGGGTGGCCGGGCTGACGGCCAACCCGAAGAAGTGTGCGATTGGGCGCGTGGAGGTGAGGTATCTGGGTTTCCACTTGGGCCATGGACAGGTGCGTCCGCAAATTGACAAGACAGCTGCAGTTGCGACCTGTCCGAGACCCAAGACCAAAAAGGAAGTGAGGCAGTTCTTGGGGCTGGCAGGATACTATAGGAGATTTGTTCCTAATTATTCGGACCTCACCAGCCCGCTGACTGACCTCACGAAAAAGGAAGCGCCGGACCCGGTCCAGTGGTCAGAGCTGTGCCAGCAGGCTTTTACCCAGGTGAAGGCTGCTCTATGTGGCGGGCCGCTCTTACAGTCACCTGATTTTTCTCTCCCTTTTGTGTTACAGACAGACGCGTCGGACAGGGGGCTGGGGGCAGTCCTAACCCAGGAGAGGGAGGGTGAGGAGCGGCCGGTGCTGTACATCAGTCGCAAGCTCTCGAAGAGGGAGACGATGTACAGCACCATAGAAAAGGAGTGCCTGGCGATCAGGTGGGCCGTCCTCACCCTCCGCTATTATCTCCTGGGGAGGGAGTTCACCCTCTGTTCGGACCACGCGCCTCTGCAGTGGCTCCACCGCATGAAGGACACCAACGCGCGGATCACCCGTTGGTATCTAGCATTACAGCCATTTAAGTTCAAGGTGGTCCACAAGCCGGGGGCGCAGATGGCTGTGGCCGACTTCCTCTCCAGGAATGGGGGGTGGGGGGGTGGGGGGGGCTGCAGACCGGATGGTTCCCCGGCCTGAGACGAGCGGTGGGGGTATGTGGCAAGGGGGGCGTGGTTTAGCGAAGTCTGTGACGGGAGAGAGAGTCAGAGGACGAGCGGCACGTAAGTGGATCAGACACAAATGATGAACACCTGTCTCTTGTTGCAGTAATTGGCGTGGGGAGAGGATATAGGCCGGGAGGAAATGAGAGAGAGGGAGAGAGAGAGAGGCTGGCAAGCTACACACGCACCTGGAACTCGACACACCCGCAGAGAGGAACTGCCCAAAACCGACGATTTAAGAGAGCTTGAGTTTATGATTATGTGCTGTGCGATGTGCACCCTGTTCTGAGTTAATTAATAAACACGATACGAGTTCCAGCCAGCCGACCCCTGTGTCTTCTTCCTTCCCTCCCCACGAACATTACAACAATGTGCAAGGGACAAATCTTTTAATGTTCTGCAGTGAGTCTAGCTCCACCCTTTAGGTACCGGGCTACTATGCTACATACCCCAAAGAAAGGGTCCCAAAAACAGCAGCAGTATAGCAGATCTATTACACCAAGCCCAATTAACATTGCCATATTCAATAACATGCCAATACTATGTCAAGAGTTGTCATGAGTTTGATGGCAGAGGCTGTCTTTGTAAATTAGAAAAGTGTAGTGTACTTTAAAACTTTGTGTGTGTGTGTGTGTGTGTGTGTGTGTGTGTGTGTGTGTGTGTGTGTGTGTGTGTGTGTGTGTGTGTGTGTGTGTGTGTGTGTGTGTGTGTGTGTGTGTGTGTGTGTGTGTGTGTGTGTGTGTGTGTGTGTGTGTGTGTGTGTGTGTGTGTGTGTGTGTGTGTGTGTGTGTACAGTTGCAAGAAAAAGTATGTGAACCACTTGCAGAATCTGTGAAAATGTGAATAATTGTAACAAAATAAGAGAGATCATACAAAATGCATTATTTTTATTTAGTGCTGTCCTGCATAAGATATTTTACATAAATATGTTTTTACATATAGTCCACAAGACAAAACAATTGCTGAATTTATAAAAATGACCCCATTCAAAAGTTTATGAACCATTGATTCTTAATACTGTGTGTCGTTGCCTGGATGATCCACGGCTGTTTTTTGTTTTGTTTTGTGATGGTTGTTCTTGAATCTCTTGTTTGTCCTGATCAGTTAAACTGACCAGTGTTCTTCAGAAACCTCCTCCAGGGCCTGCACATTCTTCAGTTTTCCAGCATCTTTTTCATATTTGAACCCTTTCCAGCAATGACTGTATGGCTTTGAGATCCATCTTCTCACACTGAGGACAATTGAGGGACTCAAACACAACTATTAAAAACTATACTTGTGGAATATTAATAATATTAATAAAATAAAGGACATGTGGGTTTCATGACACTGAAGTACACTTTTAAAATATGCACTTTGTAATAATTTCAAATTAAAAGTTTTACTTTAACGTACATTTTAAATAATTTTGTTTTTAAGCTGTAATATGTAAAATATTTACAGTAAAATATCCAAAAAGGGATAGGCCACTAGGCCAGTGTTATAGCCTATATTTTGTTCAGTTGAGTACTTACAATATCCCAAATGTTTCCAACTATTTGCAAATTGTGATAAAATTGCTATTTTAACTAAAGAATGGGGACGTGTAAGGGAGTCGCCTGTCAATTGCGTCGTATCTGTGTTGCCCTCGGTTTCTGGTTTTATTTTGCAGAAACGCTTTACTCTTAATGCAGTGTGCAACAAGTGTCATAGCAGCCGCTGAGCAAGTGCACTGAGTAACATCATAACATTATTTTCAACACACTCATATCTAATATCATAAACAGAGCTGCGTTACCTCATACTCATGGCTGGAAAAGCGGGAATGGCGCTGGTGACTGTGTCATAATAAAAGTACCGCTGCTCGCGAGGCGTGTGTTGCGTTCATCTTATAAACAATCGCTCCATTGGCCTAGCTCAGCTAGCTCGCAAAACTCAGTCCTGCTCTTCTTCACACTACAGTAACGTTAATAATCACATCCATGAGCATGATTTCTGCCCGACTTCTATCCCGATTATTTTCCGCCGACTGTGAGGTGAAGACCTCATGTCCCAAGATTCTGCGCTCAAACATGGCATCATTAAGCTACGCCTTTGTTTTGAATAGGCGACCTCTAGAGGACAGAAACGTTACATAGTGCAGCTTTAATAATCTTTTGTCACGATTTAAAGACACATTTTGATGTGTTCACTAACATACCAAAGCACATGCAAATTTGAAAATAAATGGCATTAAAGTATTTTTAAGTTTACCATAAATGATTTACAATACATTGGGCAACTACATTGTCCATACCATGTTTATTTAAAAATCATTACAAGTAATTATGAAATTGGATATAAATATGTACTTAAGTCCTAAGTCCTACTTAAGTGGGTCAAAAAACACTCTTAAGTTCAAATAATTGCACAAGCAATTTATAATACACATTCATTTAATTGTAAATAACATGCAAGTATGTGTCCATAATACATTACATTCAGTTCATACTTAAAGGGTTAGTTCACCCAAAAATGAAAATTCTGTCTTTAATTACTCACCCTCATGTCGTTCCAAACCCGTGAGACCTTAATTCATCTTTGGAACACAAATTAAGATATTTTTTGATGAAATCCGAGAGCACTCTGAACCATCCATAGGCATCAACTTTCAAGGTCCAGAAAGGTAGTAAAGTCATTGTTAAAATAGTCCATGTGACTACAGTGGTTCAACCATTTATTTATTTATATTCATTATATCATGCTTTTGCATATATATGTATATTTTTTATAATTTTTTTTCTTAAATATCCACATAAACAACAAATTGTTTGTCATTATAGCAACAGTAGACCCCCGTTAATATACCCCTGGGCCTCGCACATCATGTTCGCACAGGGCCTCGCATCCCCCTTGTCCAGATATACAGTCGCAGGAGAAAGTCTTGATGGTTCGGTCCGATGGTACTGAAGTTGCAATTGATTTCTTCTGCATTGAATGAAGAGACAATAGTGAAAACTTGCAGTGTTAGTTGATTCTATTATGGTGGAAGAAGGTATACAAGGGCTTGATGTGTGTGGGGCTGGCTGGTGCGGCTGCACCAGAGAGACCGGATGAGGTCTCACACAAACAGCAATCAGGAGCAGAAGCCAGAAAGCGAGCCCCGTAAGGAACTTTGTGTTGGCTTTTAAGTTTCACACCCTTGAGTTCCGACTTGACCACTGAGAAAGGTGCAATTCTCAAGCGGGAAAGTTCCTTTGTGTGAAAGGCTGACTCATTGGAGTATGCTGGAAGTTTGTGTCCCTTTATATTCAGATAAATATAACAAACACATGTCCACCAAAGTGTGAGTCATTAAATGAGGAATATTTTGATAGGAGACACCACCTAGATGGGGCTACATTAACTATTAATTCTATCATCAGACATGCATAACACTATAAAAAGACAATACACAAACAATAATAATAATACACAAACTGTACTGGGGAAATGCATGTTCATTAATTAGACAGATTGCCAATGAATTGGTGGAGAGCATTCCATTTCTATGGGACTGCATTTCTGTTTGTTGTAGCCAATACTGTTCTCTCAGTGAGAGCAATCAATCTCCCAAGTGTCTTTGAAGTGTATGAGTGGAGCAAAATGGCTGATAATTCTCAGTGGGCAGCCAGACATCACGGAGTCTGCCTGGGTGAGAAGTGTAACAATGGTGTGTTTGATCGGTCCAGTTGTTACAATATATCACATAATGTAATAATTGAACTTGAATGTTATATTATGAGCACAATTTTATAAAATTTTTCCATTTCATATCATTCTGAAAACTAAATTACATGTGTAACATTTCTGCTATACTGTGTCTTTTCTCAGTGCTTTGCCTCACTATTGTACTGTAAGTTCTTCCCTGTAAACATTATTCATATGTTTTTACAAACTAAGGGATGAGAACATTTTCTGTGGTAATCTGCAGCACACCACAGATTCGTTCTAGAGCTTCACCTTTCCATTAATAAGATGTCAAATTTTGTGTTAATTTTAAGAGTTTTTTCAATACAACAATGTTCTGTAATCACAATGAAGATTGTGAATGACAGACTACCACTCAAAAGTTTGGGGTCAATGCGATTAAAAAAAATAATTAATTAATGCTTTTATTCAGCATGGATTTATATAACTGATCAAAAGTGACAGTAAATATGTTTATAATGATTTAGACTTGAGAAAATAAAAGCATGGCTCAAGCTTGTGATCTGCTTTATAAAGCACGAGTGGGTGGGGAGTAGGCCTATGTGATAGATGCCAAGCTCAACATGTTAGAATAGGGCTTTATTCAGTTACAACCCACATGTCCACATAGCACCTTGCAATAGTCACTACATGTGCTTTTTTTCTTATGTGTCTCATTCTTGCTCAATCAAAACTCCACACTGGTTTATTGTCAGCCTCTCTTAATTCTTTTCTTCTTTCTGTCCTTCATGCCAGTCTCCAATGTCTCATTATAGGCTGTCTTTTCTCTCCCACATATGCTTTAGATTCACTCCTCCAAAACATAACACCCCACTGTCCTCAAGAGGCTCTTCAGAAGCTGTTCAGTCTCCCAGACAGCAAACTCTCCTTCAACTCTTTTCTCTGGGCATCCCTTAACCAATCCAGTGATTTCTTTCCACTCTCTGGTTAATATAGGAGCAAAAAAAGCCTTACAATCTAGGACAGTTTTACACCACACAAACAACCAGTATGTCAGTGTTGCCTATTTATTTTGGTGCCCATATTCAGTGTTCACTCTGCCTGTGTAAGTAGAACTGTACAGTGTAGAAGGAACATAGCGGAAGCATAGGTGCAAGTAGAATAGGTTTTTAACATATTTTAACTATGCTTAAAATACTGAGAAATTGTGCTTATGAACACAATCTAATAAGCTACATAAATAAATAAACTGGAGTAATGGCTGCTGAAAATTTGACTTTGCCATCACAGGAATAGATTACTTTTAAAAATAAATTCAAGAACAAAATTTCAAAGTATTACTGATTTTTACGGTGTTTTGATTCAAATATACAGGTGCTGGTCATATAATTAGAATATCATCAAAAAGTTTTATTTCACTAATTCCATTAAAAAAGTGAAACTTGTATATTATATTCATTCATTACACACAGACTGATATATTTCTAATGTTTATTTATTTTAATTCTGATGATTATAACTGACAACTAAGGAAAATCTCAGAAAAATGAGTATCTCAGAAAATTAGAATATTATTTAAGGCCAATACAAAGAAGGATTTTTAGAAATCTTGGCCAACTGAAAAGTATGAACATGAAAAGTATGAGCATGTACAGCACTCAATACTTAGTTGGGGCTCCTTTTGCCTGAATTACTGCAGCAATGCGGCGTGGCATGGAGTCGATCAGTCTGTGGCACTGCTCAGGTGTTAAGAGAGCCCAGGTTGCTTTGATAGTGGCCTTCAGCTCTTCTGCATTGTTGGGTCTGGCATATCGCATCTTCCTCTTCACAATACCCCATAGATTTTCTATGGGGTTAAGGTCAGGCGAGTTTGCTGGCCAATTAAGAACAGAGATACCATGGTCCTTAAACCAGGTACTGGTTGCTTTGGCACAGTGTGCAGGTGCCAAGTCCTGTTGGAAAATGAAATCTGCATCTCCATAAAGTTAGTCAGCAGCAGGAAGCATGAAGTGCTCTAAAACTTCTTGGTATATGGCTGCGTTGACCTTGGACCTCAGAAAACACACTGGACCAACACCAGCAAATGACATGGCTCCCCAAACCATCACTGACTGTGGAAACTTTACACTGGACCTCAAGCAACGTGGATTGTGTGTCTCTCCTCTCTTCCTCCAGACTCTGGGACCCTTATTTCCAAACCCTTATTTCACAATCCTCTCCAGGGTGCTGTTATCCCTATTGCTTGTACACTTTTTCCTACTGCATCTTTTCCTTCCCTTTGCCTCTCTATTAATGTGCTTGGACACAGAGCTCTGTGAACAGCCAGCCTCTTTTGCAATGACCTTTTGTGTCTTGCCCTCCTTGTGCAAGGTGTCAATGGTCGTCTTTTGGACAACTGTCAAGTCAGCAGTCTTCCCCATGATTGTGTAGCCTACAGAACTAGACTGAGAGACCATTTAAAGGCCTTTGCAGGTGTTTTGAGTTAATTAGCTAATTAGAGTGTGGCACCAGGTGTCTTTAATATTGAACCTTTTCACAATATTCAAATTTTCTGAGATACTGAATTTGGGATTTCCCTTAGTTGTCAGTTATAATCATAAAAATTAAAAGAAATAAACATTTGAAATATATCAATCTGTGTGTAATGAATATAATATACAAGTTTCACTTTTTGAAAGGAATTAGTGAAATAAATCAACTTTTTGAGGATATTCTAATTATATGACCAGCACCTGTATGTAGCCTTGGTGATGTCAGGACACAGACGGAGGCAGAGAGACAGGTAAGGTGAATGGTATTTAAACAGAGACACGAACACAGGCAAACAAGGGAGGATGAGGAATAACACTGTACAGTCACTTAGCTTGGTGAGTATCTTGAAGGTTGGTTGGATGAAGGAGAACACGAGGAGACAAGGAAGGCATTGGAAGGAGTCGACGGGAATCTCAGGTGAGTAACAGGTAAGGAGTCCAGGTACGTGAAACGAGACAAGACAGTGAAGTGCAGAGAGAGTGTGCTACCTGTAGTGACTGTGATGATGATGTGCAGGTGCAAGTGATCAGTACTCTGGGGAGAGTGAACGAGTGGGCGGGGCGTGGAGATCTGGTGACGATGTCTGTGTGGGCGTTGGCTGTGACAGGTGAGCATAAGAAACTTCTTTTAAACACAAAAAATTAACCGACCCCAAACTTTTGACACTACTTGTGCACTCCTGATAACCGTTTGACATATTTGTGCAGTGTGAAACAGACCTTGCACTCATGGTCATCAAACATTTACACAATCAGTCAATTAAGATGAATGAAAATAACCTGGTTACCGTCAATGTTATTTTGCAAAAACTTTTTAGTTTGTTTCCCCAAATTGCTATTGAGTGTTTTCACAGCTAAACACCAGAGGGCTGTTGCTAGGATTTTGAATGTGTTTTTGTTGGCAAGCATCCTCATGGAACTGGACTGTAATGACATTATTTTGTGTTAGGGATGCTAGCCAGCCAGCATTGGACCGTGAGAGTGTGAGAGGTGCTGTGCTTGCTTTGACAAAAGGCTTTAGTAGTGTGTAAAAATCAAAGATTTCCTACTTTTCACTTCTTTCCATATAACACCAAATGATTTCTGACAGCAGGAGTGTATAACACATGTGTATACAACACATGTGTATAAATCATATCTATCTGGAAAAACAAAGGGAATGCCTGTGTAAGGCAAATTTTTTTTTATAAAAAATCAGATCTAGATAAAAATCTACCTCTATCCAGTTATGCAGCTGGATTTGTTTGGATAGGTTAGGATTGTTAATGGGTCAATTAGTGTTTACTTTGGCATGGACACAAGCTATAAAGGGAAGTATCTTTGCAAATGAAAAGTCGCTTTACCTCTTTAGATAGCTTTTTAGCTTGCTTGTTGATCACAGCAGTTTGATTTAAATGGGTCATGTCATGAAAAGCTTTACTTGATCTTTTGAAATAAAAGTTATAAACTAAGCTACAAAAACTTGTTCCACACTTCTGCAATTCAGATAGATGTCAGATAGATTATCACTTTAAAACATAACCCCCACCTATAGTCAAGGCGAGACCCTGATTATTTCCCTTAAAGTGGTCATGAATTGAGAAATCAACTTTCCCTTGAGCTTTTGATATATAAAAGGTCATTGTAATATAAGAATATCCTGTAATTTTCAGAGCTGAAAACTTTGACTTGTTAGTCAAAGAAAAGCTTTTATTGACAGCTAGTTCAGCAAACGATCGATCTGCGAATGTGCGTCCCCATGACATCAGAGTGCAGTGAAACGGCAACTCAAGACAAACGCCTCATTCTGTAGCCCCGCCCAGTGCGCCCACCAACTCGTGCCTGTCCTGACATGTTATAAATTAATAACATAGGCCTACATAGCTAAACTGGATCAAACTTCCAAGCAATAAAGCTTATGACATGTTTCAAATTTGTGTGTGTGTGAGTGTGTTAGTTATGCACGGTTTGCGGTTATATCCACTGATCGGGCCGGCCAAGTAATAAAAAATAATGGTAACACTTTACAATAAGGTTCATTAGTTAACATTAGTTAACTACATTAGTTAACATGAACTAATAATGAACTGCACTTATAAAGCATTTATTTATCTTTGTTCATGTTAATTTCAACATTTACTAATACATTATTCAAATCTTTAACATTAGTTATTGTACTGTGAACTAACATGAACAAACCACGAACAGCTGTATTTTTATTAACTAACGTTAACAAAGATTAACTAATGCTGAACACAGGTGTTGTTCATGGTTAGTTCATGTTAACTAATGCATTAACTAATGTTAACTAATATAACCTTATTGTAAAATGTTATCAAAATAACATTCCAATTAATTGTGGGTGGATGAAAGATAAATTATTGTGTTTGTTTGATAAAGACATATTGCGAGCCCTGTGGGCGAATCTTCCGGTTGCCGTTTCTCCACATTGAAAGTTTTCAAAACAGATCCTTACATGTTATGTAACGCTCACACCGGACGCAAATGACGCAAATAATTTGCGCTATTCGCGCCAAGTTGGACGCTTGAACATTTTGAGTTTACTCGCTTCATTCGCAACTGACATTCATTTCACAACAGAAGCAATATTCGCGTCATGGGAGGGGCTTCTGCTGGTCTCGTTGAAAAATGGCTGGCATGGGCTGTGTTTACACGTCTTTTTTGTTAAAATTCTACTGTTAATGTGTGACAACTTAGTTTTAAGAATTTTTCAGGCGATAATGTAGTTGTTTAAAGCCCAAATCTGTGGTTTATTTATGAAAAGACTGCCTATTTGAACATTTTATCTGGCGTTTTTGGAGTTGTGAGCTCCAGTGGATCAGCGGCACTCCACGCTCTTTAACGCCGGCGAGAGCAGCCTTTACTCGGTTAGTCCTTCTGCTGTCTTGCCGCTGGCTCTGATGTCTCTGTAGTGTCTCAAGCTATAATTCGTCTTGTGTATATGTAACGGGTGATCTTTGGTCTCATGGATCTATAATTTGTTCCCTGGCAAATCATTTAGGCTGAGGGCAAAGTGAAGTTTCATTACTTTTTTATTTTTAGGCCGTTGTAGCCGTTGTAGCCTACTAGCACTGACTTTGAATGTTTGACTGAATTGTTTGCTTTATTTTATGTATAGCTTATTATACCTTTTACTTATTCTTTTGTATTATTGATCATACATAAACTTGCATTTAACAAAAAGAGACTGGGTTGTGTTTTATGTCATTTAATGTTATCACAGTAATAATCATATGCACACTGAACCAGATATTAATATACAGATTTTCTCCTCATTGTTGTCACTACTAGAGCAAGCTCCTGATTGGTTAACGTGGCCAATCATAGCAGAGGGTGTTTACTTCCAAGTCTTCAATGCAGCACGCCCATACAAACGTTTCAAGAGCTAGGGTATAAAATAGCCTATTACTTATTCATTATGATGTTTTTTTTTTTTGCATTTCAGTGGTTCTCTCTCCCACACGCATCTTTTCACGAGTTCACACTTACAAATGATTAGAGTAATAAAGTATGCGTATTTGTGTACTCCCTCGTTTCTCTAGTTAGGTTAGTAACCAGGCAAGTGTGAGGAGACGGGGTGTTGGAGGGATGCAGAAAAACTGTTGAGTAACATATGTGAGTTGGCTACATATTTCTAGGCCTCCTCTTATGCTGATTGGGTTGATCATTTGAACATGCTCCTTCCAAAATTTGTTAATAAAACATTAAGTGCAAGACAGTTCCCCATGGTTTTTCAACAAGCAACTAAAAGAAAGATTTCCATAGGAGAATATTCTCTAACAATAGAATTTCTCCATAAAAGAGAAATTTATATAAAAAAAAAAAGAGGAACACTGATGAAAAACGTCTTTTTAAAGATGCCATTTCATCAGTGTCTCCTTCAGACGCCACAATCTCTGAATGAGTTATTTGGGCCGGACCCATGCTTAAGCAGCTTTCGAGGATGGTACATGCAATCTCTGTGAGAGAATGGCCATCAGAATGTTGTGGTCACAACTTTCTTGTTTTATTTTTTAAAGGAGAAAGTCACCGCAGTCCTCCCCATCCCGCTCCTTCTGCAGGTGCACTCAAGGCTACGGCAACAAGCGCTCAGGGCAATCAGGAAATTCCAATGGAAGTGTTCCCGCTGGGCCTCCCATTCCCCAGCACGTTCATTTCTCCCAGGTGAGTTTACCGACAGGGAAGGGGGTTCTCCCTCAGGTGAATTTAATTTCTCATTTGGCACAGCTCAGAATGAGGATGAGCTGTCAATCGTAGCATCAGAAAGACATACACGAGAGTAGTCCCGACCCAGCGCTCATGCAGAAGCTGCATTAGGTGATGTCTCGTTGTATGGGTGAAGAAAGTCGCAGCATAGGCAATCATTCGGGCGATGTCCCGACATCGTGGTCCAGGAATGCCATCTATGGCTCAACCTTGCATACATGAAGGATGCAGAGAATGTGCACTTTCTTAATGCCCCCATCTTCCAAGGGGGCCTATTTGGCGACACTGTGGGGTACTTTTCCCAGCAGTTCTCAGCAGTGGTATGTGCCACAATGCATCCACCACTGGTAGGTCTCGAACAAAAACTGTTGTTCCCTTAGTGCCCTCGTGCAGAGGAAGCGTAGTTAATGCTTCCAACCCGTCATGTTGGCCCTGCAAAACAATTAGTCTATGCGATTCAGTTTGGCAGGCACCCACCCATAGACTCCTATCCTAAGTTTGCCTTCGAATGACGAGCATATCAGAACAAGTTGCCCTGCTGGTTAATTTTAGCGCACTCTCAAGATCTATTGTGTGCACACAGGGACCTGGGGTGAAGGCTTCAGGTCAACTGGGAAAAGAGCAAGCTCTCCCCAGTGCAGAGCATCTCTTTTCTCAGGATGGAATTGGACTTTTTTCACAGCATACATTGGGCTTTTTTCACTCAGTAAATTTTTTTGTCTCACGGCAGAATGTATTGAGTCGGTGCTGAATAGGCTGAATTTATTCAAGCAGAAAACTGCAGTTTACAGTGACCAATTCTCACTGTAAGTACAGCTCTTACCAACGTGGTTCGGGGGACTACGGCAACTTATTTGGGGCATTGGGAAGGTTACAACATGGCCTGAGTGCACTTGTTATTAGGCACGCCTGCACCATCAAATCTCATAACACAATTCAGTTGGTTGTGGCATTTAGTATAGTGGCCCCTATTGTCACTACATCGACACAATGTCAAGTGAGTGACAGATAGGGATCGTCTTGGTTACTATTATAACCTTCATTCCCTGATGGATGGAACGAGATGGATGTGTCCCTCCTGCCACAAAACTGAACCACTAGCTTAAATGCCTGGGACATTGTCTCGGCTCCTTAGCACAAACCTGAATAAGTGGAGCAAGCCATCTCCTTTTATACCTGTATGTACGGGGGAGTGGCATGCAAATTCTATTTGCCAATTTTCACCCAAGGACGACCCGTTCCCTCCATCAAGGAATGGAGGTTACAAAAGAAACCAAGATGTTTTTGTGGGACAGTAGGTTTTAAGAACATAATCTGTATATTTGATTGATGAATAAAACTTGACAGAAACATAGAACATATGAAAATACAACCAGGCCAAATTCCAAAGTATGATTATTCATATTACTTCAAATATACAAGTCTGACAGTAGTTTCTCGAGTTAAGACACTTTTATCTAATGACAAATATACCAATTACTTAAAAAAGTTATGAAAATAACATATGAGAGAACTTCATTAGTAACATTACCTGCAAGAACATTAATTACATGTTTTTAAATAAACTACAAAAGATTGGACATATGTATTAATGGCATGAAATTTTCATTTTATGAGGTATTTCAACATTAATATGAGTTCCCCTAGCCTGAATATTGTCCCCAAGTGGATAGAAATGTTGATCGGTGTAAACCCGAGTTCTGGCTGTCTCTCTCTGCCTTTGAGAAAATGACAGGCCAGACGAGCCAATCCTGAAGTCTCCTGTTTTGACGTCCAAGCAGGAACGGTTACCTCCCTTTCCTCCGCCCAGAGAATCTGGCACGCCCATGCAAACACTCGAGATCATTAACGTTACTTGGGAATGCTGGCAGTTTCTCAGTGTTTGGATGTACAAATGAAAACAGAAGTCTTTCTTCAGTTCCTTCTGATCTGTGATCAGTAATTTCTGATGTGTAGCTAATTATTTATTATTCGTGCACACGCAGCGGCTTCTCTCTCTCCCGACAGAACGGTGTTTTCGTGTTTTCTATCTTGTGAGTCAGTGTTTTTGTACGTCCTCGTCGCGTCTATCGGTTCTAAAATGTGCATACAGTCTTTTCTGTTTAATACAGCAGTCACATCTTTAGAGATAAACCTCACACACGCCGAAGCTCGGCCTTCAATATCCCCGACCCCCAGTACTGCATCTGGCCCACAGTGGAGGCACCAAACGCGGCGTGAGATTAAGCAGAAGGGGGGTAAGCATGAGCATATCTGGGCTAGGCTAGCCATCTTTCCCCACAATAAACTGGATTACATTTGATTACTGTTGTTGTGTCTTTGTTTGCTCTGTGTAACGTTACTCAATGCGCGTCACTGATGCTATTCATATGATTGGAACATATCTAGAAATAATGCTATACTCAACACTTACTAACTCGTTCATCTCGCTGTAATGGTACATTGCATGTGTTACAAAGTTGGTAATAATGATGAAGACGGACTCGGCGTGACTGGGACTCGTGTTTATTCAGAACTCTCAGATACAAACACAATAAACTCGCGCTGACTGACAGCGCTCTCATAACTCAGAAGTTACTATAAATAACTTTGTTAGCAATCGCTCCGTCTCCATGATGTCCGGTTCGCGAACGAATCATTCTTTTGAATCGGTTCTTTTTAGTGAACCGAACCAGTTCACCAAATCGGACTGAATCGTTCTAAACGGTTCGCGTCTCGAGTCAGCGCTGATCCATAATTTACTAAAGTTACTAACTTTCTGACACGAGTGACAGTCCCTCCGACTAGAAATAAACTAATAACCTGAAGTATATGCTAGTAACTACAACAGTTCACCCTGAACTGAGACTGAGAACTGATGAGAAGTGAACTCAGGTCCATCCGTCTCTGGCAGACTCGTGCCTGCTCGTGCCTCGTTAAACCACACCCCCTCTGCTCATTTAAAATGCAAAGATGTCAGCCAATCACAACAGTGGGCGTTTTTACTGAAGTCTCACAGCAGACACGCCTCTTGAAGCAGGGCATTCAGCCACAGGGCAAACAGCAGTATTGAAAAAATGCCTTTTATTTCTAAATTATGACATTTTATGATGTAAAAATCATACTAACAATATAAGTACACCTCAGGAAACACTATAAAATAATAGAAAAATGCCATGCCATGAGACCTTTAAGTACATATAGGATATAAATATTATCACAACCTTTCTAGACTTAAAAATAAAACATTTATATTCCATAGTTGCTGTGTTCAGTCTGAACCTGTTTTGTGATCCTAACACAATGTAATGCAGCTTTTATAAGAGGCTTCTATTGCTTATTATTAATGTAAAGAGAGTATTTACACAGTAGTCTTAAAGGCACAGAAGAAAAAAAAGCCTGATTAATTCTAAGGGCTAGAGGGAGTGTGGAAAATGGTCACGTACAACTGAATTCTGATATTCAAATGAAAAAGCATGAATAGCATTAGTGAACCTTAGGGAAACAAATAAAATAATACAATAAATGTATGATTTGAGGTAAACGGCTCCAGCTAGCCTACTGCTCAATAAGTGACAAAAAAAAGCCTAATAATGCATAATAATCAAAGACTTTGAGCCGTCCCATGTGTGCAGCGTCTGAAAATAGTCCCCAGCGCTCCCTGTGTATGCAGTTTGTCACGTTCGTTTTGACGGAAGTTAGCCTATTTTCAGGCGCTGTAATATCATTGCTCCTCTGCTCTCATGGGACGACTCAAAGTTACTTGATTATTACGCAGGAATGAGAGTATAGTTCCTAGCCATATCAGCCTAGAAAATCACAACTTTTCATTTTCCGTTGGTCTTAGTACACAATGTTACTATACACATCACAACATGTACAAAGGAAAATGTTGGTGTTATGTTGTTACTTATTGAGCAGTAGGCTAGCTGGAGCCGTTTACCTCCAGTCTTTGTGCTAAGCTAGGCTAGCGGTGGGTGCATCAGACAGAGTTATGGTACGGAGATGAGAATGGTATGTATGGACTTATCTAACTCTGGGGGATACGGTGAATAACCTAAAGTCCCAAAAAGTCGGTGTGCTCCTTTAAGGCTTGTCAGTCATGTATAAACTTTTCCATCAAAGACAAGACTTTTTGCAGCAATATGTAGTTTAACATCACTGCCTATTGGTTCTTGCAAATGGTTTACTTTGAAATCAGTGCAGGAACAGAACTCATGTGCTGGATAGTGATTGGAGTGACTGGGTGTTGTAACTTTCCATGGAGACACTCGGGCTCAAAGGAATTTGAAAAATGTTCAGGTCCCATGAAAAAGGTCCCATGGCATGGATTTTTTATTTTATTTTATAATGTATTCTGAGGTGTACTTATATTGTTAGTATGATTTTTACATCATAAAATGTCATCATTTAGAAATAAAAGGCATTTTTCTATACTGATGTTTGCCCTCTGGCTGAATGCTCTGTTTCAAGGAGGCATGTCTGCTGTGAGACTTCAGTAAAAACGCCCACTGTTGTCATTGGCTGACATCTTTGCATTTGAAATGAGCGGAGGGGGCGTGGTTTAACAAGGTCTACGAGGCACAAGCCTGCCAGAGAGACGAATGTCACTTCTCATCAGTTCTCTCAGCACGTCTCAGTTCCGTGAACTGTTGTAGTTACTAGCATATACTTCAGGTTATTAGTTTATTTCCAGTCAGAGGGACTGTCACTCATGTCAAAAAGTTAGTAACTTTAGTAAAAAGTTCACTAAAAAGAACATCAATGGACCAGAGATGGAGCGATTGCTAACAAAGTTAGATTGTAACTACTGAGTTGTGAGAGCGCTGTCAGCGTGAGTTTATTGTATTTGTATCTGAGAGTTCTGAATAAACACGAGTCCCAGTCACGCCAAGCCCGTCTTCCTCCTTATTCTACCAACTTTGTAACACATGTAATGTACCATTACAGCTGTCGAGATGAACGAGTTACGAGTAAGTGTTGATTATAGCATTATTTTTTAGATATTTTCCTATCATATGAAAAGCGTCAGTGACGTGCATTGAGTACACAGCGCAAACAAAGACACAACAGCGCAGTAATCGAATGTAATCCAGTTTATTGTGGGGATAGCTGGCTAGCCTAGCCTGGATATCCTCACGCTTTTTGCTTAATCTCGCGCCGCGTTTGGTGTCTCCGCTGTGGGCAAGCTGCAATAGTGGGGGTCGTTGATGTTGAAGGCTGACCGGTCAGTGCAGCCCGAGCTTCGGCGTGCGTGAGGTTTATCTCTAAAGATGTGGCTCTGCCGATGTTGAGCAGAAACTCATGACTGTATGCACATTTTAGATAGACGCGACAAGGACGTACAAAAACACTGACTCACAAGATAGAAAACACGAAAACACCGTTCTGTCGGGAGAGAGAGAAGCCGCAGCATGTGTACGAATAATAAAGTTCTGTGTGAACTTCAATAATTAGCTACACATCAGAAATCACTGATCTCAGATCAGAAGGAACTGAAAAAAGACTTCTGTTTTCATTTGTACATCCAAACACTGAGAAACTGCCAGCATTCACTCATTCACAAGCCATGATCTCTCGAGGACAAACAAATATGGCGTCATAACAGGAAAATTCAAGATCAGCTCGTCTGAGCTGTCATTTTCTCAAAGGCAGAGAAAGACAGCCAAAACTCAATTTACACCAATCAAAATTTCTAGCCACTTGGGGACAATAGCCTATTCAGGCTAGGGGAACTCATATTAATGTTTAAAAACTTCATAAAATGAAAATTTCATCCCATGGGACCTTTAAACCTGGTTCACTCTGACAGGAATTTTATTGTTGCTGTAATGTTGGCCGTTGGTAGGCGTTCCTATTTCTGGATGCCTTAACTTTATCGATGGACTGCATAACAGGTCATAGCCTTTGAAAATTGTATCACGTTGGCAAAAATAAAATGGCATTTTATTTTGATTAGGAAATTGTTTTTCTTGTTTATAAAAATGGCCACATCTTGTTGGCACATGATCATTGTTGCACACGACGATGGAATTCACCAAATTGCAAATAAATAAACTTCAGGTTGCTTCAGGATGCTTCTTCAGAGGTGTTGCACAGTAGTGTTTCTACAAACAGTAAAGCTATTAGCTCACTGCATTTCTCACATCCGCCACAACATTATATACACTATTTCCCTGACAATATGTCAAGGTGTGTGTCTGGTATTTTGTTTCGGCTGTTTTGAATCATAACCAGCAAACTCAGCGTTAACACTTTAGTTTAGGGTCCAATTCTCACTATTAACTATTTGCTAATTTGCATGCATATTAGCTATTTATTAGTAATTATAAAGCACATATTAATGCCTTATTCTGCATGACCATATTCTGAATTCATACCCAATTCCTACCCAATACCTAAACTTAACAACTACCTTACTATATTAATGAGTAATTATGAGTTTATTGCTGCAAAAGTCATAGTTAATATTTAGTTAATAACAAGAATTGGACCCTAATCTAAAGTGTGACCAACTCAGCAAGAAAACAAAAAGAGTGCTGGATGAAGTAAATCTGTAATCCATTGAAACCAATGTTAGTGTTGAAGCGATGATATTCCGTTTGTGAACAACTCTGTAGTGTAGGTAACCAAACACTAACTGTACACAAAAGCACTTCAAGTATCATTGCAGTATCACGGTATTCTTGGAAAAATCAAAGTAAACGAATAGTAGTCATTCAATGGGTAGCCATATATCAAAGTATGCCATACGATACCATCCCTGTACCATGGTAACACTACTGCAGCGTACTGTAGCTACTTTAGCTTAACCCTATAAAGCCTACTATATCAAATAATCAACTTGATCAGAAATACTTATTTGCACACAATCTACTACATGCCTTCTGTTGTCTGATTGATAGTTTATACTTTTTAGTGAGCAGGCATTTTAGTATAATTGTAAAACTGACTATTATTTCATATGTCAGACTTAGTCAACTGGCTTTTATGTAAAGTATTAGGTAGAGTAAATAGCACTGTACATTTTTTGAGTAGTTTGCAGTCAACATTAGACCCTCGTGCTACCTCATGCCTTTTGTCCTTGACAGGAACCCAAGCTGTTCAATATACCTCCAAACATCTTCCCTAGCTTTATATTGGTTTTCTTCCAGTGCATTTTGAAGCAGCACCATCAGTTTCAGGCATTTCTGGATCTTTACCTCCAGCAAAGAACTAATGGATGAGTAAGACTGTCACTGTGGGATGTTTACAGTGAGCTGTGTGTGGAGTCTTATTGGAGATGAATCATGTCGTGTGTAGCTTGTCGGACGACAAGCTAAATTCCCCAGCACTGAATCAGGCCTCTCTGCTGCACTAAATGAGGTTAGAGAGAGTGTGTTTATATGACGGTAGACTTTACACCAGTCTACATGTGTGAAGATGAAGTAAACTCCAAAGCTGTTATTATCTCTATTTCATCACTTACTTTGTTCATGGCATCAGGCTTCGAACTGGTCTCTATGAGCTCTGCTGAAATGCTGCTCTATTGCCAGTGGTCCACTTTTTTTTTTTTATTATCAACCATAAAGAAATTAAATAAATCCACAAGGAACAATTTAAAAGACCAAATCCAACTCCCAGACGTTCTTATCTACATTCAACCTTTTTTGCTGTTATCATGAATAAGAACAAAACAATAGATCTTCTTGTCTAATATTTAATAAAACTACCACATGTGGGTGTATGAAGAATTATGCAAGGAGGGAAGTGTCTTTAAAAGAGAAAAGAGGCCTAGGAGGTGATTTCACCAATTACATGTTCCTGGCTCAACATCTTTGTTGATCCTAGAACAACATTCCAATCAATTTGATTTGGGGGAAAAGTTTTCAGTTTATGTCAGGTGCTTATCAGTGTTATTCAGCTATCATCATTTCCCTCTGATTTGTTGGATAAGTTATGGGTAGGGTTAGGTTTGGGGGTAGGGATAGGGTTAGGAGTAGTCTTGCATAGCCAAACCTTCAGACTGACGGCAGAAAGTCTGGGCTCTATCAGCTTTCACTATCCAAGAACTGCCCAGAGGCTGTCTGACTGACATGTAAAGCAACCCATCACAGTTTGTTTTGTTCACCGTCATGTTTAAATGTAAAGTCAATGTCAATGCAATGGCGTGAACTTCACATACTTAACATAACTTTTAAGTTGATCATGATAAGCGATTGTAAACATGGTGTCTTTCTTCTTCTGTGAGAGGGTTTGGCGTCACAACAATTTGTTTCCAGTGGACTGTTAAAGAGTGTAACACACGTCTCTCAGAAACGTGTAGACTTCAACAAATATTTTACAGAAGTATACTTATTTTTATGTGTTGATTAACAACCTAAAGCAAATACAAACATAAAATTACGTAAAGAGCTTGATTTTAAAGGGTCAGTGTGTACATTTTAGCGGTATCTAGCAGTGAGGTTGCAAATTGTAACCAACGGCTCAGTCCACTGCTCACCCCTCCCTTTCGCAGCACATAGAGAAGCTACAGTGGCCAACACAGGACAAAGAGTAGTCAGTCAAGCAATGAGTTTTTTTTTTTTTTACAAATAAATTATATTTACTTAATTATTCAGTAAAATGATATGTTATTGCGAATATTATTACTTGTTCATCATTGTGTCAGTGTTTTATTCGCTGACTTTAGATAGCTTTTTTGCATGCTAGTTAGTACAAGGTAAGAGTAGTGAAGCAGCTATCAAATAGTAAATAGCTACGCTGTTCAAGGCATTTAATCTGACAGTGAGATAGCGTTAACAGGCGTTTTTTTGCAGAGTCAGGGACAACCACAGTACGTACCGCAGGTAACAGGAAGAGGGCGGAGAGGCAGACGTTTTGGAGGTGCAGTCAGGGGATGTTTATCCTGGATTTCTGCCGTCGTCTGTGCCAACTTTGTATGGCTGCATCATGTTTTTGCTTCTTTGACGACGAAGATTCATGCTCTGTTGGCTCTTGTGCTAAATAATACGCATAGTCCTCCATTTGTTCAAATTTCACTTCTCTTCTTACTTTCTAACAAAGAATGATCTCTGCTTCTAATAAATCGGAAAAATTACTACTAATTCTTCTTATTCTTCTTCTTTGTGCGTATTAAACATATTGACGATGCAAGCTGCCTCTAAAAACACCAACGAAGAAGAAGAACAATATAGGGATGAAATGCTCTGTAGAGCAGTTTTTCCGTTTAGGGTTACTGTAGGCAGTACATGGCAGCGCAAAATCGTGACTTCCTTGTAAGGGTAGCCTACCTGCGGTGTATGTAGATAGAAATGGCTCATTCTAAGGTAATAAAAACATAACGGTTCATTATGTAATGTCTTTATACACTACTGAAAACATAGTTGTTGCAACCTGATCTCACAGAATTCCGTGAAATGAACACAGGCCCCTTAACTCAAAATCCGTGGCAGTTTCACGGAATCGCCGAAAATTCCGTGATGGGTCCACGGAAGTGATGCCTGTAAGTCATTGATAGTATACAGATGCGTTGGGCATGTTGGTTATCGTCATGAAACTATGATTTTGCCATTATGACATGGAGTGTGATTCTCGATTTAATCAGCCAGCATCATTTTGTTTACAATTATTATTTTTTTAATTTATTTACGGTATTTAGACACGTTTTGAACACGTAACCAAATCCCTCCCCTAAACCTACCAATTTGTGTATTATAAAAACAGGATATAACAGGCAGATACGACTGCAGGCACAATTTATTAAAAAAGTACAAATATTCCAAGTGTTCCGAGGCCAAACCTTTGATTTGTGTGAAGAAAATCCTCCAAAGCGATCAGCAGCATCGAGTCCATCCGCCAAAGTTCATAAACACATTTCAAATTTTACCGCCGGAAGTCAAGTCAAGTCAAGTCAACTTTATTTATATAGCGCTTTTAACAATGTAGGTTGTTCCAAAGCAGCTTTACAGTGTTAAACAGGAAAATAATGCAGCATAATTTTATTAAGCTGTATAGTCATTTGATGTCATCAGTTTAAATTTTTCATATGGTGACAGTGCGGGCTTTAGATCAATAATTAGATCAGTAATATATGGTTCATTATTATATGGTTCATTTCGTTTATTAATTAGATTTATTTTGATGTTTAGTTGAAAATTTTTTAGTGTCCCCAACTGAGCACGCCAAGCCAGAGGCAACAGTGGCAAGGAAACCAAAACCCCATTAGGTGACCTAATGGAGAAAAATAAACCTTGGGAGAAACCAGGCTCAGTCGGGGTGCCAGTTCTCCTCTGGCCAATTAACAAACAGTGTATTATTATTATTCTGGCAGCTTTACAGGTCAGAGGTCATAATAGATCAGAATATTCGAAGGACCGGAGGCAACACGCTGGAGACGGGTTTATTGTGGATGACATATCGATTTAAGTATTTATTTAATTGTAATATTTGAACAAACGGAGTCAACACGCTGAAGACGGGTTTATTGCGGATGACATATCGATTTAAGTATTTATTTAATTGTAGTATTTGAACAAACGGAGTCAACGCGCTGAAGACGGGTTTATTGCGGATGACATATCGATTTAAGTATTATTTAATTGTAATATTCGAACAATCGGACTCATCACACTGGAGACAGGTTTATTAAGATGCCGTGTCGATGAGGCAGTTGCAGGGGGAGACTAATTGACACGGTCTCTGCGGACACTTCGGGGTCCTGTGTTGGTCTTCTCTGGGCGCAGGTCCATCATCTGATCTGGATATGGCCCGGATCCGGCTGACTGTTTTTACCTCGGGATAAAACAGAGAGACTATCATTAGTGTAGATGCCATTCTTCTGATGATGTAACGAGTACATCAGGTGTTATGGGAAGTGTTCCCGGTTCCGGCTGACCTAGTTAATGCAGCCTAACAATAATAAAAAAGTGTTTTATGTGTATGACACAGAAAAGAGATGTGTTTTTAGTCTAGATTTAAACTGACAGAGTGTGTCTGCTTCCCGAACAATGTTAGGAAGACTGTTCCAGAGTTTAGGAGCTAAATAGGAAAAGGAATGACCGCCTGCAGTTGATTTGGATATTCTCGGTATGATCAACTGGCCAGAATTTTGAGACCGCAGTAGACGTGATGGAGTATAATATGTTAAGAGCTCGCTCAAGTATTGGGGAGCTAAACCATTTAGTGCTTTGTAAGTAATAAGCAAGATTTTAAAATGTATGCGATGTTTAATAGGTAGCCAGTGCAATGTTGACAGAACTGGGCTAATATGGTCATACTTCCTGGTTCTAGTAAGAACTCGAGCTGCTGCGTTTTGGACCAGCTGGAGTTTATTTATTAAGCGAGCAGGGCAACCACCCAGTAGAGCATTACAATAATCTAGCCTTGAGGTCATAAACGCATGAACTAACTGTTCAGCATTTTGCATTGAGAGCATGTGCCGTAATTTAGATATATTTTTAAGATGGTAGAATGCAGTTTTACAGATGCTCGAAATGTGGCTTTCAAACGAAAGATTGGTATCAAAGAGCACACCCAGGTTCCTCACTGACGACGAAGACTTGACAGAACAGCCATCAAGTTTTAGACATTATTCTAGGTTACTACTTGTGGAGCTTTTTTGTCCAATAATTAAAAATTAAGTTTTTTATGAATTGAGTTGCAGAAAATTACCGGTCATCCAATGTTTTATATCAGCTATGCATTCCGTTAATCTTGTGAATTGGTAAGTTTCTTCAGGGCGTGAAGAAATATAGAGCTGAGTATCGTCAGCATAACAATGAAAACTAACGCCATGCTTCCTAATAATATCTCCCAGTGGTAGCATGTACAGAGTGAAGAGCAGCGGTCCTAGCACTGAGCCTTGCAGTACTCCATACTGAACTTTTGATCGGTGTGACATCTCTTCATTTACTGCTACAAACTGATAATGGTCGCATAGGTATGATTTAAACCATGATAAAGCAATTCCACTAATACCTACATAATTTTCGAGTCTATTCAAAAGAATGTTGTGGTCGATAGTATCGAATGCAGCGCTAAGATCATCTCTTTTAATAGCCTAGTTGGTACAGGGTCAAGCATACATGTTGTTGATTTTGATGATTTAACGAATTTAGCCAATTCTTCTTCTCCTATAGCAGTGAATGAGTGTAATTTTTCCTCAGTGACACTACAATGCTCTGTCTGATGTGATACTGTAGTAGACGGCTGCGTGGTTAAAATTTTCTTCCTAATATTATCAATCTTACATGTGAAGAAGTTCATAAAGTCATTACAGCTGTGCTGTTTACAATCATCAGAGGTTGAAGCTTTATTTTTGGTTAATTTAGCCACTGTATCGAATAAATACCTTGGGTTGTGTTTGTTTTCTTCCAAGAGAGTTGAGAAATAAGCAGATCTAGCAGTTCTTACGGCCTTTCTGTATGTGATCATGTGCTCTTTCCACGAATTACGAAAGACCTCTAGTTTTGTTTTCTTCCAGCTGCGCTCCATTTTTCTGGCTGCTGTTTTAAGGGCGTGCTCTTTGTACCATGACGTTGGACTATTTTCTTTAATCTTCTTTAAGCGCAGAGGAGCAACTGTGTCTAAAGAACTGGAAAAGAGAGAGTCAATAGTTTCTGTTGCAACATCGAGTTCTTCTATGCTATCTGGGATGCTGAGGAGATGATACTGATGAGGAAGATTATTCAAAAAGCAATCTTTAGTAGCGGCAGTGATTGTCCTGCCATTTTTGAAGCGAGGGGGCGGCTTTGCAACCTTAGCTTAATTAAGTATACAAGATACTAGGTAATGATCTGAGACGTCATCGCTCTGCTGCAGAATTTCTACAGTATCAACATTTATTCCATGTGACAATATTAGGTCTAAAGTATGATTATGGCGATGAGTGGGTCCTGACACGTGTTGCCTAACTCCAATAGAGTTTAGTGTATCTTTAAATGCTAATCCTAATTAAATGGAAGAAACGTTACGTCAGGTTTGACAGCATTGGCTGTCGTATGTCTCGTGACCAATCGCGTCATTACGTCGGCTTTGATTGTAAAATGCCATTGGCTCTCGTGTGTCTCGTGACAGATTGCGTCATGCAAAAGAGTTGCGTGTATTATTTGAATGAGATATGAATGAGTGTGTTCACAGAGCGGTGGGATCATCATTTTAGCGATTAAAACATTAAGATCAACTCTGTTCTTTACATGAAGACATCGTGTGACTTGAGAAGACTTGGAATGCAACATGAGATAATACTTTTATACTGTTTTTGGTCAGTTTTTGCAATAAATACCTGTGACTGTACTTGCATTTGCCTTTTATGTGTTTTATATTGTTGAGAGTGGGTAGATTTAGGGTAGGAGTGGAGTTAGTTGCTCCAAAATATAAAAGTAGCCTATAAATATTTATAAAATCATGTCTACTTTTTACTGTCATTGACTTACATAGGAATCACTTCCGTGGACCCACCACGGATTTTGAGTTAAGGGGCCCGTGTTAATTTCACGGAATTCTGCGAGACCAGGTTGCGTTATGTATATTATATTGCATTTCTGTCAATAGATCCTCCAAAATATTACACACTGGATCTTTAATTTTAAATTTAGTGTGATACTCGATATTACATATTAGGTTAATATATTTGAATGTTATAAATTGCATTTTCATCATTACAAATGTGAAATTGCAAATATTGATTGTGACATACAATTTTCAATAGAAATTGCATTATAATATATTAGTACGCAAAAAAATGCTCATCAGTACATTTGGCAGCTAATTTGGCATAAATTTCAGCTAATTGCATTTCATATAAATTTAAACTAAAATAAATTTTGTCCAAAATGTGTCAAAAAACATTTAATTCGATTTGCACCATATTCTTTTAAAGTATATTATTTCCAAAGTATGCTAAAGTATACTTCTTCTTTTCTACTAGTCACTCCAAACCCGTATGACTTAATTTCTACTGTTGTTGACAAAAATTAAAACATTTAAAAATTTAAACACATTAAAATTTGGTGCACTAATGATGATATACTTTTTTGGTGTATTTTTGATACACCTAAAAAATATATATTCTATAGTGCAGTGATTTCTTTTTTCATGGAGAGTCACAATGCATAATGGGATTTGCTTTTCTGCAAATGATACATTGGATACAGCCTTATAATTTGGCCAAAATCATCATTCACATGAGGAGCATGCCTAGGATGACTTAAAATGCAGTCAGCGTAGGCAGCTCACTAGGTTTTGGAACAGAGCCATGGTGTCACTACATGTGGGTGTATAAAGAATGAATGAAGGAGAGAACGTGTGTTTAAATGAGAAAAGAGGCAGTGAGGCAGAGGATAAAAGGTGTGTGAGATAAGGAATAAGATGATGAGAGGAGTCTATAGCTCTTTTCCAAAAGCTAAGGAGCTGTGTTGCTGTCTGCTTCATAAAATGGCAGCTGACTTCCAAGGCAGCATCATAACCTTGATGGGACAACATAAGTGACTAATTTGGAATACACTTAATAGGCACACCACACAAATAGTGATCTTCACATGAAGCACATTGTAGATGATTGTAGAGTTTGGTGTCAGCATGTTGCTATCACAGTAGTACTGTTCCAAAATCTAGTTAGCATTTTAAATCTTTGGTGTGCTTGCTTTTTAATATTATATATTATAATATCGTTCCCAAAGCGTCAACTCCATGAGGCAGTGCTTGAGTTCCACTTTGAAAGGGAACATCTTAAATGTATTGTTTTTTTGTTTGTTTTTTACAAAAATGTAGGAACAATGAATCACATTGGTGGCCTCACATGTTAAAGATGAAATTTCATTCATAGTTAATCTTAAATATATATAAACAATAAACAAGAAAGAGAAGGTGCATTATAGCACAAGCTGCAAGGTTATTTTGGATAAAAATCTGGATTTTTTTTTAATCCAAAATAATATATACAGTATATATAAGAAGAGTTCAGATGCAAAAGGTTCTAAAAGCCACTTCGGTCAAAAATGAGATAACGATACTGAGTGAATGCTCTCTGCATATAGTATACGTTCATAAAATACTTTCACTTCAAACCCACTAAATCCCAGCCTCAGCCCATTCAGAAGTACCGGTACTTATGTAGAAACCTATACATAGAAGCCTGACAAATGTCAGACGGGCTTAGAGGCTTTTGCATCTGGAGTATATATATACTGTCACTTTAATAATTTAATTCTGTAAATTTAATTCCTTTAGAAAAATATCACTTTTCCCAAACTTTTCAATGGAAGTGTATCATGCTTCCTACAAAAATATTTAGCAGCACAACTGTTTTCAACATTAATGATAACAAGTAAAGTTTCTTGAACACCAAATCAGCATATTAGAAGGATTTCTGAAAGTTCATGTGACACTGAAGACTGGAGTAATGGCTGATGAAAATCAGCTTTGCCATCACAGGAATAAATTGCATTTTAAAACATGTTAAATAGAGATTCTCCCCTACCAACAAGATCTGTGTTCGGGTCCATTTTACTGTCAAATAAAGACTGTATATTTTAAAAATACATCTGTTTAACAAAAGTTTTTTGATATATTTTTTATGTTGTCATTTGTCAGTGTGATGCTGTTTATTTCCTCCACAGACATGGACTAAAGCTCACAAAAGTCCAGTTTTCAATTTCATGGTTTTGTAGCCTTAGCTAACAGGGTGAAATTTTGTTTACATCTTGCGTGTGCGTGCTTGTATGTGTTATTGTCCTTGTTATGTCCTGTATACAAGCACATAACATTCACAGGCGCTGATGAAATGGTATTGCTGTCCCCAGGGGCACTGAACGCCTGAAGTGAGCTGTCACTGTCACGTTACATTAGTGCCTTGTGTGAGTCTGATCTCAGAGGCAGCACCTCATCACACGACTGCCTTTTCCCTCAGTGTCCTTCCAGTTATTCCTCACATACACATACCAGTCACAGGCTCGCACGAAACCATCATCTGTAATTCTAATGCATTTTTAGAAGCTAATGGAGATTGCAGCACAAGAGAGCATCTTCATGGCAGCTCATGGGAGCTCTTCTTTCCCTTTCCTACATTTGAAATCATTATTTTGATAATGGCACATCAAATTTGCTGTCATCTTGCATATTAAAATGAATTATGAGGCAAAGGTATGGTTGCTAAAGCTAGAGATTTTACAAAGTGCCTGAGAGATGTAGACAAAACAGACACATCTGCCTGTGTCACCTTGAAATTCATGACATTTATGCCTGTTAGAGAGTTTCTCCACAATCCTGAGCTGTGAACTTAATTCGGATCAAAGCATAACATAATCAACGGAGATGAAATTAGCATTCATGAAATCTTATTTACAAGCAGCATAAACGCATGCAATAAAGTAATGTTTAATTATTAGAAACAATAAGGGAGGGTATTTTATTCCCGGTATTTAATGGCCTGTCAGTGAAGTGAAGTTTTAACCCTACAGCACAGGATAGAGTTATCCAGCCCTAGTTAAGTAGCTTACTGAGAGTCAGCTCTGTCTGTCTGATCCTCTTGCTGCATTAGTGAGTTGCTCTGGCCTTATCCTGACACTCGCTGAGATCTCTAACGTGCTTGGATTAGAAATGGGCTAAACTGTGTTTATGCCTATGTGTTTCTAGCACTACATAAACCTCTTTTTATGCAGCAAATTTATGCCTAGATTTTTTTTAGAGCTTTACACAGGTAATTAGACGTCATGCAACCAAAGAAAACATTTTGTGACTGCACACATTCTAATGCAAACACAAATAAGATAAAAATGAATTTGACTGAGCATTATTTATTTCATTTGATAACGTCACTGTTGTGAATTCTTTTGACCATGACAAAAGAAGTGAACATCAGATGTCTTTACTGTGATTTATGATGGGAAATTTTAAGCACTGAAGTTCCTGTAAAATATTGTTGTTACATTTATGACTTCTGTCATGTGCTATCACAAATCACTTTCTTTTGCAAAATACTTACATTTTCCATATCTCTGAAATATGTGATAAATTAATTTAAACATGTGATAACGTCTAAATGGTGTTTTGATGGTGCATAAACATTCATATAAAACTCCCTTGTTAGACTTGCCTGGCAAAATCCACATCAAACATTTCATTTATTGTACAAATAGACCTGCGTTCTAGATTGTGCATCCATACCATGTAGCCATGAATGTATACACCGATCAGGCATAACATTATTTTCCTAATATTGTTTTGGTCCCCCTTTTGCTGACAAAACAGCCTTGACCCATTGAGGCATGGACTCCACTAGACCCTTGAAGGTATGCTGTGGTATCTGGCACCAAGATGTTAGCAGCAGATCATTTAAGTCCTGTAAGTTGCGAGGTGGGGCCTCCATGGATCGGACTTGTTTGTTCAGCACATCCTACAGATGCTCAATTGGATTGAGATCTGGGGAATTTGGAGGCCAAGTCAACACCTCAAACTCGTTGTTGTGCTCCTCAAACCATTCCTGAACCAAAACGTGATTCATCAGCCATCTTCTTCCTTTGCTTCAAGGTCCATTTCGGATGCTCAAGTGCCCACTGTTGGCGCTTTCGGCGTTGGACAGGGATCAGCATGGGCACCCTGACTGGTCTACGGCTATGCAGCCCCATACGCAACAAACTGTGATGCACTGTGTATTCTGACACATTTCTATTAGAACCAGCATTAACTTCTTGTGCAATTTGAGCTACAGTATAGCTCTTCTGTTTGATCGGACCACAAGGGCCACTGCAGACCGGGAACACCCCACAAGAGCTGAACTCACAATTTGGCCCTTGTCAAACACTCAAATCCTTATGCTTGCTCATTTTTCATGCTTCTTACACATCAACTTTGAGGACAAAATGTTTGTTTGCTGCCTAATATATCCCACACATTAATAGGTGCCGTAATGAAGAGATAATCAGTGTTATTCACTTCACCTGTGATAATGTTATGTCTGATTGGTGTATTGGTGTCTGTCAGTTTGCCAATATTTGATTGCTTTTTCAAATGTATAACATTGTTCCTGAGCAACTAACCAAAGACAATGACTTTGTGTTTGTTTATGCGCCCAATGGTAGTTCATGCAGTCAGCCGATTTTATTGCTTCAGGCAAGTGCCTTAAGTGAAGGCTGATCAAAGTGGTCAACACTTATGACCTCTAGCAAAACCTGATTTCTGTAAACCACTTGCCAGGCACATCCTGAATCATTACTAATAATATACAGTACATACTTTACTTAGTTGTGAACTTGCTAAAAAACTGCTTCTAGGGTTTCACATAAGCATTTTGTCAGTCACTATCTCAAGGGGAATCTCCAAACATGCATTACTCAGCTAAATGGTGAATATTTCAGAATCTGTCAATCTGTCAGCACTGGCAAAATATCCCTCTGTTGAAGCCATCCTCCGCAATCTCATCCGCTTGGGCTGCAACAATATATATTTGCCCTTGTGTTATTGAAAGCCTTTGTCGGTTTTGATGAGGATGGTGTTGGACACGGAAAACGCAACATGCCCTCAATCCTCATCTCGCATTCTCTCTCTATCTCCTGCAGTGTCTCACATTTCAGTGGAGCTTTTTTTGTGAGTGCAGCATGTTTTTGGAGATAACCGCCCAAGCATCGAGACGTTTTAGCCTTCAGGTAGCACTGTGTGCATGTCCCAGTGCCCTCGGGGAGTAGCGGAACTTATCTGCTTCCATGTCACACTATCAGAGTGTTGCACTGACATTGCATCACTGCTGCCCTGATCCTTGACACTGTGCAAAAGAAATATAAACTGAGTGTGATTGATGCGATTGGCTGAGGCTTGAGGTATAAAAGTGTAATCAATAGTATATGTAACAATCACATATGTAAAAGACGTGTTATATAAAATTGCCTTGTAAAGTAAGTGGAATAAAAGTGCAAGCCGTGCATCAGGCTTTTTACATGTGTAATTGCTTCATAAGAAGTGATCAACTATTTCACTTTTTTAATACTTTTCAAAAAAAATATTGAATATTGGCGAGTGGAATTAGCATTTGCCACTTCTTGGACATATTGGTACAAAAGGAAGATGGTGCACATTCACTCATTCAGGTTTGTGCTGAGGACACTGTCCTGGCCATTTCAGCAGGTAGTTCAGCATTGTGGCAGGAGGGACACAACATCTTGTTTCCTTCCATCAGGGATTGGAGGTTCCAACAGTAACATCTGTCAGTCACTTCGACGTGGTGTCAATGTCTGACACTAGGGGTCCCCCAGGGAAAATGCCACAACAGCTGAACTGTGTTAAAAGGTTTTGGTGGCACAATGTTGGCAAGCTCCTGCGTGCCAGGTAACAAGTGCACTCGCAACACCGTAACAGTAGCATAAGCCATGCAGTACTTTGTTCCTTGGGTGACATAAAGACCGCACTTACCAAGGGATTGGGTCACTTCAGCCGTTCTTTTGACCTTTTCTCCCCACAGCTGTGCAGACCGAAGTAGCTCTGGGTAAGCACTACGGTGACCATATCCTGCCCAAAGGGAGGTTAACATGTGGAGAATACATCACCTGGGCTTACCCACCAGGAAGTACCCCACATGGAATGAAGTTTCTGCAGTAGGTCCTACCTGAAGAGGGAGGAGCTTCTACAAACAGATTGACTGATGACAGAGCGAGGCTCTGCCCAGGGGAAGACATGGAATTACCATTATGGAAACCATACCATCGAGCATACATCATATGGACATATGGTCCTGAAGGGCCATGTATCACAAATACTGGGCCTGGCGTCAAATTCCTCTACCGAATTTGATTACTGCATAGTGCTGAAGGATTATTCACATCCAGGGGTCACCAGTCCAGGGAACTCAAGTGGACAAAAAAGCACACAATATCAGGGGAGGGGAAAGTCACTATGTGCAAGTGGTAATCCCGGCCCATTCCCCGTAACTTACCTGTTCGTACCCCTGAGACAGATGGTCCTTCCTTAGGTGGATTTGCCAGGGAGGGGCTGTCACGAGGAACTGAAAACTGAGCACCAAGTCCAGGTAGGCCAATAAGGCGCAACCAACACAACCTGTTGTCTATCCTCCCTGACTTTGCACAATGTCTGTGCAATCAGGCTCATTGGAGGAAACACATACCTGCGAAGGCCCCAGGGCCAGCTGTGTACCATCCATGCCGAGGGATGGCTTGGTCAGGGAACACCACAGCGGGCAATGGGAGGAAATCTGGGGGGAGAAAAGGTCTACCTGTGCGACTCAAAATTATCTGGACCGCCTATTCACTCCGCCTAATGTGTAACTCATTGTGAGAGCATGTCCGAGATGTAAGTGTTTGCCTTCAGCTGTGGCCGACTACAGACGAGGAGTTGTGACATGACGTCAATCGCCTTGGCAGTTTATATACGCAACTGCTGCTGTGTCGTCCGTCTGGACCAACATATCCTTGCCCTAATTCAGGGCAAGCATTTGTCGAAACCTGTACAGGGCCACCAATATCTCTAGCAATTTGAGGCGACGGTTGAGGTGTCTAAGCACCAGGTCCCTGTGTGCACACAACAAATCTCAAGAGTGAGCTAGGATCAGCCAGTCATCGAGATAGTTGAGAATGCGAATGCCCACTTTCCTTAATGGAGCAAGGCCAGCCTCTGCGACTTTCGTGAAGACGTGGACAACCCGAAAGGGAGGACCTTGTATTGGCATGCCTGACCCTCAAAATCAACCAAAGAAGCATGTAGTCCCTCAGGTCTTTTGGTGCAAATCAATTCTGTTTGCGAACGCATGTGTGCTCGTGAGTGTACTGAAACACTTACCTTGCTCTGTGAGCCCCAACTGGACTGTTTGTGATGGGTGAGGAAGCTGCACACCGACCTGAGCTTTGTGTGAGCTTTGTGTACAACCCAAAAACGTGAGGCAGCGATTGTGGCCGTCTGAGGATGAGAGATCGTTAAAGCATTGTTAAGGCATCTTTAAAAAGATACTCTCGGTCAGTGCTTTGCTCTTTTAGAGCAGTGGTTCCCAAGCTGAGGTATGAGTACCCTGGAGGTAGGTAAGGTGAAAGAGGGGGTACACAAACAAAATGCACCCATATAGGGGGGTATTCCAGAAAGCAAGTTATGTGACTTACCCAGGTATGTTTAAGAGTAAGTTAGTGGATAACCTCAACTTTTGGGTATGTAAGTAGCCATAGCAACTCATTCTCTGAACATAACCTGCTCCGAGCAAAGCAAAGTTGGAATGCTGTTCCCTTTTGTACAGTCACCACGACGTAACGTTAGTGACTAACGAATGGGGGTTTAGCTTAGAAGCCAATTACCTTCGAGGAATTTAAGAGCGCCCAATAGCAGTGCCAATGCCATGGGCATGCGGAATTTTCATGCGTAACTCCGCCCCACATCGTGTATATATAATTAAGTATGCTGGCAACATCACATTATGTTTCTGCTTTGGAGCCAAGAGTATCTCTTCACTCCTTCAAGCCTGCTAACTGAGTCTCTTCGAGACGAGCAGCTTTCCAGAGGCGTTGGTGTCAAAGGCGTGTTCCAGCGATCGCATACTTCCTGCCTGCTGATCTGCGCAGTGGTCTGCTAGACAGCTGGTGTGTGTTCCCTGGGCGCTTCGGCGTCTCTGCAAAGCTTCCTCTCACAAAAGAGTTTGCACGTGGCACGTCCTTTTCAGGATGTCTCGCCCGTGTACTTCTGGGTGCAGCCGGTTGCTTTCATCTTCCGATGGGAACAATCACTGCCTGGTATGCTTGGGCGTTCAGCATGCTCAGGCAGCGTTTGTGGATGCGTCATGTTCCCACTGTGGGAACATGACCATCGCGGTGCTGCGGTCGAGACTCGATGATCTTCGTAAAGAAGTGAAAGTCCCCTCTGCCACACCACAATCTACCGTCTCCGCGAGAGACGGTACTTTGGCTGGTGGCCAGGGTGACCTGAGGGTGACGGGGTGGAACATAGCCCCGACGCTCATGCCTCGGGCCACACCCCCCTCTAGCGCTCCGCAACCTGCGAGCGTTCAGGCAGAGATCGCGGGGCCCCCCCGCGCATCTCGGTTGGCGTTCCAGAGGATGATGCGATGTCGGTCGCCGTATTACAAGGTCTCGTCCCTCTAAGTCGCCAGCCTTCTTTCAGAGCAGACCCCAGTGGAACACGCGTCCTTCCCTGGTCTCCTCTGTCAGGACGCAGCCGTTAACTGTGCCCCCACACCGGGATGCCCAAACGCCTCCCACGTCCGGGCCGGTAACGCTGCCTCGCTGCCCCACCCTGGGTACGTCTGTGGTCCGAATGACGCCGCTGGTGCAGTTCCTGGGAGCCTGGCTTCAGCTTCCGGGACTGTCCCGCTGGGTTCTACAGCCCCTACTTCATTGTACCCAAGAAAACCGGTTTACAGCAATCGACCTGAAGGACGCCTACTTCCATGTCTCCATCCTACCTCGACACAGACGCGCGCGCAGTCTCTGCTGACTTGCCTCCGTTAAATCGAGAGCAAGAGTGCTGTTCCACTGAAACTATTTCAGAGGCTCCTGGGGCATATGGCATCTGCAGCTGCGGTGATGCTGCTCGGATTGCTACATATGAGACCGCTTCAGCACTGGCTTCACGATCGAGTCCCGAGATGGGCATGGCGGTCTGGCACGCTCCGGGTCCTAGTCACTCGGGCCTACCGTGGTCGAACGGGGTGAGCAATGGATGGGGCACCCTTTGGCGGCAGGTTTGAGTACCCTACCACCTACGGTGGTGGCTACCATCACTCGTTTCTCCAAGAAGGGCTGGAGCGAAGGCTGTCTCCCTCCACCCTTAAAGTTTATGTGGTCGCTATTTCTGCCCACCACGACCTCTTGGAGAACAAAAAGGTAAGTCAGCACGACCTGGTCATCAGGTTCCTGAGGGGAACCAGGAGACTAAATCCTCCTCGCTCTCCCCTCGTACCCTCTTGGGACCTCTCAGTAGTCTTAGATGCTCTGCAGAGGTCTCCCTTTGAGCCTTTGCGATCAGTCGATCTTAAGTTCTTGTCTATGAGGACAGCTTTCCTGACCGCATTGGCCTCCATCAAGAGGGTAGGGGACCTGCAGGCATTTTCGGTTGACGAAGCGTGCCTGGAGTTCGGGCCGGCTAACTCTCACGTGATCCTGAGACCCGGATATGTGCCCAAGGTTCCCACCACTCCGTTCAGAGACCAGATGGTGAACCTGCAAGCGCTGCCCATGGAGGGGGCAGACCCAGCCTTGGCTTTGTTCTGTCCAGTACACGCTCTCCGCACTTACGTAGACAGGACGCAGTGTTCAGGATCTCAGAACAGCTCTTTGTCTGTTATGGTGGAGAGCGGAAGGGAAGAGCTCTCTCAAAGCAAAGGCTGTCTCACTGGATAGTGGACACCATTGTTTTGGCTTACCTGCAGCAAGGTCGACGATGTCCCCTTGGGGTCAGGGCCCACTCCAGTCGGAGTGTGGCCTCCTCTTGGGCTTTAGCGCATGGCGCCTCGCTAACAGACATCTGCAGAGCTGCAGGCTGGGCGACACCAAATACATTCGCCAGATTGCCAGACATTCTACAATCTCCGAGTGGAGCCAGTGTCCAACTATGTACTCGCCTTTACTAGTGGCCGGTAATGGACCAGGCTCAGGTGTCTTCGCTTGCTTGCCATTCCATGGGTCATATGTGTACTCTCTAAGTACTCCCTATGGGTAGGCATTCTGACATATGCTTCCCAGTGTACCTTGGTAATCCTGTGATAAGTGGGAGTCCTTCGTGCATACTAGTCTTACGACAGGGTACTCACACTTACGCAGGGCACTGGAAGACAGCCGAGTGGCGTCACTGTATGGGGATCCCCATTCGTTAGTCACTAACGTTACGTCGTAGTAACTGAATGAAAGGGAACGTCTCGGTTACGCATGTAACCCTCGTTCCCTGAGGAGGGAACGGAGACGTAACGTCCCTTTGCCACCTCCGCTGTGCTGCTGGAACACGGAGTTCAGTCTTGGCTCCGCAGCAGTAACATAATGCGATGTTGCCAGCATACTTCCTTGTATACCCACGATGTGGGGCGGAGTTACGCATGCAAATTCCGCAAGCCCATGGCATTGGCACTGCCATTGGGCGCTGTTAAATTCCTTGAAGGTACTTGGCTTCTAAGCGAAACCCCCATTCGTTAGTCACTAACGTTACGTCTCCGTTCCCTCCTCAGGGAACGAGGGTTTCATACGTAACTGAGACGTTATTTAAAACTATGCCAAACTCAGTAGAAGCACCTGTCCATAAATTTGGACTTTTAACCAGTATTTAGACTTTTAACCAGTAAAATTTAAACTTGAAACCAGTACCTGGACCTTATAATTTCAAACTCATTACCTCAACCTCACTACTTATTTTAGTCTCAATAATATCTCATTACTTTTATCTTGCTATCTAAATCTCACTATTTCAACCTTAGTTCCAATTTCAACCTCATTACCTCAACCTCACTACTAATCTCAGTATCATTACCTCATCCTCATGGAAATAATTTACTTTACAAGGCTCACGACAACCAATCCTCTACAGGCTTTAGACACTCATTTATCTTTATGTTGCTAAGCTGCTGAAAGGTGCTTTAAGCTAATGAAGCAGCGATCATATCATTCATGAGTAAAAAAGTAGTCAGTGAACAGCTTGACATCAGAGTATTTGTAATGTGAGGGAACTCTTTCTCTCTCAGTCCAGCCAGCGGAGTTTAGGAGCATAACAGGAGACAAACTATGTAACTCTGAGGTGTCCCCCGAGGGGTCTGACTTCACATTACATGCCCACTCAATTACCTTCATTGGGATCAAGGGTCTGCCTCACATGCACACACACACAACCCTAAAGAGTCCAGTATTCAATTACAGCTGAAACAATATCTTCAGACTGCGTCTATTGTTCACTCATTGATTTAGTAGAATCATCTCCTGTACAGATATTTTGGGACCTGAAATCTCTCTAGTCCCTATAAAAATGAGCTTTCATTCTGTTCGACTGCAGTGGGGCCTCCATTGTCTCTGGTCTCTCATGAAAAAAGGCTAATATTGCTGCAACTGAAAATAAAGCTTAATGCTTCTCACGTCACACTCTTTTTGTGCATGGAGCTCCTATGAGGCTTGTTAAGTTGCTAGTTGTGGTATTTCAGTGGGCATTGTTGGGTTGAAGGGTGCCAGGAATGCAGGCAGGGAGTGGTTGGGTTTGAAATACCACTGTGCCACTCTGGACATTGTTAGTAACTGCATAGCATCAAGATGTTAAACAAAAGACATGAACCATGACATTCATACCACAATGGAGTTTTCTAGGCTGGAGCCTGTGGGACAAAGGAAATATAAATGATTTATTAAAACACTGAATTGCCATCACACAGAAATCTGCCTTTTTTTACTAAGAATAGATGGTCACTGGTACATTTTAGTTAGACCCCCTCGTGGAGTGAGTCAGCTTATTGTGGAATGAGTAATGAGCTCTTGTTATTAGTCACTAAATAATACAACAATTTGTGTCTTTCTGTTTCTGTGTGGTATAGCGGTATAATGGGTCTCATTTTTCATGGGTTACTTTGTATCATGGTTCTGTGGTCATGACTTCGGTAAGGTTAAATAAATACTTGCTATTGGGTTCACCAATCTTTTTTCCGAAGAACCCTTTTTCCACACGTTCACAAGAATCAAGCCATATGCTTCAGCCAAATTCTCCACACTTTAAAATTAAATTCAACAGTTTATGTTTTGTGAAATGTCAACAAAACTGCTCCAAAAATGCTGTAATGAGAAATCATTAATATCTTTTGATTTGTTTAACCTCGTTAGCATTTTGTTTAGCATGTAAATCATTGTAACTAAACATTTGCAAACATGCTGTAAAAGACAGGTCTTAGTGCCATTATTGCAGAATAAACTGTTATTACTGTCATGTATTATTTAATTCATTGTTTTATCAATGTTCTGATTCCCATAGTTAGTGTTTGAGTTTGGATTCGGTTATTCTTTCTTCTTTCCTATTTTTCAGTATAATAATTCAGTGATACAGAAAATTACCAGAATTGCTATGGAAAATGGACTCCTTATGATTTATGCACATTTAATATTCATACTTTAATATTACTTTTTTTAATATTTTTTATAATACTTTAATATTCATTAATATTCATATATTCATAATATTCACACATTTCCCCCGTGCTATGCAGCTTTATATGTTAAGTGAAACATACTAAAGAAACCATAATTTACACTAGTATCCATTTGAGTTTGTCGGTGATTATCTATGCATGGTTTAGTTGTGTTCTTGGTTTCCTGTGTTCCAGAGTTTCTGTTTTGCTTTAATTTATTGCTTAATCGCTTGCATTCAGATCCTCACCTTACCTCTCCTTGCCTGCACTCAGATGTGACAATTTTATTATGAAACACATTTATTTATTTTCACATAAAAAATAGAACATGAAAAAGAATAGACATGTTATTATTAAAATTGTACATTACAATAAGATTCATTTGTTGACATTAATTAACTACATTAGTAAAAACGAACTATCAATGAACAAAAATTCTGCAGCATTTATTAATCTTGGTTAATGTTAATTTCAACATTTACTAAAACATTTAAAATCGAAACTTCCTTTTTGTTATTTAATGCACTGTGAACTAACATGAATAAACAATAAAACACTTTATTTTGTTTACTGATATTAACAAAGTTTAATAAATATTGTAACAAATGTATTGACCATTGTTAGTTCATGTTAGTTAATGCATTATCTAATGTAATTAAATTAGACTTCATTGTAAAGTGTTACCATTAAAGGTAGGGTAGGAATTTTGTTTTGGAGAGTCTAGCAATAGTCTGCTAGCTGTAAAAAGCATTATATAGCAGGGAGCCAAAAAAAACAAAAAAAAACGTCACGACAGATTGCGTTAAACTACTTAATATCTCAAAGCACATAACATTGAAATAATAATAAACTTCAACAACTTAAAGAGCACTGACCTGTACCACCTGACTGCTGCAGATTCATTTCAGCGTTGATAGTGTTGCCATTGAAATGCATAAGCGCAGTCACGAACTGCTCAGACTATAACTTCATGGGTTACAAATTGGGCAGGTATGACATCATGATTGGATGAACATTTTATAGTGCTACACCTTCCACAGACTATATATGAAGAGTTCAGATGCAAAAACCCATTAAGTCCATCTGACATGTTTTTTTAATTAGCATTTCTTCAGTAATTTTACTTTAATGGCAATTAAAAGGTTATTAGTCAGTTATTGAAATTATTTTGCCTTATTTTCAAAAATGTCACTTTAAGTCTATGTGTGCTTTTCTTTGTAAAAACCTCCAAGTCCACCTGTTTGGACAAAAAGACATGGTAAACAGTTGCAAAATCACTAAAGATGCAACTGGAAACTTTGCAAATGATGAAAGCAGAATTCAAAATGTAACAATGAAGAAACTGATCCACACAGTAGGGGGAGGTGTGATGCAAAGTGACTGCCAAATCCATTTCTGTCAGAGTTTTACAGAAGCACAAGGAACACTGTTGTGTTTACTTGCTACTCGCAAAATCCTGTCATTGCAACTATAACGATGGAAGCTTGGCAAATGAAAGACGGCTATTTCGCACAGCGTCATTCATCTTGAAATCATATTCATGGTTTCTGTGGACTTAGAGGATTTTGCTGACAAAGGGAAGTGGCGTTTAGAGGTTTCTGCCAACAAACTGGTATTTCTGAATGGGCTGACACTGGGATTTAGTGGATTTGAAATGAAAGTATTTGATAAATGTATACTATGTGCGGAGAGCATTCGCTCAATATTATTATCTTATTTTTGACGGAGGTGGCGTTTAGCTGCTTTTGCATCGGAACTCTTGATATACATACATTTAGACCACTTAACTTAGTGGTTGCTATCAGGATGTGAAGAGACTGTCAACCAGCATAACAAAAAAATGTTTTTGGAACAAATCATTACCCTGCCTTTAAAACAATATTTTAAAGCTACACTGTGTGATATTTTCCCCCATCTAGCGGTGAAAAGATATATGACCATCCAGTAAATATTAGGTTCTGTTCCTCCCAATTCCGATTTCGTTTTAACTCCTACGGTGGCTGTTTTAGTCCAAGATTAACATGGCTTCCAGTTCAATCCAGACACGGTGCCATCGAGTGTTAAAACACGAAAGGCGAAGCTTGAATTTACGGGTATGTCCCTCTTTGGATAATGTACTTTCAAGATGGAGGGGCAACATGGCGACCCCCATTCGAACCCCTTACCCGTATGTATTTTCAATGGCATATTATAAACTTACGAGAATAATTTATAACTTGAAATAAGTAAATATACATTAATGAGCACTTATATTTTTGAAAGAACTAAGTGTTTTTAGCTAAGAATAAACAAAAAAAGTTACACAGTGTAGCTTTAAGATTCATAACCGCACTCTTGCTCTCGATTTGACAGAGGCAAGTCAGCAGTGACTGCGCGCGCTCGCTCTTAAGCTGCGCGTACATGGCGGCCGAGTAGATTTCCATACCGAGAAAAGAGATCCTCTGCACTGGGGAGAGTTTGCTCTTTTCCCAGTTGACCCGGATGGGGTGCCAGAGCACCAGATCTCTGTGTACACACACCTGCTCTCGAGAGTGACTCAGAATCAGCCAGTCGTCGAGATAGTTCAGAATACGAACCCTGTATTGCCTGAGTGGCACAAAGGCTGCCTCGACGACCTTCGTGAAGACACGAGGGGACAGAGCTTTGCCCGAATGGGAAAACCGTGTACTGATATGCCCGCCCCTCGAAAGCAAACCGTAGGAACGGTCTGTGTCAAGGAAGGATGTAGACATGGATGTACTCGTCCTTCAGGTCGATCGCTGCAAACCAATCTGCTGGACGAACACATTTGAAAGGTGAACATCTTGAATGGAAGCCTGTGAAGGGATCGGTTCAAGACGCTCATTGAGTCTCGACTGCAGCACCGCGATGGTCATGTTCCCGCAGTGGGGACATGGCGCATCCACAAACGCTGCCTGAGCGTGCTGTAAGCCCAAACACGTCAGGCAGTGATTGTGCCCATCGGAAGATGGCAGAAGTGCACGGACGAGACATCTTTAAAAAGACGTGCCGCGTGCAAGCTCTTTGGTGAGAAGAAACTCCACAGTAGTGCTGAAGCGCCCAGGGAAAAACACACCACCTGGATGCAGACCACTGCACAGATCAGCAGGAAGGCAATGTGGATCGCTGGAACGCACCGTAACACCAACCCAACCACCAACCCCAAGAGTGACTGAACGAAAGGGAACAGAATTTGACAGTTATCAACAGTTAGTTATCATTAATTATTGCATGACTGGAATACTGGTCAACAAACATATAATTATCCGTTTTATAAAATAAACAGAAGTTGTGCTTTCACAGTATGTTTTGGGCCTAAAACTTCCTCCCCACCACAGTTTTCTGTATTTAGCTGTCTCGGATCCAGTGTAAGGTGAGTGAAGGAGGAAGAATGAACTGTCCTCCTCCTCTCTGAAATGTAGGTGGCTGTGAAAAAGCCATGTCATAGCCAATGATTCTCAGGAAAGAGAAAAATACATTTTAAAAAGATTATGTTTGACAGGAGGTTAGAGGAACAGAAAGGGATCCTATGATTCTGTTTTTGCCACGAATGGGCAAGCATTCTTTTTCCCAATGCTAAAAATACAAGCCAAAAACACACTCCCTCGATGTCTGTTTAATTTCACTGTCAGTTGCTGCATGGGCTACAGGATTGTTAATGGTGATTCACTTCTAATGACCATTAGCGTGGCACCCACTGACTCCTAAAAGCTAAATGATGGTTGCATGACTTTAAAGTCACTGAGCTTCAACAACTTATTTATTCTTTATTTAAAAAACCTTTTCCCTGAAAGTTTGAGTTAGAATGGTCTGCAAAAATGCTAATATAAACACAATGAGGTTACACGTGGTCTGCGGTTGTGAGGCTGGTTGGATTTACTGCCAAATTCTCTGAAACACCTTTGGAGACGGCTTATGGTAGATAAATGAACATTCAATTCACGGCAACAGCTCTGGTGGACATTCCTGCAGTCAGCATGCCAATTGCACGCTCCCTCAAAAAATCTGTGGCATTGTGTTGTGTGATAAAACTGCACATTTTAGAGTGGCCTTTTTATTGTGGCCAGCCTAAGGCACACCTGCTCTTTTATCATGCTGTCTAATCTAATTGGGCAGCAGTGGCTCAGTGGTTCATGTAGGTTGGCTACAAACCGTAAGGTTGGTGTTTCAATCCCCGGTTCCACCTGACCAAGTGTCGAGGTGTCCATGAGCAAGACACCTAACCCCAGCTGCTCCCGACGAGCTGGATGACGCCTTGCATGGCTGACACCACCGTCGGTGTGTGAATGGGTGAATGTGAGGCAATGTGTAAAGCGCTTTGGATGGACATTGGTCTGTTAAAAGCACTATATAAATGCAGTCAATTTACCATCTAATCAGCATCTTGATATGTGGATGGATTATCTCGGCAAAGGAGAAGTGCTCACTAACACAGATTTAGACAAATCAATATTTGAGAGAAATGTGCCTTTTGTGTACATAGAAAAAGCCTTAGATATTGAGTTCAGCTCATGAAAAATGGGGGCAAAAACAAAAGTGTTGCATTCACAATTTTGTTCAGTGTATATAAATAATTCTGAAACAACCCTGTTTATTTGTAATTGTATTTATTTATTTTATTCAGTGCTATTATTCTATTATTATTATTCACTATTATTATTTCTATTTCTGCAGTGTAGTGCACAGAATGCACATGTTCTGTAAACATAGAATACATGTGCAGTATTAAATAGAATCAATAATGTTAACATCTTTGTCTTGACTGATTATTTTCTCCGATTTTTTACATAAACTTGTATTTCTGAGTTCACAACTGCTCGTTGCTGATTTAAATTGAATTGAATTGAATTGAACTGAGCTTCAACTAAAAAACATACTTGTGCTACTTTATTTTACAGTAGCATACTGCTTGAAATGTATACTGGGTAACACTTTATTTTACAGTGCTCTTGTTACATATGTTACATGTACTTACCATAGTAATAACAGTAAATTATGCATAATTACAATTTACAATTACAATTGCAATTGCAACTAATCCTCAACCAAACCCTAATCCTACCATAACCCTATCGTAATGTAGTTAATTATTATTACTTAGTACTTAAATATAATAATTACACTGTAACAGTAACACTTTAAAATAAAGTGTAACCAATAACCATATACTGTTGAGTAATGTTTTACATACTGCAACAGTGGGCAATACCATATTATTGCTTTTGTATTTTTCAACACATTTCTCCAATACTCTCTCTCTCGGGATCTTCCATTGCTTTAACAAACAGACACCACATATCAGGCTTTATGTCAGAAGTTAACATGTCAGGCTGACTAAAACAAACAGAGCAATGTTTCAAAAATGCCACAGTGTTTACACTTTTCATAAGTTAACCTGCGAATGGCTGCGTCGGAACGACACTTTGGGGATACTCCCTAAGCACTAGCGAATCTGAAGTCCGTATAGAAACTAAACCAATCTGATTGGCGTGCGTGATGACGTGACTGTGATGGCATACCCGGAAGTATAAAAGGGAAGCCGGCGCATTGAAACGGCAGTTATTGCTCTTCAGCATAGCGCTCTCTGTTGAAATTGTCTGTCTATTTACTGTTGTTTGTCACAGTTGCAAAAGTGTGTGTGAATGATGGAGAAAATGAGAGAGTTTAAGCAGTGTGTGCATCCGTGTCCCCGCTACATATCAGGCTCAGATACACACCTGCTTTATGTGCAGTGTCTGAGTGTTGAGCATGCTCGGGCGGCTCTCAATGGAATGCCTGTCAGCATTGTGAGCTGCTCACACTCAGGCTGCTCTGCTCTCGGCTGGCCGTGTTCGATGAGGCCGGCCAGCCTCGTGAGCCCCATGGTTCTGGACCCGCGGTCGCTGAGGCGTCTCGGCATCGCAGATCATGGATTTGGGGCACAGGATTTGGGACTGCTGCGGCACTTTCCCAATCCTCGTCTGACATTTCTGAGGATCTTCCTCCCCGTGTGGAAGCCCGCGCTGCGGCTTCTTCCCCCGGGGTTGAGGATCCGATGCTTATTCTCTCCGGTTCAGAGGAGCCGGATGAGTTTGGCATCGGGGCGGGTGGAGAAGCAGAAAGTGTTTCATCGCTTCATCCACTCGCCCAAGAGGAGCTAATTGAGGTTTTGACTCGTGCGGTGGCCAAGTTGAACATCAATTGGCCACAGGAAGTGCCGGAAATTCAGCCACCCAGTAGGCTGGACGACCGGTTTCTTTCTCGCCGGGTCCAAACACCTCGCCGGGGTTTACCATTCTTCCCGGATCTACACACCGAGGTGTGTAGGTCTTGGAGGAAGCCCTATTCCTCGCGTGTTCCTCCAGTATTGGATTATTCCAATGTTCTGGGGGCACGCGAGGCAGGCTATGGGACGATGCCGCGGGTGGAAGAGGCTCTCACGAGTTATCTTTCGCCCGATTCTGCGTCGTCCCTTAAGACCCCGGCGCTGCCCACCAAACCCTGTCGGGACACCTCATCGTTGGTGGGCAAAGCTTATATGGCGGCTGGGCGGGCTGGTAGTTCCCTGCACACATTATCTATCTTGCAGGCCTACCAGGCTGACCTCCTGAAAGAGCTCGATGAGGGCGACGGTCCCTCTCCGGAGGATGTGCTGGAACTACGGAGGGCTGCAGATTTGTCTCTCCGCATCACCAGGGAGATGGCCCGTGCTATCGGCCGGGCTATGGCTTCTATGGACGTGGTTCGCCAAATACCAGGAGGCGAAGAGGCAGTCAGCGGCCCTCCGCCAGTGCCTCCCTCGCCGCTCAGAGCCTGAGAAGGCGGCCCCTAGGGGGCATCCTAAGCCGTCTGCTAGCTCCTCGCACTGGCAGGTGCAGAAGGAGAGCGTCGCCTATAGAGCCCCTCCTCCAGGAGCTTGGCAACAGAGGCGGCGTTCTCACCAGCAGTTTCACCAGAAGTCTTCCGCTCCTGGAGGCGATCTGAGGAACGTACTCCAGGGCAGAAGGCTGCTGGGAAGAAGTCCTAGCTTCGGCTGGACTTCCAAGAGCGGTCCCCCCCGCAGAGGGCCAACCGACGTTGCTTCGTCTGCGGCCCTCTGGGGAAATAGGTAATCCCGCCGTCTATGACGCTTCGGGCCACATCGATTTCCCGCGAACGCATGCTGCTCCAGCCGCCTCTGGAAATACCTGCGGCTGGGCAGCTAACGCGTCCGCACATAGAGAATCGTTCCCAACCACTTCCTGCCGGTCATCCGCTTCAGGGGGTTGGGGACGAGGCAGCCTCGAGAGGTGGTTCCGCTGGTTCCCTTAGTAGATTATCTCGCCGCATGGAAATGCCTTGCGAATATTTCTACATGGGTCCTGCGTACTGTAGAGAAAGAGCGGGTTCGGGTAAAGGAACTAGTAGTAAAATCCTTGCTGGCGAAGGAAGCCTTAGAGTGCGTTCCTCCGCCGGAGAGGGAGTCCGGGTTATACAGCCGCTACTTTATAGTTCCATGTCACAGGAAGTTCTTGAGGTTTGCTTTCGGGGGCGAGGCGTACCAATATCGAGTGCTTCCCTTCGGGCTAGCTCTTTCCCCACGCACGTTCACAAAGTGCATGGATGCAGCTCTGGCTCTATTGAGACTTCAGGGCATCCGTGTGCTGAATTATATCGACGACTGGCTCATATTGGCCCAGTCGTACGAGATGGCAGTTCGGCATCGAGATGTCATTCTGGCCCATATAAGGTGCTTGGGGCTGAGACTCAACACAACAAAGAGTGTATTGACGCCGTCCCGGAGGACTACGTTCCTAGGGATCGTATGGGACTCAACGACGATGCGGGCACAATTGTCTCCCACGCGAGTCGAGACCATACTGGCGATGGTCTCAGGAATAAGGCTAGGCCACAGCATCACTGTGAAGCACTTTCAGAGAGTGCTGGGGCTCATGGCAGCAGCGTCCAACGTGATACCTTTTGGCCTGCTGCACATGAGACCCCTACAGTGGTGGCTGAAAACCAAGGGGTTTTCCCCCAGAGGGAATCCTTTCCGTATGATCAGGGTAATGCGCAAATGCCTTCGTTCCCTAGTCATATGGAAGAAACCTTGGTTTCTGTCCCATGGGCCAGTGTTGGGAGCGTCCTGTTGCCGGGAATCCGTTTCAACAGACGCCTCCCTCACTGGTTGGGGCGCGGAGCAGGGGGGTTTGAGGTCGCGCCCTCTATGCAGACTGGCGCATCAAATTCTCCTGTGGACCCAAGGGAAACTGTTGTCCATCAGGGCAATGTATGTCCCGGGGGTCCAAAATCAGGGAGCAGACATCCTGTCGAGGCAGGGGCTGAGGCCCGGGGAGTGACGACTCCACCCAGGGGTGGTGGAGGCCATGTGCGAGAGGTTCGGCCCAGTGGAAGTGGACTTGGAGGATGAGGCCTGCGGCTCGTTCCAGAGTCCCAACCTGGGATCTGGCAGTGGTTCTCGAAGGTCTGGCTGAGGCCCCCTTTGAGCCATTGGAGTCGGCGGAACCAAAGAACCTGACCCTGAAGGTGGCTTTTCTCCTGGCGATTACATCACTAAAAAGAGTGGGGGACCTCCAGGCCTTGGCGGTAACACCGACTTGCCTGGAGTTCGCCCCTGGGGGAGTAAAAGCCATCTTACACCCTAGGCTGGGCTACGTGCCCAAAGTTCCATCAAGGGTGGCCAGGTCTTTGGTTCTTCAGGCATTTCATCCTCCGCCTCACGTGACAGCGGAAGAAGGGAGGCTTCACCTGCTCTGCCCAGTTAGGGCTCTCAGAGTGTATCTGGAGAAGTCTGCGCAGTGGAGGAGATCTCAACAGCTTTTGGTGTGCTTTGGTTCACCCAAGAAAGGGTTGCCTGCATCTACCCAGACAATCAGTAACTGGATTGTCCAGGCAATAACCATGGCTTATCAGGTGCGCAATTTGCCTTCACCTATGGCCGTGAGGGCTCATTCCACCAGAGGCATGGCCTCTTCGGTGGCCCTCCTTTCTGGGGTCCCCATGCAGGATATCTGCGAGGCGGCTGGGTGGGCTACCCCGCACACCTTTATCAGGTTTTATAGCCTGCATCTCCCTACGGTGCCTGGCGCTAGGGTACTCCAGTTTTAGTTGTGCCCGGTCTCCGGCTTCACACTAGGGCAGGCGCTACCCTCGGTGTGGGCTAGTGGTTACTCGTTCCCCAAAGTGTCGTTCCGCGCAGTGAGAGTTCCCTCGAAAGGGAATGGCTCGGGTTATGTATATAACCCTTGTTCCCTGAGAAGGGAACGAGTACTGCGTCGCGTCACCACACCTCGGCACGCCTGGAGCGCATGCTTCAGAGCAATAGCTGCCGTTTCAATGCGCCGGCTTCCCTTTTATACTTCCGGGTATGCCGTCACAGTGACGTCATCACGCACGCCAATCAGATTGGTTTAGTTTCTATATGGACTTCAGATTCGCTAGTGCTTAGGGAGTATCCCCAAAGTGTCATTCCGACGCAGTGCTCGTTCCCTTCTCAGGGAACAAGGGTTATATACATACCCCGAGCCGTTTTCTCTGCATGGACACGAGAGCATGAAACAAATTACACACCTCACCTTTAAGCAACATGAGCAATTCTGACTAAATCACAAACACTAAACACTAAATTTGTTGGCTCAGTCTCTCAGATCATGTAAAGTGTTGATGTAAGCAGAGGAACGTAATCCTTTCGGCCTTTTAAGGAGCTGAGGTAAGTGAGTTCCTCTTTCTGAGCACTAAAATTCAAGTGTGACAAATTATGGTTTGGTTTAAAAAAAAACTCAGCAGTATCACTCCAATGTACACAATGACATAAGTTTGATATCACTGCTGATAGTGCATCACAGTCTTTCTTTAATCTTTTGTCCTGTTCAATGTTTTTTTATCTCTATGTATTTTTAGTCCTACATACTGTTGGCTTCAGCAAAGTGACTCAGCAGCCAGTACAAATACAAATACTGAATCAGACTCCAAGATAGCTTTGTGTACTGGGAACAATAACAGATGTTCCAACTATTTCTATCCGTCTGCAGTGTGAGTAGATTAAGATATCCAGGATGAAAAACCATGGCCAACTCGAAGTGTTAAAGATCAATGACCTTAGGGAGAATTCTGGATTGAGATCATGCAGCTTTATAAGCTTTAAAAGTTTTAAACTAAAAAGTATTCAACTATCATATGCTGTTTGAAAAATCTGTTTTTTTTATTATTTTTTTTTTACATTGGTATTCTATAATAATACAACACTGTACACTCACAAGGGATGAAAGTGTCAAAAAATCTGAAAAATAAGCTTTTTTATTCTGCATAAGGTGAGTCAAATCCTCATGGGGGCACTTTTTTTTACTGTGTATAACTGTGTTATATATGCATTGTGGCCATTCTGAACAATCCTTGATACTCCTCTTTTTTCACTATGCAACTATTACATGTAGCAACTCATACTGTAATAACTGCACATAATGTAATAAGTATTTCATTGTTATTGTAATAAAATGTTCATAATGTAATAATTTTCTCAAAATGTAATAAAATCTTGAGGTCATAATGTAATAAAAAAAATTATATTATGAGAAATGTATTACATTATAAACTCACCAAACAAGTCATATTTTCATTATTGTAATACATTTTAAAACATAAAAATATTAGTATTCCATTACTAATATAATAGACTTACAGTCAATTTTTAAAAATCTAAATCAAGTCTTTAACCTGTGATCTGGTGGATTTTGTAAGTGGGTTAAGACTTAGATTTAGATTTTTTAAATGTACTCTAAAGGAATACCAATGCTTTATGCTTAATTAACATATAATAATTATTATTATTATTATTGCATGAATATTTAAATGCTGCATTTCACAGGTAGTTTAAGACTGGCTTTATATATTTTTTAAATGTACAGTAAGGAAATACTAATGTTTGTTTTAAAAGCTATTACAATAATGAAAATATTACATGTTTTTGGTGAGTTGATAATGTAATAATTTTCTCATAATGTAAAAATTATATTATGAGCTCAAGATTTTATTACATTTTGAGAAAATTATTACATTATGAACATTTTATTACGATAATGTAATACATATTGCATTATGTTTAGTTTTTACATTATGTGCAGTTATTACATTATGATTTGCTACTGTAGACTATCTGCTTAATATCTGTTAACACTTTATTTTGATGGTACCCCAACAGACATTATACTGACTATAAGTAATTTTGCAAGTACATCAACTTGTTCTACTAAACCAAACCCTACCACCTAACTCTAACCCTAACAGTCCATGTCTATTACTTTAATGAGAGTTAATTGGCATGTATTTGTTCCTTAATGTCTAAAGTGGATCATCAAAATAAAGTGTAACCAAAACCTTTTTATATAAAATATTATATATTATATAAAAATATTATATAAATATATAATATATATATATATATATAACTCTCATTAAAGTAGTAATGGACATGGACTGTAGGGTTAGATTAGGGTTAGAGTTAGGTGGTAGGGTTTGGTTTAGTAGAACAAGTTGACGTACTTGCAAAATTACTTATAGTCAGTATAATGTCTGTTGGGGTACCATCAAAATAAAGTGTTAATAAAGTATAATATATATATATATATATATATATATATATATATATATATATATATATATATATATATATATATATATATATATATATATATATATATATATATATATATATATATATATATATATATATATATATATATATATATATATATATATATATATATATATATATATATATATATATATATATATATAATAAATCTAATCATTTAATTATCATCTTACTAAGACTATTATTTAGTTTAGTTTATGTAATTAGTCAGTTATACTATTAAATCTTATTAAAGATATCATATAGTTATCAGAATTTCATCTTGTAATTTTAGCCATATAAATATCAGCATCTGCACTTGCACCGAATTGCATATTCATAATACGAAATTATGAATGTCAAATACGATACTCAACAAAAACAAATATGTAAACTATGTTTTTAGATTTAAAAAAATATATATATTGTCTAAAGGTTCAATTAAAGGATTAGTTTACTTTAAAATGAAAATTACCCCATGATTTACTCACCCTCAAGCCATCGGTGTATATGACTTTCTTCTTTCTGATGAACACAATCAGAGTTATATTAATAAATATCCTGGCTCTTCAAAGCTTAATAATGGCAGTGATAGGTGCCCACGAGTTTGAAGCTCAAAAAAGTGCATTCATCCATTATAAACATACTCCACACACAACGTTAATACAGGCCATTTGAAACAAATCGATGGGTTTTTGTAAGAAAAATATCCATATTTAAAACTTTATAAAGTAAAATATCTAGCTTCCGCCAGACTGCCTTCCATTTTCAACTTACAAAGAAAGTGTAATGCCTCGTGCAGTTCAAAACACTGTAATGTCATTTCAAATGCTGGAAAATATTAGTTAAAGTGTTGATGTTGACATTGTTCATTTAGTAAGAAGGGGTTCTAACTGTTAGTGCTTGTTCACTTTAAGGGGTGGGGTTAAGCCAGGTTGGCGGGGGGGGGGGGGGCTAGAAGGGGAGTTGAGAGAGGAAGCGGGTAGTTCAGGAAAAGCGTGGCGTGAGATCTGATGTTGTGTACGGCGTGGGTTGCGGCCAGAACAGTAACCCAGCAGTTCATTAATAAATTATTCGAACGATATCGAACAAGCCTGGTTATTATAGTAGCGAAACGCTACAACAATTTTGCTACGTTTTAGTTATACGTCGCGTCAGTTATGCTTTTTGAGTAAGTTGAATACGGAAGGCGTTCTGGCGGAAGCTAGATATTTTACTGATGGCTGACTTCTGACCTTAATGACCACAACAATTTTTTTTTTGCATAAGGCAGGCATTTGTGGCCTCCTTAAATTGAAAATAACAATGTTTCTAAAAGCACATTCACATCCAAACAGTTTTAAGTCTAGTGAAAAATTAAATTTGTATATGTGACAAATATGTGTTATGTTCCCTTTTGGCTTAAATGACATTTTAATTTGAGAAACATTTTATTATGTGAGAAGAAATAAAATACAAAGGAAATGCAGGAAGAAAAAGAATATGTGGAAATATGAGCAATGTGAAATAAATCATTAATGAACTTTTTTTGCCTGAGCCATCCGGTCATTATCACAAAATAAACCCTGACAGGCTGATCAGGACTCCAACAAGAAGCAGGATTAAATAGATTTCCTTGACTGACAATTCACATGGGCATTCTTTGGTTTCTGTCGATTAAACAGTATAACAACATTAAACCCCAATGGTTGTTTTGCAATGGTTGGACTTGTTACCAGGATTAAAAGTCTTTGTAAAGGCTAATCACTTAAAGCTCATTTTATTTTAAGGCTTTTCTAAAAGGTCTGTGCTTGCACAAATGCATGCTCATATGTATTGATTTTCACATCATCAGATTTTTGCTTTATGTATCAACTCAGTGGGACAACCGATGTGGAAATGTTATAAACTTGGGGAGTCATTAATAAATTTTATCATATAAACAATGCTTAGAAATGTGATAATTTATACAGCAGAACTCAAAGGATGGGCACACCTGCAAAGAATCAAGTTATGGACAATCCCAGTGGCTTTATTCTCAAAGAGGATGGAAGAAATTGCCACGATCTGAGTCATAATCTATAAAATGTAATATTTCTCAGGAATACTCTACTGATTATACTTGTGGTTGATATTACTTCTTGTGCTCCAAGTGTCCCGATACAACATTTCACTGTTTGTATCACTTACATTTTCCAGTGGGTATTTGTCAGTTTTAGCATGTTATCATTATGGAAGTCAGGGCCAACAAGTGACTTTCAATAATCAGTAAATAATTTGCAAGTCATTGAATCATTCACTCAACCAATTCTTTCAAAAACACTGATTCTGTTGTAGCTTCATTTAGAACTGTTTATATTGTTATATTGTATCTAAAATATAGGTTACATTTTTTTTAGATACTGCAGACATTTTAAAATGAGGATTCCGTAGTGTCTGTATATTTTATGGATTCTGTGCAAAAGCAGCGCTGCTTATGCCAGGAACCTCAACCAGGAAATATACTTTTATTTAATATTTGCATCATCTAAGTTTAATTTTATCCTCCGTTTTCAACCCAGGCTCATTGCAAAATTATATTACATTGCTTCTTGCATGTTTTGTGAACAGTTAAAAGTGAAGTCAAAGAGAAATGTCCAGTGAGAAGTGCTAAACGTGTGTTTAGCTGAAACTTATGAATGGGAATCTGGCAATGTTTTACAACCCCAAATCAGAAAAAGTTGGGACAGTATGGAAAACGCAAATAAAAAAAAAGGGAAGTGATTTCTAAATTTACTTTGACTTGTATTTCATTGCAGACACTATGAACACAACATATTTCATGTTTTGTCTGGTCAACTTCATGTAATTTGTAAATATGCATCCTGTCCTGTCATTCAGACCTGCAACACATTTAAAAAAAAGTTGGGACAGTAAAGCATTTACCACTTTGTAATGTTGCCATTCCTTTTCACAACACTTAAAAGACGTTTAGGGACTGAAGATACCAAGTGATGAAGTGTTTCAGGTGTAATTTTGTCCCATTCTTCCTGCAAACAAGTCTTAAGGTGGGCAACAGTACGGGGTCTTCGTTGTCGTATTTTGTGCTTCAAAATGCGCCACACATTCTCTATTGGAGACAGGTCGGGACTGCAGGCAGGCCAGTCAAGTACCCGTACCCTCTTCCTCCGCAGCCAGGACTTTGTAATGTGTGCAGAATGTGGTTTTGCATTGTCTTGTTGAAATATGCATGGACGTCCCAGGAAAAGATGTCTTCTTGAAGGCAGCATATTATGCTCCAAAATCTCTATGTACTTTTCAGCATTAATGGTGCCTTCACAGAAGTGCAAGTTACCTTTGCCAAGGGCACTGACACAACCCCATACCATGACAGACCCTGGCTTTTGGACTTGTTGCTGGTAACAGTCTGGATGATCCTTTTCTTCTTTGGTCCGGAGCACATGGCGTCCATTCCTCCCAAAAAATACCTGAAATACTGATTCATCTGACCACAGTACACGTTTCTACTGTGTGATAGTCCATCCCAGATGCCTCCGAGCCCAGAGAAGTCGACAGCGCTTCTGGACACTGTTAACCCCTTAACGCCTGAATTTATATAGCTGTATATAAAAAAAAAATTGTATGTGTGTTTTTGCCTTTTAGTAGATGGTAAATAATGTTGAGATTATCAATTTCACTTTTGCACAACAAATAAATAGAAATTTTGATATGTTGCAAATTTGCGACAACGGTCAATTTGGGGTGAATTTGGTATGTTGCAAATTTGCAACAGCAGGCATAATGGTCAATAATAAGATAACAAAAACACAGTAAAATAACAGTGAAAAAACAATGTTTTATTTATTCACCCTTTTTTAACTTATTTATTTATATAAATCTGCAACAGCAGGTATTCAATAAGAAGAATTATGACCACTTTCATGTCACCAACACAATATACACAAACGTTACTGTTAATAGGAAACATTGCATTCATTTGAATTGTAGATTGATTTGAATTGTAAATTAAGTTTTCAAATGTATGTTGCTGAACCTGAAAGAATGTGAGGGAATGCACAGAAGCAGTTCTTTGTACTATAACAATGTAACATAATGCTACTCCACTCTTTGATTATTTAAGGAGCAGGGGCTGTGAAACACCTCTTGGGTAGCCCCAGGGTTAACCTCCACACACACACACACACACACACACACGCGCGCGCACGCGCACACACATGCATGCATACATACATACACACACTCACGCACGCACGCACGCACACACACACACACGCGCATACATACAAACACACACATGCACATGCAGTTTGCGCTTTTACACGCTTGCCGTAAAACACGGAAGGTTTCATTCGGATCTGCATAAAAATAAATAGCTTTTGTATTCATATCCCAGCATGGTGTATCCCAGCATGGTGTCTGTATACAGACTATTGAAAATAACTAAGTAAAATACAAAGGATTACAAGATAAGCCGTCACGAAAAGCGTTTTTTATATTTCTATATAGCGCTGGTTAGCGGTCAGCATTAGGCTTATGGTCCACTGTCGCTAATATGCTACAAAGCTAAATATTACAATAACTTCAAAAATGCTTTTCACACATATTTCACCTCATTACATCGAGTGTATAAGCACACAATAAGCAGGTGAGTATTTGTTATCTTAGCACAACTTACCTTATATACACCTCAGGATCAAACTTTCCCGACTCATATCCATAACTTCGCGACCGGAGTAATCCTCGTGCGTAAACAGGGAATAAGTCCGTCACTTTGCGATCCACTAGAAACAAGTGCTTGTCGAAGGTTCATAGGTCCATAGCGAATATGCACTAACCGGCATTGGGGGAATGCAGACGCTATCTCGGCTGGTTGATTGAGTCAAACGGTATGTCGCATATTTATGACAGTGGGCGTTAAGGGGTTTTAACATAGGGCTCCCTTTTGGCACAGTACAGTTTTAACTGGCATTTGTGGATGTAACTACGTATTGTGGTACTTGACAAAGGTTTGCCAAAGTAGCCCTGAGCCCATGTGGTGATATCTCTTATAGATGAATGACGATTCTTGATGCAGTGCCGCCTGAGGGATCGGAGATCACGGTTGTTCAGCTTAGGCTTGCACCCTTGTCCTTTACGCACTGAAATTCCTCCAGATTCCTTGAATCTTTTAATTATGTTATGCACTGTTGAATGTGAAATATCCAAATCTCTTCCTATCTTTCTTTGAGGAACATTGTTTTGAAACATTTCAATAATTTTCTCACGTATTTGTTGGCAAATCTTTGCTCCTCTGCCCATCTTTGCTCCTAAAGGATTAGACCTTTCTTGGATGCTGCTTTTGTACCAAATCATAATTACAATCACCTGTTGACATCACCTGTTTCAAATCACATCATTATTTAACCACTTTTTTAAAAATGTTTTGCAGGGCTGAATGAGAGGAAAGGATGCATATTTACAAATGACATGAAGTTGACCAGACAAAACATGAAATATTTTGTGTTCATATTGTCTGCAATGAAATACAAATCAAAGTAAATTTAGAAATCACTTCTTTTGTTTTTTATTTGCGTTTTCCATACTGTCCCAACCTTTTCTGATTTGGGGTTGTACTACTTTGGCTGTTGTACATATTGCAGCAGTTCTATTGTGTTTGAAAATAACAAATAAATCCTAACCTAACTGACAGTGAACAAAAGCAAACATGCCATTTTAGCTTGCTATTGACAGTCTTTGAGCTGTTGTATTGTGACTTGTACTGGAGACTCTGCATTGCAAGTGCAATGCACGTGTAACAGTTGAGCTACTAAACAATATACATACAAAAGCCACATGGAGCTGGTTATGTGATGTAAATGTCAAAATGTATATTTTCAAATCATGCACAATGGTAAATGTGTTTTGAGGTCTTTACATAGCATTATGCAAGGAACTGTGCAAAAGTAAGTCTTTATTAATCAATGATCTGACCCATAATCATAATTTGTGTGAAAATGAATAAAAAGTTGTTGGTGGTTTACTGCCACCAGTGTTTTTGGAGTTTTGCAAAAATTTAGGTATAGAGCCATGTTTTTCCAATTCGCCTACGTGTCAGTTTTGTCTCATTATTGTTGCTGTAAAGACTACACAAATCCTTCATATCCTTATTTGTTTTTTAATTAACATGAAGTGTGTTTTGGAATAGAGTTAGCAGTCCACTGATTGACTCTTTCAGCTAAGGAGGGGATGAACCGTTCAAACACACGCTGTCATAAAACATTTCTGACTTGCCTACAGCTCTCTGATATGAAATTCAGCATTGCATGGTCCTATTTCAGTGCAGCCCAGATAACATGCACTAAAGACTCTCTTTAGCCAATCAGCCTCTCACAGACAACCTAAGCACTTAAGTGTGATTGTTTTGAAACCCAGTATGTAACCTCATTGTGAATTGTTGTGGTTGGACAAGAAACAGTGCTTGCAAAATAGTTTGGCTTACATCTACATTTCCCCATTCTGTCATTGTCCTGCTGAGATTAGTTTGATGCTTCAGTTCAGATGGAGCGTGAAGTTCTTTGTTGGGATATATTGGAGTTGTGTAATAGTTTCTGGAATGGTTGGGGGTGGCCTGTTTTGGTTGGTTTGAAATGTCACACTGGTGGAGAGTTAAACGGGGTAAACCACTGCATGTAATGATGTGGGCTTATTCGCTCTAACTTAACTGATCAGAGTGAAGACCACAAAGCTTGCTTCCTGTTGAAACTCAATGTGAATGGACAGATCACAGGGATTGCAGATGAAAGCGCTAGCATGGAGAGAATCGTGAGAACGGGATGTTGGGAAGAAGGGTGAGAGAGATGGTTGAAGTAAAGAGGGAAGATATCAAAGAAGGAGAAAGGAAGCCTGAGCAAAAATCTTTGAAAAGGCATGTGTTTTGCTTTATAGGATGATAAACACAGAGACATATGGTGTGTCCCAATTTACATACAATCCGTCCTAAATAGTATTCGAAAAGGGAATTAGCATGTCCCAAATCATAGTATGTTACTCCAACCCGCTCTCACTCCCAGGCGTCAAAATCTGAAGCATGGTCAAATGCCTTCTGTGTCACAATGAAGATACTAAAGGTACCCCTAGGCGTAATTTTTCGATGCAGGGTGCATCCATTGATTTCAATGAGAAACCTTTGGCGTCATACACAAACGCGTTGGACATGGAAATGTTATCGTCATGATGAAAGTATATATTGGGTTATGATTTTGCCATTATGACATGTTACCGAGTGTGATTCTCAGTTTAATCAAGCCAGCATTATTTTATTTACATTTATTTTATTTTTACGCTATTTAGACACGTTTTGAACCCAACCCCATCCCATCCCTAAATCCCATTTGTGTATTATATGATATAAAACACAGGATATAACAGGCAGATACGACTGCATGCACAATGTATTCAAAAAGTACAAATATTCCAAGTGTTCCGAGGCCAAACGATTGATTTGTGTGAAGAAAATACCCAAAATGCGTTCAGCGTCTCCATCCGCCGAAGATCATGCACACATTCAAATTTCAAAAATTGCCAACGAAGAAACGTTACGTCAGATTTCATAGTGAAATTGCATTGGCTCTCGTATGTCTCGTGACCAATTGCGTCATTATGTCAGCTTTGATTGTAGGGATGAAACGGTATGGAAATTTCACATCACGATTACAGTGACCCAAATTATCACGGTTATCAATATTATCACGGTTCCCTTTCGAGGGAACTCTCACTGCGTCTGGTTCAGACACTTGGGGGATACTCCCTAAGCACTAGCGAATCTGAAGTCCGTATAGAAACTAGTCCAATCTGATTGGTCGTGCGTGATGACGTCATCGTGACGGCGTACCCGGAAGTATAAAGGGCGAGCCGGCGCATTGAAACGGCAGTTATTGCTCTTCAGCATAGCGCTCTATGTCAAAAGTCTGTCTATTTACTGTTGTTTGTCCAGTGTGTGTGAGAAACAAAAAGAAAAAAAGAGAGATATGAGTGAGAGTGGTTACAGGCAGTGTGTGCATCCGTGCCCACGTTTCATCTCTGGGTCAGATGCACACTTGCTTTGTGTGCATTGTCTGGGCGTGGAGCATGCTCGGGCGGCTCTCGAGGGAGCCCGTGTGTGTGTTTGACCCGTGCGGTGGCTAAATTAAACATCAGTTGGCCACAAGAGGCGCCGGAGGTCCAGCCAACCAGTAGGCTGGATGACCGGTTCCTCTCTCGCCGGGTGCAAACACCTCGCCGGGGCTTGCCTTTCTTCCCGGATCTGCACACCGAGGTGTGTAGATCGTGGAAGAGACCCTTCTCCTCGCGAGTTTCCAATCCCCCTGTTTTGGACTATGCTAATGTCCTGGGGGCTCGCGAGGCGGGGTATGGGTCGATGACTCGGTGGAGGAGGCTCTCGCGAGCTATCTTTCGCCCGAGTCCGCATCGTCCCTCAAAGCCCCGGTATTGCCCACCAAGCCCTGTCGGGACACCTCATCCTTGGTGGGCAAGGCATATATGGCGGCTGGTCGGGCTGGTGGGTCCCTGCACACCCTTTCCATTCTGCAGGCCTACCAGGCCGACCTCCTTAAAGAGCTCGACGAGGGCGAGGGACCCTCTCCGGAGGATATTTTGGAGCTCCGGAAGGCTGCGGATTTGTCTCTCCGCGTCACCAAGGAGACGGCTCGTGCTGTCGGCCGGTCAATGGCTGCCTTGGTGACGGTGGAGAGACATTTATGGCTGAATTTGTCGGGGATGAAAGAGAAGGACAAGTCCTTCCTCTTAGACTCCCCGATTTCGCCTTCCGGCCTGTTTGGTGACGCGGTCGAGGCCGTGGTCGCCAAGCTCCGGGAGGCGAAGAGTCAGTCTGCGGCCTTCCGACAGTTCGTCCCTCGCCGCTCGGAGCCCGGGAGGGCGGCCCCAGCCGTCAGCTAGCTCCTCCCACCGTCAGCTGCAGAGGGAGAGCGTCGCCTCCAGAGCCCCTCCCCCGGGAGCTTGGCAACGGAGACGACGCTCTCTCCAGAAGACTCGCCAGCAGCCTTCCGCTCCTAGAGGTGATCTAAGGAGCGTGCTTCAGGCACGGAAGGCTGCTGGGAAGAAGCCCTAGCTGCGGCTGGGCTTCTAAGGGCGGTCCCCCCAGCAAAAGAGCAACCGAGGTTGTTTCTTCTGCAGCGCCCTGGGGAAATCGATGTGGAATCTAGCTCTTTCCCCACGCACATTCACAAAGTGCATGGATGCAGCTCTGGCTCCATTGAGACTCCAGGGCATCCGTGTACTGAATTATATCGACGACTGGCTCATATTGGCCCAGTCATACGATATGGCAGTTCGGCATCGAGATGTCGTTCTGGCCCATATAAAGTGCTTAAAGTGCTGGCCCATCAGGGCAATGTATGTCCCGGGGGTACAAATTCAGGGAGCAGACATCCTGTCGAGGCAGGGGCTGAGGCCCGGGGAGTGGCGACTCCACCCGGAGGTGGTGGAGGCCATATGTGAGAGGTTCGGCCCAGTGGAAGTGGACCTGTTTGCGTCTCGCGAGACGTCCCACTGTCCACTGTGGTTTTCCCTCACGCATCCAGCCCCACTGGGGTTGGATGCCATGGTTCAGACGTGGCCGAGGCTGCGTCTGTACGCATTCCCCCCGATTGCTCTGCTCCCGGGAGTTCTGGAGAGGGTCCGCCAACAGGGGGTCAGCCTACTTTTAGTAGCACCCCGTTGGCCGACGCGAGTTTGGTTCTCGGATATCATAGCGCTGCTGGCAGGTCCTCCATGGCAGATCCCTCTGAGGAGGGATCTCTTATCTCAGGCAGGGGGCTCAATATTTCACCCCCGGCCTGAGATTTGGAGTCTTTGGGTCTGGCCCTTGAGGGGGTCAGGTACCTAGAGACTGGCCTGTCGGCAGAGGTGATAGAGACCTTACTCGGCTCCAGGGCTCCATCTTTGAGGAGACTGTACAGCCCCAAGTGGTGAGCCACTTGGGGCAGGGAGAGTGAGGTGGATCCAGTTAACTGGCCGGTGGCTTCAGTGCTGGAGTTCCTCCGAGATCGCTTCTCTGCGGGTCCAACCCCGTCCACACTCAGGGTGTCCGTGGCTGCCATAAGGCTTTCCACACTCCTTTGGGTGATGGGCTTGGGTAGACACCATCTGGTTGTACAGTTCCCCTGTGGGGTTCGGTGGATGCGGCCTGTGGCTCGTTCCAGAGCTCCCAACCTGGGATCTGGCAGTGGTTCTCGAAGGCTGGCTGAGGCCCCCTTCGGACCATTGGAGTCGGATGAACCAGGGAACTTAGGATTGTTCAGTTCCTTGGTTCTTCAGGCATTACATCCCCCGCCTCACGTGACGGCGGAGTAAGATACCTTCACTGTGAAGCACTTTTGAGTGCTGGGGCTCAGTACAGCAGCGTCCAAGGTGAGACCTTTTGACCTGCTGTACGTGAGACCTTGACAGTAGTGGTTGGAAACCAAGAGGTTTCCCCCAGAGGGAATCTCTTTTGTATGATCAGGGTAACGCGCAGATGCCTTCGTTCCCTAGTTATATGGAAGAATCCTTGGTTTCTGTCCCAGGGGTCAGTGTTGGGAGCGTTCTGTTGCCGGGAAACCGTTTCAACAGAAGTCTCCCTCATTGGCTGGGGTGCCGAAGGCGCTTGGGTTTCCCTAGTCCTAGTTGTGCCCGGTCTCCGGCTTCACACTAGGGCAGGCACTACCCTCGGTAAGGCCCCAAGGGTCAGTGTTGGGAGCGTCCTGTTGCCGGGAAACCGTTTCAACAGACATCTCCCTCATTGGCTGGGTTTCCCTAGTCCTAGTTGTGCCCGGTCTCCGGCTTCACACTAGGGCAGGCACTACCCTCGGCAAGGTCCCAGGGCCAGTGTTGGGAGCGTCTTGTTGCCGGGAAACCGTTTCAACAGACGCCTCCCTTCATCGGCTGGGGCACGGAAGGAAAAGGAGTGGAGAAGTCTCCCTACGGTGCTGGCGCTAGGGTACTCAAGTCCTAGTTGTGCCCGGTCTCCGGTTTCACACTAGGGCAGGCGCTACCCTCGGTGTGGGCTAGTGGGTACTCGTTCCTCAAGTGTCTGAACCAGACGCAGTGAGAGTTCCCTCGAAAGGGAACTGCTCGGGTTACGACTGTAACCCTTGTTCCCTGAGTAGGGAACGAGCACTGCGTCTCGTCACCACACCTCGGCACGCCTGGAGCGCATGCTTCAGAGCAATAGCTGCCGTTTCAATGCGCCGGCTCGCCCTTTATACTTCCGGGTACGCCGTTACGATGACGTCATCACGCACGACCAATCAGATTGGACTAGTTTCTATACGGACTTCAGATTCGCTAGTGCTTAGGGAGTATCCCCCAAGTGTCTGAACCAGACGCAGTGCACGTTCCCTACTCAGGGAACAAGGGTTACAGTCGTAACCCGAGCAGTTTTCTTCAAATGAGACGAAAGTGTTAAAAAAAACAGATGCACACACTGAAAACATTTCAACAAGTTTTATATTTAAAAATCAACAAACAATAAATAAATAAAGCAGCTCTATGAGCTCTATCAAGCTCTATTTTAAGCTAGATTCTATTCTGTGGGATTTCCTTCCTTAAAATGGCCGTCGTCAATAGCAATGAATAACGCATAAATAATAATAATTTGGTGTAAATATAATATCTAATATTGTCTCTGTAAATATTTTCTCAAGCAATATTCTCAGCAGTGTTCAGCTATAACACATTTAAATCTAGCATATTTTGTGTAAGAGCCCAAACAGTATCCTAGTGAAATAATGCATATCCATATATTCATGATTTGACAGTTTATTTTATTATATATCAAAAATCCAAAAGGTGTGCATCATACCTGACACCTAGATGAACACTTTACAGCTGGTTTTATGACTAAGTCCTTCTCTTCAAATGCTATTGACGTTAGAAACATGTATACCAATCTTGTATGCAACTTTAGAGACGGTCCCTAAATTCACAAATCTCGAACGTCAAGCCGACTTTATGCCAGTCATATCAGATGCGCTGTGGCTCTGCTGTGTTTGTTTGAAACTATTGTCGCTGCTGAAATAGAACAAAAACAGTAAACCACTGTATGATGAACAAATCTCCTGTGTACATCGCACATTTTCAGTGAGTGAGAGCGCGCTCTGAACAAAACTCTGGCTAATCTGAATGCCTCTCTGATTATTATAAACACGTGTGGTTAGTTATAATGCGCAAAGCGATTATAACAGATGGCTTTTGAGAAGACTATAATTAGTTCAACCGCCAAAGTGGCTAGTGTGAGTGGTAGTAATACCAGACCTTTGTAAAAATATTATACAAAAAGAGAGAAAAAAAGGTATTATGGCGAGTGAGCAGAATTCACTAGATGTGTTCATCCCTGCCCTCATTTCATCACGGGTGGGGATACACATTCTATGTGTGTTGCCTGTTTGGGAGAGCAGCATGCTCAGGCAGCCCTCGAGGGGGCTGGTTGTGAGCACTGTGAGCAGCTACCATTAAGAACACTGCGCTCCTGCCGAGCATTCTTTGAGGAGGGTGCTTCGGATCGTGTTCCCCGCGGCTTGGGTCCCGCTGCTGCTGAGGCAGAGCGGCGACGTCAGTCGTGGGGTTTGCAAATGGATCTTACAGCGGGGTTTGAGACATCTTATCTCAGCCTTCACCTGTGAGATCCAGTGCCTCATCTCGGGGTCTGGAAGCCCGCCCTGCGGTTTCTTCCTCCCCAGGTGGGGCACCGGTGCTGCATCTATCCAGCTCTGATGAGGTTGATGTTGTTAGTATCGCTACTGATGACTCGCCAATTCAAAATACTCCAGCTAGTGAGGAGCTTATAGAGGTGCTCACAAGAGCGGTGGCCAAATTGCAAATTGACTGGCCATTGGAAAGGCAGGAGGCGCATCATAGAAGTAAATTAGATGAGCGCTTTCTGCCCTCTCGTGCAGCTCAGTCTCTGCGTTGGAGCTTGACATTTTTTCCAGACCTCCACACTGAGGTGTCAAGGTCCTGGAAGAAACCAGCATCATACCGTGTTTTTAGCCCTCAAACTTCCACTTACAGTAACATCGTGGGGCTAAAACAATACGGTTATGGGGAGATGCTGAGGGTAGAAGAGACGCTTGCAAGCCATCTCTCTCCCTCAGCTGCATCTTCCCTAAAAGCTCAGACATTACCCACCAAACCATTAAAAACTACATCAGCTTTGGTGGGTAAAGCTTACTCGGCGGCAGGTCAGGCTGCAGCGTGTCTGCACATGATGGCTATCGTCATCATGTGCATCGTGTCAAGGTCCCAGGGGCTGCTGCACAACAGCAGTCCAAGCCGAGTACTAGTTCTTCACACAGGGCATAACAGTAGCAGAGCGTCGCTTCCCATGCTCCTCCACAGAAAGAGTGGGCGGCGGGATGGTGCTCGCAGACGTCTTCGAGGGGAAGGGCTGATCTGTGGACAGTCATCATCTCCAAGAAGGCTTAGTCGAAAAAGTCCTGATGCCAATATCATCATGGCTGTGAGGGAAACCCCTTCCGAAGGGAAATGATGTTCACCTCTGCATACGGTGCCCTCAGGGGACCAAGCTGCTAACCCTGCCACAATGCCAGGGCGCAGATGGTCCCCGCGGAGGGACCGTTGTTCCCTGCCGGTGCGCCACTTCAGGGCACTGTTCTGGCTGTTCAGAGTGTACTAGAGGCCAGCCTCGAGAGGCTGGTACCCTTAGTAGGTTTTCTAGTAGAGTGGCAACGTCTACCAAATATATCTCGTTGGGTCCTACAGACAATAGAAAAGGGTACGCGATGCACTTCAGCAAACACCCACCCCCGTTCAAGGGAGTCCTACCCACAGTGGTAGGCACCGAGCATGCTCTGGTTATGTCACAGGAAGTAGAGACTTTGCTGCGAAAGGAGGCTATAGAAGGGGTTCCTCCTCCCAGAAGGGAGTCAGGGTTTTACAGCCGATACTTCATTGTGCCAAAGAAGGATGGAGGGTTGCGCCTGATATTAGATCTGCGCCTATTTAATCGTTCTCTAGGGAAGCTCAAGTTCAAAATTCTTACACTCAGACAGATTGTGTCACAGATCAGGTCCGAGGACTGGTTTGTGACCATAGATCTCAAAGATGCATACTTTCATGTATCCATCCTTCCACATCACAGGAGGTTTGCTTTCGGGGGAGAAGCTTATGATTTATCATTTCCTTTCGGTCTAGCACTGTCACCCCGCACTTTCACGAAGTGTGTGGATGCTGCTCTGGTGCCGCTGCGTCCTCAGGGCATCCGCATTCTCAATTACATCGACAATTGGTTGATATTAGCTCAGTCCAAGCAGATGGCGATTCAGCATTGAGATGTTGTTCTCGCTCACATGAAGAAGTTGGGGTTAAGACTAAACGCAAAGAAAAGTGTACTTTCTCCAGTTCAGAGGACCACTTATCTGGGCGTGGTCTGGGACTCGGTGGTGATGCAGGCTCATCTATCGCCTGCACGCATAGCATCAATACTCTCAGCAGTCAAAGAACCAAAGCTAGACCGGTCACTCACTGTCAATCAGTTCCAGTTCAGTTAGGTCAATCAATTAGGTCTGATGGCGACAGCATCCAACGTCATACCTTTTGGCCTGCTGAACATGAGACCATTACAGTGGTGGCTCAGAACCAAGGGGTTTTCCTCGAGGGGGAATCCATTGCGCATGATCAAAGTCACGCGGCGATGCCTTCGTGCTCTGGTGATGTAGAAAGATCCTCGGTTTCTGTCTCAAGGGCCGGTGTTGGGAGCTCAGAGCCGTCGCGTTACGCTAACGACGGATGCTTCCCTCACGGGTTGGGGAGACGGTCATGAGTGGCCGCTCGTCGCAAGGTCTATGGCGGGACCATCAGCTCTCAGAGACCATCCCCCCATCCAGAAATTTGGACACTGTGGGCTTGGCCCCTGAGTGGGCCCAGCTCGTAAGTGCAGGTCTCTCAACTGAGGTTGTGGAGACCATCCTTCACTCCAGAGCTCCGTCCACAAGGAAACTATATGCACTGAAGTGGAGGTTATTCACTTCATGGTGCAGAGATCGCCAGTTGGTCCCAGTTAATTGCCCGGTTGGTACAGTGCTGGAGTTCCTGCAGGATAGATTCTCAGCAGGTTTATCCCCCACCACATTAAAGGTGTACATTGCGGCCTTAGCTCCTTTGGGTGGGGTTTCTCTGGGGAGACACCCATTTATTACTTGTTTCCTTCTTGGCACTTTGAGGCTGAGGCCTGTAGTTCGTAAGAGGGTTCTGGCCTGGGATTTGGCCACTGTGTTTTCAGTCCCTCTCAGTGGTTCCCTCATGCTTGGAATTTGTGCATGGGGAAGGCATTTCTCAACCATAGGCCAGGTTATGTTCCCAAGGTTCCTACTAGTACTGTGAGTCCTATTGTGCTTCAGGTTTTATGAACTGGACGTTGGCTCTACTCCTGGGGCTCAAGTGGTTCGCAGTAGTGTGCGCTTCACATAGAGGTTTCACACATACGGTCACTTGTTCCTAAGGCGGCGTGGGTATTGCGTTCTCATGCCGTTTCAACGCAGCGCTAGTTCCTTTAAAAGGGAATGTCTCAGTTAAGTATGTAACCTTATTTCCCTGAAGAGGGAACGAGACGCTGCGTCGCCTTGCCATACTCACTATGTGCCCGTGATCGGCTTACTTCAGGCTTTTCGAAGCAAGTATCTGTTTGCCTTCGCGGGTGCTTTATAGTTTCTGGGTCTATGACGTCACCCGCCTATGATGTTCCGTCTTTCCATTGGACTGATTTCACACGTGCTTCATGACACAATCACACAGAGCATTCTTATGTTGTTTCGACGCAGCGTCTCGTTCCCTCTTCAGGGAACTACGGTTACATAAGTAACCGAGACGTCCACATGCACATTCGTAACCCGATTATGCTTAATGCATGTCATGTAAACACATTATCCCATTTTCCTTTCTCAGAGTAAGGTCATAAATGGCTATACAAAAAACCTACTTCTGTCTACTTACTAAAGTGCTCACGTGTGATATGTAATAGTAAAGCATCATTACTGTGGATTTAAGCGCATTCAGACAGATGTCCATAATTATTTAATTGAATATAAAATTCAACCCTCCAAAGAGGCTAGTGGGAATGAATGTGTCACATGCCACTGCCGAAATCCACCAGCATTTGGATGGTTGGAGGGTGTTAAAGTCCTGGGGTTTTTTTCCAGTTATTTACATTTACATTTAGATAACCATAATGACCCTGAACAAAATACCATGATATTACCAGCTGATACCATTACTGTACCACAGTAACACCACAGTAGGCTGATTTTAAATGTAAAAAAAAAAATGAACTACAGTAGTAGGCTATACTTTATCATAAGAAAAAGTCACTGATCTGCCACAACATTAAAACCACCTGCCTAATATCGTGTAGATCACCCTTGTGCTGCCAAAACAGCTCTGATGTGTCGAGGCATGTGCTCCACAAGAACTCTGAAAGTGTCCTGTGGTATCTGGCACTGAGGCATTAGCAGCAGATCCTTTGAGTCATGCAGATTGTGAGGTACGTCCACCGTGAATTGGATTTGTTGGTCTAGCACATCCAATAGATGCTCATTCGAATTGAGATCTGGGGAAATTGGAAGCCAACCCTACACCACTTTTTGTCATATTCCTGCTGAGTGCATTATCCTGCTGAAGGGGGTGTGCATGTTTCTGCAACAATTTTTAGGTGGTACAAAGTAGCATCCTCAGGACCCAAGGTTTCCCAGCTTCTTTTTTTTGTAAGAGAAATACAGTTTAACACAAATGCAAATTCAATATACATAAGCGCTAAGATCTATTTGAAAAAAAAAAACCCCACTCATCTCCACTACAAATAGGAAAAAGAGGCTACAATTTGCACGAGCTCACCAAAATTGGACAGTTGAAGACTGGAAAAATGTTGCCTGGTCTGATGAGTCTCGATTTCTGTTGAGACATTCAGATTGGTAGAGTCAGAATTTGGCGTAAACAGAATGAGAACATGGATCCATCATGCCTTGTTACCACTGTGCAGGCTGGTGGTGGTGGTGTAATGGTGTGGGGGATGTTTTCTTGGCACACTTTAGGCCCCTTAGTGCCAATTTGGCATCGTTTAAATGCCACGGCCTTCCTGAGCATTGTTTCTGACCATGTCCATCCTTTTATGATCACCATGTACCCATCCTCTGATGGCTACTTCCAGCAGGATAATGCACCATGTCACAAAGCTCGAATCATTTGAAATTGGTTTCTTGAACATGACAATGAGTTCACTGTACTAAAATGGCCCCCACAGTACTTAGACTGGTACCTAACAAAAATGCTTATTTTAAAGAAATACGTCAGATGGACTTAGAGGCTTTTGCTTCTGAAGTCTTCATATATATATATATATATATATATATATATATATATATATATATATATATATATATATATATATATATATATATATATATATATATATATATTGGTCCAGGTAATTAGATTCCAGTGGTCTGCTGAGTGATCAGCAGCATGGACAAGGGTTGGTGGAGAAAATGAAAAAAATTTTTTTTAAAAAAGATTCTCTTTTAAGTTCCTTCATATTTCAATTTAAAATTGATCATCTTATATAAGGGCATGTGGAAATGAGACTGCACAGTTTGACGTGTCTAAGGAGAGAGTGAAATAAATCAAGGATAGATTTAAAGAGGCACAAAGTGACTTAGCAAGGAAGTAAAACAAGCTGCAGAGGGTTTGATTATTCTGTTTGAATAACAGAGCAACTTCTCTCTTCCTCTTTGTGAATTGAATTGATGATAAACAAACCGTTGAGCCAGAGGGAATCCCTACAGCACATTGGGTTTTCATGTTTTATGGGGACTTTCCATAGACATAATGATTTTTATACCGTACAAACTGTATGTTCTATCCCCTACTCCTACTCCTACCCTAACACTACACATCACATAACACTTTATGCATGTTTACATTTTCAGACATTATTTAGTATGATTTATAAGCTGTTTTCCACATGTAGACCAAACAATGTCCCCAAAAGGGCAAAGATTTGTGGTATTTCCATTTTGTCCTCATAGCGTAGGGAATACCTGACACACACACACACACACACACACACACACACACACACACACACACACACACACACACACACACACACACACACACACACACACACACACACACACACACACACACACACACACACACACACACACACACACACACACACACACACACACACACACACACACACACACAGGTGGGGAGTTTGGTCCCCCACAATATAGGCAAGACATGACCCACACACTGAACTATATCATACTAATTAAAAAAACGGGCTAGAGAGTGTGTGAACAATGCATGTTAACAGAATAACACAACCACTTCTCAATCACAAAAATACACTTTACGTAAACACAAGTTTACGTAAACAGAAGTGTGTAATTTCTTCATCATTAGTGTGACCAAGTGGAATAGCAAAAAATAAAAAATAACAAACTCTTCTCCAATTGAACGGAGTATCCCCATCTGTCCTCCATTGGTCAGTCAAACAGATTTCCTCTACTCAATCGCATCACTGGCTGAGTGAATGTTTCTGTATTTAGTTTTTAATGCTTTTAAAATACGTATCTGATGCTCAAGAAGGCTGCATTTATTTGATCAAATAAATAGTCAAAATGGTAATATTGTGAACTATTATTACAACTTAAAAATATATATTTTAATATATTTAAAACATTTATTTATTCCTGTGATGTCAAAGCTTTTCACATGGAGCCAATTTGAGGACAATTTTGGAACAAAGAACAGCTAAATAAATCCACGCACAAACACAAACATTAAACATAATAGTGACAACAGACATGGACACTGACTGCAGCACACAAAAACACTCTAATTGAAACATAATAATAATAATAATAAATATAGCTGCAAGCAGCAATACCGGGGCCAAGCGCAAAGAAGAAGACAAGACATGCCAAAATGGCTGGCAATGTCAGATCAACTGCAGCAATGAACAATTAAAGACCTATTAAGGTGATTTTAGGCAAAATAGCTGTAAAAAGATAAATACAGTCAATAATAATGATTCAATGATTTATCACTTTCACCCAATAGGTGGCATAGTTACAAAATTGATGTGGTGTGGTCAGAATAAGGGAACAATGACACTTGCAAAGATTGGTGTCAATATATCAAAGCAGGGTGTCAAGATAGTGTCAATATGTCATTGCAGAGATAAAGCCTCAAGAGGCCTTTTCATTCTAAGTATGGACCACATGGCGGTGCTGTTTTGAAACCTTTTAAGTAGCTTAAAGGCATGGTGCTGATGGCACATACCAAGTTTCGTAATGATACAACAATTTATTTGTAAAGTGTAGCATTTTATATCATAATACTGCATTGTAGTCAATGGGAATTTCATGTTTTGTTCAATTATAGCGCCACCAAGTGGCACAATCCTACCATTTTTTATATGTCTTCGGAGTGAGCCCATACATGTCTGTGTCAATGTTGGTGAAAATATCTTGTTTCGTTTTGGAGTTATGGACATTTATATGAAAAAACACATGAAAAATGACTGACACCTGACTTTGATTTTGATTTTGATTTTACACCCCCTTACTGTCAATATTTTGACATTTGGGCATTAGTGTTAAGCTATCGACCTATGTTTTCGAACTTCTGACGCTGGTTTCGTCTCGATCGGACTAGTGGTTTCGAAGATATCAGCTAATGTTTTTAAAGCGCTAAATTACAACGCTGCACAAACCAAATGCCGAAACCTAGCAAGTCTGGTATTGTTGGACTCGGTGAGGATTCAGGAGACTAAAAAAGTTAGTCCCATGAAAATAAGTCAACCCCACCCAGAGTTATAAGCATTTGGGGAAAAAAATTATCCACTAGATGGCGCTGTTTCAAAACTTCTTGGGCTCATTCAGGGCATTGTGTTAATGACCTAAACCGAGTTTCGTAACAATCCGTTCATGCGTTCATATAATACAGCATTTTAGCACATAATTCAAATTGGCCGACACCCAAAATGGCCGATATGGTACAATTGAATATCAGATGACTCGGCATGCCGTCCTGAATCTAACGAGACCACTTTTATGATTTTTGGACAAACGGTTCAAAAGTTATCAGCAAAAACAGCCATTTTTTGTATCTCCGGACCAGTAGGTGGCGCTGTGCCGAAACGCTGCATGTTGCCTCAGGTCATGCTTGTGATGACATGTACCAAGTTTGGTTTGAATACGATAAAGCGTTGCGGAGATATTGCCTTATGAGTGTTTTTGCAACCGCTACGTAAAATTTGTTTGCGCGTTTATCGAAAACAATTTGACAAATCAACTTGATTTGTAAGATTTTTTGTCAGCATGGTCTGAAGATGATCTGGTTCAATTTTCGTGCAAATCGGATGAACCGTCTAGGACGAGTTCGCAAAAGTAGGTTTTTCGGAAAATTCAAAATGGCGGGAAAATTTTCATGACGGAAAATGACGTCATATGGTGCAATCCAATCGGCTTGAGCTCAGGAATCAGAGGAAAAAATAATTTTGTTTCTAGCCCTTATGGTTCAAAAGTTATTAGCATAAACTTGAGTGCAAATTCGGACAGGTGGTGGCGCTAGAGTGATTGAGTTAGAGACTCAAAATTTGCTATGCTGACATTTCAGACTGTCCTCTATTAGTGTGCCAAATTTCACAACTTTTTACCATACGGTTCTATGGGCTGCCATAGACTTTGTGGCGGAAGAATAATAATAATAAGAACGGGAACGGTTTCAATAGGTGCCTACGCACCTACGGTGCTTGGCCCCTAATAATAATAATAATAATTTGTTACATTTCTATAGCGCTTTTCTAGGCACTCAAAGCGCTTTACATGGAAGGGGGGAATCTCCTCAACCACCACCAATGACCATATAGACCTGTTTTGCTATACTCTCACATAAAAACACATATAAAACCTGTGAATTTACTCCATATTCCTAAGCTTCTACACTATCAATGTGACATTACATGACACAAGAAACCCTGTGCCAGCTGAAACACACTCACTAAACACACTTCAGCATGCCATGTTACATAAGCAATGAGCAAATCCGTATAATCCTAACACAACAGATTTCTAGAGCAGAATCATTCTGAGCAAAACTGAAAATGTGAGATTATAAACCTTCGTGCAAAGTGAACACATTGACCTCAGATAGAAAAGAAAAATCACAATCTGTTTTTAGTATCTTAAATGTAGACAGCAAAAAAGTAAATGAAGAGCAAATAAAAAAATAAAAGAGCTGCTTCTCAGATTTTTGTCCTGTAAAAAGATCCTAGTAACCTCATGTCTCCACTAGAGTTTCAGAAGAGATCTCAGAGATGTTTTATACTGTGTTTAGCTTTGCCAAGCCCTCAAATTGGTTTTGACACACTCAAGAACCAATGCCTGGTGGATTGATAAGAGACTGGTTGGTCTCATAAGATCCACAATGAGTGTGGAAATCATGTTAACTGTGACTAATGAAAGTTTCCACGTCTCCATTTGAAGCTTTTAGCTGAAATACAAAAAACATTTAAATGCTTTTTTTTGTGGACTGCAAATCAAAATCACAACTCCAACAAACAACAGAACATGAGTTTATATTTGAAGAAATCCTGCGTGTGTGTGTGTGTGTATGTGGGTTAAGTTTGTCCAGACTGTGGACAGTCCACAACAGCTTGTTGTAAATCCAGTGAGAGGTGGGGTCACACTGGTTACATGAGATTACAGGCATCCTAATCGGGATTGGACGATTCTGGTATCTGTAATCAAATCCTCAGATCAGATGCAAATAGGCTCTTTCTCTTTCTTCACCTCTGCTGTCTCGAATGGGTAGAGTGTGATTCTTCGCACTCATCATGAACCATGAAGCTCAGAACATTAAAACATGTGTGCGTTGCCAAACAGTATATGATCAGTCTCTATCAGTCAGTCATATTGCTGTTGGGCGCAGGCTTGTTCACAATTCAGAATTGAATAAAGAATGACTCCTGAATTCCAATTCAATTCTTGAATTTGAATTTATGTCAAAAACAGGAATTAAAGGAAGCAGATTTGAAATTCAGTAAAAATTCAAAGAAATTCATATTTTCATATTACATATTTTAAGTGAAGTGTTTAACAATGAAGCTTTATGTCAGATATGATTGCATTGCATATTGTATAAATTATATTAGTTTGAACTACTTGTACAGATTACATTAACAGGAAATGTTTTCCCCCAGCAATGAATGTTAATAGCTCTAGTCACAGAACAAATAATTACGTTTGATTTATTGTAATTGTAGTTTTGTGGAACATGATAGAACATTTGAAGAGCTATTGATAATTAGATTGAGATTGAAATTGAGATTGAGTTTTGCATTGGAACGAATGATAACTGCATTTACAACGACTTTGTGTTATTTGATTACTTTGAAATGAAAATAACATTGGAACAAAACTAATTAAACAACATTGAGGGGGTAATTTATTTCAATAATTTGATCATTATCTATATTTTAGAACAACATGTATGCATGGTTGAGGAGTGGCTAGTTGCGTGTAATGAAATTATGTTCTTAAAGGGTTAGTTCACCCAAAATTGAAAATAAAGTCAGTAATTACTCACCCTCATGTTGTTCCAACCATGTAAGACCTTCGTTCATCTTCGGAACATAATTTAGTATATTTTTGATGAAATCTGAGAGCTGTCTCACTCCTCCATAGGCTTTCAGAGGGAATGAAACTTGATGGCCCAGAATAGTAAGTAAAAACGTCATTTAAGGAGTCCAAATGACTACAGTGGCTCTGTATTAAGTCTATCATGCGACGAAAATACTTTTTGAGCGGAAAACAACAAAAATAACGACTTTATCATGTATTTATTTATTTATTTTAGTTCTCTCTTCTGTCAGATTTGCATTTGGAGATGTGTGCTCAGAACTTCTATATAGAAGTAACCTCATTGGTATAGAGTGCCACAGTAGGGTTCTGGAAGTAAAAATATCATTCATTTTCTCTACAGAGATATAAGCCTTTTAAGACAGATATAAGAGAGACCTGAGCTCAGAGATTTAAAGAGATGATGTATGCTTCTGCAAAAGTCAGTAAGATTTTACCATTTAAAATAATAATAACCATGTTTGATAGCACAATTCCCAAGACAGAGCGGTTGATGTTACCCCTGCTGAAAATTCTGGTTCAGGCTGGTTTATGCTGGATAGTGTTAGTATAGTGCTGGTCTTGTTGGTGAACCAGCGTAATCATGTTCTCCAGCAAAACAGAGATAGAGACCTGCAGAGTTTGATTGTGAGTGGACAGCTGTCTGTATGCAAGTAGTGTTTTGGGGACAAGCATTTTTTTTTTTGCTTTCACATTCCTATGTTTAACACATTAATGATGCAAAGGAAAAAACAATTTAATATTAAAACATATGATTTATGTAATATTTAACTTGTTTTTTTTTTGTAATATGTACTTGTTATTTATTTTGCTCCCTCTGATGAAAGTAGAACTGACCATCTTAATTGTTTTAGTTATGGGTAACTTATTAATCAATGTCATCTGAACAACAAAGAAAATATTTAAACTGGTAAAACATTTAAAAGAATTTGTGTCCTGTTTCAAAGGATCTGTACACAAATCAGTTAAAAAGAGATTGTGCACATCACAAAACAAAAGATTTTTAAAATAATTTAAATATATAAAAAAGAAAAATGCCAAATAGTAGAGCTCTTTCAATGGTACAGTTAATAACTTGATTATGAAAGTTCAAAATAGAACCTTGTTTTAAAATACTTTTATGCTCCTTTGGAAACTGACATGTCAAAATTCAGCAGTCCTTCACTGATTCCAAAAAGTACACATGTAAAAGTTGTCACTGCAGTCAGGAGCATGCATATTATAGATAACGTCTCGGTTACGTATGGTAACCCTCGTTCCCTGAAGGAGGAAACGGAAACGTACGTCGGACGTCACCGATGAATTGGGATCACTTCAGGGAGCCCCTATCAGCTTCGAGATATAGAGAACAGGCCAATGGGCCATTGGTCGTGCGAGATTTGCATCTTTTACGTACGAGATTTACGTACGTCGGACGTCACAGACGAATTGGGATCCCTTTGGAAAACGCCACAGTTACTACCACTTCCAGCGCCCAGCGATGAGACCCTCAGACCCCGTCTGTTAGCAGGCGGGGAAAATCACGCAGGGAGAGTCAAAAAAGCTGCTGTTCAACAAGACCCATTCAGCTGACTTTATTGGATAAAGCTGGGAAAGCGTGCCCGTGCAGGCCGCTGCGGAAGCCACATCATGCCCAGAGGGAGTTACCATGTGGAGATTACACGTATGGGCTGGCCGTGGGCAGCACAACATACGGAAGTCCCAGGGGTGGCTCCAGCCATTAGCGGTGGGGGAACAACACCTTACTGATAAAGACACGGGCTCACCGTAGGGAGCCGTACCGTGGAAGAATACACACATGGGACCGCCGTGGGGGTCACAACATATGGAACCCAGCCTAACACCCGTTCCACCAATGCATACAAATGTTAGACCTGGCGTTAGACCACATCCGACTGCCGCGGATAACGGAGGACTCAACAGGGTTTGCCGTTCTGGGGAACTCAACTGGAGCGGTTAGCGCATGCATCCGGTCCCTAAGGAGGGGAATGGCGCAGCAAGCCGACACAAGAACGGGCATTCCGGTGTTACTGACTATGGGAAGTGAGCACACAGGAAGATACCGGCTCTACACGAAGGCTATAGAATCTAGCGAACGTGTTAGGTGTCGCCCAGCCCGCAGCTCTGCAAATATCTGTCAGCGAGGCACCGAGAGCCAGCGCCCAGGAAGAAGCAACACCCCTGGTGGAGTGAGCTCTTAACCCGAGCGGGCAGGGCACGTCTTGGGATTCATACGCCAAGACAATGGCATCCACTATCCAGTGGGCCATCCTCTGCTTGGAGACAGCCTTTCCCTTCTGCTGTCCTCCATAACAGACGAAGAGCTGCTCTGAGGTCCTGAAGCTTTGCCACGTAAGTCCGGAGAGCACGGACGGGACAGAGAAAAGCTAGGGCTGGGTCTGCCCCCTCCGAAGGCAGCACTTGCAGGCAAAGGGCGCTCTCTGCATTGCGGTTAGCACCAGAGACAAGTCCCAAGAGGGTAAAGAGGGAGGGTGAGGCGGATTTAGTCTCCTCGCCCCCCTCAGGAACCTGACGATCAAATCGTGCTTACCTAAGGACTTTCCATCTACTAGATCATGATTAGCGGCGATAGCGGCGATAACGGCAACATAGACTTTGAGGGTGGAGGGAGACAGCCTTCGCTCCAACCCATCTCAGCACGGAACTGATCGAACACCTTCGGGGGTCTTCTCGGCGAGAAGAGCACCAATCGACGAACAGGTTCCACTTCAACGCATAAAGGCGCCTCGTAGAGGGGGCTCTGGCGGAAGTGATGGTGTCAACTACCACTTGCGGTAGGTCACCTAGAACCTCCGTGTCCCGTCCAGGTACCAAACATGGAGTTTCCAGAGGTCCGGACGCGGGTGCCAAGGGTGCCGCGTCTCTGAGTCAGGAGGTTCTTCCTCAGAGGAATGGGCCCAGGAGGTGCTGTAGCGAGGAGCACTAGTTCCGGGAACCAAGTCCGGTTGGGCCAATACGGAGCGACAAACAGGACTTGCTCCTTGTCCTCCCTGACCTTGCACAGTGTCTGTGTGAGAAGGCTCACTGGGGGGGAAACGCATATTTGCGTAGGCCCCGTGGCCGGCTGTGTGCCAGGGCATCCGAGCCGAGGGTCCCCTCGATCAGGGAATAGAACCACTGGCAATGGGTCGTGTCCGGGGCGGCAAACAGGTCTACCTGTGCGGACCCGAAGCGACTCCATATCAGCTGGACCACCTGGGGATGGAGTCTCCACTCTCCCGGGAGCACTGGCTGTCGTGAGAGCTCGTCGGCTGTACGATTGAGCAGGTCCGGAATGTGAATGGCATGAAGCGACCTCAGATGCTTCTGACTCCATAAGAGGAAATGGTGGGCGAGTTGTGACATGCGACGAGAGCGTAGACCACCCTATTTGTTGATGTACGCAACGGTCGCAGTGTTGTCCGTATGGACCAGAACGTGCTTGCCTCTGAGCGGCACTTTGAAGCGGCTGAGTGCAAGACGAACTGCTAACAACTCGAGGCAATTGATATGCCATTACAGTTGAGGCCCCGTCCACAGACCCGAAACAAGCCCGTTGTACGTGGCACCACAGCCGGTAGATGAGGCATCCATGGAGACAACAGCATGCAGGAATTCCTGCCCGTAGAAACGAAGGTGTCCGACCACAGGCTGAAGGTTTGGCGGCACCTCGGAGTCAATTGGACGCGGAGGGTCCGCTATGCCACGCCCACTTCGGGACTCGGTCATGTAGCCAGCATTGAAGCGGTCTCAAATGAAGCAATCCGAGCGGCGTTACTGCGGCTGCGGATGCCATATGCCCCAGGAGCCTCTGAAAGTGTTTCAGTGGTGCCGCTGTCCTGCCTTTGAATGAATTCAAGTAGTTCAAACACTGACTGGACGCGCTCCTCTGTGAGGCGTACTGTCATGGCGACCAAGTCTATCTCCATACCGAGAAAAGAGATCCTCTGTGTGGGACAGAGTTTGCTCTTCTCCCAGTGGACCCGAAGCCCCAACTGGCTGAGGTGACTGAGCACCATGTCCCTGTGTTCGCACAACTGCTCCCGCGACTGGGCAAGGATCAGCCAGTCGTTGAGATAGTTGAGAATGCGAACACCACGCTCTCTCATGGGAGCAATGGCCGCCTCCGCGACCTTCGCAAAGACACGGGGCGACAGGAACAGGCCAAAGGGTAAGACACGGTACTGATAAGCCCATCCCTCGAACGCGAAGCACAGAAATGGCCTGTGTCGAGGGATAATCGAGACATGAAAGTACGCGTCCTTCAGGTCGATCGCTGCAAACCAATCTTGATGGTCTGATGATACGGAGGAGCCACCGAGACGGGCTGGGAAGTGCTAGCCAGGCTCCTAGAGACCGTGCAAGGGGGATCAATGGCACCACAAACGTACCTGCAGCGGGGCAGCGAAGCGGCATGCAGGGATCCATCTCGGACAGCATGGGGGCAGTCCGGAGTGGGGTCTGAGTGTGCTGTGCAACACTACCTGCTTCCGCTGAGGGGATGCGAGTGTGGGAAGGCCGCTTGTGCGCTCCCACAGCCGGCACCCCCTGCTGGCGATTTGGAGAGGCACCAGAGGCTGACAAGGCATGGGAGCGGTGTACACCGCCAAGCGCGCTCTCCAAATGAAGGAGGGGCTGAGCGTGGCAAGGCTTTGTGGCACTGCACATGGTCTGCCTCACCTCCTTCCTCAGCGGGGAACAAGAGCGGCGAGGCATTGTTGTCCACGCACCACTGAGAAGAGGGGAATGAGAGTGGCGAGGCTTTGTAGCGTCACACACACTGCCATTCTCGCCCTCTTGTGAGGAGGGGAATGAGAGCGGCGAGGCTTTGTAGCGTCAAACGCTGCCATTCCTAAACTCCCGAGACCCAGAGGTATTGGAACTGCTCTTGTTTTTTTTTGTTTGTTTTTTGGGTACCACTGGCTGTTTTTAACACCAGTGGCGGAACAGAATTACTAATGGTTTTCCACCCGGCCCTCCTCCGGGGGAAGAACAGTTCCTGACCAAATCTTGGTCAATGGTGTTTCTGGACCAGGGTGGACATCGTCTAGCCAAGGGCCAGCGCTGTGAGCAGCTCAACCTCGGCTCAGAACTACCCTCGTGCACTAAGCAGGGCGGAGGTGGCTTGCAAGTGGCACTGTCACCCCACTGATGAGGGTAGTGAGAGTTATACAGATTATGGCCCTATTGGTGTTCCATATTTTGGCACCAATAGTTCCACAATGCCAAAGTCTTCCAATGCACATCCGGCAAAAGGCAAGGGGCAGCATGGTCCAAAATGGTTGTAGCTAGTCTCTTAATGAGCCATGGGTGTGTTTTGGGCATAACGTGCAATAAACCAATCAGAGTCTAATCTCGAATTCACTTTAAAAGCCAGTTGCCCTTGCACCATGGCGGATTCGCTATTTACATGATGGAACCTGATAAGTCAGTTTAAATACATGTTTGTATTGCCACGATTGGTTAAAAATAGCCAATTTAATTTGTCATTACTGCAAATAGGTAATTTTGATACATGCAATAACCATCCATTATGACATGTAGACATTTTTATTATTGTATTTATTATTATTTTATTATTGTATACAGGCGCATATTACTAACACATAAAAAAATGCTGCGCTATTGACTTTAGACCAGGTTTTTGTTAGTCAATGGCGCAGTCGTTTTCAGTTGCCTCAAAATAGCAATGCGCCAACAATGCACATGAAAACACCTCGATTTCAGACCAGCACACCCATGGGTGAACAGATGGGCACAAGTGCATTTGCTAATTAAACAACCTGGCGCTGGATATGAAAATTATAACTGCATCAGGTTGAAACTAGCAAAAAACACTTGCCTGGCATCGCATTGCGCCGGGTGTATGATATGACCCATTGATTTGCAGTTTATTTCAACTAAGGCTGTGTCAGTTGTTGCTGTGTTTCTGCTTGTCTCTTTTTTTTCTGTTCTTTTTGTTCCTCTTATCTTCAGCGATTCTGCTTCTTAACCGCAGGTGTCATCATGAATGGTCAATCATAAATTGTATACTGAATCTACTTTATTTCACTAACTGCAACACTGCTTCAGTTTTACTTTTAATCTCATTAGATTCGGGCCATATATGAAAATTGAGCAGTGTTCATTCAACACTGAGAATTTTGCTGTGTACAAGTAAACATGTAACCTGCAACATGCGTTATCTATATTAAACAAAGACGTGATATGTAACACGTGATATGTCTTGCTGGGATGATACCAGCACTCAAAAGATAACATATGGTCCACCAGCACAACAGCATCTCATGCTGGGGACCAGCAAACCAGCAACCAGTATCTCATGCTGGTCCCAGCATGCAAAACTTTTGCTGGTGAACACCAATGCTACAAGTCAAAAGTTTTATATTGTACTGTCATTTCTGATTGGTCATAGGGTTAGGGTTAGGGTTATGGTGGGTTAGGGGTAGGGTGCTTCATAGGATGAGTAGTTAATTATCTCTCTTAAAGTAATTTTCATAGTCCTGTAACTATGTACCATTTTCAATGTTATGAGGTTGTGATTCATCTCAAAGCTAGTTTGTTTGGTAGAAAGTGTAGAATGTGTAAATGGAGAATATGAATCTGAAAAATACTTTCAGAATGATCTTTGTAATGCTCCATTGGTGAGGAATGAAATGTGTCAGCTGCTGTCTTCAGCTTTTTTCTAGTCGTCTTGTGGCATCTTCTTTCAATAGTTCATGAGAAATGTAACTATTTCAAGAGATGGCGATTTCATATGAATTCGTAAGATTTGATTTGTATGAAAACATATAATTTTAAGATAAATAAGCAAGAAGGTCCACATCTAAACCTAGCCTTCACCGGGGTATAAGCAGATCGTACGAAAACTTAAAAATGAGATCATACGAATTAGCCACCAATTCACCAAAATGTAAAATAGTTATAAATTGCCAGTGTGTTGTCACACCTGGATCCCATTGACTGCCCGCACACAAGCCAACGAGACTGCGCCTCTGGGACACGCAGCAGTAAAAAACAATTACATCCAGGCCGTTTATACAACCCTCCCGCTAATATCCTGAACACACACATATAAACAAACTCAAACAGTATGCTCTGACCCAAAGTTCTGAGTTACATGATATATTGTTCAAAACTATAATCCACTTTAATAATACTGTGACCAGCAGTTATCTGCATAAGGTAAACAGGCTGTATTATGGCTCACAATGTTTTCCCAAACTCTGCATCTGGCTGTGTTTAGCACAAAGAGGTGATGGTTTTAACAGACTTCTGTGACATGTTAAAGGTGCCGAGAGGACCTTTGAATCTTTGCAAGCTTTTACTAAACTTTTTAATGCACTGCAGATGCTGATGGCGGCTAATAACCGTGTGCCAGAGGATAATGTATTTGATGCCAATGCCGTGCCAATTTGTCTAAGATGAAACCATGGTCCAAATTTGCAATAAATCTCATCAACTCTGCAAAACTTAATGGCTACATAGTTGCTGACAACGAGTAAAAGCAAGACGACTTGTGAGGGTGGTAAAGCCAAAATTCTATATATACAACGCATAAATAATGAAGTTTAAAAAGGTTTATAATATATGATTATGTGTAAATGCCCATTTTAAATGGATAGTTTATCCCAAAAATTTCTTTTTTTCAAATTGTCAAATTTACTCACCCTCATGCTGTTCCAAACCTTTATGAATTTCTTTCGGTAACACTTTAGAATAATGGTCCATCATTAATAAGTAACTATGCAGGAAGTAATACAGGACTAATGAGTAGTACAACATTAACACTTCAGCTACTACTACTAACTAATATAGAAACAAGCTGAACTAATCAGTAAGTATTATAGAATTTAGTAGATAGTTCCTTGTTAAGTAATCAATAATTACTGAATGAGATTAGCATCATTAATAACTATTAACTAACTGACAAATTATAAAGAACATTATTGTGTGTCTGAGATGTAATAAGTCATTTTTTTTACTAGAGTAAAATGCATCACTAGTTACTCAAGTGTTACCTAGTCACTAAGCAGGAACTACTAGTGATCTGGACCATTATTTTAAAGTGAAAAAGTTGTTTTTCACTTTAAAATAATGGTCCAGATCACTAGTAGTTCCTGCGTAGTGACTAGGTAACACATTTTATCACCACGTTGAGAGTAAAAAAAGACACTTTCTCACATCTCAGACACATTAATGTTGTGATTAGTTATTAATTATTAATAATTTGTCATAGTTACCTACTAGTTCTTAGTGATGCCAATCTCCTTTAGTAATTATTTATTACCTAATAAGGAACTATCTTAGTCCTGAATTCGATATTACTTACTGATTAGTTCAGCTTGTTTCTATATTAGTTAATAGTAGTAGCTGAAGTGTTAATGTAGTACTACTCATTTCCTCCTGCATAGTTACTTATTAATGACAGACCATTATTCTAAAGTGTTACCTTTCTTTCTTCTGTTGAACACAAAATATATTTTAAAGAATGTTGGTAACCAGACAGTTGACCGTAGTCATTGACTTCCATAGTATTTTTTTCCTACTATATATAGAAGGCAATGGCTACCGTCAACTGTTTGATTACCAACATTCTTTAAAATATCTTCTTATGTGTTCAACAGAAGAAAGACATTCATATACGTTTAGAAAAACATGAGGGTGAGTAGCCTAAGTGATGACAAAAAAATTTTGGGTTATCCATCCCATTAAAATGAAATTAAATACTTAAAAATTAAATGTATTTGATTTTTTGTGGAACTTGCTAGAATCAAACCTAAACTTAGATGTATTCAAAGGAATGATACATCTGTCATCAGTGCATATACAATTTTTAAAACATACAATAGTTTAAAACTAATATTGTAAAACAGATAGTTCTGACTTAAAATAGCCAACACCTGTGACACACCTGTGACTGCATATCAGAAAGAGGCAAGGTGCGATGTTGTTCAGCAAGAACAAACAACCAAATTATAGGTTGTGCCAAATAGCTAATAACACTGTTCATCATGGTCTTAACTTATTTGGAACATGCTCTGTTGTGTTGCTGCCATGGGAACTAAAATAACAAAATTAAGACAACTCTGAAGTTTTTCACATTGCTCCATGTTTCTGTTCTGTTTCTGATCTGTCATGTTTCAGTTGCCCTCACATGTAAATATCATAAAGCAGTCCTGCCTTGTGCATAACAGCATTTTAACCAACTGACGCAATTGTACTGTACCTGTATATAGCATCATACTGGACAGCATTGCCATTGTTTGAAACACATTCAAATTCACACACAAAAAAAAAACTTTTGCACTTTAGTTCTGCTATGCCCCCTCTCCGCCTACATACAACTCTTCCTCATTGCATTTTTGGCATAAAAAGCCTGGGTCTTGCCTGCTAGCTTTACAAGCTGTTAGAATCGCAGAAGCCATCTTGTAAATGACCAATTAAATGAGAAGAGATCACGAGAGACTGCATACCTGCCCGGAAGGAGCCATAAAACCTAATAAGGGGGGAAAAAGTTGGCCCCTGACAAAAACACTGCTGAGGATAATTACAGCAGGGGAATTTCTCTTCCCCTCCTCCTTCCTCTTCCATTACAGAAACTTACTGAACCACATTCATCAAGTTTTTCTTTTTCATATAATTTATAATCATATAATAACTCTATTAAAATTCTATTGCATCTTGATTCAGGTCATTATAGTGTTGATAATAACAAAAGAGCACAAAGAGCCATAGTGAATGTGTTAGGAAGTTCATTTAGACTAATGTTATAATCATTTTCAAATGAGGCTTTTCTCTCAACTGAGAAAAGTGTTTCTGATTTCAGTTTTTAATCATGTTACTGCTTGATTTAGAAATTGCTTCAAAAAAAAAGAAAAGATAAAAATGCAATGTCACACTTCATTGAAGCCTAAACTTTTTTTTTTAACATACCATAAAAGATCGTATGAAATCTGTGCTGTTCACAGAAATCGCCAGTTCTATAAAATGGTCTATTGGTGCAGTTAAGCAAAGTGTCAGTTATACAACAACAACAACAACAACAATAAAACATTTACAATAGTTTTAGATAAAGGATTGTGTCACATTGCTTGAAATGGCATGTCAATTAGTGTGTGTTCCCTCAGAAAGAACAAAAGATCTGAATGTGGCCAGTGCCATGCTCTACCAGTTGAGCTATAGGAACTACATTTTATGAGGAATCATTATTGCTGGCATGGGAACTAAAATAGAGTAGGACTCAAAATTGTAAGACAACTCTGAAGTTAAGTAGAGTTGCCAAAGCTGTGGTCTAGTACAGTGGTGCTCAAAGTGGTGCTGGAGGAACACAGCACTGCACAAAATGGATGTCTTTCTACATGACACACTGAATGCAGGTCTCAGAGACTCTGCAAATGAACTTATCAATGTCAATCTGTGCAGTGCTGTGGTAGTCCAGGACCAGTAATGCTCTGATTAGAGACTCATGTAAGTAATACGAATTTGAGTTTGGCTCTTGTCATTACCTCTTCCATTGTCCTTATCAATAAAAGTGGCAAGAAGAAATCAAACTAGATTTGCATTTCCTGATGGAAAAGGCAGCAAAAAGAAAAAAGAAAAAAAAAGAACATGACAGGTAGAAAGATTGTAAAAACAAAAATGTAGATACAGTGTATATACAATACCTACACATAATGTTGCAAGATAAAGTATGTGAACCCCTTGCAGAATCTGTGAAAATGTAAAAATTTTAACCAAATAAGAGAGATCAAACAAAATGAATGTTCTTTTTTTATTTAGTACTGTATTAAGTACTGCCCTGAATAAGATATTTTACATAAATGAGACATTGCTGAATGTATAAAAATTTCACGGGGGTGAAAACTTTTGAACAGAATGAAGATGTCCATATTTTTCTTATTTAGTTTAAATATCTTTTTTCATTTTTTTTTTCATGTAGTACTGCCATAGATACTTGCATTTTTTCCAGAAGACAAATTAAAGGATTAGTTAACTTCAAAATAATTTACTCGACCCCATGCCATCCAAGATGTTCATGTGTTTCTTTCTTCAGTGGAAAAGAAATTACGTTTTTCTCCATATAATGGACTTCAATGGCATCCAAAATGTTGAAGGTCCAAATCAATGCAGTTTCAAAGGGCTTCAAAGGGCCCTTGAGTGCCCTTCAACAGATCCCAGACAAGGAATAGGGTCTTATCTAGCGAAACCATTTTTTACCTAAATTGCTCATCTTGCACTGTTTTTGTTTCTGTAAGGGTTCACATACTTTTTCTTGCAACTGTACATGTTAAAACTGCTAGTTTTTGTGATGTACAAAATTAAAAAAACATAATATCAGAACTTGTCAGTGGTTCAGAGAAAAATAAAAATTAAAAACTTGGAATTAGTAACTGCATAAGTGTGCACACCTTGAAATAAAACTTGGATTTTATTTAAGCACCCAGTCTGCAATTATTTTAATGCTGTTGTGGGCCTCTTGACAGCCTCACTGCCTGGTTTGCTCTTTGTCCTCTCATCAATTATGGAGGGACACCCTATTCTTCATGATGTCACTGTTGTGCCACACTTTCTCCACTAGTTGATGACGGTGTTTACTAGTTGATGTTTTCTACGGTATATCTAATACCTTGGAATTCCTACACCTATAGCATATACTTTCAACAATGAGATCCTGTTGATCTTTGTGGCCCATAGCTCTTTTAGTAGCATGCAAAAAAGAAGATGTAAGATTTATTTAAAGTTAATCAGAGTCAAGTGGAGACAAGTGTGTACAATTTCACATGAGCTTGATGATTAGTTCATTCTGAACACAACTACATGATCAATTATAAAAGCATGTGAACATTTATACAGTTCGTGTTTTTTTTTCCCTCTGAAATGCGTCATTTTTTTTTTTTTTGTGCCATTGCATAGGTTGTAATTTTTACACTAAATGTGTGAAAACCCAACCCGATCTCATGGTAATTCCTACGTATTTTACGAGGTGGATAATTCGTACAGATTTGTACGACCTCGCTCATACAAATTCATACGATTTTTCAAAAAGCGTCAGGAAGGAAGGACCACCCCTGACCCCACCCCTAAAAGGTCCCATCACAAATCGTATGTAAACGTACGAGTGAGGTCGTACAAATGCGTATGAATTAGCCACCTCGTAAAATACGTACGAATTGCTGTGAGATTGCCTTAGAAAACCAGTTTATTTTGCCGCATAACCTTTTGGCCTCTGCTAGAAAGATGAAAATTAGGCAGACTATCTATCACCTTTCAGAATGACAATGATCCAAACCATCTAAATCAGCAAAAGAATGGCTTCAGCAAAGAAAGATTAATGGCCCAGCCAGACCCCAGACCTGAATCCTATAGAAACTCTGTAAAGACACCTGAAGACGGCCGTGCACAGGAGATGCCCTCACAATTTAACAGAATTTGAACATTTTTGTAAAGAAAAGTGGGAAAATATTCCCAAGTCAAGATGTGCCAAGCTGATAGACTCCTATCCAAACAGACTGAGTGATGGAATAAAATCAAAGGGTACTAAATCTTAGTTCAGGGGCATGTGTACACATTTTATATCCACTGTAGGAGAAATAGGGAGAGAGATTGATAGTAATGTGACATTTTTGTAAAATTATGTAGCAACAAAAAGACATACAAACATAATTTGAGTAGTTCAAACTGGATTAATTTCTTAAACTTAGGTAGAAGAAAAATAGAATGTCTGAGTAATATCAGTACAAGCACCTGGGAAATATATATATATATTCACACAGAAAACCTCTTTTACAACATCATCACTGAAACAGACCTTCCTTTAAAGTCTGCAAGGTTAAGTGGTTACAGAGATGAAACATCAAACAACCATAATTCTTGCACATACACATAAAGCGCATCGTTGATGCCACCTTTCCTTTATTTATGAATTAATATAGAACTATAGAATTAGTTTAATCAGTTTTGTTATTTACAGTTGAATTAAAATAGGAAAGTTTAAGTTAATACCTTTGTTTTTTTTTGTTTTTTTTGTCTGTGAAAACAACACACAACTCCTACTCCTTTATTGACTCATTGATTATTATGCAATAAAAATCACCTAGTATGCAAACAGATGCAAGAAAGAAGACCACAATGCAGTAAGCAAATATTGCAATAACATTGTTCATTAGATTTTGAATATCATTCTAAAAAAAATCTAAAAAAAATATTTTTTTTCTAATCTATATACTGGCATCTTCATGAGCTCTCAGTTATTTTTCTTTATTTCTTTTTTTTTTTTCATGAGACAATATCTGAGCTAAAAAAAAAACAACATATGAATGATAATTTTATACTAAAACTAAACAAATATGTTGTTTCATGTTACATATAAATGTCCGTTGAAGGAGAAAAAAAGCTTTTGGCCTGCATAATTGTAGTAATACCACAAGCAAGGGCACAACAAGCCACAACTGATGCTACCTTGAAAAATCACGGACAGCAAACAAACACTTGCATTCAAAGTGGTTTTGTTTTGCTTTTTATTTGCAACACAGGCATGGATATCATTTCAAAGGTGGTGTATAGTATCTGATCATTAATTAGTCTGTCAGACTGTGGATATTGCTCAGTCTACATTGAGAACACACAGCAATTAACACAGCGTACCAAAACAGACTACACAGACAAAACAGAGACAGGTGGCAGCCTTGTTTTTGTAAACGAGTGAAGTTACACATTCTCACTGCAAAGAGGAGGGGCTCTGTCCAGCTCCACCTTTTAAAGGGAAAGCAATTATGTACCCGCATTAGTGCATGCAAAAATACTGATCACCTTGGTTGATGAAGCCACTGCACCCTCATCACGAATGCTTCTGTTTCACTGCCGTCAGGCAGAGATCAAAGAAAAGTGAGATACGAGGAGAATAGACACTCCGGGAAACCATAGACAAAGATTTACAGACATTGCAACTGAGGTTGCTTTACCTTAACTTGTAACCATTTAAATGAATTCTAATGGACAATTCAATAGTAAACACGCTGTTAGGATGAATCTATTTTTTGGTCAAAGAACCAGCATTCTCCATTTTTGTCTCTTATCTCTATCAAATCTGCAGCCATGCTTTCGGCTGACCTGAATTCGGAAGTCAGAAATGTGTTTACTTTGAATATAGTCACTGTCGAGGTCTTAGTTTATTCTAGCTTGTAGACTAAGAAATGCCGCTTACTGTGTCCTAGTAACAAGTAGCACTTAAGCAACAATAACAAACTGATCCCACCAATTGGCCTTTTACACATAAGGTGTGGGATCCATCCACTCATCTGACATCACAAACGATTTAGCACATTCTCTTGACAGTAAAATACCTCCTTCCCTAGCTTCCTTCAGGGTGTATGTTTATATTTCCATACCGTCAAGGGCAGCAGGGACCATGTTGAAGGTGTTAAAGTTCTTCCATACTTCCATACTCTGCAAATCTCCAAACAAACTAGTTACAAAAATTAGTCAAGTGAGATAAAGGGTCAGGTCTTGGAAATTAGCAAATTAGTTGGCCTCAAGGGATTCCAGAAACTGTGCAGACAATATCCACTGGAAAATGCCAATTTTAGTTATTCCAAGTGTATGTCACTTAGTGAAACTCCTCCTATGACCATGGGAACTGCAAATCCATTAATGTAATGATTAATTCATCCTCGGCTCATTGGAAGGGACCTGAGCCATAGCTTTTGTTCATCTGAAAGCATTGCTGCTCAAGCTGGTCCAGTAACTTGTCCACAGAGTCCTCTTTATTCTCCAGTTTGAGATACCTCCTGGCACTTCCGAGGTCTAGCTGAGGCCAGCTCCAGTGCCTCTGCTCTTCCACAGGTATAAGGTCAAGGGTTGTAATGCCAACTCCAACCATGTTCACACACACCTCTGAGCTGGACTGTCTTGGAAGTAGTCTATTGTGACCCATAGAAGACACAGACTTGTCCTCTGGGTGAACCAGATCCCTGGGTATTATATATGGTTTAGTCCTGTGACTCATGCTGTAGGAGCGTCTGGGTGGGATGGAGAAGATCTCAAAGTCCTCCCCACCTAGTGTGGACATAGAGGATGCAGTCATACAGTTGCTGAGTCCAAAATGACTTTCTTGCCACAGATCTGGTGCAGAGTTGGCCCCCTGTTCCTCTGTGCAAAACACCTCTTTGCTGTTGTTGCAAGAGTTGGAGGAGTGAATAGAGGAGGAAGAGGAAGAGTCCTGATGATGAAGAACCTCAGTGTGCACTGTGTCTTGCTGCTGAATGCTGTCCTCCTCATCCATGCTCTTCACTTGGAGTAGAGGCTCCGAACTGGACATTTCATGCAGGCAGAGGATGTTCAGGTGGGTTGCAGGTAAACTGCTGACCCATTGGTAGTGCCTGGCAAGAGAGTTCACCTGCAAGAGGTCAGCTGATGGCATGGCTGCAGAAACAGAGCAAATGACGCTCCGCATCTGAGCCAGAAGCATTTGAGTTTCCCTGTCCCGATTCTCATAGAGTACCGTATTGGCACAAATAAGTATGAAAAGTCCCACTCCCATTATGACAGGTCCTAGAAGTTTCATCCTTTCATTATGAACTAGACTTGCTGCAGAAAACACTCCTTTGGACCCTAATCCTCTTCCTGATGCGGTTCCAGAGGATCCTTCCTCTACTGTGTCCAATGATGATCGATGAGCCATGTATGGCCAGTAGCCCGCCACGGCGAGTGCAGTGCCAACGACTACAACCACCACCCCAAGCACCAGAAAGACACCAGGCATGGATCGGATACGCAGCTTTCCCTGGATTACACATTCTTTCTTTCTCCTGGAGTGAAGACTGAAACGTGGCAGCCGTTGGCGGGAAGGTGTGCCTGACGTCCGGGACTTCTGAGTCGTCATGGCATAAGCTGGTCTATGATGATCCCTTATGGGAATCTGTAAAGGTGAGGAGGAAATGGGACATCAAGGTTGAGGTCAAGTGGTGACATGCATTCAGTAATTTATTCAAATCAAAAGATTTTCTTCACCCAGACCCCTAAACCAATATACAACTTGGATCATCTATATACTAGAACTATTATAATCCCTTGTTTAAACTGTGTGATTGCTAATGCTCCTGGGATTTTTTTCAGACTGTTTGATATAAAGGCTTCTATTAATATTTAATCCATAGGGGATTGTCTTGTTTTAAATAATTTAAGAAAACAAGTGCAGTGATTTCTCCTTCACAACCTTCAAAAAGCACTTAATACATAATAATGAATTACAGGAATGTTCCAGGTTAAATACAAGTCAAGCCCTTGACTCACTGGAATGTGTAAACAAATTAATTAATTGTTATTTTACCCCATGGACTTTAATTATAATTGAATAACTGTTGCATAACATTTTTACTGGATGATAAAAAATGTATTTAAAAAGAAAAAAAGGCTGCCCATGTCTGAACCAGTGCATCTTGTCCTTTGATGGGAAATTCAAAGAAAAATGGCACAAACAAAGATTGGAATGGAATTCTCCTCGGCCAATAGATGATCAAATGATTTTGAAGGAGGTGGATTTACAACCCCTCTTCTTGTATTATATAATGAATTGGAAATCAAAAGTTTTAAATTTCTTAAAAAAATTTATTCTGGTATTTATGTTACAGGCAATGTCTTTATTAGGAATCTGAGGGTCTGACCAATGTCAGGAAAACAGTATTTACTCATTTACCCAGGCTTCCAGAGAATAAATGTATGCTTTTTTGTAATTAATTAATTTGCTCATACAACCTGATTAATCATCTACAGTCATATTTGTAGAAAAAGAAAAGTCAGTTTGAACTTTATTCTTATTAATTTTAGTCTGCTCTTCTGATGATAGCTGTGTGAGAAATATAAAGTGTCTAAGATCACGAAGGTCAATAACACACTACATGTATCCACTAACACATATGCATACTTAACTTGTTTAACTCTTTTTAGGATTTATAGCACGACTGGTCACTATACGTTAAACTACGACAGTGAATCCTGTGTAGAATTTTTTATCCATGCTCAGTGCCCTGTATGGATAGTTTTTATGTTCTGTTCTAGTGAAGTTCTGACAAAAACTCAGCCTTGAAGGGAAAATATATCATCTATGTTTTATCTAATTGTGTTTGCAAGGGTTGTATATTATTATGAGATGCAGTTTTTCCTGTATCCTAATTTAGGTGGAGGCTGGATCCTCTAAACTCATTTCTACGTCCTTTGGAAGTGTGGAGAAATTTGTCTTCAGGAAACTGTCAACTGACTGAACTCCATCTTTGACTCCTGGTCTTCATTGAGCATATTGGTCTCGTTATGGGGACTAACTATAATTCCCCCACAATTTAGTTAAAATGAAACATAATAAAACACTGCAGCATGAGATTTTCAGAGCTGTGTACGTACAGTACAGTAAAACAATTCTGATTCCTTTGGATGGGGCACCAGAAACAAATAATAAACTATATATTTAAATATATTTAAATAAATTGTATATACTCTAAATACAACCATACGTAGTGGCTGATGCTGTGTTTTATTGCAGCAAGAGTATTCTCTATCCCTCAAACAATTTGTAAACTGTTGCATTAGTTTTGAGGCATGACATATTTCTACACTGACAGATAAACTACCCAGTTGAACTCCCAAAGGGAGCTCCATATTTTCAACATGGTTAGCTGTTTTAGGTCATATAAGACAACATTTATTTATGTTGTTGATTTTAACTTTAAGAAGAAACAGGTGTTCGGGGAAGCTTTGTGTTTATTGTATAGGCACTGACCAGGGCAAAAATACATTGAACCAATTGAATTGAATCTCCAAAGTCCATGCTACTTTTGGCCAAACAAAAGTCCATAAATTAGAAATTATATGTGGCAAATTCACTCTGGAATAACAAACGCTCCATTGGCAGAGGTTTCTTAACAACTGAAAATGTAATTTACAATTCTGCCCACTCGCTTGGTTTGTTTAAACTCATAGGAAATACTTTGGATGTTCTGCTAGAGTACTCATCAGATAGAACTTGTAAGCAAGATATTGTCAGTATTTAAAGATGTAAAGTAATATGGCCAAATGTAAACAATGAGGATGTGGCCAAAATTGTGTACAATAATAATATAATAATATGTAGGCTAGTTTTGGCACTAACTGCCTTTTGAAATCAATGCTAATCAATCATAAACGATTAAACGTATCCCTTTACAACTATGCAAATGTCAAACTTTGTAAGTTAAATGAGTTCCATATAGAAAAACAATGTATGGTGCCATGCATCTTGGGGCATGTTTGGACTGATTCATCAAAAGACTGAACTGATGAATTCCAGACCTCTTTTTCCATTACAAATTTCAGCTTTACTTTTAATGGCTGTTCACTCTGGTTTCCAAATGGGTGAAATTAATTATACAAGAGTATAAAATATAAACAGCACATGTAGATCAATCGTTGAATCCGAATTGTGTTGAATGTTTCAAATTATTGTTTGATTATTTGTACAGACAATTATTTATGCACCCAAGACATCCCTTTGTGAACTTGACTGTCGCTTACATTTATTTCTGAACACTATTACTGGCATCATTGGTATAGATGCATGTACAGTCTAAATGGACTCATTGTGACACTGCTGCATTTACCACTTTACACATCACATGAAAATTAAAAAAAAAAGGGCAAATCACGACCATTTCTGACATTGCAGTAAGCCTCATTAAAACTTTTTTTCCTAATATAGTAGGCTACTCAGTCGCCATTTATGTGTGCATGTTAAATATTATGCACCACATAGAAAATGTTCAATAAACGCACCAGAAATGATACATTATTAAGTTGTAATTCATTATCATTTCACACACATTTCACAAGAAGCTTCTCAAAGATTGTCCAGCTTGTGGTAATATGACCCTTTTTTTCTTCTTAATAGTGGGCTCAATCTCAAATTCATTCATTCTAATAAATATACGCCTTTCTCTGTATATCATATGAAACATCCCTACATATTGAAGGCACCATTTCTCGGTTTGCGTCCAAACTTAAGATTAGACTTCATCAATAACATTAGAAATCTATCGACCTCTAATAAGGTCAAGGCAGTTGCTGTATTAATATTGGCGCTTTGGCGTTACTAGTAACAATGTACCAAACGCGCCTCAGGAGACAACGCGTTTACTTGCCTTTGTTACAGTGTATCGCGTCCACGTTCCATCGTTCTACCGCGCTGGACACGCGTGTTCGTGATGTTTTTCATCCACTGCGAAGTTTCGCGGTTCTCCATCAATAATCCAGACGCGTGCGAAGTGCCGCGCGTCTCCCATGACAGCTCTTCCTCTCCAGAAGAGGACAGTGAAGGGTTAAAAGAACTGACTTTCTAAAGACAGATAAGGTAAATATCGCTCCATCATCAGTAGTCGCCGTCTGTCCGTTCTCCAATGTCCACATTTCGTGTTTTACCCTCTGTAAAGTGTTGAGGAGAGCGCCTCCTTCGTCGTGTCTTTTTTTTTTATGAGACCCAATAGAGTGAGTGACCAGACTTCAGTTCGCTTTCCAGACAGGGCACAAAATTTTGTTCAACAGGCTATATTGCTCCCTTTAGGGTTTTGAGAAGTAAAGCCTCAATATGTTGGTGGATGTGTTAATACATATGTTTATGTAATATTAAAGCGAAAGAAAACAAAATGCCTGTAAACGCATGCACAGATTGAAGTATAGTAGACATTCCAGACACCCGGACACATGCTTTTTGTTATCTGAATGTTGGCGACATCTCGTGGAATTATTTTTACACGGAGACGAGAAAATAATTGTCCGCAAATGCCCTTTATAGACTGATATATATATTCAATAGATAAACTGCTTCTGATGTAGCTAATAATGGAATTAGTAGCCTACACTCAGCAACCATCTTTTTCTTCATTTACGGCTTTTCCTTTTCATTGAATGGTAAAGTTCCACACAAAGTTATATAGGTTTAAATTGAGTTCCTTAATTAACACTTTTTATACTTTTGAACCACAACAAAGCACTTGTAAATGAATCAAATGAACACAAAGTATTGTGAGGCAGTTTTATTTATTATTTTGTATGGAGAAATTTGTTGTAAAAAGACCATAAACTCTGCCCCATCTTAACAACATTTATGGAACATGTCTAAAGTATACAATGCAAAGGTTAGGACATCTGTTGTGGGGCTCAATTTTACTCAGTCTTCATGAATAAAATATATGCAAGCAGTTTTGAAATAAAAACACTACTAAAAATAAAGCATAAGGTTAACAATACCAGAAAATACTGAACTGTGAATAAGCAAGCATTTTCCCTAATACCTATCGTATCTATTTGTCAAAAAAAAAAGAGAAAAGAAAAGAAAAGTGGTTTGCTTCAAAGAATATAAATGAAGGGCAGAACAACATTTAGACATCGACTGCAAAACATAATTTCAGTCTATTTGTCATCTTATTTTCAAGAAAAAACATCTAAAAACAAGATACAGTTTTGCTTCTCAAAAAAATGTAATGCATTCAGACTTGTTTTCAGACAGTATACCTTGAATTAAGTTTATTTTCTAACCCCAACAGCAAATAATTTCCCTTGTTTAAAGCAAAAAAATCTAAATTTAGTGACAAAAAAAAAATGTCAGTGGGGTATTTAAAAAACAAAACATTAATTTAAGATATATTCTTGTTTTAAAGATTTTTAGTTCGACTAGAAAACAAGATGAAAAATACTGATTGAGAAAAATATTTTTTGAAGTGGACTTAGGAACGAGACCTTGAGTGGGATCGAGATCGAGAATACGATTTTGAGCGTGAATGTGAGCGAGATTTGGATCTGGATCTAGATTCTCTGCGCAGATCAGCATCTGGTGGCGTTTGTGATCTGGATCGAGAATGAGCTCTAGAACGGTGCACCCTTTCAGCCACTCTGCCTTCATCACTGCACTTGGTTGCCTCCTGAGATTTGGATCCAGACTCCCTGGAGAGCTCCCTGTTGTTGCCTGATTTGGACCGAGATCTGGACCGAGATCTGGATCGAGAATAGGAGCGACCTCTCTTGTTCTCCCGTTTGCTCTTTTTGCTTTGGGGGCTGCAGCTCAAGCTATTCTCCCTGGCACTTTCACCTCCCCTGCGAGCTCCATTACTGCTCTCCTCCATCCTACTGCCCCTGCCCTTCGTCTTCTTGCTGGTTGACCTGCTGCGTGATCGTGAGCCTGAGGGTCTGGAAAAAAGGGAGAACAATAATAGAAAAATATATCAAATCAACATCTATTAACAAGACTAAAGGCACACATAACTTTTATTATAGCAATTAGTGCCCTCTAGTGGACTCAAACTTGAATCATTCTACTTAAAGCACAATGCCTACCTTGAGTGGCTACTGGTTCGACTGTGGCTTCGGCTCCTGCGAGACCTCCTGCTCCTTGAGCGAGACCTGAAGGATGTGTACAAGAAGCTTTACACATGTTCTCTGTGAAACTCTAAAGTAGCTTTTATTACAAGCAGTTAGTTTAGCTAATCTTTTTGACACCAAGTAACGTGACATTAGCGCAAATGCAAAATCTCACTTAATTAGCAGTTATACGTCTCCCACATTTATAATTTAACTCAATTAGTTTGCACCTGGAGGCACTGCGAGAATAGGAGCGTCTGCGTCTGGCACCAGGTCGGTCCTCGATAAGACGGATTTTCCTTCCATTGACCTCAGTGCCATCAAGTTTCTCCAGGGCTCTTTTCATGTCAGAGTACTGCCTGAACTCTATGACCCCCTCGTTCTTGCGGCCCTTATTAGTGTCTGCATAAGTTACCTCACCAGCCTGCCGCATGTAGTCCTGAAATGAATCAATGACACATTAGTGACTCAAGAAAAAAATAGTTGATCACGTTTACAGAACTTTCTAAATTTCCGAATGAAGTCGAAATGAAACGGAAGTTTTCTTCCTTATTACATCTACGTTACAATTACCATTTAGGAAATGCGTTTATCCAAAGTGACTTACAAAAGAGGAACAAAACATTCATCATAGAGCCAACAATCAATGTAGTACACAACGCCAAGGTTATTAGACAACTAGATTTGGAAACCAGCTAGAGAAAAGAAGAAATGTCTGAGTGTCTGTGTAAGTGCATTGGTTTAAGAGTGCGGGGGGGTTAAGTGCTTGCGGAAGAGGTGTGTCTTCAGCTGCTTCTTGAAAGATGTGATGTTCTCAGCAGTTTGGGTGGAGGTTGGCAGCCCGAAAAGTGAGGGTGAAAGTTTTGGAGAGTGACTTTGTCTTGTTGTGAAGGAACCACAAGGTGTCGCTCATTCAGTGACCGGAGCTGTCTTTCCCTATTGTGAAACGGCTTCTCAAACAAGAAGAAAAGTTGTAGGGCGGGACTTGATTTTGACAATCTAGAACTGATTGGAACGTTGCGGTTTGCTATTGCTGTGATCTCATGTGAGTGCCAGTAAAAATGTTTATCAAAGAGATGTCTTTGCAAGAGTGAAGGGGAAGTTATTTTGATTAAAGATTGCACATTAATTTAATGATGTGCATCAATAAATCACTTATAGTAAACACTGCAATAGTTCATAAACTAGTATTATGATTTTGATTTCATCGTGATTTTCAAAAGACAATAGCTTGATTTGGAGGGACAAAAAAGTAGCTTGGCTAGTGGCAGCAATATTTGATTGTAATTGTTTGTGCTTTTTTTTTAAGGAAAAAGTTGTGCTTGCTTGTGCAATAACTCACCACATGATGTTAATGTGTTTTGGATGGTTGCCAGGGAATTGCTAAGGTGTTTAAACAGTTTTAGCATTTCGCTATGTAGTTGCTCGGGTGCTAGAAATTAACTTATTATCCCAAGATAAAAAAAAAATCCCATCCTTATATCTCTGATATTATTTAGGTCACTCTTTTGATGCAGGTCTATTAGGTTTTTTTTAAATTGGTTTTATTATCTGCCAAGTGAAAATCATAAGTCGGATCACTTTGAAAAGTAATAGCACACCTCTCCTCAACAAGTGGAGTCATTCATGTCTTTGAGTGAGGGATTTGTTCAAATCGCTAACCCCCAAGCAATAGTAACAGTGATGTTCGCCTTAGCAAACATAAGACAACTAAAACTAGTGTGTTTTGGTACCTTCAGGTCCTGCCAGCTGCAGCGACTAGACAGATTTTCCACAATCAGTCTGTAATCAGTGCGCGTAGGTGGGCCGTACCTGTCCCCTCCTCCACGCCCATACCGATTATTACCTTCAAAATGACGAGAATAAGATGGATATAGTTCAGGATTGGTAAAATCCTTTAAGCCTTTGTGGATTTCACACACAGAAATACTAAAAGATTAAACTTATAACATCTACAAAAATCTGTAAATTTCAAGAAAAAAAAAAGTTTAAGAAACTGCATTTGCTTCTACTACAGTGTTATACATTACAAAAGGAATTTTACCCTCTAACTTAAAAGGACATTTCACCCGAAAATGAATTTATCATTTGTTCACCCATATGTCTAATAAAATATACAGTGAGGAAAATAAGCATTTGAACACCCTGCTATTTTGCAAGTTCTCCCACTTAGAAATCAGAGGGGTCTGAAATTGTCATCGTAGGTGCATGTCCACTGTGAGAGACATAATCTAAAAAAAAAAACATCTAGAAATCACAATGTATGATTTTTTAACTATTTATTTGTATGATACAGCTGCAAATAAGTATTTGAACACCTGAAAAAATCAATGTTAATATTTGGTACAGTAGCCTTTGTTTGCAATTACAGAGGTCAAATGTTTCCTGTAGTTTTTCCACCAGGTTTGCACACACTGCAGGAGGGATTTTGGCCCACTCCTCCACACAGATCTTCTCTAGATCAGTCAGGTTTCTGGCCTGTCACTGAGAAACACGGAGTTTGAGCTCCCTCCAAAGATTCTCTATTGGGTTTAGATCTGGAGACTGGCTAGGTCATGCCAGAACCTTGATATGCTTCTTACAGAGCCACTCCTTGGTTATCCTGGCTGTGTGCTTCGGGTCATTGTCATGTTGGAATACCCAGCCTCGACCCATCTTCAATGCTCTAACTGAGGGAAGGAGGTTGTTCCCCAAAATCTTGCAATACATGGCACGGTCATCATATATTGTGATTTCTGGATTTTTTTTTTTTTTTTTTAGATTATGTCTCTCACAGTGGACATGCACCTACGACGACAATTTCAGACCCCTCCGTGATTTCTAAGTGGGAGGACTTGCAAAATAGCAGGGTGTTCAAATACTTATTTTCCTCACTTTATGTCTATAGAATTTTTTTTTTCTGTTAGTGGGGTCAAAAAAAAGAAAGAAAAGTGAATCATATTTCAAAATATCTTGTGTTCTGCAAGAAAAAAAGCAAGTCATGCAGGTTTGGAATGACATAAGGGCAAGCAAATGATGACAATCATTATTAGGTGAACTATCACTTTAATAGATGGATTTATTATTCAAGAACGGAAAATTCTTCCACCAAATAACATACTTACGCTGTGCTTAAATTTAAAAGATTATTTAACAGGGGAAAAGGAAAATGTGAAAAGAAATAAAACCAAAACATATTACAGGCACCTAAAAGAGCTCAACCCACATCTCCTAAACCCATTGGTATCCTCACCACCCGGCTTAATGGGAAAAGCGGTCCTCATTCACATTGGCTCGCTTTAATGGTCTGCCCAGGGGCCCAGTTTGGTCAAAGAGCCGCACGCATGGGAAGGGGGACACCATGGCCAGCAAAAGGGGCAGGCGGTCAGACTCTTTTAATAAAACATTGAGGGTTAAATTTCTAGCTTTGACATTATTTTGAAATAAAAAGTTTTCATTTAAAAAAAAAAAATGAAAATAAATCAATCAATTATATTGCAACAAAAGATATCTGCATATAGTAAAGCAGAAATTACAATATTTACAATTACTAAAAACTTATCAGGATGATTCTTCATTTAGGGACACTTGAGAAACTTACTTGACAGATCCTCCTTCCCTCCCCTAAAAACTAGACTATTTTTTATATTGCTTCAAGGACACCAACTGAAGAATCACCCATAATAACATTGTAAAGATTACCTTCCAAAAATGTCACTCCCTACAAAGCTAAACAGTAACTGCATATAATTATAAAGGAAATTACCAAACATACGATTTTCAGGCTTCTCAAACAGAGACTGCGCACTCTCAAACATGCTATTCCATTCTGTTTTTAGATCAAGTGAGTCAATAAGATGAATAAAAATATTTTTTTAAATCAATGACGACATTAACATGCCTAAGGGCAAGTGATTCACTGTTTTGAAACCATCAGTGTCTTACTCAACAGAATTGTGGATGGAACTATGGAAACCACGTCAGAGCGGATCTCCTTTACCCGAAGACCTGCGGTGACATCACTGGAAATATAAATTCGGGAAACAACCAATTCTGGTATAATGTTTAAAAATCATGTTGAGAACCAAACTCTCCAGCTGAGAAGCCTGAAACAAATCAGTGTTTGCACAATCCAACATCTACCAAAGAAATAGAAGTTCATATGAAACATAAATAGTATAGTATAATATAGTATAGTATATATTATTCTAGAAGAGCAGGAAAATGAATATCTTACTTCTTCCAGATCTGTTGCCTCCATCACGGCGCTGTCCTATGGTGTGCTCCACTATCACTCTCTTCCCACAAAGATCTTTGCCGTTCAAATCGTACACAGCATCATCTGCATCACGGGGGTCATCAAACTCTACAAAGCCATATCTAAAGAGATAGATGGATAGAAAAATATGCATGTGAAATTTGTTACCACACACAATCTAGTTGTTTAATCAACAAATTAGCTTTTTCAGCTATTCCCTTGGTTATTATTAGTCTAATTGAATGGAAACAGTCATGAAATCTAGATTGATAAGCACAGTTTTATGTTGTATTAATACATTTCCTCTTGAAACACGAAGTTTGGGCGGGACATCAGAAGTACCTATGCTTTTTTTCTCTCTAACAGCGTTAGTTAAATACGTGAACTGTGATATCCGTATTTTTATTAACAATATTTATAAAGAAAATAGCAAGCACATGAACACAAAATATTACATATTAAATCACCATTAGAAACATAGCAGGTTTAAGCTTACAAAAAGTGAGACCACACTGAAAATGTAACGATTAATACGGTCTCGTTTTCAATTAACATTTTAACCTAACGCTTGAAGCGCTCGAATTGTGGCCATTTATAGGAAAAAATGAAGTGCAAAATATAAGCATTTTCACGAGAGTATCAGACCCTACTGTACATGCATAATAAAAAATAAATATCAATTACAGTTCTTTTTTTTTTGTGAATGGGACAAAAAAAAGACAAAATGAAGAACTCAGTCGAGGCCAGTCTGGAAACAATGGGGGTTAGCAATAGCATGCTATGCTAAAATAGCTAAATAAAATATTTAAAAAGACTGATTAAAAAGCCGATAATGTTTCCATATATATTTCTATGCGTTATTAATTAGTAATGCTGCTACTGAATTCATAATATAGCTCGCTTTTAAATCGTGTGGAGCAGAAGAACAAACAGTTTATCCTTCTTAATGACTCAATCGATGTTCCGGCTGCACATTTCATTTGCTCGTATAAAGAGAATATTAACTGTTACTTACCCATTTTTCAGGTCCACTTCCAGTATCTTCCCATAGCCTTTAAAAAACCTTTCTACATCTTTTTCTCTGGCGCGATAGCTCAATTTTCCAACGTAAACTCGAGACATTTTTCCCGGTGCAGTAGCTCGGCGTGCAAAACCAGCAACAGCATATATCTGTGAGATTCAAAATAAGGGACTCTCATTGGTGTTTTCCAAAGTAAAAGTCATAAAGCCTGTAGTCAAAATAAGGGACACGCATTGATGTTTTCCAAAATAAAAGTCCCAAAGCCTGTAGTCAATTTTGTTGTATTTGTGAAAATTCCAACCAACCACAACTTTAAGACATGTAAATGATCAACCACTTTATATTGCAATGCAGTATTGGGAGAAAGACTATTTCTGGTTCTTTGAATGATTTGAACCAATTGCTTCGTGATTCACAGCTTCGAACTGTCAAAACACTGCACACTGAGGACATCTGGGTCAGTGTATATTTTGGCGATTTGATTTTTCTTACAGAAACGTGTATTTAAAAACAAAAAACGGTTGCTTTTTCGTTTTTTAAACAAAACGAAAAACAAGAATTCAGCTTGATTTTTCGTTTTTTTCGTTCAGAGGTGGAAAATTAATACACGGCTTGAATATTCGATTTCTAGACGTGGGCGGGAATTATACACCCCTTTCTGCTGATTGGTCAGCCGAAGATCAAACTGTTCCTTCATCAGTTCTTCCTCAGTTCCGCACAGCAGAATAAAAGTACGCTGCTACAGCTGTACGGATTCTTAACGCGTTTATTGCAGCTACATTTAATCTTTTATTCATCAAACAACCAGACTAACGAATGGCTCGACACAACATGTACCGGGGCAGAGCCTATACAGGCTTTCTTCTGTGTAGATAGAAATTCACATAGTCCTACACTTCGCATCAGCTGGGCATGGCAGGCTAGGTCTATATGACGGCTGTCCACCCCGGTTGCCCAGTGTTTAAAAAATAATAATAATTAAGATATAAATTAATATAATTAGTTGTAAATTAAATATTTTAAACACTAATACAAAAAGGAAAACAATAATGCATTGACTTGGGTATGTTGGGCCTATAACGTTCACAAGAACTGTCATTCTGACTGACAACCGGAGAACAACAGTTCACACAGTTCCAATAGCCTAAGTTGCGATGAGCTAAATAAACTTAAGCAGATAAACGCGCCAACAGTCAAGCGCAGACCAGTAGGCCTATTGAAGTGTTCAGGAAATGCGCAGCTGTTATAGCTACCTTTTGTTTTTGAGTTTATCTTGTTAATAGTGAGTGTTAATTGATGTCAAGCAAAACGGTGTGTGTTATTTTCTCTGCCAAGTAAACTTCCAAAGCACATCATGTGCGTTCTCTCCACGCTGTCCTGTGTGTCCCGCAGCTTTCACACAGATTGTGAGAGTTGGCCATCCAAACAAAACAGGCCAAAGAAGTGTAGCCTATGGGAGATGCGAGGTAGCCTACATTCATTTAAGAAATAAACACTTACAATAGCCTAGCCTATGTCTCTTTTACATGCGTATAGCCATAAGTGGATTGTGTGTGTGTGTGTGTGTGTGTGTGTGTGTGTGTGTGTGTGTGTGTGTGTGTGTGTGTGTGTGTGTGTGTGTGTGTGTGTGTGTGTGTGTGTGTGTGTGTGTGTGTGTGTGTGTGTGTGTGTCTGTGTGCAAGCATTTGAACACTATTGCAATTTGAACAATTATTAGCCATTTAGAATTAGTATAAAATAGGCTACCGGTAAATAAAACTATGCGCATTCTACTTGCCCAACAGAACAGTTGTAACCATTGACCATTGTACAAAAGACCAATTAAATAAAGCAGAATATTTTTAAATGTTTGGCTGTCTGTGTTTTATTTTGATAATAATGTGAGGCGCCGGCACCAAATTAGATGTTTTCCTCAGGGGAAATAACTTAACCTAATGCTGTCATCATCATAGGCTACAGATGAGTAGGTCATCATAATCATCATCGAAACAGTAAAATGTATATTTTATTTGGGCACATTTAAAATGACTACAAAGTCATGCCTTTAAAAAATAAATAAAACAGGATGCGCTGCGTGCGCCTCGGTCTCCTTGAACATCTGGCGCACACCACAAATATGAAACAAAATAGCCTACAGCGAACGAGTCTACTTTTAAAAGTCAACACTTCGGTTATTTGATGTTAAATGCATTATTTAGTTACTTTGGAATAAATCACAGCATGTTTCATGATAATAAAAAACGTGACGGAAAATACGGTATGATATAGCAAATTCGCGGACCCCCTGGCACTTTGCTGGTCTAAAGCTGCTGGTCTACATAGAATAAACTCCTGTACAGGGAGTGCAGAATTATTAGGCAAATGAATATTTTGACCACATCATCCTCGTTATGCATGTTGTCTTACTCCAAGCTGTATAGCAGGGATGGGCAACTCCAGTCCTCGAGGGCCACTGTCCTGCAGAGTTTAGCTCCAACCCTAATCAAACACACCTGAACCAGCTAATCAATGTCTTCAGGATTACTAGAAGGCTACAGGCAGGTGAGTTTTATCAGGGTTGGAGCTAAACTTTGCAGGACAGTGGCCCTCGAGGACTGGAGTTGCCCATCCCTGCTGTATAGGCTGGAAAGCCTACTACCAATTAAGCATATTAGGTGATGTGCATCTCTGTAATGAGAAGGGGTGTGGTCTAATGACATCAACACCCTATATCAGGTGTGCATAATTATTAGGCAACTTCCTTTCCTTTGGCAAAATGGGTCAAAAGAAGGCCTTGACAGGCTCAGAAAAGTCAAAAATAGTGAGATATATTGCAGAGGGATGCAGCAGTCTTAAAATAGCCAAGCTTCTGAAGCGTGATCATCGAACAATCAAGCGTTTCATTCAAAATAGTCAACAGGGCCGCAAGAAGCGTGTGGAAAAACCAAGGCGCAAAATAACTGCCCGTGAACTGAGAAAAGTCAAGCGTGCAGCTGCCAAGATGCCACTTGCCACCAGTTTGGCCATATTTCAGAGCTGCAACATCACTGGAGTGCCCAAAAGCACAAGGTGTGCAATACTCAGAGACATGGCCAAGGTAAGAAAGGCAGAAAGTCGACCACCACTGAACAAGACACACAAGCTGAAACGTCAAGACTGGGCCAAGAAATATCTCAAGACTGATTTTTCTAAGGTTTTATGGACTGATGAAATGAGAGTGAGTCTTGATGGGCCAGATGGATGGGCCCGTGGCTGGATTGGTAAAGGGCAGAGAGCTCCAGTCCGACTCAGACGCCAGCAAGGTGGAGGTGGAGTACTGGTTTGGGCTGGTATCATCAAAGATGAGCTTGTGGGGCCTTTTCGGGTTGAGGATGGAGTCAAGCTCAACTCCCAGTCCTACTGCCAGTTTCTGGAAGACACCTTCTTCAAGCAGTGGTACAGGAAGAAGTCTGCATCCTTCAAGAAAAACATGATTTTCATGCAGGACAATGCTCCATCACACGCGTCCAAGTACTCCACAGCGTGGCTGGCAAGAAAGGGTATAAAAGAAGAAAATCTAATGATATGGCCTCCTTGTTCACCTGATCTGAACCCCATTGAGAACCTGTGGTCCATCATCAAATGTGCGATTTACAAGGAGGGAAAACAGTACACCTCTCTGAACAGTGTCTGGGAGGCTGTGGTTGCTGCTGCACGCAATGTTGATGGTGAACAGATCAAAACACTGACAGAATCCATGGATGGCAGGCTTTTGAGTGTCCTTGCAAAGAAAGGTGGCTATATTGGTCACTGATTTGTTTTTGTTTGGTTTTTGAATGTCAGAAATGTATATTTGTGAATGTTGAGATGTTATATTGGTTTCACTGGTAAAAATAAATAATTGAAATGGGTATAAATTTGTTTTTTGTTAAGTTGCCTAATAATTATGCACAGTAATAGTCACCTGCACACACAGATATCCCCCTAAAATAGCTAAAACTAAAAACCACTTCCAAAAATATTCAGCTTTGATATTAATGAGTTTTTTGTGTTCATTGACAACATGGTTGTTGTTTAATTATTAATGTTGTAAAATTAATCCTCAAAAATACAACTTGCCTAATAATTCTGCACTCCCTGTATATCTCTGCCCGGGACGTGTTGTGTCGAGCCATTCGTTAGTCTGGTGGTTTAATGAGAAAGAGATGAAATGCAAGTTGCAATAAATGCGTCGAGAATACATATTTGCTCGCATTTGCCCATACATTTTTTTCAAGCGGATGCAAATTTGTAAAATAATCCAATGCAACTTGTGTCATAGGCTAAATTCCAAGTGTTCTGAAGGTAGGCTATAGCTTCTATAGGGTTTGCTGGTGAGAAACAAACCGAAATTGCAAGTGAAAATCTTGTGTTGCAGTCCTGTGTGCGTGTGCAGCAGCTTGCTCCGCCCACAAGCGCATTCTTTGATATATCAATTATAATAAATGCTAATAAAAAATTTTTTTTAACATCTCTGTTGTTCTCTGGTTGTCAGTTAGTCAGAATGACAGTTCTTGCCTGAACTTTATAGGCCATAGGCTACGTCAACGCATTATTCTTTCCTTTTTGTATTAGTGTTTAAAATATTTAATTTACAACTAATTAATTTATATCTTAATCTGCTTATTTTTATTAGTGTTTAAAATATTTAATTTACAACTAATTAATTAATATCTTAATTTATTTATTTTTACTGGGCAACCAGGGTAGGCTATGACAGCCGTTATATAGGCCTATCCTGCCATACCCAGCTAATGCGAAGTGTATGTGAATTTCTATCTACACAGAAGACAGCCCTGTATAGGCTCTGCCCCAGTATGGGTTGTGTCGAGCCATTCGTTAGTCTGGTTGTTTGAAAATAAAAGATTAAATGTAGCTGCAATAAACGCGGTAATCCATACAGCTGTAGCAGCACAGGACTTTTATTTTGCTGTGCAGAACTGAGGAAGAACTGATGACGGAACAGTTTGATCTTCGGCCGACCAATCAGCAGAAAGGCGCGTATAATTCCCGTCCACATCTAGAAATCGAATATTCAAGCTGTTTAAAAAAAACGAAAAAACAAAAAAAGAGCCATTTTTTGTTTTTGAATACCCGTTTCTATAAGGAAAATCAAATGGCCAAAATATACACTGACCGAAATCGAATATTCAAGCCGTTTATTAATTTTCCACCTCTGAACAAAAAACGAAAAATCAAGCTGAATTCTTGTTTTTTGTTTTTGTTTTTTAATACCCGTTTCAATAAGGAATATCGAATGAACGAAAAAGTACATAGACCTTTGGCCCTAAATCAAAAAACAATTTGGCCCTTATGTTGTAAAACATAAATCAAAAACCCCATTATTAAACCAGAGCAAAAAACAGAGCAATCATGTAAATATTATTTTCATCAACAGAGGGGGCTGTGAGGTACACTGATTAATTGGTCGCATGCCGCTGTTTTAGCCATGAAGAATTTACGACGAGACATGAGACAGCATCATCAAATTATCAATCAAGTTATCATCACATATCAAAGAGAAAAAGATTCAGATTCAAGGTAGTAACTAACTACTCAGGTTAAATACAAATAATACTATTTGTATGTACTATATAACAGGGTGCGGGATTGTTTTGCACACAATTTTAAACTTCCGTCGTCACAACGCAGAATTCCCACACACATCTACCTCATGGGTGAAAGTATTTACAGATATACGAACAAATAAAAATAATATTAATCTAAACAATTACACTTGCAGCTATTACATTTGCATAAAGGACATCTGTGCTCCAAATAAGCCTAAAATGTAAAATAACAAGCCTGATTAGAGATGGTGAAGGTCCATATAAAGACATTTTAAAAGTTTTAATTACTGGTTGTAATGACTCTTTAAAATGTTGTTAATATAAAATACAATTAGAAAATGTTAAATATGTTAAATACAGTGTTAGGTGTCATGGTTTCATATTTGTTATATTTTTGTAATGTTTTTGTATTATTATTTTTTAAAATTTTGTCTATTTGCAATGGTTACTATTCACATTTTTTTTATAGTGTGAGTTTGGGTACATTTGATTAAAACCAGTTAGGGTTTGTTTTACCTGGAATTATAATAATAATTATGAATTATAATAATATAATACTCATTAATAATGACAAGTGCAATATTGTATAACTTTGTGCCCTATTTAAAATTTTTGTTACCATCCTGTATTCCCTCACCCCCAAGGTCCTTGATATAGTATGTCATGTAATGTGATATTAGTGTACTGGTTCACAGTTGCTTTAACTCTTGAGTGACGAGACGCAACAGGGGTGTGTCTAAAGGGACATGGGGGAATGTCAGTATGTCAAAGTTATAGTGGTTGCTGGTTGTTAATAAACGTGGTGGTCATCCGAAGAAACTGCCTCTTTACGGTCATTTTACATGGTGTCAGAAGTGACGGATAATGGCGAAGTTTAATCCACCAACAAGTTTTTCCTTCGATAAGTCGACGGAGTGGATGGATTGGAGACAAAGATTTCAGCGCTTCCGAACTGGACAAAGAGGACAGAGAAGTGCAAGTGAGTTGTCTCATTTACGCCATGGGGAGTGAGGCAGAGAACATTTATAAATCCTTCGTGTTCGCAGAAGAGGGACCGAAAAATGACTTTACAATCGTCCTGGGAAAGTTTAACGAGTACTTTTCCAGAGGAGAAATGTAATTTACAAACGTGCATGCTTTCACCAGTGAGTGCAACAATCAGGCAAACGAGCAGAAGCGTTCGCCGCAATGAGGGACGAAACGATTTGCAACCGCATCGTGTTCGGCATCTTGGATACAGATCTCTCTCGGAGGCTCCTGATTGGGGCAACCCCTGTAAAATTCAAAATAGACAAAGGGGCCGATGTAAACATTGTGGCAGAAAATACTTTCAGCAAATTAGTCCCGCCCTGGGGGAAAGCTAGCCTGCCTGGGTCAGTTCCAAACCACTGCAGTGTACAAAGGACAGTCATATTCATTTTCTCCCTATGTGATCCGTGGACTCTATCCGCTGACATGAACCTTGTAAGGAAAGTGGAGGAGGTGAACAAAGTGGCCCTTGAAAATTATGATGTGTTTGGTGAGCATGGCACACTAAAAACCGACCCGTCAAAATTCAGTTAAAAGACTCAAAACTGAATGGTGTGCACTGATGTTTCCCGTTCTGAAGAAAAACAGCAAAGCACGCATATGCGTGGATCTCAAAAGACTGAATGAAGCCGTAAAACGAGAACATTTCGTGTTACCTACTGCAGACGAGATAATTGCTAAACTGAGTGGTGCAAAAGTTTTCTCTTCCTTAGACGCAGCCAGCGGATTCTGGCAGATCCCTTTCCACCCAGATAGCTGTAGACTCACCACCTTTATCACGCCATTTGGGAGATATTGTTTCAGGAGGCTTCCCTTCGGGATCTCGAGTGCTTCAGTGATCTTCCAGACGAAAATGCATGAGACGCTTCAAGGGCTTCATGGACGACATACTGGTCTATGGTCCTTGGAACAACACGACTCTCATCTGGAACAAGTGCTGCAGAGAGTGGAGTCTACAGGGTTAAAACTGAATCCTGAGAAATGCATGTACAGACAAAGCCAACTTCGATTCCTGGGTCACCTTATTAATGAAACCAGATCCAGAAAAGGTGGAGGCCATCAGACAACTGCCACCACTACAAAATGTGCAGGAACTGAAAAGGGTGCTAGACATGGTGAATTACTTGGGGAGGTTCATTTCTTTGGATAAAAGCATCTGCCAAATGCATAAATGTAAATGTACCAACCCAAACTAGTCCAAAGCGAGGACTGATACTTACTAGGTCAGTAAACCTGTTGTCAGACTTGACCTGTAAACAGACATCGCAACTTGCAAGGAGAATGAAGGTGTGAAATAAAGAAAAGGACACGTGAAGAGAAAATATAAGAGGAGAAGCATGTTTAGAAGAGAGTAGGAAGACTGTTGCAGATATTTTGACCAAGAGCAGGTAGAGGAAGGGCCATGGCCCTTTCCAAGAAACGGAAATGCCATTTTAATGACAACATGATGAGAGAATGTCCATTTCTAGGCCCAGGTCAGGATGATACAATGGTTCACTGCACGATTTGCAATTCCTCAATTTCACTTGCCAGTGGAGGGAGAATGGCAGTGGTAGAGCATCAGCAGACAAAAAAAGCATAGTCTCTCTGACTGTCCGTGCTGGTGTGGCCTCAGTCACCACATTCTACAAGAAGCTTCCTCCCAGCAAGAATATGATTTAGCTGTGAAGGAATGTGTTTTTGCATACCACACTATGCATCACAATCAGAGTTACAGATCAGTTGACTGCACAGCACAGTTGACACGGAAGCTCTATGAGCCAAAGTTTACATGTGCTATGACAAAATGTGAAGTCATTGTGTGCAACATGTTTGCACCCTGGGCAACTTCTCTGGTAACACAGGACCTAGAACAGGTTGAATATGTGTCCCTGTCCATTTATGCGTCCAACCATGGTCACGTAAAGCTGCTGCCAGTAGTCGTCAGATATTGCAAGATATATGATGGCAGCATATCTGTGGAAACAAAACTGCAGGAAATTTTTCAGCTTGATAACAAAGTGGTAGCATTCTCTGCAGACAACACAAATACAAATTTTGGAGGACTGAAAAGGATTGGTAGGGTCAATGTCTTTGCAAAAATAAAAAAATGCTCTGCAGAGAGATGTAATTGGTTTAGGTTGCCCTGCCCACATCATTCATAACACAGCCAGAACAGCTTTGGATATGATTCCTCTTGATGTTGAGTACCTGCTCACAAAGATTTTTGGATATTTTCCTTGTGTACCTACGAAAAATCTTTGAAGATCCACTGACTGAACTTTGGCTGGCCTTTGTTCATGGGAACTTAACTGTATTCCATGAAACAATTAAGATGCTTGAAGGACAGGACCATTGTGCTGTTGAGTCTGCTGCAGTTCTAAGGAACTTTGAGGCAAAACAGACAGAAAGATGTGATGAATCTGTCTTTATGGGTTAGCTGCTTCAGTACCTCAGCCATCTGACAAGTGATCACAGAATTTCGTGAGATAGTTTACCATGCCCAGGAACCTTTGAACACACGTAACATCTATTGGATGTGGCATGTCTCTGACCGCTCGTACCTTTTCAGGGTCAACTCTGAGCACATCAGTGGTAAGTAAATCACTGATGTAGGGAACCTTGCTCCTTCTCAGTTTAAACTTTTTTGTGTTCAGTTTGATGTTCTTTTCTGTACAGCTGTTCAGCAATGCTCTCAGTTTGTAGTCATGGTCCTGGTTTGCTCTTTCTAATGCCTCACCCTCTCCTGTGACGAGGATGTTGTCAGTGATGACATAGATAACTTGCAATCCTTCCAGAGTTTGACTAAGCTTCCTCTAAAAAACTTATGGTGCGTAGCTGATGCCCATTGGCATCCTCAGCCACCTGTATCTGCCATGTGGTGTGGCAAATGTGGTCATGCTTGATTCCTCAGCCAGGTTCACATGCCAAAATACATTCTTCACATCACACAGAGTGAAAACTTTTGCCCTTGACAAGTCTGGCAGTATTTCAACTATTGTCTGCAATGGAAAGTGACACATTTTCAGAGCTCTGTTGAGTGGTTTCGGATCTATGCATATCCTGAGGTTTCCTGATGGCTTCTTGACAATGACAAGACTGCTAATCCACTCTGTGCTACAGTCTACAGGTGTGATGATCCCTTTTCATTGAAGATCACTCAGCTTTGCTTTAAGTGGCGCCATCATCGCAACATGGACCCTTCTCTTTGGCAGTTTCACTGGAGTTACTCTGGGGTCTGCTTCTATCTTGTACGCACCCTCCAAACATCCCTGGAACACATCAGCATAGTTTTGTTTGGGTAACAGCTTAGGACCCAGGACCAGTAGTGAAAAATGAAGACCAAGAGTCAGGAGTTAGATTAATTAAAGAAACATTTACTGAAGAATAGTTTGCAGTTTCTTCAGGAGAAGCCAGCTTCAAGTCTCACAAGGAGTTCGTAGGTCACGCTCCCTCTAACAGTTTCCCCACCTCCGCCTATCGTTCATACAATTTCTGAAAAGTTATGATGTTTTCAAGGTCTAACCATGTCATTATTGCCATGTGGAATGATTCTGATTGGCAGAGAAAATGCACAGTCACGGTAAATTTCCACACAAGGATAGATAGTGTGGAATCAAGAGCATATCACTAAACTAAGTAGACTAGTTGTCGCCCCCTCACTAGAATTAGATCATTGTTGACCTCAGAGGTTGCAGAAAGGCGTCTTCAAGTCTGGTGTCGTGTGTAGAAAATGTCCATCTTCAATATTGGGCCTGCACAGATCATGCAACACACATACACAAAAGCTCCCTAGAATCACAGCACTCCCAAGGTTGGAGCTGGTGAGATCTGGTCCCAACCAGAGAAAGTTTTCCAAAAGATACTGATAACATGTGCTTTTCTCTCAGTGAGAGATACAGACAATAGTACAGACCATATTCATCTTGATTCTTTAGGGTTTCAGTAAGGGGAAATATAAAATAAAATAAAAAGACAAATCCATATTTCATCTCTGGAAGCTAAATGAGCAATCTCGGTTACTGCATTCCTGTCGATTTGGAGGTGTGTAATGCCTCCAAAATCCAAACACACGACATGTTCTGAAATCAAGTGTTTTTGCGAAACCTCACACACCACCAGGACAGACCCTCAGTCACCACTCAGAGACCAAATACACTTCCCACTGTCACTCGCCCTTCAATCGTTCTGTTGTTTTCCCATGACAACTCTGTTGCTCTACAGATTTGCACACATTTTTCCAAAGTCAAATCCTGCTCCCTCAGAAGTCTCTCTATCAAAACAGAGCTGGATATTCCGCAAACAATTCTATTGCGGATCAGTGAGTCTTTGATCTGGCTGAAATTGCATGTAAAATCCGTTACATACAGTTTGTTAATGTTCTCATCAGAACCCTGAATTCTGACAAAAAAAGGTACCTTTCAACTGTCTTTTAGACTGCAATGATCATCTAATGCACTTAATCTGCTTACAGGTGATCAGGTGGCGAGGCGGGGACCAGGATCTCGCACAGTTCTCTTCCCATCTCCCCAATGAGATAGCTGAAAACCTTCAGTTTCACGGCCTTGCCTGTGTCCACCAAAGTAAGATCCATATACAGCATGAACTCTTCTTTCCACATTTTCCATGATTTTGCCAGATTAGCTGAGTCCAGGCAAAGGGCTGGTGGCAGTCTCAGTCCCAGTGAATTCTCCATCCACACTGCACATGAGCTCTCCGCTCTCTCTACCATACTTCTCAGACTTCTCTTGTGTTGTGTCTGTTAAATCTCCGTGCTTTTACTCTTCACAAAGCACTGCTGCCACCATGTTTCATTCTATTTTTTACTGTTAATAGAATGGACAGTTAACGCTAATATAGTTGTGTACACTTACATTATTTAACACAACAAACCCGGCCTGTACTATCAGGTGTAAAAAAACGTAAGTCAACTGGTGTTACACTTAACACAGTCCATGCTGCAACATCAACCATCCCGACAATTGGATGTTTGCTGCACATGACTCACTTACAGGTGCACGTGCTTCAGAGTTTAACACAAACTTCCTGAATAAACCCTGAGTTGAACGTTTATACTGAGCATTGTGAGCCCATTGAACCTGATCTAAACCAGGTTGGATTTGTATGGTTTTGTCAATACTAAACTTACTCTTTGTTCAACTAGCTTCATGCAACAGTTGATCAAAGACACCAGCTGTGGGGTTAGTTTGCACATTAACTGGTTTGGGTAACATTCAGACATAAAAAAAGTGGCGCAAGTGGTGCATAATTAGCATGGTTACTGTATGTTGTTTTCAGCATAGTCCAATGATTTGGTGTTTTCACCCAGTAAAAGTTATTACCCAGCTACTGTAATTATTATAATGAATACTGTACATAGTATGTACATGGGGAACAGGACTGTAAAACTCATAACTAATTTATGACATTTGGAAGCATTTTATTTTATTGAATTTTATTATTTACAAGAATACACATTTTCAATGAAAAAATCTAAAAGACAATATGTATGTCAATGGTTTCACTTATATAAAAAGTTATCTATATTAAACATATATGCAACGCCAGTGTTTAGATAAACACAATGAATTACTGACACGAGGAGCTGGTTAACACATGACTTTACTGGTGAACACCGTCAGACTAATAAGCCATCACACACATAGACCCAAACCCCACCCCGCGCTGACGTGCCACAACACTGGGGATCAGACGTCACATCCCATACACGACACCAGGGATCAGACGTCACATTCCACTGGCGCAACATATTTCTAGTCCAGGGGTGTCAAACAGCCCTGCAGTTTTTGGCTTCAACCTTAATTAAAGAGGAACCCCCATTCTGATGGCTAAATGGTCAGCTAACTGAAATGTCTCTCATTTTGCACTTTTAGAGATAAATATTTAGAGGTATACTTTTGGAGATGGGTCTGGTTTTACCAAAATATCACAGAACTCAGTCCTCAGTCAGTGCATTGAAAGAATGTGATGTAAAAGAAATGGGACCGTGTAGCTACTACCATTTTTGGCTTATAAGTGCAGTCACTTCTGAATTGAAAATTACAATTTAAAATTGAGAGTGTGCATTGGCTGAATGTTGATGGATTGCCTCTTTCTATAAGCTCTAATATGCACCTGTGGCCTATTAAGTCAATAGTTGAATTACTAAATGCAAATGTGTTTATAATAGGTGTCCATGCAGGTCCCTGTAAACCTGAATCAGTAAAAGACTAAATGCATGATTTTATAGAAGATTTGAAAGTCGTCACAACAGTTTGGTGTAATGTTTAAATGTTAAACACTACAATGTACTACTTTCGGATTCTTTTATCTGTGACACTCCAGCAAGAGCTTTTTAAAAATGTATCAACGGTCATGGTGGATATAGTTCTTCACTCAAAAAATTATTTTATGATGCTGTTCACTTTATTTAAGCAATTCATCTTGATTTAACACAATTATATCAGGTTTCTGGTTCAAATGTAATTGATTCATGTTAAACTGACTTAAAACTGTTACTCTTTGACATAACTTGATGTTTTCATTTTGAAATAACATGTTTCAATCAAGTAACCCAATCAAACAAGACTTTCACTTCCCATCATGCTTTGCAAAGGGGCTGAATTCGGACAGTAAATGTTTAAATAAAGTGCTAGTTGATGCATTTTTAACAATATGAGAAAATGGAGAGATTTTTTAATGCTTAATGTTTTGTTATGTTGGTATTTAAACGTTTTTGTTATGTTAGTGTTTAACCATTTACCAGTTACCATTGTGGTGAAGTGTAGAGCATGTACTTGGGGTGAGGACCTGCTAATAACAATTAAAGTTGTTTTAATAATAAAAAAACAACTACTTTGGGCAGGCCATGGATGTAACAAAACCATCTTCTGGCTATAGTCAATAAGACCTTGTAAAAGATTTTGTAAATGTTGTAAAAATAGTATTTCACTAAATAAAAATAATCAATTAAACTGGATTACTTGTTTTGGTTTATTTTTTATATTCATTTTAGAATAATTAAATTGAATAGTTTTGGACAAAATTAAGAATGTTAACCTGATTTAACTAAATGGCATTGAATTGACCTTACGTAAAAAACTTAAGTTTACTGAAATAAACTAGGTTTAATTAAATTCAACATAATCCAATTACGTGGAACCTGCTGACATAAAAAAAAAAAAAAGTAAAACCCACGTATAATTTTTTTGAGTGTTGTGAGCATTGTACATGCAAAGAATGTCATTTATCTTGATGGTAAAGTTTCCTGATATGGATTTCAGCCCAAGGACAGATACTCAATTTGATCAAATGTCTGATAAAGACCACCATTCACTCTAAAGTTACCTCTCCAGGGCCTAGGCTTTGGCATGGTTTCCAATTTTGATTTGGACTTAATGGATTTAGTTTGCTTGGCCATTGTCCGTAAATTAATTGATCTGTGGTTCAAGGGTTTTCATTATATACAGGGCCAGTTGTGCTTTTTCAAAGATTGCCTCATCAAAACCCACTCTAAATCCAGTGCCCAGCCAGAAACCTCCAGACGGCGAGGAACGGCAGCATGAGTCCACCGCAGACAGAGAGCCTCTACCGTGATGTAGGAGCCAGCAACGACTGGAACGGCTGAGCGAAACATCGCCCTGGAGCTTCACGTGTCTGACCAGGTGTGCAAGCCAGCTGCATCATCCAACGCCGAGGGAGTTCCGTCCACACTCCCGCCACTAAGAGTAAGTGTTGGCCAGCACTAGGAACTGTCATTTTGTTTTTGGAGAGGAAGATCCCCTACCTCCTTTAATCCCTCCAAAACCTGCCTGTTCTATTTTTGACTCGCTGGTCCTGCTCAGCCTCCCTCTCCCACCTCCTCTCCAGACATTTGACCAGAATTATTTGGTTTTTGTCAGTCCCTCTGTTCCTCCTCAGTCCCTTCTTCAGCCCTCAGCCACATCTGCTACCCAGCCCTCACTGTCTCCTATCATTCCCTCAGTTTATCAGCCTCCTCTCAGTGGCATGGGAGGCAGACTCCTCTCAGCTTCTCCTGGGTGTGGAGATCCTGTTGTTCTTCCCCTGGCCTCAGATCCCGTCGTGCCACCTCGGCCCATCGCCATTACTCATCCGCCTGTGCTCCTTCCTCCCTCGACTTCAACAGCAACCGTCGAGCTTTCAGACCATCGGCTTCGCCTGGCTCAGACATCGCCATCACATCGCCATGGACTTGCGGGCTGTTCGCTGCTCTCCAGCCCATTGCGGCTCCGTCATGGACTCAGGGAACTTCAGCATCTCTCCGCTCCTTCAGCTCTCTGTCTGTGCTTAGGGATCCACTTCCATCGGCTCCGTTACCTCCACTCGTCCACAGGGTGGCGTGGAGACCCTCACCACCATAGCTCCTCCCTCCAGCAATGCCGACCTTGGGACACTGTCCTGGCTGTGGCCTGGAGCATCATCAAGCTTTTCCTGCTCAAGGCCACTCCCTGGATGACACCCTCACCTGCACCTCCCTGGATTTTTCTCTGTTTCATCCCTCTCCTGGACTCTCGTCCTCCAACAGAGCCTCCTCCATTCATCTGCCAGCGTGAGGTCGTGCCTTTCCGACAGGGATCGTTATGTCACAATATCACTCGGTTTGGACTTATGTTTTGCACCATTTCCCGCCACTAGTCTGTCACCATAGTTACTCATCTCATTCATCATCACTGTCAGCTGTGTATCGTTTATCACCTCGTTTGGTCTGTATATTTAAGTCATGTGTTTTCAGTTCTCTGCTGTCACCCCAGTAGGTGGCGGAAATGCACCAAAGCTGGTTTGCCAACCGCCATTAAAATACAGAAGAAGAAGAAGAAGTTCTCTGCTGTCCAGTCTCGTTCTAGTATGGTTGTTTGTGCTTGTAGATTTAACTTGTGAATATTATTATGACCTGTTTGTCTTTGTGCCTTTGTTTGCAGCTCAACCGTGGCAGCCTGCCTGCTCTGCAATACTTTTTGTCAACATACAACTTTGGGGGATTTTGAAACATTTGAATATCTTGTAGTGCATCTGAAGACTTCTGTTATTTTATTAGTTCTCTATCATCCTCCTAGACTCAACAAAGGCTTTCTTGATGATCTTGAAGAACTGCTTCCTAGGATTTTAACTGACTTTGAACATGTCTTAATCACTGGTGATTTTAATATCCATATGGATGTAATTTCTGATTCAATTTCACAGAGCTACTAAACTCATTTGGCCTTATGCAGCATATAACTGACCCCACACACAAATAGATTGTAGCTGTTGCCATATCTGACCACCATTGTGTTTTTTTTTTTTTTTTTTTTTTTTCAGTATGTTCCAAAACTGTGAATGATAAGAGAACTGTCAATAAGCACCATCTCGCTTATTGCTGATTCTGCCGCAACCTTCATGGAGCTCATTTCATCTCTCCCTCCTCTCACTTCTCCCTCTGTAGACACCAGGGCTCTCAAGTCTCACGCATTGGGCGTGAGAGACATGCATTTCAACCCGCTCACACCTTGTATTTCTCACGCAGAGAAATTTCCAGGATAATGCCCACCAAGTTGCGCCGCTATTAAGAGGAATCAAGTGAGTTCCACATAGAGTTTTTTTTTTTAATTATTATTATTTTTATTAAATGCCAGTCACATATACATAACAAATTTAAAACAAAAATACAGATAATATTCAAAATTCAACACTACAACAAAAAAGAAAATATAGTCTAAATTAAATTTAAATTATATAAGTAAAAGAAAAGAAAAATAAAATAACAAAAGAAAAAGAAGAGTATGAGAACATTAAATAAATAACCTAAAAGCTTCACATAAAGACCTAGTATGTTTTGCTTTGCTGTTTTTCAACCCAAGTAGTAACTCAATAACTCTTCATTTCTATCCGAAACAACAAAAAATTGGGTTTTCCACTTAAAGGCCGTGTCACACTGTCTATGCATGCACCAGCCAATCAAATAAAAAATATAGCTACCAAACAGCCAATCAAAAAATAGTATTGCTGTATCCAGGTAAGATTTAGATATTCCCGCAACAACAACTTTTACATTCTGCCACCTACTGGTGGTTTAGTTTAATGTTTTCTTTCTAACATTTCTTATTTGTATATTCAAAAATATTTAAAACAATCTCATAACACTTTTCAGCGTAAATTATTTAATTTGATTGGCAACAGCCCTAAAGTGTCTTATTCTAATGTAATTTATTGATCAAATTTAAGAATATAAAATGAAAGCTGAAGCATAGCCTATAGGATATTTAATAAGATTATGGGGAAATGCCCTTCATAAAAGGTAAAAATATCAAAGATATGCAGATTTAAATATGTCAAAGCTGATTGAACACTGGTGAGACTATTGCTTCAGAATAAATTATATTTACAACACAGTAAATTCTGAAGAAAAAAAAATATTCCAAATTATGGTTTTTATTATTGGATTATTAATTTGCCTCTTCCCTGACATCTTTGAAATAGAGAAATGCAAGAATTAATACTATACACACACACACACACACACACACACAGAAATGTTGAATTAAATAAAAAAAAATATTATTATTTACCGGTATTTATACTAATTTTTCAGATCAGAACCTCGTCCCCGCACCCAAACCCCTGCTGCTGTCGCCAAAATCTCACTCTGAACTCAATTCAAAACTTGATAGCCCTGAGACACTTATGTTGAGAATTTCTGTCTCAGGCTCTCTGAATGTATTAACTTTGTTGCTCCTTTAAAAACAAAGAAAAGAGAAATAGTACATCCATCGTAAAATTAAGAGACTCCAGGAGAGCAGAAAGGCAATGGAAGCGCACAAAGCTTACAGTTCACCATGATATCTATAATCATCTGACAATTTTAAATTATGCAATGAGGTCTTCAAGTTTAATTGACCACAAAGACAATCCTATATTATTATTCTCCACTATTGATAGGCTACATAACCCCTCAGCTCAAATATCATCAGAACTTCTAACAAGTGCAAAGTGCAATGAGTTTGCAAAATTGTTTAATGACAAAATTGCTTCTGTAAGACAAAACATTGCCAGCACTTGTAAGGTCTCCAATTCGCCAGCTAGTCCTTTACCATGTAATATGTCCTCCTTCTCAGCTGTCAGCCCCAGTACACTTACGCAGGTCATATCACATATTCATCTGGCTGCTCTCTAGACCCATTACCCACTACATTTCTCAAAACTGTTATGAATTGCTTATTGCCAGACATCCTGAACATCATTAATCAGTCCCTACAGTAAGGAGTTTTCCCACACATTTTTAAAACTGCAATTGTTATGCCCCTGCTGAAGAAAAGTTATCTTGATTCTTCTGTGCTCAGTAACTACAGATCAATATCTAATCTACCATTTCTTGGTAAAATAATTGAAAAATAGTATACATACTGTTACGGGTGTATGCTCAGGAATAGGCAGAAGACACAGGAGATGAGTAACGCTCCTTATCCGGCAGCATTCAAATCACCAGGCAGACAAGAGGAACTGCGTTTCAATCTTGCGTTGTGTTTATTTTCTGTAACACAAGGAGAAAAATATTTCCTCTGGCGACACAGTGGGCATTTAGAGATGTGTGCATCCCCTCTCTGCATGAGAAACACTTATCTGCCCTTTTTCTAAACAAACACCAAATCGCGATGCAACGCAAATCTAATTAGAATACATTTAACAGTCAATATTCAAGCATACCTGTTACACAAGGAGAAAAATATTTCCTCTGGCGACACAGCGGGCATTTAGAGATGCGTGCATCTACCCAAAAGAACAAAAAGAAATGAGGTTCACCTGTATAGCACTAGTCAAAAAGATGTCGTCAGCCATGCTACGCACATGGTGAGCAAATTACTGTATGTCTAAACTTCACGAAGTTAGTCATATACAAATCACAATCAACTACCATATCATTACACAACATCACTGAACTTTCAATTTAACATTATTTGTGAGATAAACATGTATTATGTTGCAAAAATAATCTCATTTCGCTGGAGCACATTTTTACCTACCCCCTCTCTGCATGAGAAACACTTCTCTGCCGAGGGAAGGGGTGTGGCTACACAGGTTAAAGATAGACTCTGATGGAGGAAATGGGACTCCCGGGAAGCGGCAGCTTTGAGTTGGGCTGACCAAACCAAGTCCATCTTCCTTGAGGACATCTTAACGAGTGAGCCCTCATTTGCAAAAAGTCCCACTGACCAGGAGAGAGACCACCTCCTGGCCCAAGAAAGAAGCTTCTCCCTGTTCTGCTAGTGCCAAGCACATGAAACACAGCTGGGGAGACCCTCTCGACCTCCCAAGCCTGTTCTCCGAAGAAAAAAATGGATCACTTCTCTACGTTCATCCATCAGGCTTCCTACAAGGCCTTTCCAGGCAGAGCTTCTCATTGACATGGGTCAACAGTTGGAGTGAGTGCCAGATCGGTCAAGCCCTCTTGGACCTGCCGTCACCCTGATGCACCCCAGTTGTGATGACCAAAAGAAAGAGACATTTAAGTTGTCTTCCGGAAATCAGCATCATGCCAGGTTTCCTCTTCACGGTCATCTAACCCGCCTGTCACAGTGTTTCCCAACACACACAAAATAAAAACTTCAAAAAATATAATGAATCAAATTAAGTAGTTAATAAGTCTGGCTTAGTCTCAAGTCTAGGTTTATTTATGAAGCCATTTCCACTACAGAGTAGACCAAAGGGCTGTAGAATGAAAAAAAGTCTACAAATAATAAAACAACAAAGACAAACAAAAACACAAAGATCAATAATAACAGAAACAAAAACAAAACAAAAGCAAAAAATAACAGAAAACAACATCAAATAAAAGATAAAACAAAGTACAACTTCCAAAATTTCAACAATTAAAAGTCACAGAGAACAATCGAGATTTAATCGAGATTTAAAAATTGTAATTTGAGGGTACAGATGTCAGGTGGAAGGGTATTCCACAGTCTTGGGCCAGCAACAGAAAATGCCTGATCCCCTTTAGTTTCAGGCGAGTTTTTGGAATTGCGAGTAGTAAACAATTTAATGAACTTTGAGGTCTACAAGAATTCATGTGAATTAAATTTGTAATATATTCTGGGGCCAGATCATGAACAGCTTTATAGACATAGAGTAACACCTTATAATGAATCTGATATTTAACCAGAAGCCAGTGCAGATTTTCTAATACTGGGGTAATATGCTCCCTTTTCTTTGTGTTCGTGAGGATCCTGTGATCATAAACCCATCGCGACTGACAAGGATAAAACAAAATATGCAAAAGAACACAAAAAAAGAAACAAAATAGTAAACAGAGAGGTAGAACGACGGCATGCCACTACACTGGTCGGTGCCATCGTGAAGTTGACAGAACATCTCTCAGTAATCCTACGCATTGCCCCTAAGTTGTGCACTAGATGGTGCCATTGTATCACAAATTAACAATTTGATCGAATTAACAACCCTAAAGGCCCTTTCACACCGGACGCGTAACGAAAAAGCGAAGCGGAAAAAAAGGTATATTTAGTGTGCGAATAGTTCGCGCCAAAACCATTCACATCAGCCGCGACACGAGTTTGCGACATCTGTGACGTTTCAGAGCTCCAACATTCCAAAACATTTGCGGCGACAGCTGATAAAACACAGACACTTCCTCATTCAGTGAAGATGAGCTTTTCATTTTATTTAAAAGACAGAGAAGAAGGTTTTGGGTGCACCCAGTCTTAAAGAACAGAGAGTCTGAAGGGGAGTATGCTAATCTTGTACAGGAGCTAAAACTTTATCATGGCCAGTTCCACACTTACTTCAAATGTCCATGGGACAACTTGAGGGGCTCCTCCAGACAGTAGCACAGCATCTGACGAGACAAACACACACTTCAGGAACCAATCGATTCGGAGCAGGTGTGTTTCCAGCTGAGTCACAATGTAAACATTTAAGTGCCACAGTCCTACTTGATGGAAACACATTCACTTTCTATAGTTGCGGACACAATAAAAAAAAAATCAACAAGTTTTAACTCAAAAGGTTATGTTATCGTTGTCTGTAGCCTACAGTGGGCAAATAGCTGCAGCTGTACAACTGTAATCTCATGAGAAATGCGATACCTGGCAAAGGTTAGTGTTGATTGAATAGCTAATGACATCAACTGGACATTTCGTGACCTTTGTTTTCTTGTATGTGATTGGTTTAAGCCTTTTCTGTCGCTGCTAGTGTTAAAAAAAATCTACATCGAAACAAAATAAATAAACAGTTTTTTTCGCCGCAGCACATTCACGTTTGGTGTGGAAGCACTCATTACACAAACAGCGATTCAAAAAATAAAACCATTGCGTGAATTATTCACTCGTCAAAATCGCGTCCAGTGTGAAAGGACCTTTAGCGCCGAAATTTACAGCCCTATGCAATTCCCCAGTGTGTGTCTTTTAGGTCATGTAACAGCCTGGCAGTCTCATCTCCCGAATGGGTGATCCGAACTATAATGAAGGGCTACAGATCTGTTTGCCAGAAAACCTCCACATTTCAGTGGAGTTATCTTTTCTCACAGAGAAGCGATCTCCACTCACATTCTGAAAGACAAAATCTCCTCCCTTCTTGAAAAGGGGGCGGTCCCCGGCATCAATGTAATCAGTGGTTTTACTCCCCTTATTTCCTTATTCCAAAGAAGGACAGTTATTTTTGTCCTATTCTGGTTCTCACAGTGTTGAACAAACATTGAGGAAATACAATTTCAGAATTTGAATACATGGCTCTCTTGCTCGTTCCATAAATCAGAACCGACTGGTGCACTTTGGTCGATCTGAAATATGCTTTTTTCCACATAAACATTAATCCTCCATACAGGAAGTTTCTTTGTTTCGCCTACCAAGGTGTATGTTACGAATTCACAGTTCTTCTTTCGGGCTCCGAGAGTGTTCTGTCTGTATGTGGAGGCTGACAAAGGAATAAACTAAATGAAGTACTAATACACAGACAGGTAAACTAAATAAACATGGGATTAATTATTAACTTAGGTGACAAACAAGGAGAATGGAATTTTGGTGGAATCAGAGGTGACGATGGTGACCATGGGGTGGGCAGAACACTGTGTTTCCGGGATACTCTGGGATACCTAAGCCTTCTTCACTTTAAAAAATGCTGGGTTGTTTCAACCCAGATTTGGATTAAAATGGACAAACCCAACCATTGGGTTAAAAAATAATAATAATTAACCCAACGTTTACCCACATTTGGGTTGAAACAACCATGCCTTTTTTATTCATCATGCTGTAATTTTGATATAAAATCATGCATTTAGAAAGGCTGTGTATTATAGGTTTTCTGACAGCTAGATGTGCCAGAGCATTACTAAAAAGGCTGCCCTTCGAATTGGTGATATCATGGGGCAAGTTCAGCATGGAAGAGGGGGTCTTGGTCTCAGTTCAGCTCCTCCTGCATGGCACAAGGCAGCCCCAGCTCAAAGGAGGAAGCTGGTAGTCAACGAGGTGCAAAGGCAGGAGGAGAGGATGAGGTGTATAAAGGCCATTTCCCAGGCCAAGCAGGGAGAATGGATGAGATGGGAGAGTGTGGAACAACGCAAGATTGGCTGGCAAGACCTATGGTCAATGGAACAGAGCAGGATCAGTTTCCTCATCAGGTCAACATATGATGTTCTCCCATCACCACAGAACCTAAACCTCTGGGTAGGAGAGGATCCCTCATGTCCTTTGTGTTCATCACCTGCAACATTAAGGCACATTTTGACAGGATGTAAGGTGGCTCTTAGCCAAGGACGGTTTACTTGGCGCCATGACCAGGTGCTGCGATGTTTGGCCTTAGCATTGGAAGACAAGCGTAACATGACCAATAAATTGCCACCTGTCCCATTAAAACATTACACACAAAAGACAACATTCCTCCGCCCAGGAGAGCAACCACCAAGAAAAGGTGTTAAAACCAATCCTCGCCCAGGACAACTGGAATCTGCAAGAGACTGGAAAATGCTGGCAGATGTTGGTCAACGGCTTATTTTTCCACCCGAGATTGCCACCTCTAACCTTCGACCAGATATTGTCTTGTGGTCTGGATCAGCACGCCTTGTTCACCTGATCGAGTTAACAGTGCCATGGGAGGACGCTGTAGATGAGGCGTATGAGAGGAAGAAACTGCAGAATGCTGAACTAGCCACTGAAGCGGAACAGCGAGGATGGAGAGTCCAGGTTTACCCAGTGGAAGTGGGTTGTCGAGGATTTGTGGCACACTCTACAACCCGGTTTCTCAGAGATGTCGGATTCATTGGCCAAGAGTTGCGTCGCACAGTGAAGAACTTATCTGAAGCAGCAGAGAGGAGCAGCAACTGGCTGTGGTTGAGACGGAAAGATTCTGCCTGGGGATCTCAAGCACAATAGAAAGAAACGCTGATGTACAGATAAGTAAGCTGGGCTGAGTTGAGTGGGGGACAGAGGGGGGTGATGCTGGGACGCCAGAATCACCGTCGAGCCTTCTTGAGGTGTCGTGGGCTAGTCGATGAAACACTGAGGATGGAAGGTGCCCACTTGAAGACCCCAGAGATGTACCCTACTTAGCTCAATCCAGACGGTTGTCATGCTGATGCACTGGGGAGGCCGCACTATCGTTGATCCCTGGAGACAGCATCGCAGCCGTTGTGTATGCTGATGCGCCAGGGAGGAGAAATAAGCTGATCCCTGGAGCCAGCATTACACTTCAGCCATTAACACCAGACAGAAGGATATCTACATCATCATGTAAAAGGATGGAGACACATATGGATTACATTAGTTTACTGTAAAGCTACGTCTTAGTTGGTGCTTATCTTGGCGAGAGCCGGGTTCAAATCAGCATGAAGTTTTAACATCTACTCTCGTGTAATGGAAATCTATTAAAAAATAATTGATTTAGCTGTCAATGAAAATTTTATTTTAATTGTACTTAATTGTTCTTACTGCCCATGTGTTTAAACCGGTTTCCATTTACATCCGTGTTTCCTTACTTGCAGTTTGTTTCCTTGATGTTTTAATTCCATTAGGCAGTGCACCTTGCATACTGAAAACCATTATAATTATTACTTAAGTTTATGGAAATGTTGGGGTTTTTAAGAATGCACTGACAGGGGCACCTTCACAAAGTTTTGCTTAGGGCCCCCAGAAGTGTAGGATTGGCACTGGCTCAAGGGCAGATTTTTTAGCGATGCAAAATGTGTCATCACATACACCATTTTATTGGTAAAATACCATTTGGCTGGAAACAGGCTGGAGACAGCAAATTTTGTAAAACATTTTTTTACATATGCTCCTTGTCGATAGCAAAACTGGAATGGGAACTTGGCTATTGATGACTTGCGTCTTAGAGCACCCAGACAAAACACAATAAATGCAGTTGTGTTATCTTGCATTCAGATGCCTGGTGTTTGGGGATGCAATCATGAGAGACACTTGATTTATCTTCACTTCACTTAAACCAAATAATTCTGATGACAGACTTTGGCTCAGGCATTTCAGAATAACCAAACCAAAATTTGAGATGCTGTGCAATGAAATCGGACCACTGGCACACGCGTCAAACGTGGTGAAAATGTACCTCCAATATGGGTTTCAGAATAAGGCGTGGAAAAATGGCTCGATAGCGCCACCTACAAAATTTAAATTAAGTGCTGTTCAAGCTACGTTTCACGTACGAGTATGAAATTCGGTAGACACATGTAAAAGCCCAATGCCTACAAAAAAGACCCTGGGTGCAAAATCTGGAAACCCAACAGGAAGTGAGATATTTTGAATTTTCTCAGCAAAATTTTTGCAGTTTTTGCCATTTCCAGACATTGTACTTTAACGATCTCCTCCTAGAGATTTAATCATATCAACATCATATTTGCACAGTCTAATCTAAAGACCTTGGTGATGTTAAATTGCGAAGATCTTTCGAGTTTTCCCTGAAGGGTGTGTCCTTGGCAGCCTCACAAAGCTCAATGGTTCGCCATAAAACAGGAAGTTGTTGTAACTCGGGCATACAATTTCCAATCTGCCCCAAACTGCGCCACCTGCGGGCAACGGGCATTTAAGAGTTAACTATAACATCATATTTGGTCAGTGTAATCTTAAGGCCTTGGTGATGTTAAATTGTGAAGATCTTGAGTTTTCGCTGAAGGGCATGTCCGTGGCGGCTTGACAAAGTCTGATGTTTCGCCATGACACAGGAAGCTGTTGTAAGTCAGACATACAATGTCCGATCTGCCCCAAACTTCAAATGTTTGATAAGAGTCCCTGCCTGAAGACATCTACATATGAGTTTCAGAATTAGGCATGGCAAAATGGCTTGATAGCGCAAACTTTGCTTGTTTAGTTCAAGACAAGCATAACCTTGAAGCATAAAAGGGAACTCTGGTTTGGTAGTGTGGCCCAATAAATGAAACTGAGAACAGCCATGGAAGAAAGATCTATACCAAAGAGACAGTTGACTTAAGTTTATTAAAACTACTAAAGTCACATGACCAGGGTAACTTCTCCACTAGACACCACAGTTTGCTCACTAGAGATGGTCTTGTCGTTAGCATCTCTTCCTGGAAAAGAAATGGTAGAATCGTGATGCATTTAAAAACCAAAGTCTCATGGTTCCTGAAGTCAGTTTACAACAAGCACTCACTTTTCCTAGTGCAGCTTTGCTCCACGCCTAATTCTGAAACCCATATTGGAGGTAAATTTTCACCACTAGCTTGTTGTTTAACCCGCTGACCAGTTTGCTGTAAAATCAGAGCTTGAGGATCCTGGGGCAGATTACTCCACTGTGGAACAGCCTGACAAAAACCACACACAAAGTGCCAGAGATTGAACAGCACACCAACTTCCTGCCATTGTTCATCAACTAGTCACACTATTGAGATAATGCCCTTTGGTCTTTTTGTATTCTACAGAATTTGGCTAATTAACGATAATCCCTCCCTCTTCATTAACAGTCATGATTCTCCAGACTTGCCCAAATGGGAGCTTATGCTACCAGAAAATTCTCATTGGTTCTCAAAATTATACGTATGTGATGTTTCTTGACTCTAATTAGTCAGATTTGTCATATTGAAGACAAAGGCTGCATTCGAAACCACATACTTCCCTACTATATAGTATGTAAAAAGCAGTAGGCGAGCGAATAGTATGTCCAAATCTTTTGTATTCATAAAAGAGTAGGCGAGAACTACCAGGGTTTTGGACTATTTCTCGCGAGATTCGGACGTGCGTATACTAATGTTGCGCTCGAATATGCCTACTTACCTACTATATAGTAGGCGAAAACAGTACGTGAAAGGACTAGTATGTTCGAAACCTCAGTAATCATAAAAGAGTAGGCGACAAGTTCCTGGATGGCCTACTGATTCCGCCCAGATTGAGCACTCACCGTCAGATACTTTTCTATCCCTACCTTCCCATGAGGCCACAGGAATGGATACGTCAGGCGAAGAAAAGCGAATCAAATGTGAGTATTGCAAACCAAAATCATGGTTCCTTTTGTTAAAATCACATTTGTTGAACTACTGTAGAGTAAACTGTTGAATTGTTGAAGGTGCAAAGACGACAGACACTATAGTGTAGTTGTGATTGTGCTGTAAAAACACGTTTTATTATGTATGAGCTCCAGTAACACACACACGTCTCCAAAGTGGATTTACATAAACCATATACATCTTAAAGATAAAGATGCTTACTAAATGTTCTCTTACGAGAGGTTCTCTCGTATTGCGTAAGTTCCTTACGCATCGGGAAAGTATTCTTTCTTCGAGATTTCTGAAAAACCCAAAATTATCCTTAATTTTGTAACATTGTCAACGCAGTGCGGCAGCCTGGCAGACCATAGCAGGCTATTCCAGCATGCTATTGGCTGCTCTGCTGGCAACTGCAGCAGCCTATCGGTGAGCCCGCGTGACGTGGCGACCAATGAGGGCGCTTCGCGCCCACCTGGCTTCATTTGCCTACAGGTGGGGCGTGGCCACGTGTATATAAGCAGGGCTCACGGGCTGCATATTCGATTTTCTTTTCTTCAGCGAAGCCCTTCGCATCGCTGGATCTGGAACCCGCCGCCGTGATCGTGCAGACGAGCAAGCAGAGGACAGCGCCTGAGGAAGCCGGCAGCATCGCGCCACCTTCAGCCATCCGTGCCTGCTCTGCTATCCGGCAGCCCATATCCTTTTACGCTCAAGTGTTGTCGCCGCTGCGTCACACTTTCTCAAAAAAGAGCCGAGCGTTTGATACAAAATGTCTCGTTCCACCTGCGGCTCGTGTCACGCGCAGCTCAGTTCCGGGGACCGCCATGTGATCTGCGCTCTCTGCCTGGGCCGTGATCACGCCGCCGCCGCACTTCTCGCCGGCGGATGCCCGGAGTGCGAGGAACTGACGATGTCGACCCTGCAGGCTCGACTCGTTCTGTTCGATGACGACATCCCTCCAGTCCCTGCTAAGCCGCGCAGAAAGAAGCGTCGCTCGCAGCGGACTCCGGAGTTCGCCGAGAGTAGCTCGCCGGAACCCTTCCCGCCCGCTTCACTCTCGCCTTCCCCGCCCCCACCCCAGGCCGCCATTTCTGTTGCCGCCTCCGGGGATGAGGCGGATGCGGCCGCGGAACGCGCCGACAGCTGCTCCATCATGGCTTCCGACAGCGAGGACTGGTCTTCCGCGACCTCTTCAGTCCGGGGCTCCGGACGCTCTCGAGCGGGTGAGGACGCCGAACTTTTGCGCCTTCTCACCCGGGCTGTCGAGCAGCTAGGCCTCGAATGGGCCCCGCCCAAGGTGGCAGCGCCGAATCGACTTGACGGATGCTTCCTAAACTGTCGCCGCCGCGCGCCCACCTGCAGGACTGCACCCTTTCTGCCAGAGCTTCACGAGGAGCTCGCGAAGTCCTGGAACGCGCCATTCTCCGCGAGGGTCTCGTCTCAGGCTTCTTCGACGCTCTCACAAGTTGACGGCGTGGCTGAGAAAGGCTACAACGCTATCCCTCCGGTGGAAGAGGTGGTCGCCGCGCACCTTTGCCCGCCTTCCGGTTGGCGCTCAAAGGCTGCCCTCCCGTCTAAGGCCTGCAGAGTGACGTCATCGCTGATCGGCCGCGCTTTCGCTGCCTCCGGTCAAGCTGCATCTGCTCTGCACTCTATGGCCGTGCTGCAAATCCTCCAAGCTAATCTCCTCCGCGACCTGGACGAGAAAAGCTGTGACGCTGAGTTGATCACGGATTTGCGAAGCGCGACGGATCTCTCCCTTCGCACCACCAAGACCGCAGCACAGGCTCTCGGATGCTCTATGGCCTCCCTCACGGTAGCTGAGCGCCACTTCTGGCTCACGCTCGCGGACATGCGAGAAACAGAGCGCGCGGCCTTCCTAAACGCCCCGCTCTCTCCGTCTGGGCTTTTCGGACCAGCGGTCAAGGGGATCGTCGACCGTTTCGCCGGAACCCTTCCCGCCCGCTTCACTCTCGCCTTCCCCGCCCCCACCCCAGGCCGCCATTTCTGTTGCCGCCTCCGGGGATGAGGCGGATGCGGCCGCGGAACGCGCCGACAGCTGCTCCATCATGGCTTCCGACAGCGAGGACTGGTCTTCCGCGACCTCTTCAGTCCGGGGCTCCGGACGCTCTCGAGCGGGTGAGGACGCCGAACTTTTGCGCCTTCTCACCCGGGCTGTCGAGCAGCTAGGCCTCGAATGGGCCCCGCCCAAGGTGGCAGCGCCGAATCGACTTGACGGATGCTTCCTAAACTGTCGCCGCCGCGCGCCCACCTGCAGGACTGCACCCTTTCTGCCAGAGCTTCACGAGGAGCTCGCGAAGTCCTGGAACGCGCCATTCTCCGCGAGGGTCTCGTCTCAGGCTTCTTCGACGCTCTCACAAGTTGACGGCGTGGCTGAGAAAGGCTACAACGCTATCCCTCCGGTGGAAGAGGTGGTCGCCGCGCACCTTTGCCCGCCTTCCGGTTGGCGCTCAAAGGCTGCCCTCCCGTCTAAGGCCTGCAGAGTGACGTCATCGCTGATCGGCCGCGCTTTCGCTGCCTCCGGTCAAGCTGCATCTGCTCTGCACTCTATGGCCGTGCTGCAAATCCTCCAAGCTAATCTCCTCCGCGACCTGGACGAGAAAAGCTGTGACGCTGAGTTGATCACGGATTTGCGAAGCGCGACGGATCTCTCCCTTCGCGCCACCAAGACCGCAGCACAGGCTCTCGGATGCTCTATGGCCTCCCTCACGGTAGCTGAGCGCCACTTCTGGCTCACGCTCGCGGACATGCGAGAAACAGAGCGCGCGGCCTTCCTAAACGCCCCGCTCTCTCCGTCTGGGCTTTTCGGACCAGCGGTCAAGGGGATCGTCGACCGTTTCTCTGAAGTGCAGAAAACGACGCAGGCCATGAACCTCTTCCTGCCTCGACGCCCCGGCGCTAGCAATAGCTCCGTTGCTCGCCGTCCTCGTGACCAGCCAGCACCGAGCTCCGCGCAGTGCCCAGCGCGGCCCCCTTCGTCTCAGCGAAGACCGAGCGGCCGCCCCAGATCGCGCTCTTCCAGCCGTGGTAAACCGCCTCCACCTCGGGGCCCCCGGCCTAGGATCGCGCTGAAGCCCGCTCAAACGCGCTCACACATTTTCGCGAACATTATGCCTCAGGCGCCACGCGGCGCGCCACACACCATTTGTCCTCCACCCAGGGTGGCCGGAGCGATGAGTGTAGGGCCACACACAAGCCACTCCCCGCTCGAAGCGGCAGAGATGCAGTGTGTAGGGCGGCCAGCCATCACGAGCGATCGGCTGGCCCACAGCACAGAGAGCGCGCGCACTGCGCCCGCCCCTCCTATACAGGCCGTCAAACCCGCGAAGCGCGGCGTTTCGAGCCCGGAGGCCGTTCTATCCCGTGTGGCACACGCGAGAGCGTGGGAAGCCATTCCAGGTGTATCAGAATGGGTGCTGAAAACAGTGAAGCACGGCTACACTCTGCAGTTCGCTCGCCGCCCTCCGCACTTCTGTGTGCGTACAGAGACGAGAGTGAGCGAGGAAGTAGCACATCTACTTCGAGCAGAAATAGCCACGCTGCTGTGCAAAGGGGCTATAGAACCGGTTCCCCATTCTATGAGCGAGTCAGGCTTTTACAGCCGGTATTTTCTCGTGCCAAAAAGGGATGGGTCGCTCAGACCGATTCTGGATCTGAGGCGTCTGAACAAAGCTCTTATGAGAAGATCGTTCAAGATGCTCACGACCAAGCAGATCCTCGCACATATTCGCCCAAGAGACTGGCTAATCTCCCTAGATTTGAAAGATGCATATTTTCAAATCAAGATAACGCCGCGTCACAGGCCATTCTTACGATTCGCCTTCGACGGCCAGGCTTATCAATACACCGTCCTTCCGTTCGGCCTGTCACTAGCACCCCGTACATTTACGAAGTGCATGGACGCGGCCCTCGCTCCTCTGAGAAATCGAGGGATGCGAGTGTTGAACTATCTGGACGATTGGCTCATCCTGGCGCAGTCAGAGGCCGAGCTCCTCGCCCACAGGGCAATGCTGCTCAGCCATCTGGACAGCCTGGGGCTCACGGTCAATTGGACCAAGAGCTCATTAGTGCCCACGCAATCAACCTCATTTCTGGGTTTGAATCTGGACACTGTGGCACTGTCAGCCCGCCTGTCACCCCAACGCGCTCGCCAAGTTCGGCGCATGGCTGCGTACTTCCGGCCGGGCAAAATCGCACCTCTCAAGCTTTTTCAGAGGATGCTGGGACGTATGGCCTCAGCTGCAGCTGTGCTCCAGCTGGGCTTAATGCGCATGCGCCCGCTGCAATGCTGGTTAAACGCCTGAGTGCCTCACAGAGCCTGGGCGTCCGGAGGCTTCAGGATCAGAGTGACTCAGGGCTGCGTGTCAGCCCTAGAGCCCTGGTTAGTAGCCGACTGGTACCAGAGGGGAGTGACGATGGGAGCCATCTCACACCGCAAGGTCATCTCGACGGACGCCTCCACCACGGGTTGGGGCGCCGTTTTCGAGGGCAGATCAGCCTCGGGCCTCTGGTCGAGCGAGGAAAAACTCCTACACATAAACTGTTTGGAGATGATAGCGGTAGAGAATCCGGTCGGACAATACCACAGTGGTGTCCTACGTGAACCGGCAGGGCGGTGTCAGGTCCAGATGTCTGGGCAATCTGACAGAACGCCTGCTCATGTGGGCACACAGCTCGCTCCGCTCGCTGAGAGCTGCGCACGTACCGGGCCACCTCAATGTAGGCCCGGACAAGCTGTCCAGGGGCCTCATTCTCCCAGGAGAATGGTCCCTGCACCCCCAGACAGTCCAGCTGGTATGGCGCCTATTCGGCAGAGCGGAGCTCGACCTCTTTGCAACAAAAGAGAACGCCCGCTGCCCGACGTTTCTGTCCAAAAGCGAGGATGCGCTGTCCCAAGCTTGGCCCAGCCTCCCGCTGTATGCTTTCCCGCCGATTTCCCTATTGCCCCAGGTCATAGCGAAAATCAGGGAGACGCGCCGCCCGGTGCTCCTTATAGCGCCGCACTGGGAGAACCAGATTTGGTACCCAGAGCTGGTGAAGCTGTCGCACTCACCCACCTGGCCAGTTCCGCTGAGAGCAGACCTCCTCTCTCAAGCAGGAGGGTCAGTTTGGCATCCCCATCCAGAGCGATGGTCTCTGCATGTATGGGTGACCAACGGATACCCGTTGACCTGCCCGAAGGGGTTATGAACACGATTTCACACTCTAGAGCCCCCTCGACGAGGCGGTTATATAGTTCTAAGTGGCCGGTGTTCACTGAGTGGTGTGTTTCCAAGGGATTGGACCCACAGCAATGTGGGGTCCAGCGGGTGCTCTCCTTCCTCCAAGAGCTTTTGGAACTGGGCAGGTCCCCTTCTACGCTCAAAGTGTATGTGGCGGCTATAGCAGCGTTCGCTCAAACGACGCTAGGTAACACGCTAGGAAGGAACGAGCTCATCATCCGTTTCCTCAGAGGAGCCAGACGGATGAATCCCCCGCGGCCCCCATCGGTTCCTATATGGGATCTGGCCTTGGTCCTAGAGGCCCTGAAGGCTCATCCCTTTGAACCACTCGAGACTGTGGAACCAAGGTTCCAGAGCTCTGAACCGGTTCAAGGAACGAAAACGAAAACCGGAAACGAACGAAATTTTAAGAGGAACAAAAACGGAAACGAAATCAAAATCAATTTGAATCGTTGTGAACAGAAACGTTAATTTGAAATGACCATTAACCGGTTAATAACGTTATTTTATCGTTCTCTTTAATATTTTAATTTGGCAGTGACCAATCATGAAATGAGTAGTACAGCATGTGACGTTGACGGATCAAGCGTGAGTGAAATGCCCGCGCACCATCATCTATGAATCTACCGGTAACGCAAGTCAGTGTGAGCGCGCATTTTCATGCCTCAAGTACATTTCTTTCCCCGCTGAGGTCTACAATGAATGTGCAGGTATTGGAGGACATTCTTTTCGAACGTTTAAATAAGCAGTACGGACTTTAAGCTCAAATAGACTGATTTAGGATAGTTTATGGATTCCGTTTAAGCCTATCCAAGTAGGCTATAGCATCTATCAAACATTTTTCCTATAAGTTAGTCTTTCAGATTGCCAATACAGGACAGGTCAATGTTTTCTATATAGACGGTTGATGCTTCGTATTAAATGGTATGTTATATTGCATTAAATGCAAGCTTTATTAGCTGACTGAATTTGATTATGTGATGCAAGAACGTGTTGCGCAGTGTTTGCTTTGAAATTAGCAGTTGACGGTGCATTAAAAGAGCAATGGTTATCCAGTTTATTTATTCTTTATTCATGCATTTTTTAAAACAAGTCGTGTTGAAAAAAAGTTATGTACAAAGAATGTTATCACTCTTCTGAAAATAATTCGGCATTAGAGGCCACTTTTGATTGTCTAACGCTCCATTAAATCAGGTCCGCTGTTTATGCCTTGTAATTTATGCATGTATTTCTGGTTTTAAAAATGTTATTAAATAAATATTCAAGTTGAATTACCATGTGTTATATTATTATTGAGTGAAAATAAGTCTATTTATACATATTTGTTTAAAATGTATACATATTTGTTTAAAGTATAGGCTTAATTAAAATAACGTTATTAACCGGTATTTTTTCATATCAAACCGTTTTCGGAACAGTAATGTTTATTGAGGAGCGCAAAAACCGAAACGCTATAATATCGATTCTGCTCGGAGTGAACCGATTGATATTTTTTTCAGTTTTTAAGCCCTGCAAGGTTCCTTTCGCTAAAAACCGCGTTCCTGATAGCTCTGGCTTCAGTTAAACGCGTGGGGGATCTACACGCGCTCTCAGTGAGCCCGACGTGTATGGAGTTCGGTCCTAATGACTCTAAGGTCATTCTCAGACCGAGGCATGGTTATGTCCCCAAAGCGATCGGCACTCCCTTCAGGGCACAGATTATCTCCCTCTCGGCTCTGCCAGCATCCGACGAGGGGGACGGTGGCAATATCCTCTGCCCTGTCAGGGCATTGAGGGTTTATGTCACACGCTCCGCCGCCTTCAGGCATTCTGAGCAGCTATTTGTTTCGTTTGGTGGGCGCACTAAAGGTCTCGCCTCCTCGAAACAGACCCTGTCCAGGTGGATAGTGGACGCGATTGCAACTGCATACGCTTCCAAACACCTGCAGTGCCCGCTAGGTGTCAGAGCACACTCCACCAGAGGCATGGCCTCTTCGTGGGCTTGGGCCAGAGGGATTTCCATCCACGATATCTGTATGGCGGCAGGCTGGGCCTCCCCGTCTACGTTCGTGAGATTTTACAATCTGGATGTTCCTGCCTTACAGGCGAAAGTGTTATCAGTTCAATAGGGCTGTTGGTTCTGCCCAGTGATTCTGCGCAGACATAGCTCACATACTGGTAGTAAGTTCGGTACTAGGCTCATGTGAATTTGAAGGAGACCGGCGGTGCCGTTCCCTCATTTACGAGACGAGCTGTTGTGAGTTTGAAGGTGACTGGCGGTGCCGTTACCTCACTCATATAACAAGATATTGTGAATTTGAAGGCGACCGGCGTTGCCGTTCCCTCATTCATGAGACAAGGTGTGGTGAATTTGAAGGAAACCGGCAGGTGCCGTTCCCTCATTCATGGGACAGGGTGTTGTAACCACCCGTCGTAACCACCCGTCAGTTCGAATGAAGTGTCTGTGGTGGCCCGTTCTCCTTACCGGCCACCCTGCCCGAGCAGTGTTATGGTCCCCGGTTCCCTGGGATACATATGCTTTACGCGAGGCGCGCACGGCGTTGACAATGTGTTCCCGATGCGTAAGGAACTTACGCAATACGAGAGAACCTCTCGTAAGACAACGATACTCGGTTACTTAACATAACCTCGGTTCTCTCTAGAAGAGGGAACGAGTATTGCGTTCCTTGCCGTGCGCCCCGCGGGCTTTTACGCTTCAGAACTACGAAAACCGAATATGCAGCCCGTGAGCCCTGCTTATATACACGTGGCCACGCCCCACCTGTAGGCAAATGAAGCCAAGTGGGCGCGGAGCGCCCTCATTGGTCGCCACGTCACGCGGGCTCACCGATAGGCTGCTGCAGTTGCCAGCAGAGCAGCCAATAGCACGCTGGAATAGCCTGCTATGGTCTGCCAGGCTGCCGCACTGCGTTGACAATGTTACAAAATTAAGGATAATTTTGGGTTTTTCAGAAATCTCGAAGAAAGAATAATTTCCCGATGCGTAAGGAACTTACGCAATACTCGTTCCCTCTTCTAGAGAGAACCGAGGTTACGTTAAGTAACCGAGTATCGTTTTATTTAACATCTGACAGGAACATTTTCGATAAGTAGGCCTATTGCAGATGACATCACAGCATGAAATAGACATCTGATCAGAATGATGTGTGTGTGCTATAATGTAGAGTTCACTATTGTCAACACTGTTTACTTTACATGAAAGTCAGTAATGTTAATAAATCTACATAAAGTAACTAAACATAAGTTATCTTTTTTATTTGTCCATTAGTACTGTTGATGAATTGAGGAACATTAAAGGTGCCCTAGAATGAAAAATCGAATGAACCTTGCCATAGTTACATAACAGGAGTTCAGTACATGTAAATCACATACAGTGAGTCTCAAACACCATTGCCTCCTCCTTCATATGTAAATCAACGTAACACCGAGAGTGATGCAATACATGGGATCATTAATATGTACGCCCCCCAACATTTGCATAAGCAAGCACATGTTCACTATCTGGCGAAACTGCGCAGCCGCCGTATCAACTGGAGTTCTGCAGCAGTAAGCCTGACGCGAGGATAGCGAACATGGTAGATCATGGAAACAAATGTTATGTTCCAGGCTGTGCAGGGGATGTGAAGACGTTTCATACTCTTCCCACAGATAAAACATGTCAACAGGCATGGTTGATGTTTATTTATAATCGGATACCGCAACAATTTATTTCAAAGTTGTTAGTTTGCTCTGCCCATTTCACCACGGACAGTTTCAGTTTTTCAAACCTGGGACTATATCAAGCAGGCTTTGCTCAGCGTCTGATACTGAAGAAAGGGCCAATTCCAACCATATACCTGCAAGCAGTAAGTGATTTTATCCACTTCTTGACTGTCTAAACCATTTCTGATTAAATCGAAAGTTTCTTAGAGAGACAACATTAACGATAATATCCCCGTTGTTGTCTATATCCAACGCAAGATGCTATACGGTAAGAATAGGATAATCCAAGTGGCTTACATAACTAAATAGTATGTCTAATGACAAAGGTTAATATTATTTCATGCCAGTGTTGTCATAAATTAGTAAATGCAACCATAGATACGTAACATACTATGTTAGTTTAGTTGCTTACACATAGCTCACTCGATCCTTCTAGCTAACGTCACCACCTCCACCATTTAAGTTGAAACGATAGTAATTTGATATTTATTTATTTATTTATATTTTTGACAACTGAATTATGATTATCTACTGATTGATATATATAAGGTTGAATGCCTAATCTCTCCATCGTCAAGACGGTCAGTAAAGTTGTGTCTGCTATCATTGAGCCGCAGTGAAACAGCCAATCAGAGCAGAACTCTGCATTAATATTCATGACCCTTCCAAATAAGGCAAAAACAGACCATTTCATCCTGGGGAAGATTTCTAGAGTTGTAAATGGACCTGTAAAACCGTAGCTGGACAATTATTGACCTTAAATAAGCCATATACCCTATGTAGATACCAGAGAACAATTTAAAATGTTGTTTCAAATAATTCTAGGGCACCTTTAACACATCAGCAACTACCTCAACATTTAAATGTAGTATTGAGCACATAAACTTTTATGCTTTTATCAAGGTTTAAGATCCAGGTAACGTGAAAGTTGTCTGATGTTACAGGGGCAGAAGAGCATGTGTGTGTGTGTTTATCTGGTGGAGACTGGAGAGAGGGTGATGAAGGAAGGCTGTCATCAAAGGCGTTGAGTATACTACAGACATGAATAAAACATCAATTTAAATATTAAGTTGAATTTTATTTTAATTTCAAACAGAGTTATTTCAGCACTTTTCTGATTCTTGATGTCTGTGCATTTGCTGCAGAGCTTCTGTGGTTGAGTCTTGCTCAAGGACACACTGGTGGTGACGGCTGCAGAGATCGAAGCAGAAACCTTCTGCTTATCAGTTCAGTGTTTAGCCCACTACACCACAAAAGTGATAAAGCTACAATACAAATAGCATGTAATTGTAAAAATATTAAATTAAATATGGCAAGAAATGGGATGCTGACAACATGAATTGTAAAACGTTTTAAGTATGCTGATCGTGAGCAGGCACACGAAAAGCCGCAGAACTGGCACAGCTGTGTTGAGATGGCAGCAGATGTGGGGTTCACCGCCTGTAAATGCGTGATGGTTTGTTAGAACATACATTTGAATTTCATGTGTTGTTGACTTTTATTCATTTATTGTGATGTTTACTTTTATTAATTCTTTTACTCATTAATTCATGTTTCCTATTGTTGTCAGTAAATAAAATATTTGATTAACTCGTGCATTAATTCATTGCTTGATTGAAAATTGATATGTATTCACAGCGGCTGCATTTTTTTCTAGTGCGTATTCATGCATCGCTATGTCATATGACAACAAATTGCATTTAGCCTATTTTACTAAAACAATATAATTTTAAGTAAAAAAAAAAAAAGTAATATAATTAAGTATTGATCAGCATTTGTCATTATTATTGTAAGTGTTTTAGTGGGCTAGCAATGCAATTCATTCTGGGGTAATCTTAATTTTTAATAGTGATACTTACATTTTTCGAGTATAAAATCAACAGGTGAGTTCCTCCAGCAGCTGAAAGATGTCTCTGTGCAGACACTGAGGGAAACCGCACAGGTCAGGTTGTGGAGTTACTGATGCTATGAGCTGTTACTGCACCTTTCACTCATATCTTTTATTTTATAATTACATGGTTGTATCTTTAACAATCATAATGATAAAACAAAACAAATATCATGGGTTTGCATACATTACAAAGAAAAAAAAAACAATAACAAGGTTAGATATCTTTGAATAATTCATCATAATACAATAAAAATGTTATTTCATAAGCCCGAGGGTTGAATCGAGTTAAATTTAACAAGAAAAGGAAAATATATAGGAGATTTAGGCCACTTTTGCTTGTGGATGAAATTTTTTGCATATAAAATAAAGAAATTAACAACATATTCAAGAGATCACGATTTTGGGTTTTGGTAAGGATAAAACTGATTCAGATTAGTAGGGTTAATATCACAAAATAAATGGGCAGCTGTTTCTTCAACAAGACCACAAAATTAGCAATGTTAATCAATATTAAGATATTTATAGATCGATGAATTAAACCTGTCACTCATATCTTTCAAGTTGTTGCTTGTGATAACGTCGTAGGTCACATGATAACGTCAACATGGCGCATAATGTGTGGATCGCATTCATACTTAACGAGATCAGGCAATATAGTACCTACTCTTTTAGCGCTCGTTAAGTAAGTACTTATTGAAAATGAGTACCTACTCAATGAGTATTCAGTTTCGAACGCAGTCAACTAAAAAGGTTAATGCTCAGGTTTGCTACTGGAGCTTGCCCAAAGTTCTTTGGGTAGATGTTTGGTGCATTCCGCTTTGCTAGTAGACATCCATAAATATTAACTAGCATTACTACTTTTACAATATCTTTATATGGCAGAAATAGAAAGAGTAGTCTGTAGTTCCAAATTTAGCAACACACTCACAAACCTCCCTAAGCATTTCCCCTCGGGGCAATCCCTGTCACCAGTTTGAAGTGTTCCACAAGTGGACAAGAGAGGTTTATGTGGACAGACCCTCGACTCCTTGATTATGACAGAGAGGACGAGTCTACTCATATGTACTTAGCAGTGTTGGGGAGTCACTAGTTACATGTAACTAGATTACGTAATTTAATTACAAAAATGTAACTGTAATCAGTTACAGTTACTGAGAAAAGATGTGTAATTAAATTACAGTTATTTATGAAAATGTTAACTATTACAAAGGGGGTTACATCTGAATATTTTCTGTAAAAAGATAGGATATGTTGAATAATATTAATTTGTTGCTTTGCCTGTTTTTGATGTGCAGGATGCCTCTTGCCATTTGTTTTTTTTTTATTATTATTTTATATACACTCAACTAAAAGATTATTAGGAACACCATACTAATACTGTGTTTGACCCCCTTTCGCCTTCAGAACTGCCTTAATTCTACGTGGCATTAATTCAACAAGGTGCTGAAAGCATTCTTTAGAAAAGTTGGCCCATATTGATAGGATAGCATCTTGCAATTGATGGAGATTTGTGGGATGAACATTCAGGGCACGAAGCTCCCGTTCCACCACCAAAGATGCTCTATTGGGTTGAGATCTGGTGACTGTGGGGGCCATTTTAGTACAGTGAACTCATTGTCATGTTCACCAATTTGAAATGATTCGAGCTTTGTGACATGGTGCATTATCCTGCTGGAAGTAGCCATCAGAGGATGGGCACATGGTGGTCATAAAGGGATGGACATGGTCAGAAACAATGCTCAGGTAGGCCGTGGCATTTAAACGATGCCCAATTGGCACTAAGGGGCCTAAAGTGTGCCAAGAAAACATCGCCCACACCATTACACCACCACCATTACACCACCACCAGAATGTTCTCATTCTGTTTACGCCAAATTCTGACTCTACCATCTGAATGTCTCAACAGAAATCGAGACTCATCAGACCAGGCAACATTTTTTCTGTCTTCAACTGTCCAATTTTGGTGAGCTCGTGCAAATTGTAGCCTCTTTTTCCTATTTGTAGTGGAGATGAGTGGTACCCGGTGGGGTCTTCTGCTGTTGTAGCCCATCCGCCTCAAGGTTGAGCGTGTTGTGGCTTCACAAATGCTTTGCTGCATACCTCGGTTGTAACGAGTGGTTATTTCAGTCAAAGTTGCTCTTCTATCAGCTTGAATCAGTCGGCCCATTCTCCTCTGACCTCTAGCATCAACAAGGCATTTTCTCCCACAGGACTGCCGCATACTGGATGTTTTTCCCTTTTCACACCATTCTTTGTAAACCCTAGAAATGGCTGTTGCTGAAAATCCCAGTAACTGAGCAGATTGTTAAATACTCAGACCGGCTCGTCTGGCACCAACAACCATGCCACGCTCAAAATTGCTTAAATCACCTTTCTTTCCCATTCTGACATTCAGTTTGGAGTTCAGGAGATTGTCTTGACCAGGACCACACCCCTAAATGCATTGAAGCAACTGCCATGTGATTGGTTGATTAGATAATTGCATTAATAAGAAATTGAACAGGTGTTCCTAATAATCCTTTAGGTGAGTGTATATATATATCCTAATTAAATTCATAATCAAAGCCTCAATCAATATTCATCCTCCTATATAATTATTATGATTTGAATGATTATTTCCAGTTATGATTTTGCTTAGCCTATATCAAGATGACCAATGATTGTTTCTTCCTTTATATTTTCTAAAAGTTTGAATTTGGTCTCTAGTGGTGACGGATTCCAGAGATTAAATATGGAGTTGTCTTTCATTTTATATCATTTTATATTTCCTTTTACTGAAACCCTAAAGAATTGTATGAATACAATTGTACTATTGTCTGTACCCCTGGCTGAGAGAAAAGCACATGCTATCAGCATGTTTTGGTGAAGTGTTTTGTTGATATGTAGTTAAGACTCTCCAACCTTGGGAGAGCTGTGATTCTAGGGAGCTTTTGTGTGTGTGTGCGTTGCATGATCTGTGCAGACCCAATATTGAAGATGGACATTTTCTGCACACGACACCAGACTTGAAGACGCCTTTCTACAACCTCCAAGGTCAACAATGATCTAATTCTAGTGATAGGGCGACAACTAGTCTACCTAGTTTAGTGATATGCTCGGCTATCTATCCTTGTGTGGAAATTTACAGTGACTGTGCATTTTCTCTGCCAATCAGAATAATTCCACATGGCAGTAATGACGTGGTTAGACCTTGAAAACAATATAACTGTTTAGAAATTGTATGTACGGTAGGTGGAGGTGGGGAAACTGTTAGAGGGAGCGCAGCCTACGAACTCCTTGTGAGACTTGAAGCATTTTGGTATGGAGATAAAGGTTATGATTATAATTTTTTTGTTGTTGTAGTATTACACCACATTGTGTGTGTATATTAGCATCGTGTGTGTATATTAGTGTATATTGTTGTTTTTCTTGTGGAATGAGATGGCGTTTGGACCCGGAAGCGCTGCCGCGTGACGTCAGACTTAACAACCGGATAGCCATTTAACACCGCTCGGTTCAGTGTTGCCAAGTCTGGGATTGGGCTACTTTTACACTGTTGCTGTGAGTTGTTTGTAGCCTATAGTCCACAGGTTTAAGTTGTCTTTACTTTGGAAATAGTTATTTCGCCCACCCTCCACGTTTTGGCCATAATTCCGCTACTTTTGATTAGCAATTGGAGGGGTTTTGTTGTGCAGACCTGGCCTCCCTGTCCCTCGGTTCTGCCTTCGTGCACCTCGAAGGCCCATTCGTGCACAGGCCTTCGAAGTGCGCACCCTTCACTTTGGGACACAGCTAGAGTCTATACAGTGTGACAATAATGACGGTGTGCTAAATGTCAGTGACAAAAAATATCTTACTTGTTAAGTAAGATAATTAACTTCTTAAAAATGTTTTGTTTTTGAGTAATTGACTACTCAAAACCACACATCTGAATGCAATTGTAAAGCTGTTTCTTTTAAAATTTAAAAAATGCCGCACAAGCTTCAAGGATTCAGTAATAGTAAGATGGTAACCCACCAATAATGTTTATCTGCTTGTCTTAACAACGGACGGATCTTTCTCTTAAAAGAAAAAGTAGACTAATGATTTTGTCTTAAATCACTAACCACTCAATAACGCTAGGTGGTGCTAGTGCTTGCACATTCATTTGGTGACACTCTACTGTCCTGATGGATGCAAGAATATATATATATATATATATATATATATATATATATATATATATATATATATATATATATATATATATATATATATATATATATATATATATATATATATATATATATTAGTATATTTTTTTAATCTAGATTAATTCCAAAATTAATCTAGATTAATCTAGATTAAAATGGCTCATTTGAATTCTGTCGAAGGCATTCAGAATATGTGTGCTCGTAAGTGATCGTTTGTCTTTTTGTAGTTTGAATAATAAATAACTTCTGTCCCTTTAAGACCTGACGCACGCATGGATCCCAAACACTGTTCCTGTGAGCTGGTTACGACTGTGTTTACGTTAAAACTCACATGGGCATTGAGACATTTTTGAGTGTATTTGACCATTAATAAGCTGGAAAAAGGAGCTCATTTTTGCACTTGTATGTCAGAGCTTTATTACGGTATGTGTGTGTGCGCTTCAGATGCGAGCGCGAAATCTGCGGGAATTAGTAGAATTAACGTTATGTGCAACCCCGCGCGAAATTCAGACCGGTCACCCCAATACTAACAAAAGTCCAGCAGAACACCCGTTCGCAATGTTCAGAGGATTAAACGGACTGAATGAGAGGATACGGGTGCGTGTCACTCACTGTCTGTCGGCCGGAGAATAGAGCGCAGCTGATATCGATACTGTAGAAAATTAGTATTGTTTCGTTTCAGATATTTCAGTATCGATACATAGCGAACATATTTTTGACAACACTAGCAGACATCCCAACCGGTGGGGTGGTCTTCGGGATACCTCCCTGAAATGACTTTTTTCACCACCAGCGTGCAAGATTGTCATTATGTTTATACTTTATACTTTCGTTTTTTGAGGCACTGACTCTCCCTCTGCCATGGCGCTCCAGTTTCTAGATACACTGAACTGATTAAATCGGTTCGGGAGAAGAGATAAAAGCCCGCCCACACTGACAACTGATTGGTTGACTTACCGAAACAGGCCAATCAGGATGCTCTCTGTCTTAGAATTGGCTTCATTAGGTGCACACTAGCACACACACGCAAGGTCTCTCTCTGCCCTGCGCGCGTGCACAGTCTGTGTCTCGCATGCGCGCTCTCGCTCGCTCGCTCTAGATTGCGGGCATCAGGGAGCCGCTATCAACATGCGGAAGACTCCCGGAATTTCCGGGTGACTTGGGATGTCTGCACTAGTAGGCATACACACAGGTTCGAGGACTCGTTCTCTCGCCCCCTACAGTGCAATTCGGCTAGGTGTACATCCGCGCTAAAATAGCAATGTGAAAGTCATCATAGCTTGCGTAGTATAGACCTTTGAGAATAGATTAACGGCGATAATATCGCCCGATAAGAGTCTCGCGTTAACGCAGCACGTTAACGCCGATAACGGCCCACCACTAATATATCATGATCAGTACCATCTGCCCAGCTGTGGTGGTCTCTAGCTCCGCTCCTGGATTTCTGTCACTCTTTTACCCCTTTTCCACCAAAGGAGAGGAAAAAATAGAGGAGCGTCTGGAATACACTGGAGTTGGAGTGCCCTGCATATCCACCAGAGGGCACTTGCTGATCGCTTACCGCTGTGTCTCATTTCACGAGTTCACGCTTACAAATAAGTCAGATAGAATGAATGGTATGCGTATTTGGCGTGCTGTCCGAGGAGAGGGCTCGGAAGGCCCGAACTCAGTATCCGTACTCCCCCCGTATGTCTGGTTTAGGAAGTAACCAGGTGAGTGTGAGGAAGATGGGGTGGTAGAGGGATGCTGCAAAACTTGTTGAGGAACATTCTTCTTCTTCTTCTTTTGGTGTTTTATGGCGGTTGGCAAACCAACTTCCGGTGCATTACCGCCACCAACTGGACTGGAGTGTGAAGCACTAATAGAGTCTGGGAAACTACGTCATTGCGCATTGCATTATGGGTAGTCGCCGCCATGTTTTAGGACACGCTCAGGAGCGTACAATGATAACAAAGGTGAATCACCTGAGGAAAAAACGACTGTATTTACTTTAATACTTTTTAAGAACTCTTGCTTGCACTCACTTATAATAAATGGACTAATATTTGAATCTCTTACGTACATGAGCGCTCAGTCGTGCGGCCAGGACATTGCACATATTCATCACGTTTCATGCAATCAGAAATCAGATGGCCGCCTTCTATCGCACCACACATTGGTTTGTCTTTTGCAGTTTATTTTTTAATAGCCTAACTAAAAAGTCTGTATCTGATATATAAAATAATAAATATACTTATTAGCTTGATCTCAGCCAGTGGATAATTTATTCAATCAACATAGCCTATATCATATCGCCCTAATTCCTTAACGCTAAAGCATTAAAGGATAACAGATTATGGCTCGTAATGCAGCTTTTGAAATTATTTGTATTTGAAAGCGCTTTAGCCTACAGTACTAAAAAGTTTTACTGGACTTAAATGGAACAAGAACAATATTTCCTTCTACTGAGAGAAGCTGAACAATGAAGCATTTGCAGACGCGTTTCATGCATTATTTATGGTGTGAGCACATTCAAGCGGTTCAGAAAATATTCATCTGTAATATCGGTTATAAATACAAATTATAAAGACACATTTTGGCTAAGTTGTTTATTTCCGAGTGTTATGCTGCCTTCACGTGCTCTCTGAATTATTGTAAATAGGAGTTTCCTAGGTAAAAATTGCACGTGAACGCGCTCCACCCCTCGAAATATGAACGAGATGAGTTCATACTTCATAATCACGACTTTAGAAGTGGGAATTGTCAAATTTCCGATAGCACGTGAAGGCAGCATTACTTTCACTTACTTTTGTTATTTCCAAGCTGGTAAACTGAAATATTGCGCATGATTTGAGATATGTTTTCCACGCAGGTTGTAAGAGAGGCTATGACAGTTCATAACACCGCAAGCGTTCACCATTCTAATGTGTTTTTAACTGTATAATACAAGTTTTAAAGTCTACCTCCACTATTACTCATTCTCTAATGTAGTGTCTGTGTCCTAAAGTCCGCGAATGCATTGCGTTGGTGACGTCACGTTCCCATTCTCTATAAAGAAAACAATAATCAAAAAAAAAAAAAAAAAATTTTCCCCTATACTTCAAATTCTACAACCTACTCCTATTGCTTTGAGATACTTCATTATCGCACTATATATTTTTACTTGTTCTACTTTCATTCCCAATAGACTTTCATACTAAATACTACCACACCCAATTTTCTTACTTTCCTCTTAAGTACTAACCTTTCTTTTCCATATTTTAAACATTTTATTAAAACATGTTCTATTGTTTCTGCCTGATCACAATAATTACATTTTCCCGTATCATGTTTTCCTATCTTAAACAAGGAATGATTTAATCGTGTGTGCCCTATTCTGATACGAGAAACAATCATATCCTCTTTCCTATTCCCAAAAACACTTCTTCCGTTTCCTACTTGCTTCTGAATACTATACAACTGTCTTCCCTTGACCTCATTATTCCATAGTTCTTGCCATTTATTGTTTATGAATTCTATTATTTTACTTTTAACGTCATTTTTGCTTAACGTCACTTGCACATTTATCTCATTATGTTTTACTGCTTGCTTTGCTAGTCTATCTACCACTTCATTGGCCTCCAATCCCACATGAGCAGGAACCCACACAAACACTATTAAGCTTACACCATTTATTCTTAACAAACTTGCAAGTATTTCATAAATAATGTCTTGCCTTGATACTTTATTTCCACTTACAAAGGCTTGTGATTGCTGCAACCGAATCAGAACATATAGCTACTAATCTCGGTTTTACGTCCTCTACCCACTGAAGTGCAACCATCATAGCAACTAATTCTGCTGCAAATACTGAGATATGATCAGTTATTCTTTTCTTGATACTAATTTGAAACTTAGGAATAAATACAGCAGCTGCTGTTCTTCCAGAGATAGGATCCTTAGACCCATCAGTAAATATTTGCACCCATGATGAGTAAGTCTGATCTAAATACTGCTGTGCTATAATATTCTTTTGGATGTCTTTCTCATTCTTAATTTTCATTTGAATTTGTAGGTCAATTATTGGCATTGGAAAAATCCATGGTGGTATACTGGATAATATCACAGTAGGGCTAACATCACAATCTTCAATACCTGCTTCTTGTACTTCTCTTTGCACACTCCATCCCAAGCTTTTAATGTTTTTATTCCCATGTTCCCAGCATTCTTCTAGTACTCCCTTCACTGGATGATTCTTTTTATGACCTTTTATATTAACCCAATAATTCAGTCTTATTTTAAGTCTTCGAAGATTTACCGGAGCAACCCCAACTTCTACCTGTAGAGCTGCTATGGGGGATGTTCTAACTGCACCACAACATATTCTTAGAGCTTGATTTTGTATTGCTTCAATCTTTTTGAGTGTAGTCTCGTTTGCAAAACCGTAAATTATACTTCCATAATCTAAACTTGATCTAATTAAAGTATTATATATTCTTTTCAACGATAATCTACAAGCTCCCCACTCAACCCCTGTCAAACATCTTAATATATTTACTCCTTTTTTACATTTCTTAATCAGATTTTTAGCATGTATAGCAAAAGTCATCCTGGAATCCATCCATACACCGAGATATTTGACTACTGGCACTTGCTCCAATTCCTGCTTATATAACTTTAACTTAACCTCTGGTATTTTTTTCCTTTTAGTAAAACATATAACCTGAGTTTTGGCCACAGATAATCTAAAGCTCCAATTATTTGCCCACCCCTCCACTTCATCTACTGCTTTTTGAATACTTTGTATTACACGTGCAATATTACGTCCTCTTTTCCAAATTGCCCCGTCATCCGCAAATAATGCTCTTCCTACATCACCTTTTAAATTACAAAAAACATCATTTATCATAATATTAAATAAAACTGGGCTGCATACACTTCCTTGAGGAGTTCCGTTCTCTATCTTGTATGTCTCTGAATACTCTACTCCTATCCTAACTTGAATTGTTCTTTCAAGAAGAAAATCCATAATCCAATTATACATCTTTCCTCCAATTCCCATACATTTAATTTTTATTAAAAGTCCCTCTTTCCAAAGCATATCATAAGCTTTCTCTATGTCGAATAACACCCCTACCATTACTTCTTTATTAGCCTGCGCTTTCCTGATATCTGCTTCTAGGCTTAACACAGCGTCCATAGAATTCCGACCTGCCCTGAATCCACTTTGGTATGGTGACATAAATCCTTTAACTTCCAATATATAATTTAGTCTACGTACAATCATTTTTTCCATCAATTTACATAAATTAGAAGTTAATGCAATTGGCCTATAATTAATTGGATTGGACTTGTCCTTTCCAGGTTTGCCTATAGGTATTATTATTCCATGTTTCCATGAAGAAGGAAGCTTTCCTGCATTCCAGATCCTATTGAATAAATTTAGAACCACTTTCAATGATCTGTCTGATAAATGTTGTATCATTGCATAACAAATATCATCTCTTCCAGGAGATGTATGTTTGACTCCTCCTAAAGCCATCTTTAATTCATAAATACTAAAATCTGCATCTAAGGTGTCTCCAGTAGGGTTCCTTTTCATCAACACGTCTGGATGCTGACTCTTATTCTTATTTCTATTCTTTTTACTATCCTCTGTTACATTATCATCACTATGGACTTTAACAAATACTTTAGCCAGCATTTCAGCCTTTTCTTTATCTGCTACTGCCAATTTTCCTCATTTTTTAAAACTGGTATAACGTTATTTCTATATATTCCTCCCATTTTTCTAATTGATCCCCACATTTCACTAATATCAACATCTCCTCCTATTGAATTACACCAATCTCTCCAGTACTTCTTTTTAGCTGTTCTTACTATTCTTCTCACCTCAGCTAATGCTCTCTTATAATATATAAAATCTTCAAATAAATTAGTTTGTTTAATTTTCCTAAATGCTTTATTCCTATTTTTAACTGCGGTACTGCATTCTTCTGTCCACCACGGAACTGCTTTCCTTTTTTTACATGATATTTTTACCAATAACTTTATCTGTTACCTCAAACAAAACTTTACATAATTTCTCATTACACTCCTCTATATCCTCTATCAGGTTTAGATCTAATGATGTTATTTCTACTTCGCTTAAATACTCATACACTTCCCAATTTGCTTTTTTAAATCTCCATCTTGGTACTAAAAACACATTATGCTCCAATACACTTATCCCTACCTTACATAAAATTATATAATGATCACTACCCATAATATTTTCTTCCCACACATCCCATATACATTTATTTGCTATCTCTTCAGAAACCAATGTTAAATCAATTGCTGACCCAACTCCACGAACCAAATCTATTCTTGTGTTTCTGCCATCAATTAAACATACTAACCCATTACTGTCTAAAATTTCTTCTACTACCCCCCCATTATAATCATCACTACTACTTCCCCATAAAGTGCTATGTGCATTAAAATCTCCACACCAAATTACTTTAGTATTTCCTGACCCAATAACCTTCTCTAATTCCTTACTTAGTTTACTACACGGATTATAATAATTTATTATTCGAATAGTTTGATTCTCTGCAAATACTTCAATCACCACCAGCTCATATGCTTCAATCTCATTAATGACTCTGTAATCTATACCATTCTTAATAAAAGTGGCCACCCCACCTCCATTTCCTGCCCCTCTATCTCTCCTTACTATATTATATCCTTGCAGTACAAAATTTAGGTGAGGTTTTAACCACGTTTCTTGTATGCAAATTATATTAGGTTTCTTATCTTGTTGATCTATATACCTCTTAAATTCTGGTCCATTTGCAATAATACTTCTAGCATTCCATTGCAAAACCGTAAAAACCATAAATATTATGTACTTCCACATGAAGTTTGAACACTTGATTTGGTCATTAGCATGTCATTTATTTTTTCCAAAGTTACTCCAGCTACATTCAAGTATCTCTCTGCTGCCCTTATTATGATTTTAATTCTTTCTGTTCTACTTTCCGATTGAGCCGAACAATTAATCACTTCGGCCATAAATGACACGAATTCCATTTTTCCGATCACCAATTTATCCTCACTTGTCTTTTCCTGAACCAAAGAAATTTCATTGCCTTCCTTACTAACCACCTCTCCCTGTCTCTGCTCATGTCATTTTGCTTTCTTTGCGGCTTCAGCATAAGTCAGCCCCTCCGCAATTCTCACATTCTGGATTTTCACCGCTTGTTTGTGAGCACTGCATCCCCCAAATCCAGCACTATGCTCATCACCGCAATTGCAGCATTTTGCCTTCACTCCTACGTCACATTTACCATATTCGTGTTCGCCGCCACATCTCGCACATCGTAAATTTCCTCTGCAAACCGCACTAACATGTCCATACTTCTGACACTTGAAACATCTTAGTGGGGGAGGAATGTAAGGTCTTACTTGATAACTTACATATCCTATTTTAATCCTCTCTGGCATTCTTTCTTCATCAAACTGAAGCATCACCGACAGACTATCCTTCCTTTCTTTGTTTTTACCATATTGGAGCCTTTTTGCTCCAACGACCTTGCTCCCTTCAATGGCGCTTTTAATTTTATCAACAGGTACATCAGTTGGAATTCCATAAATGACACCTCTTAACCATGGTTTCCTAGTCATCACTGTGCTTGACACCGAATATCCAATCATTGAATTAATACCCAGTGCCTTCTTTTGTTGTTTTTCGTCTTTGCACATAATAATCACATTTCCATCTCTCAGGGTCTTTGCATTATTTATTTCTCCTAACACTCTTTTCAGAGCTTTGGTCAATTTAATTGGGTTTAATGTCACTCCGGGTTCTCCGAATTTCATCATTACTTTAAATTCTTCCACTTCAATCCTACTCACGTGATCCTCCTTTCCACTATCTGTAAGTGATCCTTGGCTATTGGTTTTCTTTCTTTTCCGCTTTGCTATTCTACTCCATTCATTCCCTCCAACACTCCCGCTACATGATTCATCCTCCATTTCCGGATCGCTACCGGAGCTACCGTCATTTCCTGCCATCAGTGCTCCAGTCACAGTCCAGTGTTGCCAACCGCCCCCTGTCGAGGACCTTGAGGAACATTGGTAAGTTGACTGGGTATTTATATGATCCTCCACTTGTGCTGATTGGGTAGACATGTTGATTACTGATTGCTGACAGCTGGTTGGAATTACATGATGATTAGATAGATCCAGGGGCTAGATAATTTTTAACGCAGGTGCTGAGGGGGCGCTAGATCATTGACAGGAGGAGCTGCGCAAATATATATATATATATATATATATATATATATATATATATATATATATATATATATATATATATATATATATATATATATAAAAACATAAAAACACATACACATACATATAAACTCACCTAAAGGATTATTAGGAACACCATACTAATACTGTTTGACCTTAATTCTACGTGGCATTGATTCAACAAGGAGCTGAAAGCATTCTTTAGAAATGTTGGCCCATATTGATAGGATAGCATCTTGCAGTGGATGGAGATTTGTGGGATGCACATCGAGGGCACGAAGCTCCTGTTCCACCACATCCCAAAGATGCTCTATTGGGTTGAGATCTGGGGACTGTGGGGGCCATTTTAGTCCAGTGAACTCATTGTCATGTTCAAGAAACCAATTTGAAATGATTCGAGCTTTGTGACATGGGGCATTATCCTGCTGGAAGTAGCCATCAGAGGATGGGCACAAGGTGGTCATAAAGGGATGGACATGGTCAGAAACAATGCTCTGCATCCGCAGCAAACATCAGCGGAAAGCTCCGTGACAGACTTCGTACAATAAACATCTGAACCATCGCAACCTCTGGCTGAGATAAGATTGTTCTCGTTTTTACTAGGAACCAGTGTTGGGCAAGCTACTGAATAACTGAATAATTGTTAATGAAGAATGTTATATTTGGGGTTTCAAGCTACATAATGATTACAAATAGTATGAGGTGAATTCAGGGTTATTGTCAGTCATTTCAATGGCAAAAAGCCAAAAACTGAAATCATTTGATTTCGTTAAGTATCCGAATAATCAAATATGACCTATATCTCAAACTGGCTGGCAAAGAGCAAAAGGGCTACAAATTGAACATCAGTGCAAGAACAAAATGTATGCAACTTAAATGAAATACTCAGGAGTCAGGATTAGACAGCATTCTGATCAGAAACGCTCTGAGATGCTGCAGTCATGAGCTGCTCGCGTGAACAGTTGCTTGACTATTTCTTTTCGTTTTTAATATTTTTGTTTAAAAGTGGACATTTAAAGCTTTCTATACACATATTTCACATGTCTGTGAGGCAAGTATAGCTGCTAAGTTTTGGTTCATTTATTTGACGCTCCAGTTCATGTGAAATGCGAACGCTCCCGCGCCTCTGTCACGATTATTATCTGCTATAGCCTATCTGCTTCTTATTTATTAAATCCAGGCAATTGAAACGTTGATTAAATTTAAGATACAATTTATACAAAACAAAATTCACTTTAAAGAAACAAAAGACACTGGAGCGCCTTCATAGCGCGCATCGGTCACACCGCTCGGCTTCCCTCATTACAGGCTCGTCCAGTCACGCTACACCGCTACTTGCTGGATAAAGTGCTACTGAAAAATGTAGTTAAGCGCGTCGCTACTGCTAGGAAGTAGGAACTAAATTAGAATCACAAGATCGCTTACCTGGCAGAAGGAACTGCTCCATTTTTTTTTCAAAAATAGCTACAATTCACCTGACACATCACATCACATATGTAACGCACGCTTAATGAGTAATTTTTTTTTTTTTCATTTGTGGTTTCAAATTATTTAATTATGTATTAATTATAATACAGCATGTATATTGCTTCCAGCTAAAATGTCTGGGGGTGCTATGGGGGTGCTTTGGTCTTTCTTGGGGGTGCTGAAGCACCTGCTAGCCCCTCCCTAGCACCGCCCAAAACGATTCGTTGGCTGAACAACCATTACTTATAAAAGTAAATAGATTAAACACAAAAAATTAATGATTCATAACTTTTCAACCTTTACATAACATATATAGTCCATGTAACACAAAAATATAAGTTACAAGGTGAACTTAAGTGTATGCATAAATAAAATGAAAAAACCTAATTCACATCAACTACTATTACAATTATGCCAAAATTAAGTAAATCTAGCAGAAAATTATAAGTATATGACTGTGAGCCACGTGACATGAAATTTCACGTGATGCCTTTCCAGTCAAAAATTGGAGCCATTTTGTGAAGCACATGTGAAGACACATGTGAAAAAACAGGTAAGCATATCTTTCTATAAACTAAGTCAAATATTAAATTTTGACGTTTTAACATTAATAAACACATGTTTGTTTATTTTAGTGGATGAAGATTGCAATTCAGTGAAACGCACTTGATGAAGATGCTGAAAAGGGTGAGTAACTTTTTTTTTTTTAATTTTTTTACATACACTCGTTAATTGCATTTATGGTCAAGAAATGCATTTTAAACTCACTTCTGAATTGCTACGAATTTGCTTCTACAATTAGAAACGTGTTACTAACTAATACTTATGAAAACGTGTTACATTGTACATGGATGAACGAAAGGATTGCAACGAGTTTGCACGGGAGCCACGAGTAAGTTATTTTTCTTAAACGAGTGTGCTTCCATCGAATGTATGGTTAAGTGTTTATAGTGGTCAGTATTTATTGTTTTTTTCCCGTAGTATATGACCATGCATTGCGTTGGCACTTGGCACGTAGGCAATATATGCATTCAAATTGTATAAAGATCGATTCGGACGGAGGTATTGAGAGGCTCCCCCACGGAGAAATTTGTAGGCCTACTTTACGTTATTGTCACGTATTATTAAGTATATTATTATATATGCATATGAGTGTTCAAATGTGAAAATTGTATCTTGCACATTCACATATTGGTATGTTCTCTGTACATGGATCGCGGGAAAGGGGGGTGGCCTGGCTGCGGGTTACTTTTGAGATCTGGTACAAATATTATATTCAAAAATGCATCATGAACGATTAATAATTAAATAATTGCGATCTCGATTCAAAAACTCACGCAATATTATCCCTAAATGACAACGACGACTCTGTCTAAACCATCGAAATTGGTCACATTAGTATTATTTTTTGTAGATAGATTTTATTTTATTTGGCTGTTTAATGTTTTCAGGAACGTGATCTCTTAGCCTATCTGCATATGTCTTCAAAAAATACAGATTAAACAGTCATCAATAAAATAATATATTTGTAGCATCTAACTTTTACTATTGGCCCTTATATTACAATTTACAGTCTTACTAAACTGTAAAAAGTACAATCTTAAGTGAATATGTTGCCTACATTAACAAGGATTTGGGACAATTATAATGCATCATGCACTTCTATGCATCACGTTACATTGCTAAAATTTATTCAGTAGCCTTTCCCTGCCTTTATTTTATTTTTAATAAATAAATCAAAATAGTACAAAAATACATTTAAAAGAAAGTTTTTCTCAATCTTTTCCTCTGGTCAAATAGTATTTTTAATTGATTTACAATGTGTGCAGAATTATTAGGCACGTTGATTTTCTGATCATATTTTTTTCCAGGCACATTTTACCAATTCCAAACCACATTAAACTTAATAACTACTATTCATTTAGTATTTAAAAGTATAAGTGACATATAATTGTTCATGAAGGCTGGAAATGAAAAACACCTTATATTCAGGTGTGTAGAATTATTAGGCATGTTTTCTTTTACAGATAAATTGAGCCAAAAAAGAGATTTAAAGGAATAGTTCACCCTAAAATGAAAATTGTGTAATCATTTACGTACCCTCAAGTTGTTCCAAACCTGTATGAGTTTCTTTGTTCTGCTGAACACAAAAGATGATATTTTGAAGAATGTTTGTAACCAAGCGGATAGAGCAACCATTGACTACCATAGTAGGAAAAAAAATACTATGGTAGTCAATGGTTTCTCTATCTGCTTTGTTACTCCATTAATGAGACTATTTAATTGTGCTGGGCGGTTTGATCACGTTTTTTTGTAGACTTAGAAGGTTTCACGGTATGTCACAGTTTTATATATATATATTTTTATTTTTATAATTTGAGGCAATATTGAAAGTGGGAGAAGGTGCCAGATTTGACTTCCAAAAGTAATGTATAATAAAAACTAGATTAATCTAGATTAAAATGGCTCATTTGAATTCTGACGAAGGCATTCAGAATATGTGTGCTCTTAAGTGATCGTTTGTCTTTTTGGTAACACTTTACAATAAGGTTAATTAGTTAACTACATTAGTTGACATGAACTAATAATGAAATGCACTTATAATTCATTTATTTTTCTTTGTTAATGTTAATTTCAACATTTACTAATGCATTATTAAAATCTTGTTAACATTAGTAAATGCACTTTGAACTAACATGAACAAACCATGAACAGCTGGATTTATATGAACTAACATTAAAGCTACACTGTGTAACTTTTTTTGTTTATTCTTAGCTAAAAACACTTAGTTCTTTCAAAAATATAAGTGCTCATTAATGTATATTTACTTATTTCAAGTTATAAAGTATTCTCGTAAGTTTATAATATGCCATTGAAAATACATACGGGTAAGGGGTTCGAATGGGGGTCGCCATGTTGCCCCTCCATCTTGAAAGTACATTATCCAAAGAGGGACATACCCGTAAATTCAAGCTTCGCCTTTCGCGTTTTAACACTCGATGGCACCGTGTCTGGATTGAACTGGAAACCATGTTAATCTTGGACTAAAACGGCCACCGTAGGAGTTAAAACGAAATCGGAATTGGGAGGAACAGAACCTAATATTTACTGGATGGTCATATACCTTTTCACCACTAGATGGGGGAAAATATCACACAGTGTAGCTTTAACAAAGATGAACTAATGCTGAACAGAGGTGTTCATGGTTAGTTCATGTTAACTAATACATTAACTACTGTTAACTAATACAACCTTATTGTAAAGTGTTACCGTCTTTTTGTAGTTTGAATAATAAATAACTTCTGTCCCTTTAAGACCTGACGCACGCATGTCCAAACACTGTTCCTGTGAGCTGCTTACGACTGTGTTTACGTTAAAACTCACCAAGATGGGCATTGAGACGTTTTTGAGTGTATTTGACCATTAATAAGATGGAAAAAGGAGCTCATTTTTGCACTTGTATGTCAGAGGCGGCTTTATTACGGTATGTGTGTGTGTGCGCTTCAGATGCGAGTGCGAAATCAGCGGGAATTAGTAGAATTAACGTTAACGTTCGTGCAACCCCGTGCGAAATTCAGACCGGTCACACCAATACTAACAAAAGTCCAGTAGAACACGCGTTCGCAATGTTCAGAGGGTTAACCGGACTGAATGAGAGGAGGCGGTGCGGGTCATTCGCTGGAGAGAGGAGAGGAGAGGAGATTTCAGAGGAGAGAAGAGGAGAGCGCAGCTGATATATCAATACTGTAGAAATGAGTATCGTATCGTTTCAGATATTTCTGTATCAATACATAGGGAAATATGGATATTTCTGACAACACTAGTAGGCATACACACAGGTTCGAAGACTCGTTCTCTCGCCCCCTACAGTGCAATTCGGCTAGATGTACGGATGTTAAACTATCAAGGTGAAAGTCATCATAGCTGGCGTAGTATAGACCCAGCTCCCAACCCAACTTTGAGAATAGATTAACGGCAATATTTTTTTTATCACCCGATTAAGAGTCTTGCGTTAACGCCGATAACGGCCCACCACATATATATATATATATATATATATATATATATATAATGTATATGTGTGTGTGTGTACATTTTTTTAAACTTTGTCTCATTTTGTGTTATTTCAATGCAATGTATTTTTCGCAACAATCTGAATAATACCAAGTGATTGCAAGAAAATTTACATTTGCTTTTTTATTTTTTATTAAGGATACTCGTGGGAACGAGGAGGAACTGGGACAGCTCACATTGAGGATCATCACGAAAGGGTTTCTCAACAGGTGATCCTTTACAGACTGGGATAGTGCTGGAAGGCATAAAGGTGATGACAGAGTTGGCAGGTGTTGCGAAGGCTTGTGTTTTTCTACTTGGCCTAATTTACGCAATTAAAGGGTTAGTTCCCCCAAAAATGAAAATTCTGTCATTAATTACTCACCCTCATGTCGTTCGACACCCGTAAGGCATTCGTTCATCTTCGGAACACAAATGAAGATATTTTTGTTGAAAGCTGATGGCTGAGAAAAAGGCCTCCATTGACATTCAGTACATTTACACTCACAAGACCCATAAAAGGCACTAAAAATGTCGTTACAAAGTCCATCTCACTACAGTGGCTCTACAATAATTTTACGAAGCGACGACAATAGTTTTTGTGCGAAAAAAAAAAATCTAAATAACGACTTTATTCCACAAGTTCTTGTCTTCCTTGTTTGCCTCTGCCGTGAGCTCACGAAGCACCAAGACGCATGCGCGAGAATATGACGTAGCGCCGGCGTTCGGGAATCCATGAAATGCACACTTTATTCTCATTTTGAGCACTACGCCGAAACCTAAAGCATGATCAATGTAGAATTCAACAGCTTAGATACGGCGCGTCTTCCTCTGCTCGTTGTAAACACATCTCCTCGCTTCTGGGTCACGTGTCCGAACGCCGGTTCTGCGTCATATTCTTGCGCATGCGTCTTGGTGCTTCGTGAGTTCAAAAATCTTGAATATATATACATGCATGTATATATTTTTATATACATAATAATTATACAAAAGCACACACACATGTATTATGTAAACACAAACTTTTATTTTGGATGTGATTTATCGTTTAACAGCTCCAGAATATTTATTTAAAAAATAATGTGAAAAAAATAGGAAGTGACCTATTGTGAACATTTGTGAAGATTACAATCTCTCTTACAAAAAAGGTTTTCTTAAGAAGTGTGTCACATGTTCCAAAAGTAAATGTTGGAAAAAAAATTATCTTTTAAGAAGTGTTGCAAAGGGTAAAAAAAAAAAGTGTCCTTTTGTGAAGATTGCAATCTCTGTCTTACAAAAAAGAAAGAAAGAAAATGCTTTGGTTTTGTACTAGTTTTATTCCTTGCATGTTCCAAAAGTAAATATTGGAAAAAATGTTGCAAAGTGGGAAAATTAAGGAAGTGAACTTTATTTGTCAATTTGCCAAATTTTGTTGTACATTCCTGATATGTGGTTTCAGGCTTCACAGCTTTGCAACCTGTGTTCAAAAAATAAAGTGAAATGCTTAATTTTGTGATTTGCATGTCTAATTTATTTTAATATATTGAATGTACTGGAGCAGTGCACTTACATTTTTAAGTTGGTTTTGTATAAAAATGTACATTTTATTCAAGTCCGCCCTAAATATAGTATTGAATATTACTAATGTCACATACTATGATGGATAGTATGCACATTGAGATGCAGGCCTTGTTTTAGCGTCAACGCTTGCTGTAGGCCTACATTTATTTTACACATAGCCTACTTGTGTGCAGCCTCTGTGTAGGCCTACCCTTACAAAAGTAGATTAAAAGGCAGGGTAAGATGCCCCACCCCACTAGACTATTTATATTTTAATTCCTCTAAAAATTATAATATTAATTATAATATAAAATACATGTTTGAGCTGTTTTAACTGAAATCAACTTGAACTGACATATCTTAAAATATGTCAGTGCTATTGTTTTGTCTCAAGAAGCACACCAGTAATGTTTGTCTAAGGCATGTTTATAAAAGCTCCTTAAAAGGTGCAATGTGTAATATTTATGAGGATCTATTGACAGAAATACAATATAATATACATAACAATGTTTTCAGTGGTGTATAAAGACCTTACATAATGAACCGTTATGTTTTTTATTACCTTAGAATGAGCCATTTCTATCTACATACACCGCGGGTCCCCTTACAGTGAAGTCACCATTTTTCGCCACCATGTTTCTACAGTTCTCCTTATTAAAGCTCCAGATGAAAGTTTGCCACTTGCCAGATATCACAAATTACAGACACCACGGCTGTGTCCGAAAACTTCAGAAATGCCTGAAGGCATCAAGGAACATCCGGATCCAAAATACCTTCACTTCCTATTTCCTGCGATACCTTCATCTGATTGATTTTTAAAGGCAGCATAGATCTATCGTTCGCTGTCTTTGATATCCCACAATCCTCTGCATTCCATCACTGTAAAAACAAATTCAGGTCTCCAATTGAAAATGTTCTAGTGATCGATCACATCAAAATTTTTCAGTTGGCCAAATTGAATTTCTGTGAATTGATGCAATTTAATTGATTAAGAAATTCAATTTGGCCAACTAAAAAATTTAGATGTGATCAATCACTAGAACATTTTCAATTGGAGACCTGTTTTTTTTTTTTTACAGCGATTCTGTGCCAGTTATTGACCAACGTTTATGTTTTTTAATGTAATTTCTAGCGAGAAATTACTATTATAGTATTAAATATTCACTAAGTTTGCACCAAAGCTCGCTCTATGTTGTTGTAGATCATTAAACTATTACGCTGCCTAAGAAGCCTGTTCGAAATCAGTTTGGTGAGGTACCTACATGCACAAAAACTGCCTGCAAAGTCATTGCCTGATAGGGCAGCAAGGCAACAAGTCAGCTGCCTACATTTTTGGACACAGCCCAATAGATATTTGATGAGGAAAATGTTATTTTTTCCATAACGAATTAAATAAATTAACATCTTAAATCGACAGCCCTAATATATATATATATATATATATATATATATATATATATATATATATATATATATATATACATATACATATATACATATATACATACTGCTGATATCAAGTGTTGTTTACATTTAAATGAGCCTATTGTCAGTACAGCAACTGTTGTTATTTGAAATCAACACAACTGTTGCTGAAGCCTTGAAGTCTGATCATACTCGCTACAAGCTCTTCACAACTCTCCAAGTTTGATCAATTTGTCTAATTTGAGAAGTTGCTTTTCAGTCATCAGCATGGAACAGCGTCGCTCGAGAAGAACAAGGGCTCTTCCCACACACCTGAGGGGATTCTTGGTGGAGGGCTCTTCCATTCAAGACCCCTGTGAGCTTTCACAGCTGGCAGCTGTAATCAGGTTGGACCACACTTACAGCTCCATCTCTGTGAAAGAACAAAGACCCAGGGGTTTGGAAGAGCGCTACCTGAAGAACGCCGCTGTCCTTCCCGACATCCTCCCAGCAGCCTCAGTCTCTTCGGTGGAAGTGTGCCCGGTACCTCTGTGTCAGCAGGAAGAGCCTATCTCCATCCATGGCTACAGTGTGGAGGGTTACAAGGAGATTTACCGCTCTGTGGTGGAGCCCATGATGAAGACACGCCGTGGTCGCCGCCATCCCTACAGTCTTGCGCTGGGAAGGAAGATCAAGCAGCGCCTATGGGAGACCCTCAGCTGCCCTTCGATGGTGGAGACAGAGCAGCCTGATGGGCGCATCCTCATCACTGAGAGCTTCTCCACACCCGGTAGAAGCTTGGCTCCACAAATCCACGTGGACATCAGTGAAGAGCCCCTTCCTGAGGAACCCCGAAGAAAGAAGCCCAGACACTGAGTCATCGCAGTGTCACATGGAGGCTGGTGTAGCGCACCCGAGCTTGGCCTACGTATGTAAATATTGTATATAGTTATAGAGTAAGTTTATATTTTTTTTTAAATTTAGCACACTGCTGTAAGATTGTTAAGATGCTTTTGGTCATTGTGTTGTTATGCGACTCCTCCAAGGTTGTTCCAAGTGGTTTTTAATGTGTTGCTAAGTGGCTGTCAGGATGTTTTTGGTGGTTTCCTGTGTGTTGGAATGCATTTGCCAAGGTTTTCTGAGCTGTTGTTAGTGCGTTGCTGTGCAGTTGCTGGACTTTTCTGAGTGTTTTTTTCGTGCATTGCTACATGGCTGTCAGGACGTTTTGATTGGTCGGTTGATATGCGGTTGCTGTTAAACAGTGAGGTTAGGGTAGGGTAGGGTCCCTCACATGGTTTGCAGCTTGACGTGCTGTGAGGGCTTGTGTGCGTCAGTGATGCTGAGAGCTACACCACTGGTACTTCAGATCTCCTTCTAGGCTCATCCATAGTGGACAGGTCTCAGCTGAGATGCCAGACCAAGACAAACCACCTGATTCTGGACAGATATGCCTGATGTTCCTGGCAGAAGATCACAAGGTCTCACGAACAACAACGGCAACATCATCTCAATCACCTGAATGGAAGAAACTTCACACTGATTATATATGTGGGAGTCGCAGAAGGATCGATGGAAGTTCCTCGAACAGAACGAGGAAACAGACTGGTTTAATATTAGTGAAGGTGTGCGACAAAACTGTGTTCTTTCGACAGCGCTAAGCCAATCAAATTTGAGGACCTGAAATAATATAATATAATAGTCATGTAACAGAAGAGGACAAACAAGGTGAGTAGCAAAACACAGTTCTTTATTTGCAGGTTCTGGAGAACAGCGGGAGATGGAGTCAATGGTGAGTATATCAGCGATCAGGTAGTAGATGACTTAGCTGGAGGTTAACTATTCTCTATGTTGCAGACAGGGTTGGAGAACAGAAGACTTGAGGACTGGACCGTAGAGGGAAGAAGCAGAAGATTGTGAAATATAATATAATATAATATAATTAATATAATATAATATAAATAACATGACAATTGAATATAATTTCTTAAATGTTTGTATATATGAAATAAATCATGATCATGTAAACACTGGCGATTAGAGCAGAGAAAATTATTAAATTATTTAAATACAACCATTACTATGTAAACACTGTCACAGTAATCTGAACTTCATAAACCAGAGATTAATAAAAAAGAAGCTCTGTAATGCACTTATTTGTGCTTCAATAATCAAAATCTGCATGTTAAACATAAAAACTAGAGCTGTGAGTTGATTAAAATATGTAATTACGCAAAATCACACTCATAGAAAGTGCTGAAATTAATATTTACTTCTGTCTAAACACATTTAAGAAACCAAAATATGTAACAAAGTTTTAACATTTTTCAAACAAAGCCTTACTAAAATAAAAATGAAACATACTGAAAAACTAAACCTATATATCAAACATTGCTTTAGTTTTTTTCAATCTAATCAACAATCAAATCTCAAAATGTTACAATACAATTACAATAAATACATTTTATTGAAGTTATCATTTGTCTGAGTTTCATTTTCAATGTCTGATTATGTTTTAATGTATATAAAGACAAAAGGCAATATATTATTCTGATCTATTAAAGGGATCTTTCACCAAACATAAAAGAAGATATTCTGAAAAATGTGGCATTTTTTCCGTCCGTTTTAAGTCAATGTGGTCTAATGTATTTTGGACCTCATTGTCTGGACACAAACATTCAAAACATTCTTCAAAATATCTTCTTGCAGGTTTGGAATGACATGTGTGCGAGTAAATGATGACAATTTTCATTTTTGATTGAACTGTGAGCTTGATTTCCTGAAGGCCAGTTTAAAGAGTGATCTGCTTTAAACTCTCAAACTGGATTCAGCGCTCAGTTTTGAACATGATATCGACCTGCAGCCCATTTTCAGGGTCGGGATCTACCGGTTATGAACAGACTGTCCAATGAACAGGTTCAGTCAAAGAGTTTAGAAGAGGAAACTTGTGTATGTGTATGTGTGTGTGTAGAAATCATCAAACTCTCTTCACTGAGGGAAACATCTATAACAGCATTACTGACCTGTCACTACTGATGTCAACGGCTGCTACAGAAGGACTGAAGAAAACAGCGTCTAGATGGACAGAGAAAGAAACTTTACACATCAGCAGACTCTACTCAAATACGCATATGCACCGTTAAATCTGTCTGTACACATTTACATATTTGTTTTTTACCATGATAGTAAAGCCACTATATACACAAACAAAATAATTGTAATAATTATATATATATATAAATTTTTATTAATATATGACAATAATTAATACACACACAACCACACAAAAATTCAGTAGGATTTTTTTAAATAAGTCTTTTTTTGCTCACCAAGGCTACATTAGATAAAAAACTGTAACATTGTAAAATGATTAAATTAAACATTTCTATTTGAATATGTTTTAAGATGTAATTTATTCCTGTGATCAAATCTGTATTTTCAGCATCATTACTCCAGTCTTCAGTGTCACATGATCCTTCAGAAATCATTCTAATATGATGATTTGCTGTTTACCATTTATTTTATTAAACATTTTTTTTTATTATTATCAATGTTGAAAACAGTTGTGTACATTTTTTCAGGATTCTTTAATAAATAGAAAGTTCAAAAGAACAGCATTTATCTGAAATAGAAATCTTTTGCAACATTATAAATGTCTTTCCACTTTTGATCCATTACTTTCCTTTAACATTACCTTACTGTCCCCAGGTAATTATAATTAAATAAACATTTGTTAAAACAGTCTGCAGGTGTCAGTCTCAAACAGCCCATAATGACATGCGCTAAAAGAGGGTCACCCATAGTGGACAGGTCTCAGCTGAGATGCCAGACGAAGACAACCCACTTGATTCTGGACAGCAGTAGATTGGCCTGATGTTACGGGAAAAAGATCACAATCTTGTGACCAGAGCTTCAACACCAGAATTACCTGAATGGAAGAAACTTCAGACTTATTATATGTGTGGAAGTCATCAATGGATCATTGGAAGCAACTGTTCAAACAGAATGAGGAAACACAGAATGGTTTGATATTAGTATGTGTACGAGAAGGCTGCATTCCTTCTTCTGCACTCTTGTAACCACGTTCAACTAAATTTAGGCACATGATCATATAAACCAGAGTTTATTAAAGCAGGAGCTGGGTAACAAACTTAAATGCATCCAAATTGTACACAAACAAAGCTTTACTAAAACTAAAATAAAAACAATTTGTACTGAAAAACTAAAACTATAAACACTAAACTAAGGCTAAACTAAAACAGTGTAACCCTGTGCTTTCATGATGTGTTGGATTTACTTAAAATATATATGCACCATTTTTGCATCATACTTTTTAAGTAAACCCAACTTGGAATAATTTTACTTCAAATTAACAAGAAAACATTTGTTATTTGTACTTAAATATTTGAGTTCCCTCAACATTCTTTACTTAAAAATATATGTTACATGATAGAATCTACTAAGTAATGTTAAGTAAACATAACTTGCATGTTACACATATTTTTAAGTAAAGAATGTTGAGTGAACTCAAAAATTTAAGTACATATAACAAAGGTTTTCTTGTTAATTTTAAGTAAAATTATTCCAAGTTGGGTTTACTTAAAAAGTATGACGCAAAAATGGTGCATATATATTTTAAGTAAATCCAACACATCATTTTTACCAGTGCATGGATAGATCATTTGAACGTGCTCGTCCCGAACGTTGTTTATGAAACATAATTTATCTTATTTAGCCCAACCTCTATAAACCCAGTTAACCCTCTGGGGTCTGAGGGGGTTTTGGGGCCCTGGAGAAGTTTTTGACACTAATATTAATTTTCCCATTAAAAAAAAAAAAAAAAGATATAAGAGAGAGTTTGTTGCGTTACTAGTCAACTTGCAAAGGATATGTACTATGGCTTAGTGATGGGCAGACCGAGGCTTTGTGAAGCACTGAAACAGTTGAAGCAAATGTGCCATATTGTTTCGAAGCTTTGAATCAATCTGACACCCGTCTCTACGGCGACATCTAGTGGTCACTTGCATGTGTTGATCTGAAATACCTTGACAATGATCCATGTAAAAAAAAACAAAAAAAAAAACAGTTTTTAACATCTGTCTGACAACTATATGATCTTGGTTTTGTCACCTGTTGCCTCCTCATTGTGAATAACTATATATTTTTTTTGTGGTCATGAAAAATGAACATTAATAAAATAAATATAGCCAAAATGTGTCACATTGTTACATAACATTTTCAATATTCAACAATATTCAAAAATATGATTTGCTCTGCTGTTGAAGGAGTTAGCTGACTTCTTTTTTTTTTTTTTACATATAATTTCTCCAGCCTTTGAAAGAATCCTCTCACATGGGACATTTGTTGTCCTCTGCACCCTCCAAAATGCCAGGATGAGTGCTCCTCAAATGGTGCATCAAGGCTAGCTGCCTATCAAAATACATACATCTCACTTTATTTGGTGTTTCCAAATGGAAATGGTCCCACACCACAGATGTATGACATCTCTTGTAATGGACAATAACAAAGATAACTTCCTGATTAACAACATCCTCATGCTGGGAAATTTTTATATACACAAATGCAAGTTCTTAAAGGTGAAACCACGATTTTTTTTATTTTTTTTTTTAGTTTAACTCTTACAAAACCTCAAAGTTATGAAAATGCAATCAGTCTTTTTTCCATTATATAAGAATATGATCTTCAAACAAAACCCTAGCCCCTTTAATGTTTTTTGTTTATTTTATTATTTGCCTGATATGTTTTTCTACTGTACTTTCAAGCACCTGATCTGTATTTTGTAATACAAAAATGTTCTGTTATTGCCATGCTGTTTGTAAATGATTATTTGTTTAGCAATAAAAAATGTACGGCATCTCTTAAATGGAGCCTCCATTTTTATCTATTCTATTAATATATCTATCTATATATCACCTATGAATCTATATAATTCTATATCTCTAATTTATGCTGTGCTATCTGTCACTATCTAACTTAGCCTATATGAATGTGTCACTATATCTTTCCTATCTGTCACTGTCTATACCTATCAGTCAATATATCTCATTTAAATCTAACCTAAATATAGCCTAACTAACCAAAGCGCACTATAAATCTCACTTATATCACAAAATCACTGCTATCACAAAATCTCTCTCCTCTCACAAAAACCCACGAGGTGAAGACTTTTAAACTTTGTGGGGAATTAGGTTTATACATATGTGTGACTGTGTGGTTTGTTCCCCCCCTCCCTTTTAATCAACGCAGTTTCGACAGGCGCCACCTGATGAAACACTTGAAGCTTCATTTAGGCATAGTCACGTGACATGGGTGTTTCGAATCACAGTTCGGAGCAGTGTTTCAAAACACCTGCGCTTCGGGATCTCGGCAAAGGGCCGAAACGTCAGTTTCGCGTCAGCCATCCCTACTATGGCTTCCACTAAATCCACCGTAAACGTGGTTCTATGATAACGGCACCTCTGTGCAATTTCCTGCTTAGGAGCTTAACATGCACCTTGTCCCGAGTGTTGCAGAGATGGGGATGAGGACTCATAGAACAGCATGCCTGTTCAGCACACCATGAGACGAGCGGAGATGTGCTCCATCACTCGTCCCTCAGGTGTTCTGCTCCTGTGGAGGCCCTGAGAAGCGCCTGTGCATCCAATCGAATCATCGAGTGAAACACAGATGCTCTGGTGATGCATCTGGAGAGCTTTGGTTTTTGTCTGGTATCCTCTGAGAAAACAAACTGCCTGGATTCCAGACTATTTCATGCATTATTGTGTCTTGATTTTGTTCATGATTGAAATTATTTTCAAAAATGTTTCCACTACAGCACAAACCACCAAGTCTAACAGAAGAGCTTCACATCATTAAATCAACCGTCCAATTCTGCTGCTCCTAGAGGGTCACCTTCCAGCAGACTTTAGCCCTGATTCAGGGATGGGTAACTTCGGTCCTGGTAGGCCACTATTCTGGAGAGTTTAGCTCCACGAGTGAACCTAGTTGCCCATCCCTGCCCTAATTAAAGGTCCCGTTCTTCGTGTCTTTTTGAAGCTTTGATTGTGTTTACAGTGTGCAATATAACATGTGTTCATGTTTTGCGTGTAAAAAAACACAGCATTTTTAACACAATTTACTTATCTGTATACCGCTGTTTTCACTGTCCTAAAAACGGCTGATGAGTTCCTTTATTCTATGAAGTTCCTCCTTCAGAAATACGTAACGAGTTCTGATTGTGCCAGCGGTTCCCTTGTTGCGATTTGACAGCAGCTTAGCGAACGTAGCATGGTCCTGTGTTGTGATTCGACAGCAGCTTAGCGCACGTGAAAAGGTCACGCCTCTTAACGGGAGATATATGCGCGCTTAATGATCTCTACAGCGACAAACACAGTCAAACGCAACACTTCCTTTTCTCCACGCGACACGTCCTCTTCTCCACGTGGGACAGCAACAAGACCACGCCCCCTTTTTCCGCGTAGTCTTGTGGGCGGAGGTTAGTCTGTTCTACTGTTCTTCTGACGTCATTTATGAAGGAAGTACCAGGATGTAGTCCAAGCCAGCCGTTCGCTGTAGGCTTTGAAAGGGAACTTCTGTTAAATAAAATATCTCGCTTGGCATTGAACTTTGAGCTTTATAATTTTACAGGTATTATTTATGCTCGAACAGCAACATTACACACTAACTAAAGTTTGAACAATGGGATCACGAAGAATGGGACCTTTAAACTGTCCTGAACCAGCTAATCAAGGTCTTCAGAATCATTATAAACATCCAAGAAGGTGTGTTGGAGCTAAACTCTGCAGGAAAGTGGCCCTCCAGGAGCATGATTGGACACCTCTGACATAAGTGACCATGACTGAACGCGACTAACCAAATAAATACTAGATAGATCTACACAAGACAGTAGACAGCAATAATGCTATGATATTTTAAATCTGGGCCTTCAGTGTGATACATGCCATTAAGACGCATGGTTTCTTCACATGTATTTGCAGTGAATCAATTTTGGGTCTAGTAGAGCAACACTGAAGAGAAATGCAGAATGGTTCAGTACAGATATACTCTTACATACTCTTAATCTTACATTATTATTATAAGTATTTTTTTTATGATCTGCATTTTTGTTTAAATGTCTGTATTGGTAGGAAAATTTAAAAAAATGCAGCATGAGCTTTAAGGATTCAGGTAATGAACCAGGTAGTACAAGTAATGATTTCATGTCTTAAATCGTAACAAACGCTAGGTGGCGCCATAAGATTTAAACTCCTACTGTCTTGAATGATGTAACTATAGAGTTTTATGGGTATTCAGTATGTCCTGAAATACACTTCGGCATTCATAAAACAAAAAAGGGTTAAATATAGCAAATTCATTGACACTGCTGTCCTGAGATAAAATTTTTAATTTTTATGCCACATAACATTTCCCACATTTCTGGAATTTCATTCCATACAGGTACATGCATAGCAACACATTTTTGACAACTTTTTTTTCATGAGCTTATTTAGTTTTTCTGTAGGAAATATTACAATGAGTCATCCATACCAAGTGTAAACCCTTCTCCAGGTAGACTTCAGTAAACACTTTTTTTGGACAATTTCTGGGGTCCAAGTAAAAAAAGTTACCCTTTCATAATACTGCTTCAAATAATGTATTGTCTTTTAAAAAGTATTGCATTAGAAGCCAAATATTTAAAAAAGAGACAATGAATCAAACACACATACAGGTCACCTTTTTAAGAAGAGTTCTGCATTGACAAGAAAAACATTTTGAAGCATAAAGAAACATCAAGGACAAACTAGACTCTACAAGTATTGACAATTATTAGTTCAGAAAACTTGATTGCAAGTATTTAAGGATATGTTGACAATCAGTCAGAGGTTGCTCCACCATCTGTATATTTTTCTTTTAAACCAATTTCTACAATACATGTGGCCTTATTCTGTAATTCAAAAACTTTCATAAACTTGTTTTTCATTTCAGCATCTGCATTTTTTAGAGCTGCAACTATTATTAAATAAATAAATACATAAAAAACACACAAACACACAAAAACTATCAACACAGAATATTCCCAACAAATATTTTAAAAGTTTCTAATAAATGACTGGTAGGATAAATCTCCTGATTTGATTGTCCTGCTGCTGAGTACACCAGCATGGAATTGTAAAAATGTCTTATGTTGTTAACCACAATGGGAAAAAACAGTGCTTGTGAAAAATCTAATATGACTGGTTCAAGGCATGTGTCCACTTTAAAGAGGAGGTGGCATACTGTCACTTTTAGTCATCACAAATGATACCCAAGCAAGTGTCCACTGCAAGCAAATTGTGCCAGATTCAAATCAGCAGGGCCGTTGTCAAGTGGCTACAACTGGGAAATGTTGTCCCGGGTCCTGTGACAAGGGGGGGACCTAAATGTGTCTTTACACTGCTTACGTGCCTGGTTGTTGGGGCCCACATGAATTCAAGAGGCAACACTGGTTAACAGCACTACCTTTTCTACAACTGTGAACTAGATTTAAGTCAGGGGGCAGGTCCACTATTTAACATGCTCAGCTGTGTGTGACGAGCAGTAAAACTTCTTGTGTGTTATAAAGTTTGAGAGGTTGTTGAACTGGATGTCACATGGGCGGCAGTACTTTACATTAGTTGTGTTTGTAGTGGACCCATTCAACATTCTCTTGAAGCTTGTCGATGCTTCCTCAGTCTTTGGAGATGGCATCAGCATTGTGCTTTCCTTAAAGTTGATAGAACTGTCTGCATGGCTGTCTGGTGTAGCGGAACCATGTTGTTTAGTTCCAGCATCTTCCATCTTGTCCTCAAATTCAAGACCGTCCTTTAAGGATGAGGACTTGTTCTGGCTCTCAGGGTCATCTGTGCTAAGATGGCTACCATCAGGCATCGGCTGGTCTTTCTCGCCTTCACTGCCCTCGTTTGGACTCTGCCTCCGTTCGCTTTGTGAGACCAGCATCCCTGTAGCATAATCAGTGGGTTTGATTTCATAGTAAGGCCAAATTTGCTCATCAGGTCTCATTTTCTTAGCAGGACTTGGGTAACCCCCAGTGGGTTGAAACACACTCCTCAAGTCATCTTTTATTGGCATTAGTTGTTCCTCACTGGAAGCTTGGATGTCAGAAGTTATCACTGCATTTGGACGCTCAATCTTTCCACGCAGAGCTGGGAACTCAAACAGGGTGTTCTCTAAGAGATTGTTGGTATTTCTAAGAACTTCTTTTTTTATGCTTTTCTTCTCAGTGGAAGCGTTGTGCAAAATAGTACCTGGACAGAAGTTCTGTTTGTGCTTAAGATAGTCCTCAACTTTGTTAAAGCTTATCTTGCACACGACACACTCATGGTAATCCAAAAGTCCTTTAGGGGAAACCGAAGTGTTGCCAAACTGCGGCATGCATTTTTTACTGAGATCTATTGGTGCATCACCTTCCTCCTTAGAGATTTTATTACATTTTGACACAAGAGCTGATTTTGCAACTGTCAATGAAGCCTCTGGATATTTGGGTACTAACCCCTGGATCATGTTGTATCTCTGATGGTCCCTAAAGCTATCCAATGTGTCCTTTGATAAGTATGGACCTCCAATAGTGGGCATTCCAAGAAATGATGGTATACCCATAGGAGGCATTTGTTCTTGTTCAGGAGTGGCCAGCTCATATGCCTTTCTTCTTTTACGTGGACGTACTGACTTCTGATTGGCTGCTCCTTTATTGTTTGCACGTTTCACTTGAGGATCATGGCGAGTGGCACAGTAATACTGCTTGTGCACCATGTAGGTCTCATGTCGACTAAAGGTGATTTTGCAGGCTTCACATGTTGTGTGGTTAGGGTCAGTTTCAGTAGGTGGCGTTTTCTGGCTTTGTAAATCCAGCTGTGTACCGTTTGGTCTTTCCTGTGCACCTGATGGAGTTGACGCTTTTTTAACTTGCACAGACAGTTCATCTGTTACTTTTCCACCTGCAATGGGAATGCAAGGGTTAGACTCAGGCCCTTTCACTTCAGAGGGATGGCCGGCATTTAGCATAACAGCCAAACTGGCTCCGATTTTAGGGCTTACAGTGCCTGCTGGTTTATCCAAAAGTCCAGGGAAGTCATGTGGCTTGTGTGTGTTTTCCCAGCGAGTGTTGCAGTAGTGCTTCTTGTGCACCAAATAATTATCAAGGTTGTTGAAGGTGATATTGCATTCAAAACATGTTGCTCCTTTTGGCACAAGTGTACTGTACATGACTGGAGGGTAAGAGTTTCCCCCATGACGTAACCTGCGATGGACCAACTCAGACATTTTGGCCAGTATCTCAGATGCCTGTGGGCCCACCGTAATATCCTGTGAAAATGGGACATGTGGTATGAAAGGGGGTATGGGAAAGGCAGGAGGCAAGTGGTGCTGAATGGGTGAGGAGGCTAAACGGGGACTAGAAGGTTCAGACTTTACTCTGGAGTATGAAACACTAGCCTTGTTTCCTGAGTTTCCTTCACCCTTAGTGGATGTCTGGCTACTTTCTGTGCTTTCCAGCTCTGAAATTTGACTTTCCTGAAGGTCTTTTATGTTTGCGCTAGCTCTGACTTGTTGAGGGCTGCCTGCAATACTGCTAGGAGAGTTATCAGCTTTGTCTTCTTTGATGAGTTTGTTGATCGTACAGCTATGCCCATGTAATTCCTGGTGTTTGGCCAGTTCCCTGGGGGTTTGGAAAGTGAAGTGGCAGAAACCACATCTCAGGCCGGTTTGGGACAGATGGGAGAGGATGTGGTGTTGGAGTACCATAAGGGTTTCAGCAGTGTAGTCACAAATTGTGCATTTCAAGGTGCTTCTAGTTGATGTCTCATCTGACTTGAGAGCTTGAAAAACAAACACAAACAAAAAAACAGGAATGGTATTAATGACCAACACTTTCATACACATTTCAGTCTAACCAAGGCAGTTTGTGCACATGCTCCTACACATGCTTGTGCGGATAACATTAGTTTGAATTCAGTTTGGAACATTTCCTGATCCTCTATATCCATAATTTACTGTCCTATTTCTACTAAACTATGAAGAAAAAGTGAAGAAAAAGGCCAAAAAACATCTCAAACCAGTCTAAGTCCCAGCCTAGCCAAGATGGTGTTCAACTTGTTTAGCTGGTCGTCAAGTTGGTCTCCCAGTCTGACCAGCTGATAATTGCTAAAATGTATCTAAAACCATTCAACTAGACCAACCTGAGCAGGCTATGAGACTAATTAAGGCTTTTTTTTTTTTCAGAAATATTTTTTTGGCTCTTGAAAATCTACAAATTTTCTCTCTCTTTTTTTGTTGCTGGACAAAAGGTTATTTGAAATAGAATGTCTTACTGGTCTACTCACAGTTATGTGTGGATAAATGCATTTCCAGGGCATGTGAGCCTGCAAAGCTCATATTGCATTGTGGGTATGTGCAATTGCGGAGCATTTGATGGCTGATATTGGTGTTTTTCTCTGCCACCATCTCAGGGTCCCTCTGTTGCCCACTGCAGTAATACATAAGGTGGGCCTGGAGGTTTCTTTCACTCCGAAACCAGATGCCACATGCCTTACAGGGGAAGATGTCTTCTACAAAGACAGAAATGGACACAAGCATATCCATATTGAATAATCTAAAGCTTGTGAAAACCCAACATCTAAAATTGCAAAGTTAAAAATAGTGGGGTCAAGAAGTCTGAGACCAGCAGAGAAATGCTTCAATTTCACAATTTTGTAATTGAATACAAAATAGTGACATTGAAAATCTTAAATATGTTTATAAATCTTAAATATTTTATATCACATTTCTTTGTTAGAATTTTTCTGTTGTTCATGTCCAGGTTTAAATGCTTTTTATTGAAATTTCAAACAGAAAGTGATCATGAAAAAGTAAAGGTAATAAAAATAGGTTCAAGAGCACATCAGTCCCAGATGGAAGCTGGGACACAATATAACTAATTTTGATTGCGCAGTAATGAGATGAACCACATAACCCAACCCTATAGACCCCATCAAAGCGAATGTGCTGTTGTTCTCATCAAATTCTTGTTAACTGTGATTAGAGAACGGAAGAGGGTAATATCTAATTCCTGCAAACTGAAGGTCAACCTCGACCCTTGGTAATTCTCTTATCCATGGCAAACATGCACATCAGAGCTGTGATGACTCTTTGACATGGATTTCCATTTTTAACCAAGCACATTAATCAGTCTATCCACTGTGGCAGAGGTCTGATAATGCAACACTCACTGTTGATGATAGCGCTGGGCAGTATGGACGCCATGGCGGCTTGCTGAGGAAGGAGTTGGATGCCGTCCAGCTGTCGGGCCGGGTACATCCCTTGACCGTAGGGAGTTTGGGCTGGTGTTTGAAGATGCAAATCCACCACACAGGCTGCAAGTTCATCTCCTTCCATGATGTTTTTTGTTGTGGAACACCATACATGTCCTCCTGTGAGTAAAAGCAAAGATTTGGGTTTAATAGAGTATTTTAACCAATGAAAGGCAGTTGTTTACGCTGTCTGAGGTTTTCTTGAGATTGAAGTAGAGCAACACACACATATACATGGATTTCTCGGCGACGTCATCACTGCTTGCGCACGCAACCGAGAGGCAGAAAGAAGAGACCTCGCGGGTTGTAGGTTAGCAGCGGCGTGTCTGAAAGTCAAAATGCCAAGGAGTTGCTGCGTGGTTAATTGTACCAACAGAGCCAGTGCTTATTAATAACTGTATCTGTGATGTTTGATTAATTGATTACATTACTAGCCTGACATGATCATTCATACATGTATCACAGCAACACTGCAAAATTAAAGACAGACAAACAGATCCAACTAAAATCACGTTTTATTGAGTCAGCAGTTATATACAAACAATAAGGAAAGCTTCAATACTTAAGGTTGTTGCAGTAGCGGACCAGCTCAGCGATCTGTCTTTCTGCCTCCAGGATGCGCAAGCACCCTGTAATGTTTGTAAACAGGAAACCCGTGTATATATGGTGCTTTCTACTTTTTTTGGCAGTGTGGTATCAATTCAAGACCTCACAAACTTGTTTTCCAGAACCAGAATTAAGCTTCTCCTTTTATCTGTTTTATACTACATACATAGAAATCAGCATAATGGTAAATACAAATGTAATACTTTTTGAACCCACATACAGCATGCTGTCCTACACACAAATGCGTGCAATGCTTTGAAGCCACAACAAACAAGTGAGGGACAAGTATATTGCCGAAGACGCTGTATAAAGAGAATGGACATCTGGGATAAAAGTACAGCATTATCAAATTGAAGGGCTGCGGATGAAACATTCCACTGGAGTCCGCAGAACAAACTCATTAGCCAGTTAAAAAGGAGAAGAGTGCTTTGTGACTGAGATAACATTTATCTGTCTAAATGACGGACTTTCTGTCTGCACGTCATCTTCCATTGAGGGGATTAAAGTTTTAAATATGACTATTTACAAAAGTCTGGAACGCAAGATAACAAGAAGAGACATGATATGCCAACACTAAATGCTAGAATTAGGACGTGGACTAATTGAGGAGTTGGACAATGAGAATGAAGTACACTCAATGCTACCTTTCAAAGACGTGTAAGCGCTCACTGACAACATGTCGAAGGAAAAAAAAATGACCTGTGATGCAGTCGTGCCTCCTGCAGAGAAATGCTAATTGCATGAGCTTGGATGGGACCTTTGGTATTGTGGCTATTGCGCCTGTTTTTTCAATGTCCATTCAATGAAACATAAGTTTAATGCATTTGTTTGCAACTGGTTTTTCTTCAGGAAAACCCAACAGAGTACCAACATTTTTTAACGTACAACAAAATCAATAATAATAATAATAATAATAATAATATCTTAATCAAATGAAACAATAGTACATTTTCAGTAATTATATTTTTATGGTAACATTTGGTGATGAGTCAATGATTAAACCAAGTTTCCACTTTAAATGTAGTAAAAATATATGTGACCCTGGACTACAAAACCAGTCACACGGGTATATTTGTGGCAAAAGCAACAATACATTGTATGGGTCATAATTATCGATTTTTCTTTTATGCCAAAAATCATTAGGATATTAAGTAAAGATCATGATCAATGAATACATTTTCTACTGAAAATATCTCAAAAATGTATTATTATTAGTAATATGCCTTGCTAAGGACTTCATTTGGACAACTTTAAAAGCAATTTTCTCAATATTTCAATTTTTTTTGCACCCTCAGATACCATATTCAGATTCTTAACAAACCATACATCAATGAAAAGCTTATTTATTCAGCTTTCAGATGATGTATAAATATTAAACATATTTAATTGACTCTTATGACTGGTTTTGTGGTCCAGTGTCACATGTTGTAACTGGTATTTTGTAGACACAGTTAACGGTTAACGGTGCATTTTTGTTGACAAATAATATAAAAATTGCATCTAAATACTTTACTGTAGCATTTGCAAACCAATCCCATGAAACAAATATAAAGCAAAGTAAAAAAAATAAAAAAAAGTGTTGTTTAACCTTTGCTCAGCTTATTGTGTTTTTGCCATTTTAGTTCTGGCAGTGAAACAGAGCAATCCAGCATTTATTTTGGCATGACACACTGTAGTAAAGACAATGAGAGGTATAAATGAAATACATGTACGTTCTTCCTCTCTGCTTCTTTAACCTATGAATCCAAGCAAAATATTTGGATTTGTCAATGAGTTTCTTGCTCAAAATAAATAAATGATTGGTAGTGTTTGAGCTTCCAATATGACTAAAATGACAGTTACAGGCTAAAGGGAAACTTCATAGTAATAACATTTTTGGAGAGTGGGCTTTAAGGTGCTGTATGGGCTGAAGACTGTGGAAAGCTTCATTTAAATGGTGTGAGTGCTTTCTAAAGAATCTGCGAGTATGAGGAATATAGCGTAACTGTCAAGCCTTTGCCACAAGGTGGAGACATCCTCACCTTTGAATGCGAAGTCTTCCATGAACATTTTTAAAGGTAGTTTGATTGCTTCTCTGTTAAATCCCATTCATCTTTCTCAGTGCTGTTAATTATTAATTAACAGTTTTGATTTATAAGTTTGAACAGCCTTGTGCAGCAGAACAAGCTTTTTCAATAATAATAATAAATGTTACTTGAGCATCAACATGAACAAAAATCTTACCGACCCTGAATCTTTGACTAGTGTAAAATAAAGAAAAGAAAACAGGTTTCTACAGGTGATTTGTAGCTCCGTTTTCCCTCATATGGTTCATATCAAACTAGAGTGTGAACATTTCTGTTACTGTACAAATAACATGAATATTTAATGAAGCTGTAACAGTCTACCACTGCATTGTTTCACACTGTACAGGTCTACTGTTGACAACCCAAAGGTTTTAGAATTCAGGGTTAAAAGCATTTAAACCTCTTTCAGAATTACAAGTGTGATTCAATATATACAATATATATTTGGGTTAATAATTATGGGGTTTATGTTTTGATTATTTCATTGATTTGGGCGACTCTTGTTATTATCATTGCGTTCGGTTCCTTTACCTTCTTATGTGTCTTTATTATTGGTTTGTGTTACCTTTTTACACCCCCTGTAACAATAAATAATTTAAACAGCACTAATTTCGTTTGTTGGTTGTTCCTGTTGCCCGCACACCGCAACATTCACATCTGGCGCAAATGTTGCGCAATCATCCCCTTTTCCATCTTTTAAACTCGTAGCAATATATAAAAAACAAAATAAACTATGACTTTACCTCCACCTTTCAACTACAACACATGAATCGTGGCAGAATACAAGCTACATTACTTGGTTCTAGGGCCACAACCATCTTTATTTCATCCAGCAATTGTGTTTACAGTTGTGTCTACAGCTTTCCTGTAGCTCAAACAGTAGAGCATGGCGCTAGCAACGCCAAGGTCATGGGTTCGATTCCCAGGGATAGCAAGAATTGACAAAATGTAAAATGTGTACCTTGAATGCAATGTAAGTCGCTTTGGATAAAAGCGTCTGCCAAATGCATAAATGTTAAATGTAATGTTAATGTTTAATGAGAAAGGCCCAAAAAAAATGCAATACACAAAAAGTCTCCCAAAAACCACACAAGAGACTGAGATCTTGCAAGCGCAGCAGCAGTGTGCGTGAGACAGCGGGGAGCTCACTTTCACTGCTCTATTCCATAAATCACATCTCTGCCTCGCTGCATCCCAGAGTGCATCAGTCATATGGCTCCGCTCCCCTGGGGGCCGCCCTCGTGGAGCTTCTGTGTTCCAGGCCCGGCTGAGTTTCAGCGCCCCGGGTATCACCTCTCCACCATCTGCCCCGCACACCTGCACCCTCACTGATCTACTGGCCCATGCGCTACATCAAACACACACCAGAGGGGCTTTGTGCCGCTTCCTGTGAGGCACGGCCAGTCATCTGGCTGGGGTAGCAGGGTGTGAAGTTATGTGCCTCTTTTTGTATATTCATGAGGCAGTGCAGTCCGTGTTTATTTTCTCGCAGCACACCACACCCCCGGCTTTCAGGTTCAAATTGAAGAGCAGCGGCAGCTTGACAGCTCTGCCAAAAAAATTATCCCACCTTTTTCCAATTTCTAAATATGAGCTTTGAGAAATGAATCGTCTTCCTGACAGCTAGCCTACTGGTCCGGCTAAAGCGAATCCTGGCAGAAAGTGAGATTTTACTGGCTGGGTGAACTAAGCTCCTTATGAGTGACAGGTCAAGACCTGCATCTGACTTGCTTACTTTTTTGCTTTCTTTCCATCAGTCCAACGGATTCATTATGGCATCTAAATGACCTTGAAGAGGTCAACCTTTGATCTGATACTTTGATCTGAAACCTCTTTACTGATTAGGAAATTATTTCACCACTTGTCACTTAAGGCCCAATATACTCAAAGCGAAGTTCTTTTTCGTTCTTCTGCTAGGGGTAAAAAGAAATTTGAAATACCTTTGCAGGAGCATACAGCGAACATCCCGGTGCTGCTCATGCATCGTTCAGTTGTTTTTTCTCTCAATAACAAAAACACACAACAAAAATGACAGCGGGGAGAAAACAGCAGTTAAGAAAGCATCTGATTATAGCGATGTGGATGCGATGTGTTTACACGAGCTCTGCAATTCAAATCAAGTCACGTCATATATCCCTTTATACAACAGATTGCTTTAAAGCAAGCAGCTTTATGTATTAAATATGAAAAAAATACTGTATCAAGGGTGTTTACCAGCCGGAGTGAACTTTTTCCTTTGGCAACCTGTTTAAAACTCCCGAAATGAACTCCAAACAAACTGTTTTTTGACCTGATTTTGTTCGAAATTACGTATTTTTAAAGCTGCAGTCTGTAAGTTTTGCCTCTGTGTCGCCATCTTTGTTTGAAACAAATTATTTGCGGAGTTATCATCTGTATGCGAGTTGTGCATCAGCTCCTCAGTGCGGATGAATCTAATGTTTTGAGGAGTATGTGCGGCTTTGCTGTCAGTCACCGCACCGGTGTGGATACTGTACTTCAGAATCACAGATTCTACATCTTGGAATATAACCTAAATAAGAAGTTTCCCTGGAAAATGTCATCTGAACAAATAAGCAACATGTCTGCCACTTTGGGAACAAAACATTACAATAAATCACGCTACCAATGGTGATTAAATCTAACGATCGCTCGTATAACATCAAACCGCGCAAATTATTTTTCTTCGTTCTCAAATTGTTAATGTTAACAGTATTAGCATTGCGTGACTAAGTGTATTTAGTGTTTATTAGCTTTACCTGTCGATTAAAAATTCTGTACAGTCCAATCTTTTTCTTTTGACTACGGGTGAATCTCCAGTTGTCACTGATGATTGTCATTTGAGACTTTCTGGATTACAATCCTCCATCAAAATTATAAATGTAATTATTCCAGCTGCTGCAAGAAAAGGCTTTAAATGATCCGCTGAAGAACATGCTCCTCAGATGCATTACTATTAGCCGGACTCTTTCTTTTTGTGACATAATGACGCAAAGACATGCTTGAATTTCCCGCGGAAATCCACCATGCCATTCTAATTAAAACATTATTACAAGCTTACTGTTGTGAATGTGCCTAAGGTAAGGAAATAGTTTTGAATACTGGCTGTTGTGTACTTTCTCAAAAATTGATTTTGGATCAGCTTTAATTTTGCTTGTCTATCGAAGCTTTTACAATATATTTTATAAAGAATGTGAACGATTTTTTTGGGGTAAAACAGCTTGTCACTGGGACAGTACCTTTAAAGGGGCATATTTGTAACTTATTTACCCTAAAAGGTAGTAAAAGGTATACATTACTATTCTAGGGTACCAATATGCAACATTTAGGGCAAGATAAGGTAAAGAATTTACCATTTTGACCTATTTTTATCACTGAAGTTTAAGACTTAGAAGTATATTCAAATCCCTAACCGTACACTTTTAAAGTTGTATGAAAGTTTTAAAGTTGGGTATGAAAAAAATGGATTCAAAGTGTTACTTGCAGTTTCTTTGTGATTGTTTGTAAAATGTACTAGCATGTTCTGAGTGAAAATTGTTTCAAAGTAAATCCTTCCCTAATTTGAGGAAAAGTAATGCATGCCTTAGCAAACATCACTTATAAAAACACGAACTTCTTGTCAAGCTGAAGATTCTAACTCCAGCTGCACCTCTAAGAAACACACACAGATGCACAAATAAATGTGTCTAAATATGGGACAATTTGTTTGTCGCTGCACCTCCACACCCCTATGGAAGCCCCCTGAGATTGCAATAATGAAAAGCAATGTCTTCCACTTAACACCGGGATCCAGGCGCTCTCTCTGATAGAGGCCGGGGCTGTTTATTAAATGATGGAATTTGGCTGTTTCTTCCACAGAATGTTATCAGCTGGAGAACAATCGTGCCCATGGTCGCACCCTCACTGGCTCGCCCGGCTGCTCATTAGCCACAGCATATTTAATCCAGAAGTTTCTTATCAAACGTGACACCTGCATCTCAGAATGGCACTTTCCCTGTTCATTGGCATGTATTTGGGTGAGTAGACTCCAAGGTGCTTTGTGGAGATTAAGAGAGGAAGAGAGGGAGAGAAAGTGAGTGAGAGAGTGAATGGGCGCTTATTTTATCATTTAGCAGGTCTGGACCGTATCCAAGCAGTTTTTGTCTTGTTGTTGTAATTAGAAAGCCTTTTAAGCGATAACAGCTGCTGCTGAATATGAATATGGATAGAACCACATCAATTCTGCCTGAGATAGACCCCCCTTCCTTACTATTCCTCCCCCATCATCCCTCCCCCTCACTTACTGTTTTTCATACTGTGGTGATCTTAATAAAGGAGGAAAGTGTAGCTAGCCGTTCGGCTCGGTTATTTTAACATTTTTGATTGAAGTCTTTCTTGACAGTCTCTGTGTTACATGTGAAGCATTCAAATCACAGAATCGCTGACAGGCAGCAACTCATTTCCATACCCGTATATGTAATTAAGCTTTGTGACAGCTCCTTAATAGCTGCACGCTACCCCGTTGGTGCTATACGTTGCCCAGTGGACGAGTTGTTGAATTGAGATGCGCCTACAGCATATACAGGCTTGACACTTCAAAGGTAAGCATTTAGCTTACAAAATAGAAAATAAACAATAAAACAGATAAACATGAATGTAAATGTAAACATGCATGTAAACTTTAAACAAATATGTAAACATAAAGGTAAATGTTACCATTAATAGGTAAACATTAACAACAAAGATAAACGTAAAAGAAATTACAAAGGTGTTAACATGTAAAGGTAAACATTAACAAAATAAGTAAATGCAAACATTACATAAATAGGTAAACAAAGGCAATTATTAATATAATTAATAAACAAAGGCAAATATAAAGGGAAACATGTAAACGTAAATGTAAACATTAACAAAATTAACAAAGGCAAATCTAAGGTAACGTAAAAAAATTGCTCTATGTAAAGGAAAATGTAAAGGCAAATTAGTTACATGTTAAATGTAAACAAAATAAAAGGTAATCATCTGGTGATGCTGAAAGTTACAACAGATGTCTACATTTTCTGTTACTAAATCTGTGGAATTCTGTGTGAATAAACAGCTGCACTCGTACACTTATCCGTCACCTTCTCTTTCTTAGGGATTGTTACATACACAACAGGACACTGCCGGGGCCTCACTAGGGATTATGTCGATGATATATTATGCAAATGACTTTGTTATTTCTCTCAGTAGATCATCACACTGGGAAGATTTATGCCACTCATTCGAGTATCCTCTGACGTTTATGACCCTATAGAGTCATACCAGTGAGACACTTTGATCTGTGACTGAAAAACAACTGAAGCTTCTATAATAAAAAAAAAAATCTCAGAAGAAAATTTTTACTTTTATCTTGGGGTATTCAATATTGTAGCTTGGGACCCTCTTCTTTTTTCCAGGTAATGGGATAGAATAGCAGAGAGGGTGGGAGGGACGGAAGGAGGGAGAGATTGGGAGAAAGGGAGGAGAGATACCCCTCAAGCGAGCGCCTCAGTGGGAAGAGGATTATGTGCTTCTGCTTTTCTACCTTCTAGCAAAACTCCCGATTGGTTTCAGGAAAACTCAATTAAACTTTGTCTCTGTCGACTTCGTCTTCAGTGAGAATCAAACTGAAATTCTTCTGACATAATGCTGTAACCCTGAACATGAAGCCACAATAAGATAGACAAAAGATAGACCCTCAAAAACAACAACATAATAGAAGAATTTACCAAAAAGTAACTACGGGAGTAGTTCACCTAAAAAGCATGTTCAAATTCTAGCATGTTATTTTTCTATGGAACACAAAAGGAGAAATGTTGAAGAATCTTTATGCAGCTCTTTTCCACACACTGAACTAGGGCTGCATTATATTTAAAAAAAACTTACATTGCGATATTTTGTTTTTCTGCGCTATATATTGCAATATAAAAACTATTTCACCAGATTATTTGAATAGCTCTTAATCAGAATTAATCATTCTAGAATAATTGGGGTGATTTTATTGGGGAGTGAATCTGCATAGAAAATAATAAACAAATTACAAGCATAGATAAATACAACAATATCTGTCTGAACTTTTAACTGCATACACCCCACGACGCAATCTTCATTCTTCTGATTCTTGCTTTTTAATTGTTCCTTCAACGCGATGGGAATAACTAAATACATTTTTTTTTAGTAATGAGTAATCAAACAAATTACTGTTTCTCCCGTTACAACGACGTTAGCATTACTGAGAATAAAATGTGGTGCGTTATAATTGAGCTCACTGAAGCGGTTTTCATCCGAACAGGCTTTCTGTCAGTCGGACCTGCAACGTGTGTGTGTGTGTGTGTGTGTATGTGTGCGGGCGTGCGCGCATGCCTTGCGTGTTTCGGTGGTACACATAACTGATGATGATTGGTGGGTGGGAGACAAGGTTGAGGTTGATAGGTTGATTTCACACACACATATGCCCAGTCACACACACCAACGACCAGGAGTCAGAGTGATGGCAAGTCCAGCGACTTCAAAGGTAGCTTTCGTAAACTGGAAGTATAAACGCTACTTTTCCCTCGTTGAGGTAAAAGGTAAGAATGTTTATGTAACGTGTAACGTGCCCAGGAAGAAAGAGTCTCTCCACGTCGGTGGCAAGTAATTCTAATCTAATGAGGCGCATCACATCATCACATGCCGCCACAAAAATAATTAGTGGCTAAAAACCCAGGTGATAACGTGAGCTCCACTACCAAAGGAGTAGTATAGTACTGATAATATTTCCACAATATTTACACTATGGTAGGCCTACTGATAATATTTACAATAATGTATTGAATTTGATAGGTGTCTCTCACATTGTCGCACAGCAACATTACAATAGTGTACATTAATGTACAATGTTTTATAATAATAATTTATTCTATTTAGTGTCTAATTCATTAATTTAACATATTTAATATTGGGGCCATCCAAGTTATTTGACATATTTGAACATTTGAGAGAAAAAAAGTAACACAGTAGTTACTTTCCCTGGTAATTAGTTACTTTTATAATGATGTAACACAGTTACTAACTCAGTTACTATTTGTAAGAAGTAACTAGTAACTATAACTAATTACTTTTTTAAAGTAACATGCCCAACACTGACAAAAGGAAATCAGCCCTACTTTTCTAGTTCAAATTACACCAATCTACTTTTTTATGTAACTGACTTTAAAAAGTTTGGACCAGTTAGATGACTAACTTTTAAGGATAGTCTAAGCCAGTGGTTGGCAACTGAAAATTGGCCACCAGCAATAATATCTGGCCAGCCAGATTTTGATAGCGGCTGGTGCTGAAATAGATCTGTCATGATAGTGTAACGGAGGCCAGCTAGTGACAGCTGTGCAGGTAAATCTCACTGCTCTGACTGTAACAGTGACTGATGTCAGAGGTCGCAGACTTTAGCCTCCTTGTTAGAGCGTCCGACTCCCATGCAGAAAGACCCGGGTTCGTGCACCGCTTGGAGCGGGCGATGCGAAGTGGAGATTATAACAACAACATGATCAATTTCTCTATAGTGATTTTGCCTTCAAAAAAAGTACGAGAACGTTTTTGCAGCAATGTGATTATTTAGGGATGAATTGAGAGCTTTTAATTTGAAAAGTTCTGAAAGACATTCAAAAGAGTCTGTGGAATGGATCGCTAGACACGCCTCTAAAATAGCCGCCATGAAATGTGTGGTATGATAAAACGAACAGTGAACCATTGAAACGTTTGCTTGTAATGCGGGGCCTCAGCACCAACACGTGAACAATAACAACTCAAATTCAGCTTCCTTTTTATCAAAAACGTTGACAAGGCAACCAGCAAAAAAAGGTGCCATGTTTCGCCTGGTGGTGGCGTCTGATATTATATTCTTTACAAACAGCGACAACTTTGTTGCAGATGAGACACACCGGCTTTGCATTCACAAAACCAGGTAGGATGAACGCAGTTGTCTTTCATTCTTCTTTGTATGCCCTATTTTCACAGAGGACTTTCCTCTTTAGACTCTTTGATAGTGCCCTTCTCTCTCACCAGCTATCTTAAATGTCAACATCACTGCACACGACAAAAACAAACAATAAAATGGCAAACAATAAAAAAAAATTGCAGTTTACTACGTGAGAATGACATAATTCTGAGTGTAAAAGTAGGCTACTTCAAATAATTATTACAATAAGTTAGGCTCCATTGTGTAACAAGCAAATTAAAATACACATTTATTATTCACAATATGGAAAGAGGAAATAAAATCATAGCTCGTTAAGAGCATGACTCAAACATGCCATTAATGGGCTTATTCAAGTCTATTTTGTGAGCTATTTTTTATCCAATCCGCATCTCCCACATATGTGTGTTTTAGCAAGGCGGTCTGTGTTGCAAGTTGGTGATTGAAGATACTTAGGTGTCACTACAATTTTTTAACAGAGTAACAGCTCACTACCAGTTACAAAAGACACTATAACAGTATGTCAACAGGCAATTCTAGTTGTATTTTCTATCAATTAATTTCTTGAATCCTCCCTTGACTATGTTCTGGCCCGCCATCTAGATGCCAAATTTACTTGCCAACCCCTGGTCTAAGCAGTTTATGCAGCTGGCCATTGTATGGATTTTTTAAGTTTTTAAACATGTAAACGTGAAGTTCATGATTTTGTTAAAACACTTTAAAAAAATGAAATTGTATTAAAAATGATTATAAATTTGTCTGTAAGGATGCTGAATCATTATTTTCAGGTGGACTACATTTCTAGTTGGAGGAACTTCAAATTGTCAAGATAAACTCTATATTTAAGCAACATTATAAATGTTCCACATGGCTTTCTGGCTACTATCCACTGGTACTATCACAGGAGACTACAAGTGATAAGCCAACGACCACCGTTTCCCCTTGCTGTGATGTGCCAGGATTTTTTTTCTTTCTGTTGACCCCAGATTCACCTTAATAGAGCTGCTCCTTCCCATCACAGACAGCCATAAGCCTGTCAGATATCAGTCCATCAAGAAATGAGACAGAGGGAGAGAGAGAGTCAGCAAGCATGAAATATGAAGGGAAGAGAGCGAAAGTCAGGGGGGGGGTTGGGATGATAAATCAAAAGATGAGGTCTACATCGTCTAATGACCAGAATAAACCTCTTTCCTGTTCAGTGACAGAGCTCAGAGTCTCTGCAGTCCTTAAGCCGTGTCCCTTCTGATCCAGACATCCACTACCATCAAACCAGGATTTATGACGCATCACAACCCCATGACAACATCCAGCAGCTTCATAATCTCATATTTTTTCTGCCCGTGCCTGACATTTCCAGCCTCGACATTCACTCAAGATAAGCCAAAAGCCCTCTGACAGGATAGAGAGCACATATAAAACACACGCTTAAGAATTTTACTGCCCCCTTTGCAGGAACTCACCAGTTCATGAGAAGCGGTGAGCCATGTGCCGACTGGCACATCATATCAGACAACTCAGCAACCAATATTATGTTATAGAGAACACTAGCACTACAGACCCTCATTAGGGGCACATTACCAACAATATCCCAATTCCGTATGGTTTTTTAATTGAGGCTCTTTTAGGAGAGAGAGTGACGTCAAAAAGTTTGGTTTGTCATTGAACTCAAATGCGCAGGCAAGTCGACTTTAAAACAGTGGTCCGGTCTGACAGACCGGGGAACAACTGCACTCAATAGAACCCGCCAACTAGAGCTGTGTTGACAATATCGAATAATCTTCATTTTGAGGAACAGATTTCGATTCTTAAAAGCCCACTGAAGTGCCTTGAAATGTGCAGCATTATTCAATGTGTTGACGTAATTTCCCCTGAAACGATTCCAGCTGTAAGCAGCTCCTCCCCTTTTTTGAAACAGCCAATAGCGTTTCGTTAATACCACAGTTTGACTAGAGCCTTTTTGTTTGGTAAAGCCAGAGTTTCCTCCTAATTTCTAACCGTTTATCATCATAATCTCCTCCATATCACTTTGAAGTACAGCATTCTGTGCAAAATTTAAATGGGTGCGATATGTTTTGTTGTCTCTGCTGATTAGCGCATATGATCCGCGCTGCGCTCTCGTGTCTCTAGTCAACGTCTCTGGTCTAGACTGTGTGCATGTGGCGGTGCGCGTGAAACTAACGTGAAACCAGACTTCATTTGCCTCAACTGAAAGCATATTTACACTGTCTGAATCGTTTCCTATCGCATGTATATTGCACTATGTGCCATTCACCATGTAGAAAATAGTAAATGTGTGAACAACTGACCGATTTCAGACGCAACTTCAGCGTTTATTTAAAATGTAGGGGGTGGGATGCTTCAGATTCTAAAGACCAGTTGATTGGACAGAAGATGTGATGAGAAGATGAAGTTTGCGATGTTGTCATCAAAATCTGTGATTCATTTTAACGGAAGTGAGAGACTGAAAGTTTTGAATGCTTATATCTAGTGTTGTAGTACTCGAGAAAGGTCTTAAGACTTGTCTCGGTCTCGACTGCATTTCTCCTCTGTCTTGTCTTGGTCTCAAACTTAGAGGACTCTGGATTTTATCTCAAAACCAGTCAAGACCACAACTGCAAGGATATCACTAAATTGCTGGTGCATTGTCTGATTTAACATCATTAATGTGATTTGATGTAAAACTTACTGCTTAAAATGCAATCAATAACTTCTTTGTAATGTGATTTTCTTTTGTTACTGTGCTGTCGGGTTCAAAATCAATGCAGCATTGTCTCAAAAATGCCCAAAATTAATATAAATGCCCACAAAATTCTGAGATTTTTTTTAATATATAACAGAATATAATTAAGCAATATCACAAGAGCAAGAGAGCTTTTTTCATGAATATAACTGTGATTGCGAATGATATTGATTTATACAAACGTTTAATAAACAAGAAGTTAATATTAAAATATTACATTTTAAACTGTGTATTTGCTAATTCGGCAAAAAAAAATGATTAAATGAATTAGCTGCTTTGAACAAATCGGTTGAATAAAGGATTCCGTAACTGTTAAATAATGTTACGTTTTAATGTTAAATTAATCTGAACATTATTTATGCAGGTGTAATTGTACAAATTCAGATGCAACTTCTGTGCCATACATTTTAATGTTAGTGATTTGATTGGTAACAGCGCTATAGTGTCTTACTATTGTTATTGTATTTATCTTTTAGATGAATTCAAGGACTGCTGGTCTGGTCTTGGTCTTGACTCGGTCTCGCCCTGTCTTGGTCTTGGTCTTGTCTTGGTCTCAACCCAACAAAGTTTTGGTCTTGTCTTGGTCTCGGCACACGCTGGTCTAATAATATTGAATTAACCTTTAATATTATAGAAATGTACCAACTGACAGGGTACCCTATAGTTTACAGCATTATTTGAGAGATTGTTTTCCCTAAGAAAAATTGTACTGTTCTTGGCATATATCCAAATCAAAAGCTTGTGAATCAGAATCGAATCGATTTGGAAAATCAGTCACAAACATATTTTGTCTATAGACTCACTGAATTTAAGTGTGACTGTACTGATGATGCAAAAATATCATGGTTCAGAGCCAAAAAAATGTGAAAACAGACCAGTAGGGTACTCGGGTTCGGAGTTAATCAAATGTGAAAACCACTTTGAAAGTATATTTCATCCCCCAATCCAGAATATGTGAAAATAGCCTTGTAATATGCATACAGTATATAATTCTCACCCCTCAAAACCTCTGATGTGACCAGCGTTGGGAGAGCTAACTCCGCAATCTTGTTGAGTATAGTAAGCCAGAGAGTTCGAGAGATATCCAGCAGACTGGCCTAATCGATCCCGGCCCTCTTTCAATTCCTTAATAACTTCTCAGCTGAAAGCCCTTCAGTTCATCAGCGTTGTCTTTTAATTAAACGCAATCGCTGTGCTGCTCGCTGGTGGAAAGTCGTCTCCTCCAGGGGGGCGGTGCTGTTTGAATACACTGATAATGAAATTTGACATTGCTGGAGATGTTCAACCATTATTCTATTTCTCTGTGTTCTCAGATAAGTGTGATAAAGGCCTTTAAGTCTTTCATATCCTCAAGTCTTTTTTTCAAAATGGAGAAGGGATTGTTCTCTGTTGAACTTACACATGTACTGTAAGTAGATTAATCAATTAAGCCCCTGCAGATAATAAAAAAATGTGAAGCACTTTAGCGGAAATATCACTTTTAGTCAAGGAGAGAGAGCACCAGCAAACAAAGAGTTATCTTTCTGCTCTTTAAACATTGAGTATTTGTTCGTGGAATGGCAAGTTATTACTGCTCACTTTTTCTTCTTTTTGTAAAAATGGGGCCATGGTCTTATCTTAGAAAAGGGCCCATGGTTTTATAGATCCACTGTACATATGAAGTCAAGACATGGGAGTTTTAAGACCCCATGAAATCGAAATTATGAGTTCTGTGGCTTTTAGCCCATGTGTGCTAGCTTTGAGATCATCTACAGTATATGGTAGTGCAGGGGTTTTAAACGTTTTAATGCCACAGACCTCTAAATTGGATGATCCCATTGGGAGGGACCCCTTCTAAGAATACAAACGCAGATAAATACACTACTGTTCAAAAGTGTGGGGTCTGTAAGACTTTTTAATGTTTTTAAGTCTTCAAGGCTGCATTTATTTGATCAAAAACACAGTAAACACAAGCAGCTTTCCGTGTTTTCACTGTTATGTTATTCTTCATAAAGTGTAGAAAATCTCCAGATCAAAACACAGGCAGAAATTAGCAGAAACAAGCAATAAAAGCATTGCTTATGGAAAATGTAATCTTCGTAAATTTTTTAAAAATAAAAATTAAAAAAATCTCGAAATGTAGCTTTTTTTAATGAAACTTACCCATATTCAAGTGTTGATAAAAAATTTTTTAAAAGCAGATACTTTTGATATATTGCATGTTATGATATACATACAACAAAATATTCTGGGGCCATGAAATTTTAGGCAACTTTTTTCTTTTTTTTTGTACACTAGCGGGGGAAGAGTAAAAAAAAGTATTCTTTAATATGTTAAAATTAATCCTTTTTATATAATATATTATTTAACATATTTTTAACATAAATAGTTTTTGTGGAAACCATGATACATTTTTATTCGGCATTCTTTTATAGAAAGTTCAAAATAACAGCTTTTATAAATAGTATAAATAGTACTAATAAAACAGAAAAAAATATTTTGTTTAAGTTTATGCTGCAGGACTTTCATATGTATAAATCTAGAGAGAAGAGAAATATAAAGCTGTCAATAGAATAAAATAATTATAGAATAATTAATATCATGATTTCTGTTGGGTTTTTTTGTCGTCATAGGAAGCAAAATTTGAAAGAATATCTAATTCTGTCAATTTTACTTCTGTATTTTTTATTTTAACATTACTATTTCACATCAAATATTTAACCCTAAAATATATATAATTTATAATATTTTTATATCATATTTCTCTAAAATAAAAAATGTATCCAACAATTTTTTTCTGTCCTAATACCACCTGCAAAACTGTCTTGCAATAGCAAGTCACACATCATTGGTTGTGTCTCATTCCACTCCCTTGTTCCCTTTGATGTGAATCGGTATATCATAAACAAGATTTCAGGCACTAGCAAGGGCCTTGATCCAATAAACACTGATAACTCTATATTACCCACAACACAATTACAAAGTCAAGCATTAAAAATAGTTTGTATTCATCAAAACATTTCTGCAGATGGATATCCTTCTGCTATCAATTGGGGTCAGTTGTGTTGTCCTGGCATTTCATGGCGTCTTTAACACCCCATTCAAGTAAACACACATGCTCAGGCACCGAAGCCTGAAAGAATTACAAATACATTTATTAGCCCAGATAATAAATTCTCACCTTTACTGTAAACTGCACAGTTGCTCTTTCCATCCTCTGCACTGACCCACATTATGTCCATTAGCCAGCGAGGACCTCCACTCAGCAACAGCGAAACCTGCAACATAAAACACACACATTCGCTGTCTCTAAGAACTGCCAACTCGAACAAACCATCTGATTGACATATAGATCAACCAACCACAGCCTAGAACCAATTTCTCCCAAAACTTGCCATTTGTGTGTGACAAATACATCAGACGGTCAGTGACGGACTGTGGATATGCCATCTGACAGTGATACTATGTCTAAGTGAGCTTGTTTAAACAACTTCAACCATGAATTTTTCATTCCCAAAAGCCCTTCCAAAGCTTTATCTCCATGTACGTGTGCAAGGAGAGAGGCGAGCAGGAAGCCACACCCTATCCTGTTCGCCCTCTGAATGGCTGTATTGTTAGAGACCCTCTGAATGTTCCACCTGATCAGATCTCATCCTTTGGGAGGTTTGGAATCCAGAAAGGAGCGGCATGGACTTGGAGACAGAAGAATCGGAATGCTGAGCACTGATCTTTAGACACATTGTACCCCTCTATCACCAGCATCACAGCTTCCTGAGACCGCCACACTGGGAATTTAAGAACCGGCATGGGTTTCAAAGGAATGGACAGAGGATTTGATTTCATAATTGGAAGCAGAATGGCTGAATTGAACTGATATTTCTGTTCAAATAAAAATAAGATTGTGCTCACAACTGTGTGATATCTGTGATGTTGCTAAGTACACCCTTGTGAAAACCCTTGTTAATTGCATTGCATTTAATTATTGAATGTGCATTTGTAGTGTACTTCAAATCTTAAAAGTATTTTTTTTTATAAAATTACTTATAAAATTTATACTTGCAGATAATATAAGGCCACTTAAGTGTACGTAGAGTACATTTTCTGTTTCTTAACACACTAAAGAACACTTTTAAAAAGTGCAGTTTGTAACAATGTCAAATTAAAGTTTCACTTAAAAATACATTTAATGCATTATGGTTTAATAATCTTTAGTTGTGGTTTAAATAAGTACACTTATTTTGAGGTACTGACTAACATACTAAAGCGCATGTACATTATTTGTTTTTATATTACATTTAAAGTTAATATATTTTAAATGTGCTGAATTGCAAGGTCATCATTACAAATGTGTAATTATACATATATTTAAATATATATATAACATACAAGTTTCAATAGAATTTACATTGCAGTATATTTTAGTTTACCATAAATGCTTGTCAGTATACATTGGGCAGTGCACTTTAACCATATTTCAAAGTCCTACTTAAGTGGGTCAAAAAGCACATTTATTGTAAATTGAGCCATTATGACATATGTTGAGGTATAATTTAAAAAGATATCATAATTTTATTTACACTATTTTGACAGTTTTGAGCACCTGACCCGAACCCCTAAACCTAACAATTTTACTATATAAAACACAGATACAAGTACAGTCGCAATTTATTCAAAAATTTCAAATATTCTAAGTCTTCTGAGACTAAATGGGCCCTATCATACACCCGGCTCAACGCAAGTGTTTTTTTTTTCAACCCGAGAGTTATCATTTTCACATCCAGTGCCAACGTTGTTTAAATAGCAAATGCACTCGTGCCCATCTGTTCGCCCATGGCTGTGCTGGTCTGCTGTGTTCAGGCGCATTGTTGGCGAGTTGCTATTTTGAGGCCACTGAAAAGACTGTGCCATTGACCAACAAAAACCTGATCTAAAGTCAATGCCGCAGTACTTTTTTGTTATTTAAAGGGTGTGTTAGTAATATGCGCCTATAGATGGCTTGTTACACACACAGCAGCACACAAACATACCAAATATTAAAAATAAAAGAATTACAATGTAAAAGATTATTATTGTGTACATAAAGATACAAATGCCTACATGTCATAATGGATAGATAGTCATTGCATATATCAGAATTCCCTATTTGCAGTAATGATGAATGAAATTGGCTAATTATTTGACCAATCGTGGCAATACACACATGTATTTAAACTGACTCACCAGGTTGAGGGTGTCTATATTCCGCCATGTAAATAGCGAATCCGCCATGGTGCAAGCACAACTGGCTTTTAAAGGGAATGGGAGATGAGACTCTGATTGGTTTATTGCACATTACACCCAAAACACACCCATGGCTCATTAAGAGACTAGGCACAACCCTTTTGGACCATGCGCCTGGCCAACCACAAACTAGCAAAAGTGGATTCGGACACGCCCTAAGTGCACCTGCGCCACACACTTTAGACAATGTGCTTATATCGTTAAAATAGGGCCCAATGATTGCTTTCTATTAGGAACAGACCCAAAATCGCTCACCATCTCCATCCAACTCTCAAACCACAAACACATTCAAAAATTGCCACCTGAAGAAGCACTACGTCAGCTTTGATTGTGACTACGTCAGCTTTGACTATTGGATCTCATCAGTCTTGTGACCGACTGCGTCATTCTGAAGTATGGATTTATCTTTTGAATATCTTTATCTTTTGAATGAGAGACTGCATTCATGGAGCGGGATCATTTTCAGCAATTAAAACTTCACATAAAAGTTTCACTCACATAAAGATCAGAATACTTGGAATGCAACAAGTCTTTTGTAATACTTTTATACTGTTCTTAATAGTTAGGTTTTGCAATAGTACCTGTGTACTTTTATCTGCCAGGTACATGTTTTATGTTGTTCAGAAGTGGTTAGGTTTAGAGTTAGGGTGGCAATTGGTTTCCTAGATTGTAGATACAGCGATGCCTAAGGATACCTTTAAGGTCTTATAGTGACACTAAACGCACTTAATCATGCTTTAGTTTTTGAAAAAGTCAAAGTATGCTAAAGTCTACTTCTTTTTCACAAGTGTATATTTCCTTTTTGTGTCTGCCTCTCTATTTCTAATAGGCCATAAGACAAAGCCCTGCCAGCCCTGTCGGGGATTGACCAGTCGGCAGGAAGATGATACGATTCAGCAAAAATGCAGATTTGGCCCAAGAGAGAGAGGGAGCGTGTGCTCCTGGAGAGATAAGCACAGTGATAACAGTCTGAGAGTCTGGAAAGCATTTGGTTTCCTTTCCTCCCCCCATAGGGATGTAAAGGGATGATGCTGTTTTAGAGCTGGATGTCTCCTGATCCCTACAGGTAGCAGAGATCATATCCACTTCACCTCAAAGGACCGTGATGGCTTAATCTGAAATTAGTACAAATTGATGACATGGGGCTTTGCTTGGGGTCCCTGCATGTAAATGTAGACATGTATGCCAAACTAAATCAAAATACAGGGGCCCCTTAAATCAACTTAAAGGGGTAGTTCATCATTTACTCATCCTCAAGTTCCAAACCTGTATGAATTTCTTTCTTCTGCTGAACTCAAAGATAGTTTTTAGAATGTTGGTAACTGTCTTCCATAGTATTTTTTTCATTGTCAGTCAGGGTTGTCCAATCCTGCTCCTGGATGGCCACTGTCCTGCAAAGTGTAGCTCTACCCCAATTAAACACACCTGAACTCCCAGGTAGATACTTCCAGGCAGGTGTGTTTAGGCAAGTTGCAGGACAATGGCCCTTCAGTACCGAGTTTGGACACCCCTGACCTCAGTCACCCCTGACCCTGCACCCTTGGAAGTTTGCTGAGGCCTCAGTAGTGGGCCCCGGTCCCATGGTTAAGAACCACTTCTGTAGGGTCTTGTAGGTGATTGAAATGGCTCTAGATGTCCCAGGCAGTGCCGGTCCTCCCTACATGCAAAGTACGCAAGTTGCGTAGGTCCCCCCGAACCAACCCTTGCTCTCAAGAATGATTTAAGACTGTTTTTAGTTTCATTTTTATTTTGGCTTCCAACGATTAAAACATAATGCCACTTTCCGTTACATTCCTTTAAAGCGGAGCGCTGTCACCAATAGGTAATAGGGCTGCACGATTTGGGGAAAATATCGAATTGCGATTATTCTGGTTAAAATAAAAATTGCGATTGTGATTTAAAATGCTTTTTTGTTACAAATGAAAAGTGTGTATATAACATTTTGTATTTATATATTAATATGACAAATAATAATAATTATTATGATTATTATAATTGCTAAATAAAAATATTTAACAAAATAAGAAATATTACTATTGCAAAAACATTAATATTAATATTAAAATAACATTAATATTACTATTACAATAACAATAACAAAAAGAGTATCTAGGAATAAATATAACAATATAATAATAATTATTATATTTTACAGAAAACTTCTTACAAAAAAACTGCTGGGTTACCTGTTAATATGCAGACAGCCTATGACTAAAAATCATTAGAAAGGTCTAAGGATTTATTGTACAAAATTATATTATTATTATAAAAATCTGTGCTTTTTATCTGTGATATCAATTTCTTAAAGTCTATGTCTTTAATATGAAATATGAGCCTGTTTTGCATCCACTGTGGGGATAAAATATCCTATACATTGAAGAAAAACATGGATTGTCATATAAATGTATTTAGAGAGAAGTATTATTTGTTACCAAAAAGTTTCATTCATACTGGAAGCCAGAGGGTGCCCTCGAGCAGAAACTCCACATTTCCCTCAGAGAAGTAATATTTATTTTATTTTATTTTTATTATACTTTCAAAATTACAGAATTCAATAGCAACACAATTCAGAGAAGTAATAGCTTTCAAGAAATCCCTAATCTAATGTAATGTGTGTGAAGCTAGCGCTGTGTAAGTTAGCAGAGCTGAATACAAAGAAGATAGAAACGCTTTGATTAAATATGATGACAATAAACACGACTGCATCAAGATATGGTGTATTTGATTTCTTCAAGCCTTCTCGGGTATTTTCATAATAATAAAGTATTCAGTGCTGATTGTCTGCCTCATTCTGTGAAGAGAAGCCACATCAGCTCACAAACACTCGACTGACGATATGAAGTGAGTTAAAACGGGTTATTAAACGTATTTTGTTGGACAACATATTTACATTTACATTTACATTTATGCATTTAACAGACGCTTTTATCCAAAGCGACTTACAACTGAGGAGTACAGGAAGCGAAAAGAGGTGAGTTTTCAGCTGTCGTTTGAATGCTGTCAGTGATTCTGCAATTCGGATGGAGGTGGGAAGATCGTTCCACCAGCAGGGAACGGTGAATGTGAATGTTCTGGAGAGGGATTTTGTGCCTCTCTGTGATGGTACCACAAGCCGTTGCTCCTTAGCTGAGCGAAGGCTTCTGGTGGGGGTGTAGACTTGTAGGAGCGAGTCAAAGTATGCAGGAGCGGAGCCCGTGGTGGATCTGTAAGCGAGCATAAGCGCCTTGAACTTGATGTGAGCAGCGAGTGGTAGCCAGTGCAGAGAGATGAAGAGTGGTGTGACGTGGGCCCTTTTGGGTTCGTTGAAGATAAGACGTGCTGCTGCATTCTGGATCATTTGGAGTGTTTTGATCGCACATGATGGAAGTCCAGCCAGAAGCGCATTGCAGTAGTCAAGCCTAGAAATGACCAGGGCCTGGACGAGAAGCTGTGTTGCATGCTCTGTTAGAAAAGGTCTGATCTTCCTGATGTTATGGAGCGCAAACCTGCATGAGCGAGCTGTCTTTGAAATGTGGTCTTTGAAGGACAACTGGTCATCAAAGATTACACCAAGATTTCTGACCGACCCTGTGATCTGAGAAGAACCTAGCTGGATGGTGACGTCATGTTGTATTGTGGGATTGGCCGGGAAGACGAGCAGTTCAGTCTTTGCCAGGTTGAGCTGCAGGTGATGTTTTTTCATCCATGCCGAGATGTCCGCCAGACAGCTGGAGATTCGTGCAGCTATTGTGGGGTCGTCTGGTTGGAATGAAAGGTAGAGCTGAGTATCACCACATAGCAGTGGTTTGAGAGGCCATGTGCCTGTATGATGGGTCCTAATGATGTAGTGTAAATGGAGAAGATTACTAGTTTGTGAAGATGTTAGACACGTGTTGCTTTTTCAAACGCACGTTATAATCGACTCAAACTCGCAGTGCTTTCAGTCGGAGCAGCGTTTACTCCTGATCACTGACACGCTGGGCATATATTTGTTTAATTAAAATCGCCGTATCTGCGCTTTCATAATCGCACATAACCCAAATCGCAATTGCGGTTCGATTTTGATTAATTGTGCAGCCCTAATAGGTAACATCCAAATCAGTCGAATCATGTAACGTTCCGTTTAAAAGTGTATTGAGCTGCAAAAAAGATGCTGTTCAACAGCAGCTTTCTGTCCATGCGTTTCAAGATGGAGAGAAGCATGGACAAGTACAGACTACTTTGGGCTTTCGGGTGTGCGCTTAAACAGACAAATACACGCAAAAAAGTCAAATTGTCTGTCTTGGGAACTTTTTAGATTAAACACATTCAGTTATGTCTTTAGTGAACATAAACAGCTGAGAAAGTCATCGAATGCTTGTCAGTCTACTAGAGCTGTGCATTTGGTCTTAAAGTGATAGCAGCCTAAATAAAGCTGCTGCTCTCGCTGTCATTTCATGTTAATCAAACAACAAAAGAAACTTCACTGAATAACATTAGTAACTTTAATAAGAATCAATGTATATTTATTTCATACAGTGTAGACTATGCAATGTTTTATTTATACTTAATTTTTTGGCTATTATTAGTAGTAGATTAAATTGTTAATTTCATTCATATCTTTTTTCAGTTGTATTTGTCCGATTGTTTTTATTTTTTATTGTATTACTGAACATTTTAACTCAATGTTTGTTGACAGTGAAACTGCTCTGAAAGAACAGATTAGGGGGTTGGGTGTCATTTTGGGATTTTTATGAGCGCACTGACAGGGGCCCCCGGACAATGTTTTGCTTAGGGCCTCCAGAAATATAGGACTGGCACTGGTTCCAGGTGCTCATTACAGTGCAAGTTGAGTTATGTACAGAACTTTAATACTTACAGACAGAGGTTTGAGATCACAAACCTAAAGTATGAGCGATAGTAACAGTGGCGTTTGCCTTGTCTTAGTAAACACCACTAAAAAAATGTGAGAACCAAACAAACATTTTTCAGACTTTGCTTACCTTTCACCTGCGACCCGTTTACTCACTTACAGTACGTATAGTGTCTCTTTTTAAAGACTCACCCTCAGAATGGAGCCGCAAAAAGAGAGAGAGGTTTGTGCAGATCTGACTGTGTGGGAATACTTCATGAAAAAGACAGAGTCTACACAGCACTCCACTCTCCTTGAGTCATTTCTTTCTTTCTCTTTCTGCCTGTCTCTCTCTCTCCGCTGAATCCTCTTTCCCCTTATCAGGCCAGCACAGGCCTCCATCGGCCTCTCCCCACTCTGACAGGAGCAACAACAATGGGTCTGCGATACCAGTCCGCTTCACAGGGTAAACCTGCCACGGGCACAGATTACCCGTGACACACACACTCGCTCTCTCTCTCGTACACTCCAAAACACAACACCACCTTCTCCAAGGCCTCAAAATACAAAATGGACACAAAAACCTTTTAAATGATTTAACGTCACTCCCTTGGTCTCTTTTCAATCTGGCCATCTGGTCTCTATGGCCCACAATTCACTAAGACTGTATACCAAGTAAAAATGATGTGGACAAAACAAAATCACAATAGTACAGACTTATGTTAAGTCATGTGATGATGGTGGTATTTTATAAGATGAATGCACCAGAACAAACACCACAACAATAATTATCAAAAATATGGGTGCATAATTTTAGGGTGTGTTATTAAAGAATCATGATGGAAGCAAACTGGTGTAGGTCATCATAACACATTTACACTCACCTAAAGGATTATTAGGAACACCTGTTCAGTTTCTCATTAATGCGATTATCTAATCAACCAATCACATGGCAGTTGCTTCAATGCATTTAGGGGTGTGGTCCTGGTCAAGACAATCTCCTGAACTCCAAACTGAATGTCAGAATGGGAAAGAAAGGTGATTTAAGCAATTTTGAGCGAGGCATGGTTGTTGGTGCCAGACGGGCCGGTCTAAGTATTTCACAATTGACTGAAATAACCACTCGTTACAACCGAGGTATGCAGCAAAGCATTTGTGAAGCCACAACACGCACAACCTTGAGGCGGATGGGCTACAACAGCAGAAGACCCCACCGGGTACCACTCATCTCCACTACAAATAGGAAAAAGAGGCTACAATTTGCACGAGCTAACCAAAATTGGACAGCTGAAGACTGGAAAAATGTTGCCAGGTCTGATGAGTCTCGATTTCTGATGAGACATTCAGATGGTAGAGTCAGAATTTGGCGTAAACAGAATGAGAACATGGATCCATCATGCCTTGTTACCACTGTGCAGGCTGGTGGTGTAATGGTGTGGGGGATGTTTTCTTGGCACACTTTAGGCCCCTTAGTGCCAATTGGGCATCGTTTAAATGCCACGGCCTACCTGAGCATTGTTTCTGACCATGTCTATCCCTTTATGACCACCATGTACCCATCCTCTGATGGCTACTTCCAGCAGGATAATGCACCATGTCACAAAGCTCGAATCATTTCAAATTGGTTTCTTGAACATGACAATGAGTTCACTGTATTAAAATGGCCCCCACAGTCACCAGATCTCAACCCAATAGAGCATCTTTGGGATGTGGTGGAACGGGAGCTTCGTGTCCTGGATGTGCATCCCACAAATCTCCATCAACTGCAAGATGCTATCCTATCAATATGGGCTAACATTTCTAAAGAATGCTTTCAGCACCTTGTTGAATCAATGCCACATAGAATTAAGGCAGTTCTGAAGGCGAAAGGGGGTCAAACACAGTATTAGTATGGTGTTCCTAATAATCCTTTAGGTGAGTGTATTGTGAAGGTTGATTGTATAATGTAGTTTTCAAGTTTTCTCTTTTGAAGATAAAGAATACTGATAAAAGTGAAGTCTAAACGGACAACTACATCACTCTGTTCACCTAATGTGTTTTGTTTTATTTTAATTTTGTTGCAAGCATAAAAAAGGCATCAAAAAAGCTTCTTAGTTGGTAAGTGAAAAGTACAAAAACGGTCAACTAGGCTAAACGTTGCTCTGAATTATGAACTAATTAGAAAGAACTGTCCCGAAATCAGGTTATCATGTCCACATTTTGCAAACAAGCAAAACAAACAACACCCACCTTGTCACTTCCTCCTGTGGCCACCTCTATCTTCCCAGGGAAAGGACCCCACGTGGTGCCCAGTAGCAGTGCCTGACAAGATAAAATCCTTCTCTCTCCTCCTTCACCAACCATTTTCAGCTCCCCTGTAGAAGACATAACAAAAAATAGTTCAGCCTGATTCTAACTTATCTTACATTAAAAATGTCTCTTCCAAGTACAATACTGTTCAAAAGTTTGGGGTTAGTAAGATTTCTCTTACTTGACAAAAAATACAGTAAAAACAGAAATATTGTTAACTATTTTTACAATTTAAAATAATTGTTTTCTATTTCTAATATATCTTAATATGCATTTAATTCCTGTGATGGCAAAGCTGAATTTTTAGCATCATTACTCCAGTCTTCAGTGTCACATGACCCTTCAGAAATCATTCCAATATGCTGTTATTTTTTTTCTTATTATCAATGTTGAAAACAGATGTGTGTGTTTTTTTGTGGAAACACTAATTCAAATGTGTCACTTTTGACCAAAAAAAAAAATCTTACTGACCCCAAACCTTTGACCGGTAGTGTACAGGGCAGCAGGTAGTAATATAACATGATGTAATGTATTGTATATTATGTGCATTTCAACTACAGGCACAACCCAACTGTGGTAACCTGGGGTTTCAAGCCTTGCTCAAGGGCACAATATGAAAGTTCATCAGGTTAAACTTCAAACCTAAATTTTTTACAGTTACCAGCCCAGATCTTTAACCAAAAGACCACACCACGTCACTCCATGAGTAGACTAAGTCCCAGTGTAAGCACATAGGATCTCAATTAGAAATCATACACCCCATCCATCGGACCCTCTCCTGGGTGACCCTGCCTGTCTCTTTGATTAGGCTTTCGCTCACTGCTTTGACAGGGCTTCAGATAAGGTGGATTAAGCCTCTTTCTGCTGAAAGTTTTGATATGAACAGTGCAGAAGCGTGTTAAATTATCCAGTTTCAGGAGGAGATGCGAAATGCCGGCAGATGGATTGATAAATAAAGAGAATCTTGAGGCAGTGTATTCAGGAGATCAGGGTTAAGCCTTTACACCCATCCCCTCTCTGGATTAATGGATGTATTTAACTACAGAAGGCACCAGTGGAGGGGGGGGGGGGGGGGGGGGGGACTAAAAATCTTATGTATATCTATATATATATATATATATATATATATATATATATATATCTATATATATATCTATATATATATATATATATATATATATATATATATATATATATATATATATATATATATATATATATATATATATATATATATATATATATATAATAAGTAAACAATGAAATATATACAACATAATTAAATAATAAAAGAGCTTGATAAAAAGGATTTTTATCAAATAACGTTGAAGCAAAACAACTTTCCCCATTCACTTTTACTGTATGGAGAAGAGCAGAATGACCATTCCGTGAATTTATTGAATTATTTCTTTATGGAAGGAAGTTATATGCAACATGTTATATCTATACATATATAGAGCAACATGATGGTGATTAAATTATAAATTTGAGACTGTAAATTTCAAGTTAACATGAAACTACAAGTAGATTTGTGAAGGTTTAAAGAGAGCCAAATAGTTTCTGTCCCCATTGACTTCTATTGTACAAACACATTCTGTATACACACACACACACACACACACACACACACACACACACACACACACACACACACACACACACACACACACACACACACACACACACACACACACACACACACCTTCTTTAGGAAGTCAGATGGTTAAAGTATTAAGTATAAAGTATAAATGAAGTATAAAGATTTTTGACATAAACCAAAAAGGAAAATTGTCTTAGAAGGGGAGCAAGTTATTACATTGTGACAAAAGATTACAAAATATTTTTTTAACTTTGCAATAATGTGCACAAATCATTCAGAATAACAACAGCAATGCAAATTTAGAAAATAAAAAATGGGTCTATTTTCATTCCATGTTAACTTTAAAACAGACTTATAATTAAATCCAATGGTTGAGAAAATCCATATTAAAATTGCGGAAAATATTTTTTTCTTTCAAAATACCTTTTGTACCGTTCCACTTCAATACATCAAATGAACATTAGAACACTCACAATGAACTTCATTTAATCTCAAAAATGTAGTCACAGTCTAAAGCACTTCGGGAACATTGGAGTACTAAAATAAACAAAAGTCATTATCAAAAAAAGAAAATTGACTGAGGGAATATATCCACTGTTCTTCTACATCAGGGCCAAAGTGAACTAATCAAAAGCTCTGTCTGCCACAGAGAAACCAGCAAACCGCCTTTTTCTGCACCTCTCTCCTTCCATACTGTCCCTCTCTTCCATCTCTCTCTCTCTCACACTCTCTCAGTGGTCTAATCTGTGAGGGACTTAAAGGGACCTTATCTCCGGGCTCTCCTGCTTCATTTCATGCTTGATTTACTTTAATTTGTCTGATAGGGCAGCAGGATTTGGAGACGGCCCATCTTTGGCTTGGGTGACGAGTGAAAAAAAAAAAGTCACTCTGATATTTCTCTGGCACATTGTCGCGGGTTTTTGACTTCTCTCCTCTCTCTCTCTCTCTCTGCTACGAGTTCCTGGAGAGAGAGACGGTAAAAGGGCAAGAGAGAATGCGTGAGAGAATGAGAAAGATCTCAGTGTGGTGTAGCAGGCTGTTTGAGTGTGCTTCAAGTCAAGCAGCCAGAGAAGAAAAGGATTGTGGGAGTGTGGCATGATTGTGTGATGTAGTCCTACGCAGGCTGAGATGTCGGAGGCAAAGTGCACTACGTGAATGAGTAGGGTTCAAACAGACCGTCTGTCCTGGACACACAGTGAATGCATGTTATACTCAGTTAATTTAAGAATATGACGGATAAAACACAATGGGTCTCATTTATGAAACAGATTTTTGTGTAAATTATTGCTTTGTAATTTGTCATGATGAACTGAATGTGACAATAAGCATAGTTTTACAAATGATTTACTCTGCTTGTGTTTCATGAACATGCCCAATAAGTCTAAAACATAATATTAAAATATAATACATTTATAAAATATTGTGTAAAATATGCGTATGTTCAATCTCCATAATTTTGTATATGGTTTATTTGCAATCAACAAATTGCACTGGGCACTTTATGTGTACATTACCATATTATTTGACCAATAGATAAAAGTAAATGGATAAATGTCAATGTAACTGTAAATTTAACAATAAATATGGGTGTTAGGATGGACAGTTTGGTAAAAGTATTGACATTTTTTGTATGGAACAGCATGTGCATTTGGGAGCTCGCTACTATGTGTTAGTAATATCAGTCTGAAGTCAGCCAAACCCCATTCAACCCCCAAACCCCATTCAAAGGTGTCTGTCTGACTATCTTCCCCGTCGAGGCCCTAAAAAGGGAAGCATAGAGTTTTGACTTCCTTTTGCGCGTTTCAGGCTAAAGCGATTTACTCTCCGGGCTCTCTTTTTTTTATAGCTGAAATAAAACTGACGAATAAATTCATGTCCCAGCAGTGAAGGGCAGAGGGCTTCACATTGACAGTCTCTGTATTTGAAACTCGCAAAATCCACCTCCTCCCCTCCCAAAAACCAGCTCCAAACCAGAAAGAGCATTGAAATTCCCCTCGCAGCGCTGCACGGGATTTGCTAAACGGCGGGGTGTGTGTGTGCGCGGCTGATAAACGGAGTGATGATCCAGCAACACGTCTTTATCCTCGCGCTCCGCTTTAATTAACGCCGGCTTGTTTGTTGAAAAGATGATTAATATGCCAGTGAAAATGGCCTAATTGAATACCGCAACAACCCACACAATCAGGGAGGAACACGCTGTTTTGTTTTGTGTAGATTAGCCCTTTTATCAATGTCATTATTTATATTATTATTATTATTACGTGGTATTTTAATTCAACTGACAGCCCCATCCACCACACTCCTCCTCCAGGCATAAGGAGGGACAGGCGTATCATACAGGCAATGAATGGGCCACATTGTGTCTGTTTGAGGAGGGGTCAAGAGGAGCCAGAAACTTTTGTCAGACAGTCAAAGATCTCCCAGCTCGGGATGATTTTTGAAGTGAATGCTGTCCTACAGAAAGGTCATGTATGTTTTATGTGAGTTATTTCTATTTCTATTTTAGACTACCTCAGAAAATAATTCTGACTCATCCCTCCGTTGGAAAAAACAATAACATTTTGTTTATTGGGAAGGATGGTTTAAAGTCACAATGTAACAGAAGTAATGGCAGATATTTTCTTCAATATTGTGACGTACATCCAAGTGAAACAGATTAATGAAAAAGAAAAGACAGAGGCTATTTACACTAAGGGAAATAGTATATTTTCTTAGTGACAGATGCTATTTACACTATTTAAATAGCAATACGTTCGATTTACAATAAGTGAAAATAGCAGCATTTTCATGCAATAATAATATAGAGCGTAAATAATTATATTCATTAAAATGATTAAATGCATGCCGCCTTATTGAGACAATAAAGCCCTCCCTAAACCTACCCTTAGCCGATAAACACTTTATTAATAATCACGCATTAGACACTTTATTTCCACTTTTCAAATATTTTATTAATTTTTGTTGAAAAAAAAAATGCCTTTCCGATCTGATATGTGATGGGAAAAGGGAGCAGTGCGAGTTCTGCAAAAAGAGGATTCAAACTCGATTTGTGTCAAAACTTTCTGCCACTCGCCTTACCCCTACTCTATCGCTACTGTTTACAATCTAACATCTTCTGTAATTTTGTCTGGCCAACCAGATGTCAGTGGACGGTGTAAATAGCCTCTACCAACAAGGCGGGCTATTTGCACTTAGTGTAAACAGACACTCCGAAAAGAAAAATATTAAGGGTGGTCCAGAAAAATGTTTACTTGTTCTGCAAGTAATTTGTATCACTCTAGTCTCATGTTAACATGTATAATGTTTAAGTCTTGCGGCTGTACTTCAAACAATGTGTATTTGGGTGAAATGAAATGTCTTGCCCCATAGACCCATTGTATGGAGCTCCTAAAGGGACAAGGTGGTGGAAAAACTAAATATGAGATGGGAGGAACAATAATAAGTCAATGCTTTTGCGTTCTCTCCCAAATGTTTTGCGTTCCCCCGAGAAACTTTTGAGCTCTTTGTGACCAAACGCAAAGTTTCTCAGGGAGCGCAAAACATTTGCAATAGAATGCAAAAGCATTCAAATAATTTTTCCTCAATCTAATTTTTTTCCCTCAATATGTCCCTTTTGGGGGTTTAGGGAAATTGTAAGTGCATTACTGTAAATGCTATTTATGGTTGTTTTGATGGGCGACTTTAAATGATTTTACATGGTGATCAACAGTTTGCCACAGATGCTCTCAATGAGTTTAGGCTTGTACTGAACTCAGAAAATTCCTTTAAAAGAGTTGAGAATATCTGCATAAACAATCTGAAAACAAGGAGGCCATGTAAGATGATGAATACCCTCAGTTTGATTCAGTTCATATCCCATGATGGTCCCTCTAAATGTCAGAAATCTGGAATCCGTACATGTATCTCTCTCTCTCTCTTCCAGTTGGCTGTGAGCGCAGTGGTCAGCCGCTCTCTGGTTTACATGTTCTCCGCCGTGTTCCCGCTCCCTGTGTGAAAAGGCTTTGGGGGGCTCAATCAGTGGGACTTTGATGTCGACTGCGGCTGTAATGATTTCATATTGTTCCAGGGATTTCTCTAATCCACTACACTTTCATTAAAATCCCTCACTCCATCCTGCCTTCTTCTGAGAGGTGTCGGACAGAATCTGCCTCCTTTCGTTCATCTCTCTTTTTTTTTTTACATTTCTTCATTCCTTCTTCCGCTGCAATATTTATTGAGAAGTTTTAACTGTAGATGCTAATTCAATTTGAGATGTTGGAAGTCATTCCATGCAATGCTTTAATTCATAAATTATTAGGTCCAGGAACAAGAACTAGTGATGGATCTAGCAGGTTGGAAGAGTCACGAAACAAAAGAAAATAAGTGTGGTCTGACATACATTTTTCACAATACTTCTGTTTTTACTATACAATTGTTTTAGAAGCTTATGAGGTAAGGCATCCACTAAAACAGGCACCGAATCCAAATCCAAAGGTGCCAGATATGACACAAATTAAGCATCAATTCTAGATATTGTGTGTCTATTGGCTTGGCATACAGAGGCTCAAACTGTTCAGAGAAGACAAAAACACTCTTTCCTGATCAGATAAGAAAACACTGCGCCTCATTATTGTTAGAATGAGTCTGTAACCTAACTAATCATGTTTATTCAGAGGACTGGAGGGGGAGAAAGAGAAATCCAGAGATAGAGACCGCGACAAAGAGCATGAACATCAGAATGCGGTGATATCTTTCCATCGAGAACTGGTTACAAAGACCGTGATCATATATAAAGATAGGAGAGAAGTCAGCTCAGTTTGGCTCTGGCACTAGTGACTGTATTGTGTAAATCTAGTGTGAACATGCAAGATAAAGCACCTCCCAAAATGGCATTATTACATGATCAGATTTCATGCTTTTAAAGAGGACAAGGCTTATTAGATCATTTGGCTGCACCTTTCAGACTCACTGTATTTTGTATTACACAGTTTTTCCTGTGCAATTGTGGCATTTAAAAAGTGTTCAATTCACCATGCATACATACTACTATTTGAAATGTTTTACTATGAACTCTCGTCCACTAAAAATAGAAGGCTATTTACAGTGTTTTCCGCAAAGTATAATCAAATATTGTTTTTCGAAATATTCCAAAATATTCAAATATGGCAAATATTCCATTCCGAATGTATCCCTAGCAAGCCTAGTTAAATGCCATTTATGACCACAGATGCTTTTGATTTTGGTACTTTCTGAGCTGACACAGAATGGTAAAATTCTAAATGTCAATTAATCTGATTTATAATCTGTATAAACCTATTACCTTTTTTATCATATTCTGTTTTGTTCATATTCAGAGGTCTTTGCTCACCTTTGTGAAAAAGAAGTGCACTTAATTGTACTGAATGTGGACTTTCTGTGTACTTCAAATGGTAAAAGAACATATTTATTTTTTTAAAAAGACAGATGATATATTAATGAAAAGACACCTTACGTGTACTTAAAGAGAGTCCACATTCATGACTGTTTCTTTACACACTTAAGTACACTTTTAAAAAGTGCACTTTGTAACAATGTAAAAGTAAAGTTTTACTTTACAGTACATTATAAATAATTGTTTTAATCTTTCGCCATGCTTTAAAGAAGTACACTTATTTTGATGTATTGACTAACATTAAGCACATGTAAAGTATTTGATTAAAATTTGAACAGTAATTTCATATTACATTTAAAGTTAATATGCATTAAATGTACTAAATTGCAACTTCATCATTACAATCGGTCAAAAAAGCAGTCTAAAGTTCAATTAATTGCACTTAATATAATTTAAACTATAATATATTTTCATTTAATAAGTGTCCTAAAACCTTACATTTAGTGTGCACTTAAGTATATTATTTCTATAATAAGTACTATTTTTGTAAGTATCCTAAAGCAGGGGTTTTCAAACTTTATGATGCAAAGGACCCCTAAATATGATGAACATTTTATGAGGCACCCCCTTCCTAAAATCCATTTGTAATTGTTAGATAAATAGTAAGTGTGGCATTATAAACACAACATATTGTTTACCAACTTAAATTGGCTATACTTCATGTTGGATGTATAAACCTGAAGAAGAACATTTTCAATTAAAAATGATTTGTATAAGCAACTTTCACAATAAATGTATGTAAGCAGCTTACATACTGTGTTAAGAAAATTGCCTTACAACCCCAGTGAGCAAGATAAAGGGGAATAAAGTGAGAAAAACTCACTAAAGATACAAAGCAAACATATACAATTCTAGAAAGTATGTATAGGGCAAGAGGGGAGATAAACATTTAGAACTGAAACAGTTGAAATGTTCGGTAGACTTTATCAATTTTTGCTTTGTCTTTTTATTCTTTGAAATTTCCTGGGGACCCCTTAGAACCTTCTGGAGGACCCTGGGGGTCCCCGGAACCCAGGTGGAAAACCCCTGTCCTAAAGTATACATCTTTTTTCACAAGGGTATGTTGCATTGTATAAAGGTTAAGATGGTTGAGACGTGATTGGACAGCTGTCTTACTTGGACCGTCCCATTCCTCTGCTGTCAGTGGGCTTGGCTGGACCCTCTCTTCGTGTCCATCACTGTCCTGTCGCTCTACCTTTAAACTTCCACACATTTCACCTGTAAAAAGACATCAAAGCTTAGCTGTATGTGAACAAACGGCTAAATCGTAGCACAATCAGTAAAGCGGACAGCAACGGCCAATCTGTCTCTCGCACCGGCAGCAGCTGTTCATTTTCTTTCATTTAAAACCCTTATTCCCTGTAATTCCAATGTGCAGTTTCTCATTTTGGATTCTTTCAAGTGTCTGCTGTGGGATTTTATGCTCGTTTCTTTAGAGAGAATGGAAAAGAGACAGAGAGCAAGTCCCTGGACCCACCTTGATCACAGACTCGCTGCCTGTGTTAAGCCCTGTGACGAAACTTATTGGAAATGTTTAATTACAGTGTTGGGAAAGAAATTAAACTACAAGATGATTCCTTAATTAAGCTGTGATTAAGGATTTTCTGCCTTTGGCTCTGACACCACGGGCAAAGTACTATTTAACACCGTCACAGGCAAGAGAAGTTAACTCCAAGAACAGGCCTATTTACCTCAGATCCTCATACAACTTCTCTCTCACACACACAGGGAATCAGTCCATGTCCTCTGCGGACAGGAAATGCCTTTCTAGCGACAGGAATGGATAAAACCTTATGGAATGGATAAAACCTTAACTCAAGCTGAATAAATAGAGGGACAGGGCCAAGTATTAAACCTTCTTGAAGGGACAAGACAGCCAAAATACCACTTAAAAGCTGGTGTGTGTTCAAACAAGGGGGTTTTAATGTATTTGGACAAAGTAAAAAAGAGTATTAAAAAGAGCAATATATTAAAACATATGGCAAAATAAGATCCAATAGGATTTTTGGAAATAGAAGTGCAGTTGCTGACATATACCTTAACTGTAAATGTGAATTTTTTACAGATCCATCAATTTGCTCTGGAGTAATTCATTAATTTGTTAATTATAAATATTAAATCATAACCTATCAAGGTGTCATGATCTATTCTGTTATTTTTGACATTTTCATTATACGGTTCACAGATTAACTATTCCATTATATAACTTAACACATGGGTAATGAACCTCAACCGGAAAACTACATATTTATTTATTCGAGTAATTAATAAGCATTCCTACAGTCCTGAGAGCGGCTCGAAATGACCCCACAGAGGAAATCGAACATGCTTAATCATAACTCATTTCCATCAGGTATAGGTGTCATGATCTATACTTTTATTTTTGACATTTCCATTATACGGTTCACAGATTCAAAAAGCAATTATGTGATCAATTTGGGGGGGGGTCGAGAAAAACAATAAATATTCAAAAATGTTTTGCCATTGCCCTTCAAAACTTAATAGGTCAAAACATATGAGAAAATGAAAAAGAACTGCCCCTCTTCCTTTTCAACAAGAACAAAAGAAAACCGGCACACATCGTTCCGGCAATTTTGAACAAAAAAGCAAAAGTGATTGTTCTTTTGAAGATTGCAAGCTCGAAGGCAAAGCAGGTAGTTTACACAGTTCACTTTGCCGTCGCAAACTTTTGGACGCTGGGACAGGCATTTCAAAGAGAAGATTCATCGTTTACAAATAGAAAAGCATAACGTTAGGACGCTGAGTGAATTTCAAATGGCTGGGGGGGGTGGGCTCTGAATTATCCCGTTGTGACGGTGAGGTGTGGCCGGCAGAAATGCCTGTAATTGAATTTCAGTTCAAAGAGCTGATGCTATTAGCTCGAGTTTGATGGTGGAAGCCTGCAGCAAATACCAGCAACTCTGTTGTTATTTACTATGACCAATAACCCTGTTAGTAACATATACAGTAGGTCTTCCCTCAAAATGCCATATTTCTTCAATCTTCTCTTTCATATTCAAATTCAATTTCAGCACAAAACCAAACATTGCTTTGAGCTAAAGGGGCTGCAGTGGGAAGGTGCGAAAAGATTGTGTGTTCTAGAAAAGGTCTGATACTTCTAACATTTACAGAGGATTGTGGAATTCAATATAAAAATATATATCCCTCTATTGGATTATAGTAGAGATGTGTTTGTTTACGTATAAAAACAAGCCCAAATATATGATTTAAAATTATCCACAGAATTTCACAGAACTGTATGTGTATTGTGGCAGACTTCCAATTAGATACTACTACCTATCACCACAAAACATAAACATGCTAATGTGTATTTGTATTTCAAATATCTCCTGAACTATAAAAAAGCAAGCTCTGAGCAATAAAAGTTTTCATCAATGTATCTTTGTAATGGGAAATGAGCTCACCATTCTTCAAGTGATCTCCGTCTTTAGAGATGATGTTCTCTGGGTCAGAGAAGTAAAGTGGGTCGTCCTCCACAGACCGGTCTTCTTCTTTCAATATCTCCTTCTTCCCACACACTGTCTCCTCAGACTCTGTCTCAAGCCCATTTTCAAACATTCCTGTCAAATAATGGACAAACAACGTTAACACTTCAGAAGATGCTATGTTAATTGCATTGAATGAAAATGTATTGTAGTTTAAATTTATATTAAATGAAATTAGCTGAACTTTAGAGTGCTTCACTTAAGTAGAACTTAAGTACATCTTTCATAATTACTTCTGTTTTCATTGAAATATGGCTGTACTCCTGAATGTACTGACAAGCATTTATGGTAAGCTAAAATATACTTCTAGTTTCATTTCTATTGAAATATATATGTTGTGTATTTAAATATAATTACACATTTGTAATCATGATGTTGCAATTTAGTTTATTTTATTTTCTTGAAAATATAATAACTTTAATTGTAATATCAAATAACACGCTACAGTTAAAATTATAATCATGTTAGAAAACACATCAAAATAAGACTATTTCTTTAAAGCATCATGACAAAATATTATTAAAACAATGAATTCAAATGTACTTTATTACATTTTATTACACTTTTTATTACACTTTTTAAAAGTGTACTTAAGTGTATTAAGAGAAACAGGCTGCATCCGAAATGGCATATTTCACTATACAGGAGGCAAAAAAATGTGACAAAAGCAGTATGTCCGAATACACATCACTCATTAAAAAGTAGACAAAAAGTACCTAGATGACCTACTACTTCCGGTGAGATTTCAAAGTGTGCACACATTGGACACTTTACTATCCCATGAGGCCACGGGAGAGGATTTGTGAATGGCTGTGACATGATGCAACTGACACTGGTAGGTCACGTGATAATGACAACATGGCCACACATTTATAGTATATGATTTCGGATGCAGCCATAGTCATGAAAGTGTACTTTCTTTAAGTACTCTTAAGTGTCCTTTTATGTTATCTGCAAGTAGATTTTTTTTTTTTAAATATATACTTTTAAGATTTGAAGCACACTTCTTTTTTAACAAGAGCTTATAGCTAAAGACAAAATTATATTACTGTAAAAACAAAAGCATTGTTGTTTATCTCTTCTGTATAAAATATTAAAATTGACAATATTTTTCAAAAGATTCAAGTTAAAAAAGCAACAGTACATCTCTCTTCAATAAGCAACATGACATCATGTCCATCAAACACTGCAAGATGCAAACGCCACTAACAAGTCATAAACTAATACTGCAAAATATAACAGTATATCTGTTTTGTAATGTTTTTGTACCTTTCATTAGCATAAATGAAGGCAACTGCAAAGTGTTCAAGCAAAGCCAACACAGGAACAGATCCAAAGCCTAAGGTTACGTCTGCTCCGAGATAACTTGTTCACGCAAGCAGCAGCATTGAAGGTAGATATAGCACACTTTCTTATTAATTTGCCTTATCAGTGGGTACAATGTTGATTTTTCATTTGCTTGCCATGCCTTTGGGTGGTACACCCGTGCAATCACAAAGTTCATTTTTCTATGTTTGATTAATTTCTTTCCTCTGTCAAAAAAAAAAAAAAGACATTGGCTACATTCTATCAAGAAAGTCCTTTTCCCTTCCAGCTGCACATGTGCTTTGATATTTGCATATTAATTTTGTTTTTTCTTCAATCAGGGGGCATGAAGAGTAGAACCCACCTGAAAGAAATTAAACTGACGCGTTTTTTCACCTTTGCTATTAAAAATAATCTGGCTTTGACGTTTCCATGTTTACAGGGATGAGTATTATTATTTATGTTCATATATTCCTAGCTTTGGCAATAGTGTATTATTTACATTCATGCCAATAAAGCAATTTTGAATTTGAGAGAGAGAGAGAGAGAGAGAGAGAGAGAGAGAGAGAGAGAGAGAGAGAGAGAGAGAGAGAGAGAGAGAGAGAGAGAGAGAGAGAGAGAGAGACTGAAAGAGCGGTGATGTTGTGATCTGGTTGAGTAAACTCTTTCTTTTCATTAGCTTTATGAATAGCCCATTTGTAGGAGGTACCAGTGACTGTGTGCATGAAAGGAATCGAATGTGTTGAACAAGGTCACAGTTTTACCATATTTGATCTTTGTAGCAAAAACAAAAATTTTCAGCCTTCCCCAAAGGACAATGTTACTGCTCAGAGGTTACTCCTCCACATCTCAGGAGACTTAATGAAGCTCTCAGTTAGGCATAAATTTGATTATAAAAAGATTTCTTTGAAAATTTCTTTGGAGAATAAATAAATGTGCATAACAGATGATTTAATCTTGGAATAATGTATTTGCAAATCTTTAACGGAGCTCTAAGAGAAACTATAGGCTAGATATTGAATACACTGTTATAACGTAATATTGTTTATAGGTTTTTTAAGGTAAATAACTGCAAAATGAACAGATAAATTACTACAATATCATTCATTACTTAACTGATACATTGCATCATGGGTAGTTTGTCATGTCACAGTAACTTTTTATAAAAGTTTATCCCATGACTGTAAATAACAGGAGTAAGTTACCATAATTGTAATTGTAAATAAATCTGTGAAACTCATAACATCTATTTTAATAGATATTATTAGAAACTAAAGATATTTTATTTACCTATAAAATGTCTATAAAAAAAATCAGGTCTTCAGATATTTTCAGATATTTTGTTTTGTGTGTGTGTTAAAGGGATAGTTCACAAAAATGGAAATCAGCCCATGATTTACTCACCCTCAAGCCTATGACTTTCTTCTTTCAGATGAATACAATCAGAGTTATATTAAAAAATGTCCTGGCTCTTCCAAGCATTATAATGGCAGTGAATGGCAGCCAAAAAATTGGGATAATTTTCATTTTTGGGTGAACTATCCCTTTAACTAACTCATTTTATATCTGCAAGAATTCAAACAGAATATTCAACAAATAATCATGCAGAGCTTTATTTTATCCATCAAGAATTAATTGGATGACAAATTTGGTTTGGAAAAAGAAGGCATGGTGACGTCAGCCAAAAAGGAAGGACGATTCGGATGAAGTTCTTACATTTTGATTAAAGTTTAAATGGAGATTGTTTTTGGAATACCATGCACTGACAACTTGTGCAAAAAAATAAGACTATAAAGGAATATGAAGTAACTAAAATCCATTTTTATGTCGACTTTTGTGAAATTGTGAAATTTGACAAAAAGGACACTAAGTGAGCGCCCACGCTGTTTGCAAACTCCTAACCTCTTTCCACCAGAACACACTACAGTTAAAATCCCGCTAGCCACTGAAACATTTCCTCTAAAACACACACACACACACAGCGGAAAACACACTAAGTGAAATATGCAAGTATGCGGGCATGATCTGAGTGACTGCTAATTTCATGCTTGGATTTGCTGCTAGCCTGCGATGTTGGAGGCGTGTGTTTGCATGGTGATAGCGGCCCAGCACTGTATCAGCTGGCTTCAGTGTAGAGCCATGCTGCCCCGTCGCACACCGCAGCCAAAGCAGGACGCTCTCCAGCGCTCTAATTACACCTGAGCTAATTCAATCTGACAGCACCAAGCAGCATGGAAATCAGCCTTCTTTTCCTTGTCATTCCGGCCTGCTCCTTCTATTCTGGTATTTTACAGTTAGATTTTACATCTGACTAAAGATTGATGAGTTGAAATGGTGCACAAGATGCAAATGTTCCTACATTTGTCAAAATATGCAGCATACAACACAGAATACTGTGTCCCACAATGCAATCAACATGATCTTCCCTTTCCAGAAAAAAATATTTGATATTTTTTAAGTACTCGGTATACAGCATATAGTAGTACGCCAGTTTTGCATTCCGAACACACTACTCATACTGTGCACATACTGTGTATGCAAACATGCACATTATCCAAAAACTGACCTGGCCCTAATATAATATCTGCAATTTTGAAATAGTTTGCTTTACTATAAGGACAACATAACAGAAAAACTGAAACTGAGAACTGAAATGCTTGATTACATTTCCAAACAGAATCAAATTTTCCACGCGTTCCTCTGTGTGGATGTCAGATTTGGATTCCTCCTCTAAACATCGGCACAACATCAAACAAACAGCTGTGGCAGCCTGGCACTGTATTGCATGCCCGATCACCTCAGTAGCATAACATCTCAGTCATTCTGCTGGGTTCTTCCCAGGAGTAGATGGCCAGAGAGATGTAGATAATGGAAAGGAGAAAGAGACATAGAAAGAGAGATTTCAGAAAGGTTGTGAGTCAATAATGTCCTTTAAAGTGCCTCTGGGCCTTGGGAGAACATCTTCTTGAACCTCCAGGAGACCTTAGTCAGAGATGCCACATTTAATTTGATGCAAATAATTTAAATCAGACTGAGATAGATAGCACTTTCACTTTTGTGTACTGTTGCGTATTTGGCCGAAAGTAGTGCGCTTGTGTTGTACTTTAAATCTTAAAAGTATATTTTTGTAAAAACTGAACTTGTAGATAATAAGATTTTAATGAAATAAAAGACCACTTAAGTGTACTTAAAGAGAGTCCACATTCATGACTGTTTCTTAACACACTTAAGATCGCTTTTAAAAATGCACTTTGTAATAATATCAAATTAAATGTTTGACTTTAAAATACATTTAAATATTATGTTTAATAAACGTCTGTCGTGTTTTAAAGATGTACACTTATTTTGATGTGCTGACAAACATACTAAAGCGCATGTAAAGCATGTCAATTATAATTTTAGTGTAGTTTGTTATTCAATATTACATTTAAGTTAATATATTTTAAATTTTGTAAATTGCAAATGTGTAATTAGAAATACATTTAAATACACACTACAAGTTCCAATAGAAATTACATTAAATATATATGTTAGTCTACCATAAATATGTAGCTTTCAAAAGTTCAGCTAATTGCATTTAATATACACTATAATACATTTTCATTCAATTCTAAAAGAAAAACAACAACATGCAATTAAGTGGCCCTTACACTCAGTTCACACATAAGTATATTATTTTAAAGTATACTATTTCCTTATTACTCTTCTTAAAGGTATACCAAGGTGTACTTTCTTTAAACAGAGGTAGTGTTGGTGTACCTAGTTCCTGTGTTTTTCATTTTTAGCGCAGTTCACCTCAGAACCTAAAGCTAAGAATATAATATTCAGTAACACTTTTATTTTACAGTGTCATTAAAATATATTATGTACTTACTGTAGTAATAACAGTAAATTAGCCATAATTAATTACATGCAACTAACCCTAAACCAAACCCTACTCCTTCCTTAACTCTAGTATGTTGCAAATTAATATTAACCAGGACACCTCAAAATAAAGAGTAACCTAATATTCTCTGTATAGCTCTTAAAGCATCTCAGTGATATATCTTTGCTTGCTCTGTGATGGTTGGGAAGAATTAAATATAAATCCATGACTAATCAGTGATACAATAAGACGGGTTTTTTTTCTTTTTCTTTTAGCATACAGAAGCCCCATCAGCGATCACCATTCGCATAATCCCCCAACATACACATGCTCAGTCTGTCCCATGAACAGCCTTTGTGTTCCAGTATCTTTAAATGAGATTAGATGAACGATTAGTAAACAGCCTAGAAACATGAATAAGGTTCAGATCCCATCATATAATACACACTCTTATCCATGAGCTAGTATTTAAGGGAGAAGTGTGGGAACAATGGCTCGTATAAGAGCTGACATCTGGATGGAGAAACTGTGTTAACTGTGATTGGAGAGGAAACACAATGACCTACAGCACCCTTGACTGAAGAAAGAAAAAAGAAAAAAAGGATTTTCTGACTTCAAAGATCTGAATTATCTTCTCTAAATCACTGAAACCCAACAAGAAATCAATCCACCAGAAGTTAATCAATTATATTAATCAGAGCTAAAGCATCTATTATCCAGGCATTTAATGGTACATTTACATTTAAGTATTTTATAAGACAGAGATTGAGGATGTTAAGTTTCATTTAAGTGTCAACTATGATACTTAAAAGAAAAAAAGAAAAAAAAAGATATTATTGTTGAAATATAAGAGTATGGAGCTATACAATGAATGAAGACAATATTAGTAACTCGGATCATTTTGTCTTGGAAAAGTTTGATAAGTAAAAGATCATACTGAGATCTCTGGCTTTTAAATGGAGATTTCACAAATCTCTTCTGAAAGTCTGCTGGAGATCTATGTGACAGTTTGGGTTGTTTTCCAAAGAGAAAAATCTAAGAAGCGGCACATAAATCTCAATTTGCTAATTGTTAATTTACTGTCTGGGAGAAACAACTGAGATATTAAAGAGATTTCTTTTGTAATTTATCCGTCATGATCCTCATTCTGTTAATTCTTCATGGCAAATAAACCACTCCAAACAACTGACATGTAATTTTCTGAAAAAGCCTTGATATAAACAGAAAGCACAACTAATAATTAAGCTTTAACAGAATTCCAGCATCCTGGAAGCACGCTGCGCAATCACTAAGGTAATTAAAGAACTTAAAGGCTCATTTGATATCAACAGCTTTGCAGACTGAACCCCAAAAGCACTTTGAATTATGAACTTTTAAGCAGAGTTTGCAAAAGATGCTTGCACAAACTTCAGCTATCACCTATAAGTGCCCCGGATTTGTGCCATTAGCGATTTTCCACTCCGCATTTAAAAGCATGCCATCACATTTGCTGTGGAGGTGCTAAAGTTAAAATTAGACCGCAGAGCTCTCTAATCCCAACAAACACCATATATTGTGGCACCAGCAGCCACTGTACAAGCAAACATATTTGGCTTTTCAAATAACTCATTTATTAAGCATTTTTTAAGACTTTTTATGCCAAATACCAGATTATTTGACCATTTCTCATGTTTAACATCTTTGTTTGGATAGACACTAATCATTCAAAATTGCCTCCAATACTTTAAACAAACAGCTCTAAGCTCTGCTGCACTTCTATTTACTGTATATATTTCTCTCTCCCCATAACGTAAGTGATATTTAAAGGGGTAATGAATTGAGAAATCAACTTTCCTTTGAGTCTTTGGTATATAAAAGTTCATCATGATATAAGAATATCCTGTAAATTTCAGAGCTGAAAACGTCCTTGTTAGTCAAAGAAAAGCTTTTATAGACACCAGGCCCAGAAAACGAGAGATCTCAGAATATGTCGACCACTGACGTAGTAGGACGCAGAAGCACCGCCTCAAGCATGCACACCGAATCGTGGAGCTAAACGATGCGGAATCGATTGTAAACAAGATAAGAGGTTAAGACAGGATTTGCAGACATATTGAGATTAAAAAAAATCCTGTGCCTTCTATATTGGATCCGTCAGGAACGGTGCAACACACTTATGTGAGTAAAACATGTTTTTATAGTATATGTTAGTATTGCATTGTTACAAATCGTTTGATATCTATTGATTACATACTTAGCACGCAGTCACAGGCTGGAGAAGGTGTTATTGGTTCATTCGTGATCAGACCCGGACTAAAGTCCCGGGGCTATGTGCTTTTCAGACGTGCGCGTGTGTACGGTTCACGGTTATATTCCATGATGATCGAGCGAAATGATACAGAAATAACATTCCAAACAATCGCGGGTGGATGAGAGATGAATCACTGTGTTTGTTTGATAAAGACATTTTGCGAGCCCTGGCTGTGGGCTGGGTGATTCATGCCGGTTGCCGAAGCTCATTAAATATGCAAATCTTATCCAATCCTAGCCGTGGGTGTTTACTTTCAAGTCTTCAGTGCGGCACGCCCATCAAAACCGATTGTTTTTCAGAGAGCCTCAAAACCAAGGCAGAAAGTAGCCTATTACTTATTCATTATGATGTTTTTGAATGTAAAAACCACGCAAACGTCATAAGTTGACCTCAGACAACAGAATAAAAAAATTAAAAAAGCCAGTTCATGACACCTTTAAACCACCTGACCCAGTCAAAATCTCAGCACTTCCCTGTGGGTAACAGACTAAGTAACATATACTCTTAACATTCAGGTAGATATACTTTATCTCCACAACTGGCTGGGAGAGAATTTCCAGGTTTGTTTGGCATTGAGACATTTATCAATCTACAGAAGAAAGTAAATTCCATGATTGCTCATTTGAGTACATTTATGATACATAGGGCCCTATTTTAGTGATCTAAGTGCATGGTCTGAAGCACATGATACAGGTGCACTTAGGGCGTGTCTGAATCAATTTTTTCTAGTTTATCGACTGAAAAAACGGTCGGCGTTCAAGGCACTTGGTCCAAAAGGGTTGCAGTCTCTTAATGAGTCATGGGTGTGTTTTGGGCGTAATGTGCGATAAACCAATCAGTCTCATCTCCCATTCCCTTTCCTTTTAAAAGCCATATTCCTTTTAAAAGAATATAGACACCCTCAACCTGATGAATCAGTTTAAATACATGTGTGTATTGCCATGATTGGTTAATTAAGTAGCTAATTTAATTTGCCATTACTGCAAATAGGTAATTCTGATTCATTCAATGACTATCCATTATGACATTTTTATCTTTATGTACACAATTAGGGATGGGACGATTACCGATTTAATGATAAACCATGATCAAATGTACTGACAGTTAGTATTATCGTTTAAAAATGAACTATCATTAAAACCGTGTTTGATTATCAGGCGATCAGTCTGGCACAGACGTCGCGCGCAACATTGTTTTTTGAAGGAGAAGAGATGTCAGAAGGCAGTGACAACGCTTGGGAGATTTTCCAGCCTTCTAAAAGGACCAAATCTGAGGTGTGGTCATATTTTGGCTTTTACAAAAGTTCTGAGGGAAACTTAATTGAGGATGGTCACCTTGTCTGCAGAACATGCAAACAGAAAGTCGCTGCAATAGGGGGAAACACTTCAAATCTGCCGAGTCGTCTTCATAACCATCGCCCACTGACGAATAGCAAAAGCAAGTCAAGTTAACTTTGACCTCAATACCAAAACTACGTCTGGGATATCATTGGACACAAAATGTTGTTTTGAGTTGAAATATTTTATCTCACTCACTTCTGCAAAGAAAAGTTTGAGCCAAAGACGAACAAACAAGTTCAGACAAGACTATTAAGGGTGACATTTAAAGGATAATAATGTATAGCTATTGTACACTTATTAAACAGATTTTTTTTACTACATAAATAATTACGAGGACATATTGAATTGAGAATAATGTTTAAAATCGTACTTGTTTATAAATCCATTTTGTACAACATCCAGACAAGAGGATCACAACAATATTATAGTAGTATTAATAGTAAAGTCTTCATTTCATTTCAGTTCTTTCTTTCATTCAGTTCTTTTTTAACAAAACCGTGAATTTTGGTCACTATAATCGTGATATGAAATTTCCATACTGTCCAATCCCAATACACAATATTAATCTTTTACATTGTAATCCTTTTATTTTTTAAATTTGGCATGTTTGTGTGCTGCTGCACGTCCCTGTGTACGTGCGTTGTGCACCCGCCTACAGGCACATATTACTAACGCGTCCTTTAAATAACACAAAAAATACTGCGCCCTTGACTTTAGACCAAGTTTTTGTTGGTCAGTGGCGCAGTCGTTTTCAGTGGCCTCAAAATAGCAATGCGCCATAATGCACCGAACACACCTCGCTTTCAGACCATTGGTGAACAGATGGGCGCGAGTGCATTTGCTATTTAAACAATCTGCCGCTGGATGTGAAAATGATAACTGTGTCGGGTTGAAACTAGCAAAAAAGGCTTGCATCGCACAAAGTCAAATAAGCTAAAGAAGTGAAATTGTGGGGTTTTTTTTGTTTTTGTTTTAGCTGTATGACACCCTTGCTGTCTGATTATATTGCTGATTTGACAAATATTTTTCAAATCTTGATACAGTTTTGGCAATTTCTGTCTTTTCCCATTTAAGTAGACAACTTGCCTACTGACATAAAAATAGTTACCAAGATGGCCGCCAAAAAAAATGACTTAAAGGGACAATGGTGTAACTCGAAGGACAAGCTCCTTTACAAATCTTCAGTACAAACAACCTAATTGAGCCGTCTTTTTGTTCCCATTGAAAACCAACCACCAGTTTGTGCATCTGACAACATTTATTGATTTAACATCATTGAACTCTAAAGGCTCAATGAAGGTGAGGTGAATAAAAATGTGGCGTGTTCCCTTAGAGCCGCTGGACCTCACTGATAGGACATCTAGCACAGCAGGGGCATCAATGATTAAGGCTCGTCAAATAAACATCTTGCTTATCTTGTTTTTGGCATTGATTCTGTCGGCCTCTTTTAGAGCTACTGTCCCAGAGGCTGCCTACAGATGCTGTTTAAGGGCAGTCTTTTGTATATTTGTATTTTTTGTGTTTTTGTCCGTTTTTGTTTTTGTTTGGTTGTATTTTGTATTGGTTGACTGATACAGATGTTTCAATGACTGAAGCCAATATCTACTGAACAATTAAATAAATACATTTATAATGTTACAAAATATTTATATATATATATATATATATATATATATATATATATATATATATATATATATATATATATATATATATATATATATATTCAAATAAAAACATTCTATTTATCAAAGAATCCTGAAAAAAGTAACAAAAATATTAAGCATCACAACTGTTTTCAATAATAAGAAATTGTTCTTGAGCAGAAAATCAGCATATTAGAATTATTTCTGAAGGATCATGTGACACTGAAGACTAGTTTAATGACTTGCTATCACAGGACTAAATTACTTTTGAAAGTATATCCAAACAGAAAAGTTATTTTAAATTGTAATACTTTTCCACAATATTACTGTTTTTTTATTTTTTTTAACTGAATCAAATAAATGCAGCTTTTGTGATCATAAAAGAGACTTTTGAAACATTTTACAAATTTAAACGAAGTATCTTATGTTCATCAAGCCTGCATTTATTTGATCAAAAATACAGGAAAAAAACTGTAATATTGTGTAATATTATTACAATTTAAAATAATGGTTTTCTATTTTAATATACTTTTACAAATAATTTATTCCTGTGATGCAAAGCTGAATTTTTATCAGCCATTACTCCAGTCTTCAGTGTCACATGATCCTTCAGAAATCATTATAATATGCTGATTTATTATCAATGTTGTGCTGCTTAATTTGTTTTTTATAACCTGTGATCCTTTTTTTAGGAATCTTTGATGAATAAAAAGATTAAAAAGTTATAGCTTTCCTATAGCTCAAACAGTAGAGCATGGCTCTAGCAACGCCAAGGTCATGGGTTTGATTCCCAGGGAAAGCAAGAACTGACAAAAAAATGTAAAATGTGTACCTTGAATGCAATGTAAGTCGCTTTGGATAAAAGCGTCTGCCAAATGCATAAATGTTAATGTTAAAAAAGAACAGTATTTATTTGAAATACAAATCTTTTGTAACGATATACACTAACATTCAAAAGTTTGGGGTCAGTAATATTTCTTTTTCATTTTTTAAATGAATTAACACTTTTATTTAGCAAGGATGTGTTCAATTGATAAAAAGTGACAGTAAAGATTTATATTGTTAAAAAAGATTTCAATTTTGAATAAATAATGTTCGTTTTAACTGTTTATTCATCAATGATTCCTAAAAAAAAAAGTATCACAGGCTCCAAAAAAATATTAAGCAGCACAACTGTTTCCAACATTGATAATAACCGAGTATCAAATCAGCATATTAGAATGATTTCTGAAAGGTCATGTGACACTGAAGACTGGAGTAATAATGCTGATGAAAAATCATAAGCCAGTATTCATCACAGAAAAAAATGATCATGTGCCATGTTTCTATATACATTTTGATTATTATTTTGGTAATAAATTATATTGTATGGTTTTAATAAATGTAACTCATTTATTGCACCATTAAAAAGTCACTCAAGGCTGTGCATTACAATGATTTTACCTTTACTGTAATGCACAGCCTCTTGTTGCTTTAGACTAGAATCCAGGTATTACTAATCACTGAGTTGTGTAATTGTTCTGTGCAACTAACAAAGACAAACAGTGGCTACATTCCTAAACTACTCAGATGTCTCCAAGCGTTCCTAAAGAAGGGTGAGCCAGGCGCGTGGCGTTCCTGTCCTGTCCTCTCCATCTCCCCTCCTCTTTTTGCAGCCTAGTGAGCCACAGCACTTCATAGCTCATTAGTGCTGAACAGATGCTGGGGAGAAAGTTGGCACGCAATAAGCCCTCTCTTCATATTGCACTGATCTGTGAGAGATAGCTCACGAATGAGGGATGCCTCACGCTGACAGTTGGCAGATGAAGTTAATCAAAACGGATTAAAAAAAGAATAAAGGAGAGGCAACAAATCTGACATCCTTGATAGGGAATAATAATGAAATAAATTATCATATTCTGACAGCACAAAGTTAGCGCCGACAACTACGAATGACAGCCACCAAATATATAATTGAAGTATTATGAACAATGAGAGCAAGAGAAATACTTTGACAGTTCGCTGATGCAAGAGCTGAAACTAGCTTATGTGACGAAACTTCATTAGCAGTTACACCATATTGAAAGAGTTATCACGTTCATTATAGAAGCATATATTTGGACGCTTGAGTTACACTTGTGGTGCTTTCCATTTGTCCTAGTCCCCACTATAGGAACCTTTAACCGGAACGTCCCCTCAAGTCAGAGTTGCGACTGGGAGACTTGAGGGAAACGCAACAACCCCGACTTTAGAATCCAATATGGCTGCTCAGCGCATCAACCGTAGACGTTCTTTTTGTAGACATGAAACTTGGCATTATCTGTGCAAAATCTATGCTTTTTTATGTGTTGGTATTCCAAAAGAGCAAGCTCAACAAAGGCTCCATCTTAGTTTTCTGACCTGTTTACTGGAACGCGGTCAACACAGGTGTGACGTCATTTCCAGATACGACGAAGTAAATGGAGCGCAGCATCTCAATATAATTGAATTAAATATCAAAAATATCAATATCTGCACACAAATGCTGATTGACTCATTTCTGCAATGGCTTTTTAGCTGTCAATGTGATTTTAGTAGATGTATGAAGTCAGCTCGCCTCATGTTCAAACAGGTATCCTATGCAACCACAGGTATGTCACATTAACTATGACCAAGAACATTTAGCATTTTCTGAAGGGGTTTATTTTGCATCAATGATGGCCTGAGTGTACATTATATGGATTTCAGTTAAAATTATTTTAATGTGGGATATGGAAGAGAAGAAGAGTGCATCTTTTTTTCTCTTGCATTAGAGACAAGGCACTTTGTCAATTTGTGAAATCTACAGTTAAGCAGTCAAAATACAAAGACATTCAAAGATAAAATGCAAAATCAGTCATTTACTGTAATAAGTAGGCTATTATTCATAGACAATAAGAATGTCCTCAACATAATGAAAATGAAGTTTGAGTTTTAAAGAAAAATAGATGTTAGTATGGAAACCAGACTTAGACTCGTCACATTTAATCCACTGTCATTTATTTGGCGAACCCGCCTTGCGCTGACCAACAATTTGGACAAATTTACACTGCGTTTGGCCATGGAGGTGATAAGAGGTTGAGATGAACAGCTGGTACCAGCCTTTACTGGAGATGCTGATCTGATAGCACTGACGGTTACTCTCCCACCAAGACACCTTGGCCATCCAATCTCACTTTACCATCAAACACTTATTACAATAAAACCCTAAACACAGGCAGAGGGGGAGGGCTGCATGGGAAAAGAGAAAAAAAGATGACCCAAAATGCCCTTTTTATCTCTCCATAAGGAGAAAGACAGATCCTTCAATAGGACTAAAATAGTGGGAGAAAAGAAAATACATAATTTATCACCATATTATCGGAATATCCAGGCGGGCTAATAAAGAGAGTGCGGACTGACTATTCCTTGTCTTATCATGCGAAGTGGAGGATGGGGGAGGGATTATCAGGCTGGAACAGACTGCTGGCCTGGAATTCTAATGGTAATAATGGGGTCTCTGATGGTATATCTTCCCCAGCTTATCTAGCCCATTATCTGCCCTTATCGTCTCAGTCATCGGGGCAAATTAATGGAGCTCTTTCAGTGCTCTCGCTTTATCTGCCTCACAGAGGGCACACCAGAGAATGGAATAGGCAAAATATGAAAATCCAGGGTGAATCGCCAGGGTTCAGATAACAGGGCAAAGTGTGTTCAATTGGGAACAAAATGTAAGAAAAAAAAGAGAGGAGCGTCTCTACCCATAACAACCTCTTTGTCCTTTGCTATGAGCAGGTGGCTGGTAAAGCTGTGCTCCTTACAGGTGCTCTCTAGTCTACAGTCATTTCAAGAACTCTCTGCTGTGTGCTAGTGTTTCAAATCACTCCAGAAATATGTGGGACACGTCTGCAGATTGAGATATCACAACAACTGCCTTCTGTATAATGCAGACCTTGAAAAGCAGAAAACAGACATGATGAGAGCTGATATGCCTGGACTGCTAAGCAAACAGTTTCAGCACTATAAAAACTCCAGTGCCGTAAGCCAAGGCTGAAAATAAATAACGTAGTTTGGAGAGCTGTCTTTGTGTTATTTCAAGTCTGCTTCAATAAACATTGAATTTCCACCCAGCTTCAACCAAAGCACTTCTCTGTAGTTCCAAGATGCATAAACAGATATTTGATATTTTTCAGTGTTATAGTGCTAGTGCTATACAATATTTTCATTCCAAAGACTTTTTCTTTTTTCATTATATTAATTTCTCAAACAATAGAAAAATGTAGGAAGTTCTGATTAAAAAAAACAACAAAAAAAAATCTTAAAAAGTACATATTTCTGATTGTATTAAAAGTAATAATAATGCACGTGGCTTATACTTCACACACACTACATGCAGCCATTCTGTAAATCAAGAGTTGTACATGTCTAACTTTCCAAAGATCTCCAAAATTCAATGTTGTCTATTAACGATATAATATAAAAAAGAATAACAGTTAAAACAAAACAAGCCATTGATTTTCTGATCCACATCTAACTTCTCCGATCACTAATGCATATAAAATGTGTTTAAAAGAAACGTTTGTTTAACTTCAGCTGAACTAAAACTACTATAAAAACTGTCATCTGTTTTGAGAAGAAAGAAAAAAGCAAGAGTATAATCCGCGTTGCAAACTCACGTTTGAATTGCTTTGGGTTGCTCTGTTTCCTCCGGGACATTCCTGCTCCGCGCGCTGGACTCGAGATTAAAAAATGATACCGCGATTCATCCAAACACAGATAAACGCGCTGTCTGTAAGACTCGGGTGTGTTTCAGTGTCTGTCTGATTCCAGTCAGGGTTAGTTGGTGTCGTCGTGTAGAGGGTTAAGTTCTGTTGTGATCCGAGCGCACACTGACAGCGCAGATGAGCGCGTGTTGTGCTTTTGTTGCAGAAGGTTTGAGCACAGCGGTGCGCCGTAGAGCTGCAGCAGCAGCAGAACTCACACACTCCACACATACAGCCAAGTCGCATCCACTGCACTGTAGTATTGTAATAGCTTTTTGTTTTTCTCTTTATTTCCCTCTTGGGGGTGAAAATAAAACTTTTCTGGATTAATGTGAGTTTTGTTTTGTTTTTTGTGTGTTAGGCTTTGGGTTTGTTTATCATATTAGCTGGAAATCTTTAGAACAATACAATTTAAAAGGTTAGATTAAACATATAAACTATGTCTCAAAACCGTGGCTGTTGTCAGAATAGCGTACTTCCATACTATGCATACTAATTCTGCAGTATACAGTACGCATGTCTGCAATTTTTGTTCATTGTTGGGATGCTATGACTGGATAGCTACATTTTGCTAGAATGTGCTGAATGCAACCGAGCCCATGTCCCTAATGGCACTGTTTGAAGTCCTCCTCTGAGTCCACACCTGATGTAATGCCATATAGACTGTTGGTCCTGCAAGACCATAAATACACATCAAGTGCACCATTTGAGACAGGGCCAGAGCTTATTTTGTGCAACATTATATCTCACAATACAATGTGCTCAATTTTACATTCCCAGTGTGAGAAAGAAATGGAAATAATAACAAGCACGATTTTTAGCATGTCTAACTGACTGATTGATCAGAAGAGATAAGACTATTTGGCATAAAATTTTAAGCAACCATTTTTATTTCCGAGATGATGGCAGGATGTCATTTGCTGAATTCACCAATGCATACTATTTGAAATGTTTCACTATGCATTCTCTTCACTTCTTTAGCCGTTTATAGTGTTACAGTATACTGAAAGTATTCCATTCTGAATGTATGCCTAGTGAGCTGCCTACCTAGACAGCCTTTATGAACTTTGATGCTCCTGATTTTGGTACTTTCTGAGCTAACTCAAAATGGGCAATTTTTTTCATGTCAGTGAATATCACTTATATAAACCTACATATAAGCATATTCTGTTTTGTTCATATTCTAAGTTCCTTGCTCACCCTTGTGGAAAATTAGTGCACTTATTAAGTGTAATTAATGTGCACATGATGTGTACTTTATTACATTACTATTATTTTTTCATTACTGTCCACTTTCATGACTGTTTCATAACACACTTTAATACATTTTCATTCAGTTACATGTAATTAAGTGTCCAAACATTCAGTTGAGTCAAGTGTAGGCTATACATAAACAGAATGAAATTCCTCCAAGTGTGTCGCTACAACAGTCAGTTTTTTGTAATTTGATGTATTTTCAGGTTATAGATGCTGAGATTTAACCCAAAGGGAATCATGTCTTCAATCTAAGGCTCAACTAAAGGATTTGCAACTCTCTTTTTATGGGAGATATCAATGGAGAATTCCAGTTCCATTGAGACGCGGGAACGAGCGTGATAAGGGTGGGGGCGCGCCAGAGATGGATTAATTATGAGCGAGCATAGAAAGCAGGCTTATCATCACTTAGCACAGGAGACAGGCTCACACGATCACAGAGCACGGATAAGACGGGAACAATGTGATGCTACCTTGCAACCCATCGTCTTACTTTTTTATAATTAAAAACTAACATACAATTATGCCCGTATCTTGCTCAACCGAGAGGGCGATGTAAATAACTGTGCTGTTAAATGATGGCAGGGGAAAGACAGTCTATAAAACACAGAGGACAGAATGACCTCTGTGAAAAAGAAGATACAGAATGGGTGAAAGTGCATGCTGCACTCTTACAGTAAATCACACCCACTTAACCTTTAATTCTTAAAAAATAAAACTTCTTCAGTGGTTCTTCGAATAGGTTCCTGTCAAAAAGCGTTATTCACTCTATAGGAAGTTTTTGAGTTGGTATAGGTTTCTTTGGAAGGTATAAGATCTTGGTGTTATATTCTTCCGAATAGGCTATTTCTGGGTTCTTTAAAGCACAAGGGCTTGGTTTCACAGAAAGGGCTTAGATTCAGGATTAAATTAGGGCATAATTAGGTTCAATTAGGGCATTTAAGTATAGCTTTCCTAAACATGCCTTAGAAAAAAATCTTATTGGTGTGCATCTTGAGACAAAACAATGGCACTTACATATTTTAAGGTATGTCAGTGAAAGTTGCTTTCAGTTAAAACAGCTCAAACATGCATTTTAGTCTGGGACTGAAGCCTTGTCTGTGGGAAGATGGTTTAAAGAAAACATGTTCTTTGTAAAACTTAAAACAGTTATCTTACAGTTACAAAATGGGATATACTCATTGTGGCCTCTAATTGCACCAAACAAGGTTCCAGTAAAAATAAATAAGCCCAATTAGGATTTTTAGCTGGATGCCATAGCACAATGAGTATATCCCATTTTGTTTAGTTCAGACTGAAATGTTACCCCTTGTGAAAAAGAAGTGTGCTTAAATGCACTGAATGTGCACTTGTAGTGTACTGAAAATCTTAAAAGTATGTAAAAAAAAAAAAAAAAAACTTTTAGATAATAATAATAAAATAAAAGTCCACTTAAAGGGGCACTTCAGCGCTGGGAAGATGAATGTGTATTTAAATTGTGTCCTTTATGTAGTAAAAATGTGAAATTATTTTTGAATTTGGTGCCTTCTAGACTGAGAAAAGACAAAATAAATTTTTTTGTCTCATGTCGATGAAAAACAACAACTCCCAGAATGCACTTGCTTCGCTGCCCTACGAGGCCACTCCCAAAGCCATGGCTATTGGTTATCACTTGCCCACCCCCAATGTCTTTTGATATTCATAGTAATAAAATCATTTCGTTCAGTTAGAGAATAGACACTACAATTAAAAACTTGTGAGTGTGTCTTTTCAATAAAGTGAAGCCGAACGAAAGTCACGGCACAGACGCAGCAGGAGTCAGATTGCATTCATCACGAGGGAAGAGCTGAGCAGAGCTGAGGTAAGAGCGGCTGTCATTCTCGGCGCGTGTCCAGTCTGGCGCGTTATCAGATCGCATATGGAAGCTAAACTTTCATAGGAATTCATTGAAAAGTTGAAACACTCACTTTGCTCCGTACCGCTCCGTTATGAATGCCCGAGCCGAGCGGCAGCGGCCGTGTACATTTACATTCTGTGAGTGAGATCCCGCACCTGTGGGCAAGGCCGGCTCTAGCTATTTGATTGCCCTAGGCGAGATTGAGTTTTGTGCCCCCCGTTAATTGTTAAGCCCACCGGCAACTATAGTTGACGCAGTATATAGTTGTCATTTTCCTTCTGTAAGTATTTTTCTAGATATTATCCATGTTTTATATCTTAATGACACACAAGCAGACAACCAAATAAAGGATTTCAAGAAAAAAAAAAAAAAGTATTAACTTCCTTCCTGTCACATGAGACTGCCAACTTCCTACCCCTACTTCCAGGAAGCATAGCGAAGGCAAACCCTCCCAAAGAAAGGTCATTTTCATATTACTAATAAGTGTTTTTTGTTGACACATATATCTACATAATCATGAATGTATCTAGAATCATCCAAACAAAACAAATCTTACAACAGATCTATAGTTCCCTTTCGTTCAGTCACTACGACGTAACGTTAGTGACTAACGAATGGGGGTGTCGCTTAGAAGCCAATCATCTTCGAGATTTTAGAAAACGCCCAATGGCGTGCCAATGTAATTTGCATACGTAACTCCACCTCACCGCGTGAGTATAAAAGGAAGTACGTGGCAATATCGCTGTGGCGGAGGGGGCGTGGTTTTGCGAAGTCTGTAGCGGGAGAGAGAGGAGCTGAGTGGTGAGTAAGTAGGTCAAGTGCAGATGAATAACACCTGTGTCTGATTGCAGTAATTTGTGTGGAGAGACTGCATATAAGCCGCAGCAGCAAGAGTTGAGGAGAGAGAGACCTGGACTGGGACTGCAAATGCCTGCTCACCACTGCCAGAGTACTGAGAGAGACATTGAGCCTGAGAGCAACGTTGTCTGTGGTTATTGAGTGTTTTGAGTTTGAACGCCCTCGTGCGTGTTTCAGTTTTGAGGATCGTGAGATCAATAAAAGAGTGCAGTCCCAGTTACGCCGACCCCGTCTTCTTCCTTCTCCACCCACACACATACGAACCATCATTACAATCGCATTATGTTTCTGCATCGGAGCCAAGAGCATCTCTTCACTCCTGCAAGCCTGAATTCTGAAGTCCTCTCTTCAGTCTTCGAGACGAGCGGTTCTCCAGGGTGTTCGTGTGACGGCGCGTTCCAGCGATCTCACATTGCCTGCCTGCTGATCTGTGCAGTGATCTGCAACAGCTGTGTGTGTTTTCCCTGAGTGCTTCAGCACTCTGCAGAGCTTTCCTCTCACAAAAAGAGCTTGCGCGTGGCACGTCTATTTCAAGACGGTTCGCCCGTGCACTTCCGGGTGCGATCGATCTCCGTTGCTGTTTATAGGCACATTCACTGCTCGACGTGTTTGGGCTTCAGCGGGGCGGTCCAGTCACACTGCCTCGCTGCCCCACCCGGGGTACGTCTGTGGTTCGAGTGACCCGGTTGGTCAGTTCCTGGACCCTGGCTACAGCCACTTCCGGGGAGTCCGCGCTCCATGCTGGGGCCCAATAGAAGGCCCCAGTCATGCGTGCGGAGGTTGCCATCCTACTGGCAAAGGGTGCAATCGAGCCTGTCCCTCCAGCCAAAATGAAGTACGGCTTCCTCAGCCCTTACTTCATTGTACCCTAGGAAACCGGTGGGTTACGGCCAATCCTGGACCTGCCCGTCCTGAACCGATCCCTTCACAGGCTTCCGTTCAGGATGTCGGTAGCGAATGCCTCCTCGGACGCGTTCGTCCGGTAGATTGGTTGCAGCGATCGACCTGAAGGACACTTACTTCCATGTCTCCTTCCTTGACGCGGACCGTTCCTACCGTTTTATACATAATAAATTTGATTGCCCATATGATCTGTTGAAAGCAGTTATTTTGAGTTAGATGCTAAATGTTCTCCTCTTATTCATATTTGACATTGAAGGGGTGCATACAACATATTTGCCCACCGGCAACTATTTGCCACACATTCAAATTTCATTCAGATTTTCAAGAAAAAATACAAAAACCTGGGGGAAATAAATGCAGAACATTTTCACATAGGACACTATTAACATGACTATATGCATGAAACCATTCAGAAAAAAATTGGGCACAAATGGGTTAAGTATTTATAAAAACTATACAAACAAATGCGCTTATAGTTACTCCAACACTTAATCAAGCAAATTAAGACTTGAAGGATCAACTGTAATAAATTGTTCATACACAAATGCTAGAAAGAATGTTCAAGGATATTTACCAAATATTAACTCCATAAACTGTGCAAAAACACTCTTAAGCACCTGTAAAGACACTTAAGCAAATTATGACCCATAAACTGGATTAACTATACCCTCTACAAACAAAAGTGCTCTTATGGATACACTGTACTTACCACAAAAAAATTAAAATATATAAGTTCTTGTAGCTCTATCCCTATCTCAAATAATAAAAGATGAACAGTTGTTACTGGCATTTCTATTCACCTTCAAAATTGACGCAGCATTAAAATGAGGCTCGTCTGGACTTCCTTATTGTCAGTTAAGTTCCCATTCAGTCGGTCACTCTCGACGCCACGTCGGAGTACCGACGAATAGGAATCTCGCTCGCGAGAGCCAATCTACTTCGAGTGTAACTAAAACGAGCCAATGCACATTGGCATGCAATGATTGCACCAGGTGTTCATGCCACGCCGTGCGGGTATAAATGAGACACAGGTGATTGCATCAAATCTACCTTTTGCTTCGGAGCCGGGTGGTAGATGGTAACGCCAGATATCACTCACTACTTCGCAGTCCTGACTGAAGACGGAAGCCGCCTTTCGGAAGCGATCAGTCGGTGTTGGTGTGACGGCACAGCAGCGGTCGCGTGGTTTTCGGATCATCTCTCTGTGTTGTTTGTTTAGAGCAATCACAAAGGCTGTTCTCACAGCTGGTTCGGTGTGCTAGGTGGAGAGTGCTGAAAAGGCGTTCTTACGGCTGGTAAGAGAGCGCCTTCGTGTGAGAGAGCGCGCACGTCAGGCTGCACCCACCCCCTGACTGTGTCGCCGCGACCCCGCCCCCTGCGTGCTTCAGCACCAAGGAGAGCGTCCTTCTGAAAGAGCAAACACAGATAGAGCTTGCGTCTTTTTCAAGATGACATTCTATCTGTGTGTTTCTGGATGCGGTGGTTACCTGTCACCAAGGGATGGTCACCAGCGCTGTATCTCGTGTTTGGGCGTTCAGCACGCTGAGGCAGCGTTGGTGGATGACTCATGTTCTCACTGCGGGAACATGACCATCTCGGAGTTGCGGTCTAGACTCCATCTCGCAAGGGGTGGAGTCCCCGTGCCTCTGCCTCGATCTAACCCTCCACAGAGGGTTACTTCAGGCAGTAGCACGGGTGATTTGAGGGTTACGGTGAGCGCGCTTCCCCCAGGGAACCAACCCCCGGGGAACCCTCATCCCTCACGCACTCCGCAGCCAGTAGAGCTGCCGTCGGAACGTGGTGGGCCGTCCTCGAGATGTGCACCATCCGTATCCTTCGGGGCTCCCCCTGATGATCAGATGACCATCGCTGCATCGGAGGGAGGGTCAGACTTCTCTGGAGATGACTTGTCGGTGCAGGGGGCTCCTTCGGGAAGATCCGCTGTGCCCGATACGGATCCGGAGATGATGGCCATGCTTTCCCGGGCCACCGAGAAGATCGGGCTCGTGTGGAACCCTCCACCGTGTCCCGAACCTTCAAGGTTGGATGATTGGTTTCTCGGGGTGGCCCGTGCTGGTTCTCAGTGCCCCACCCCGGTTCCTTTCTTCCCGGAGGTGCACGAGGAGCTCACTAGGTCGTGGACGGCACCTTTTACTGCCCGAAACCGGCCCAGTGGATCCTCCTCCCTCACCACCCTCGATGGCGGACCTGCAAAGGGTTACACGCAGGTTCCTCCCGTGGAACGGGCCGTTGCTATGCAACTGTGCTCTAACTCCACATCCAGGGGGAACCCGTGTCTCCCCTCCCGAGCCTGTAGGTACTCGTCCGATCTGATCGGAAAGGCCTACCAGGCTTGTGGAGAGGCAGGCTCCGCCTTACACGCTATGGCGTTGTTGCAGGTTCATCAGGCCCAGGCACTGAAGAACCTGCACGAGGGTGGTCACGATCCCGCAGTTCTCCAAGAACTGAGAACCGCAACGGACCTCGCGCTTCGTGCGACGAAGGTTACGGCGCGGGCCGTGGGTCGTGCGATGTCCACTATGGTGGTCCAGGAACGCCATCTCTGGCTGTGTCTGGCAGACATGAGGGAGACCGACAAGATCAGGTTCCTTAACTCCCCCGTCTCCCAGACCGGCCTCTTCGGCGACGCGGTTCAGAACTTCGCCCAGAGGAGGGCCGGGAGGAGAATTTTGTGTTCCGTTTTGTTTCTGTTCCGCCGCTGGGCTCAGCCCCAGCGGTACCCAAATTTTCAATAAAAGAGCAGTTTCCTCCATCTCTGGGTCCTCAGGGGGCTCGGAGAGTTGTGGCCGGTCACACGCCGGACCACACTCATCCTCCCCCTTCGCCAGCGGGCAGCAGTGGACGACCTCCTCACGTTCCTCCTGCCCACCTGTGGAATCAGGTAAGTGTTGCACAGCACACTCTCACCTCGCTGCGGGCCGCCTCCACGAGACAGCCGCCCCAGCCCGGTACCTGCATTCCACCTCGCTGCCCCACCGTGGGTACGCCGGTGGTCCCTATGGTCCCGCTTGGACGGCTTCTACAGCCCGTACTTCATTGTACCCAAGAAAACCGGTGGGTTACGGCCAATCTTGGACCTGCGAGTCCTGAATCGGAGCCTCCACAAGCTACCGTTCAAGATGCTCACGCAGAAACGCATTTTCGAATGCATCCGTCCCCAAGATTGGTTTGCAGCGATCGACCTGAAGGACGCGTACTTTCATGTCTCGATTCTTCCTCGACACAGGCCGTTTCTGCGCTTTGCGTTCGAGGGTCGAGCATATCAGTACAGAGTCCTGCCCTTCGGGCTGTCCCTGTCCCCCCGTGTCTTCACGAAAGTCACGGAGGGGGCCCTTGTGCCCATGAGAGAACAGGGCGTTCGCATCCTCAACTATCTCGACGACTGGCTCATTCTAGCACAGTCCAAGGATCAGTTGTGCGAACACAGGGACCTGGTGCTCAGACACCTCAGCCAGTTGGGTCTTCGGGTCAACTGGGAAAAGAGCAAACTCGCCCCTGTGCAGAGGATCTCTTTTCTCGGTATGGAGTTGGATTCGGTCGAACAGACAGCGCGCCTCACGGAGGAGCGTGTCCAGTCGATGCTGAGCTGCCTGAACACGTTTCAAGGCAGGATGGCGGTTCCACTGAAACAGTTTCAGAGGCTCCTGGGGCATATGCCGGCCGCTGCGGCAGTAACACCGCTCGGCCTGCTTCATATGAGACCGCTTCAGCATTGGCTACACGGCCGAGTCCCAAGATGGGCGTGGCAACGCGGCACTCACCGGGTGAGTGTTTCAGTTTTGAGGATCGTGAGATCAATAAAAGAGTGCAGTCCCAGTTACGCCGACCCCGTCTTCTTCCTTCTCCACCCACACACATACGAACCATCATTACAATCGCATTATGTTTCTGCATCGGAGCCAAGAGCATCTCTTCACTCCTGCAAGCCTGAATTCTGAAGTCCTCTCTTCAGTCTTCGAGACGAGCGGTTCTCCAGGGTGTTCGTGTGACGGCGCGTTCCAGCGATCTCACATTGCCTGCCTGCTGATCTGTGCAGTGATCTGCAACAGCTGTGTGTGTTTTCCCTGAGTGCTTCAGCACTCTGCAGAGCTTTCCTCTCACAAAAAGAGCTTGCGCGTGGCACGTCTATTTCAAGACGGTTCGCCCGTGCACTTCCGGGTGCGATCGATCTCCGTTGCTGTTTATAGGCACATTCACTGCTCGACGTGTTTGGGCTTCAGCGGGGCGGTCCAGTCACACTGCCTCGCTGCCCCACCCGGGGTACGTCTGTGGTTCGAGTGACCCGGTTGGTCAGTTCCTGGACCCTGGCTACAGCCACTTCCGGGGAGTCCGCGCTCCATGCTGGGGCCCAATAGAAGGCCCCAGTCATGCGTGCGGAGGTTGCCATCCTACTGGCAAAGGGTGCAATCGAGCCTGTCCCTCCAGCCAAAATGAAGTACGGCTTCCTCAGCCCTTACTTCATTGTACCCTAGGAAACCGGTGGGTTACGGCCAATCCTGGACCTGCCCGTCCTGAACCGATCCCTTCACAGGCTTCCGTTCAGGATGTCGGTAGCGAATGCCTCCTCGGACGCGTTCGTCCGGTAGATTGGTTGAAGCGATCGACCTGAAGGACACTTACTTCCATGTCTCCTTCCTTGACGCGGACCGTTCCTACCGTTTTATACATAATAAATTTGATTGCCCATATGGTCTGTTGAAAGCAGTTATTTTGAGTTAGATGCTAAATGTTCTCCTCTTATTCATATTTGACATTGAAGGGGTGCATACAACATATTTGCCCACCGGCAACTATTTGCCACACATTCAAATTTCATTCAGATTTTCAAGAAAAAATACAAAAACCTGGGGGAAATAAATGCAGAACATTTTCACATAGGACACTATTAACATGACTATATGCATGAAACCATTCAGAAAAAAATTGGGCACAAATGGGTTAAGTATTTATAAAAACTATACAAACAAATGCGCTTATAGTTACTCCAACACTTAAAAAGCTAATTATGATTTAAATGATACACTCTAATCAATTGCACATACAAAAATGCTACAAAGAACGTTGGAGGATATTTAACAAATTATGACTCAAACAATGGATGAACAAACAAAAATGCTTTTATAGTCACTCCAACACTTAATCAAGCAAATTAAGACTTGAAGGATCAACTGTAATAAATTGTTCATACACAAATGCTAGAAAGAATGTTCAAGGATATTTACCAAATATTAACTCCATAAACTGTGCAAAAACACTCTTAAGCACCTGTAAAGACACTTAAGCAAATTATGACCCATAAACTGGATTAACTATACCCTCTACAAACAAAAGTGCTCTTATGGATACACTGTACTTACCACAAAAAAATTAAAATATATAAGTTCTTGTAGCTCTATCCCTATCTCAAATAATAAAAGATGAACAGTTGTTACTGGCATTTCTATTCACCTTCAAAATTGACGCAGCATTAAAATGAGGCTCGTCTGGACTTCCTTATTGTCAGTTAAGTTCCCATTCAGTCGGTCACTCTCGGCGCCACGTCGGAGTACCGACGAATAGGAATCTCGCTCGCGAGAGCCAATCTACTTCGAGTGTAACTAAAACGAGCCAATGCACATTGGCATGCAATGATTGCACCAGGTGTTCATGCCACGCCGTGCGGGTATAAATGAGACACAGGTGATTGCATCAAATCTACCTTTTGCTTCGGAGCCGGGTGGTAGATGGTAACGCCAGATATCACTCACTACTTCGCAGTCCTGACTGAAGACGGAAGCCGCCTTTCGGAAGCGATCAGTCGGTGTTGGTGTGACGGCACAGCAGCGGTCGCGTGGTTTTCGGATCATCTCTCTGTGTTGTTTGTTTAGAGCAATCACAAAGGCTGTTCTCACAGCTGGTTCGGTGCGCTAGGTGGAGAGCGCTGAAAAGCCGTTCTTACGGCTGGTAAGAGAGCGCCTTCGTGTGAGAGAGCGCGCACGTCAGGCTGCACCCACCCCCTGACTGTGTCGCCGCGACCCCGCCCCCTGCGTGCTTCAGCACCAAGGAGAGCGTCCTTCTGAAAGAGCAAACACAGATAGAGTTTGCGTCTTTTTCAAGATGACATTCTATCTGTGTGTTTCTGGATGCGGTGGTTACCTGTCACCAAGGGATGGTCACCAGCGCTGTATCTCGTGTTTGGGCATTCAGCACGCTGAGGCAGCGTTGGTGGATGACTCATGTTCTCACTGCGGGAACATGACCATCTCGGAGTTGCGGTCTAGACTCCATCTCGCAAGGGGTGGAGTCCCCGTGCCTCTGCCTCGATCTAACCCTCCACAGAGGGTTACTTCAGGCAGTAGCACGGGTGATTTGAGGGTTACGGTGAGCGCGCTTCCCCCAGGGAACCAACCCCCGGGGAACCCTCATCCCTCACGCACTCCGCAGCCAGTAGAGCTGCCGTCGGAACGTGGTGGGCCGTCCTCGAGATGTGCACCATCCGTATCCTTCGGGGCTCCCCCTGATGATCAGATGACCATCGCTGCATCGGAGGGAGGGTCAGACTTCTCTGGAGATGACTTGTCGGTGCAGGGGGCTCCTTCGGGAAGATCCGCTGTGCCCGATACGGATCCAGAGATGATGGCCATGCTTTCCCGGGCCGCCGAGAAGATCGGGCTCGTGTGGAACCCTCCACCGTGTCCCGAACCTTCAAGGTTGGATGATTGGTTTCTCGGGGTGGCCCGTGCTGGTTCTCAGCGCCCCACCCCGGTTCCTTTCTTCCCGGAGGTGCACGAGGAGCTCACTAGGTCGTGGACGGCACCTTTTACTGCCGAAACCGGCCCAGTGGATCCTCCTCCCTCACCACCCTCGATGGCGGACCTGCAAAGGGTTACACGCAGGTTCCTCCCGTGGAACGGGCCGTTGCTATGCAACTGTGCCCTAACTCCACATCCAGGGGGAACCCGTGTCTCCCCTCCCGAGCCTGTAGGTACTCGTCCGATCTGATCGGAAAGGCCTACCAGGCTTGTGGAGAGGCAGGCTCCGCCTTACACGCTATGGCGTTGTTGCAGGTTCATCAGGCCCAGGCACTGAAGAACCTGCACGAGGGTGGTCACGATCCCGCAGTTCTCCAAGAACTGAGAACCGCAACGGACCTCGCGCTTCGTGCGACGAAGGTTACGGCGCGGGCCGTGGGTCGTGCGATGTCCACTATGGTGGTCCAGGAACGCCATCTCTGGCTGTGTCTGGCAGACATGAGGGAGACCGACAAGATCAGGTTCCTTAACTCCCCCGTCTCCCAGACCGGCCTCTTCGGCGACGCGGTCCAGAACTTCGCCCAGCAGTTCTCGGCCGCACAGAAGCAGACTGAGGCCATCAGTCACATCCTGCCACGGCGGTCAGCTGCTGTCTCCACCCCGCCGCCGGCAGCACCTCAGTCTGCTCGTCGCCGAGGGCGGCCGCCTGCGTCTGCCTCCGCTCCCGCGTCGCAGCAGCAGCCTCCACCCAAGCGACGTCGTGGAGCCGGGCGCAAGCAGGCCGCCCAGCCCGTCCAGGCTCCTGCCAAGAGAGGTGGCAAAGGCAAGGGCAAGGGCAAGCGGCCCTGAGACGGTCGACCCGGAGATGGGGAGGACTGCTCTTCTGGAGACGGTGACCGCACCGCTCCATCCCCCGGAGGAGGGCCGGGAGGAGAATTTTGTGTTCCGTTTTGTTTCTGTTCCGCCGCTGGGCTCAGCCCCAGCGGTACCCAAATTTTCAATAAAAGAGCGGTTTCCTCCATCTCTGGGTCCTCAGGGGGCTCGGAGAGTTGTGGCCGGTCACACGCCGGACCACACTCATCCTCCCCCTTCGCCAGCGGGCAGCAGTGGACGACCTCCTCACGTTCCTCCTGCCCACCTGTGGAATCAGGTAAGTGTTGCACAGCACACTCTCACCTCGCTGTGGGCCGCCTCCACGAGACAGCCGCCCCAGCCCGGTACCTGCATTCCACCTCGCTGCCCCACCGTGGGTACGCCGGTGGTCCCTATGGTCCCGCTTGGACGGCTTCTACAGCCCGTACTTCATTGTACCCAAGAAAACCGGTGGGTTACGGCCAATCTTGGACCTGCGAGTCCTGAATCGGAGCCTCCACAAGCTACCGTTCAAGATGCTCACGCAGAAACGCATTTTCGAATGCATCCGTCCCCAAGATTGGTTTGCAGCGATCGACCTGAAGGACGCGTACTTTCATGTCTCGATTCTTCCTCGACACAGGCCGTTTCTGCGCTTTGCGTTCGAGGGTCGAGCATATCAGTACAGAGTCCTGCCCTTCGGGCTGTCCCTGTCCCCCCGTGTCTTCACGAAAGTCACGGAGGGGGCCCTTGTGCCCATGAGAGAACAGGGCGTTCGCATCCTCAACTATCTCGACGACTGGCTCATTCTAGCACAGTCCAAGGATCAGTTTTGCGAACACAGGGACCTGGTGCTCAGACACCTCAGCCAGTTGGGTCTTCGGGTCAACTGGGAAAAGAGCAAACTCGCCCCCGTGCAGAGGATCTCTTTTCTCGGTATGGAGTTGGATTCGGTCGAACAGACAGCGCGCCTCACGGAGGAGCGTGTCCAGTCGATGCTGAGCTGCCTGAACACGTTTCAAGGCAGGATGGCGGTTCCACTGAAACAGTTTCAGAGGCTCCTGGGGCATATGCCGGCCGCTGCGGCAGTAACACCGCTCGGCCTGCTTCATATGAGACCGCTTCAGCATTGGCTACACGGCCGAGTCCCAAGATGGGCGTGGCAACGCGGCACTCACCGGGTGAGCATCACACCGGCCTGCCGCCAGTCCTTCAGTCCATGGTCAGACCCCTCGTTCCTTCGGGCCGGAGTGCCCCTGGAACAGGTGTCCAGGCACGCTGTGGTTTTCACGGATGCCTCTGCCATGGGCTGGGGAGCCACGTACAACGGGCATGCAGTGTCAGGGGTTTGGACGGGCCCGCACCTGCATTGGCATATCAATTGCCTCGAGTTGCTAGCAGTGCATCTTGCTCTGAGCCGCCTCAAAGCGCGGTTACGGGGCAAAGATGTACTGGTCCGCACGGACAACACTGCGACCGTTGCGTATATCAACCGACAAGGTGGTCTGCGCTCCCGTCGCATGTCGCAGCTCGCCCGCCATCTCCTCCTCTGGAGTCAGAAGTGTCTGAGGTCGCTTCGGGCCATTCATGTTCCTGGTGTGCACAACCGTGTGGCCGACGAGCTTTCACGAGCTGCGCTCCCAGGCGAGTGGCGACTCCACCCCCAGGTGGTTCAGCTGATTTGGAGACAGTTCGGGGTGGCACAGGTCGACCTGTTTGCCTCCCCAGAAACGTCCCACTGCCAGTGGTTCTATTCGCTGACCGAGGGTACACTCGGCACGGATGCCCTGGCTCACAGCTGGCCCCAGGGGCTGCGCAAATATGCGTTTCCCCCAGTGAGCCTACTTGCACAGACTCTGTGCAAGGTCAGGGAGGACGAGGAGCAGGTCCTGCTGGTGGCGCCGTACTGGCCCAACCGGACCTGGTTTCCAGAACTTATGCTCCTCGCGACAGCCCCTCCTTGGCCGATTCCTCTGAGGAAGGACCTTCTGACTCAGAGACGGGGCACCCTTTGGCACCCGCGTCCAGACCTGTGGAAGCTTCATGTCTGGCCCCTGGACGGGACGCGGAGGTTCTAGGTGACTTACCCCAAGAGGTAGTTAACACCATCACTTCGGCACGAGCACCGTCTACAAGACAGGCTTACGCCTTGAAGTGGAACCTGTTCGTCGAGTGGTGTTCTTCTCGCCGAGAAGACCCCCGAAGATGTTCGATCGCGTCTGTGCTTTCCTTCCTGCAACAGGGGTTGGAGCGTAGGCTGTCGCCCTCCACCCTCAAGGTTTATGTTGCTGCAATATCCGCCTATCACGACCATGTAGAAGGTAAGATTGTTGGGAAGCACGACCTGGTCGTCAGGTTCCTTAGGGGGGCGAGACGGTTAAATCCTCCTCGCCCCCCCTCCATACCCTCTTGGGATCTTGCTCTGGTGCTCCGAGCACTTCAGAATGCCCCATTTGAGCCTTTGCAGTCAGCAGAGCTAAAGATTCTGTCAATGAAGACTTTGCTGTTGGCTGCATTGGCCTCCATCAAGAGGGTAGGGGACCTGCAGACATTTTCGGTCGACGAATCGTGCCTAGAGTTCGGGCCGAGTGATACCCACGTGGTGTTGAGACCCCGGCCTGGCTATGTGCCCAAGGTTCCTACCACTCCCTTCAGGGACCAGGTGGTGAACCTGCAAGCGCTGCCCCCGGAGGAGGCAGACCCAGCCCTAGCTTTGCTCTGTCCCGTCCGCGCTCTGCGGGTTTACGTGGATAGAACTCAAAGCTTCAGAACCTCAGATCAGCTCTATGTCTGTCACGGAGGCCAGCAGAAGGGAAAGGCTGTCTCCAAGCAGAGGATGGCCCACTGGATAGTGGATGCCATCACCTTGGCTTACCAAGCACAAGGTGTGCCCTGTCCGCTCAGGGTGCGAGCACACTCTACTAGAAGTGTTGCATCCTCCTGGGCGCTGGCACGTGGCGCCTCGCTGTCAGACATCTGTAGAGCTGCGGGCTGGGCGACACCCAACACGTTCGCTAGATTCTATAGCCTACGTGTAGAGCCGGTCTCCTCCTGTGTTCTCACCTCAAACGGGTAGAAGCACTGAGAGGCCCCGGCTCTTGTCGGCTTGCTGCGCTACGGCGCTTATATTCTCCGGAAGCAAACTCTGTGAGTCCTCCACCGCCCTCGGTGCCGGACGTGGCGGAACGTCTGGCATCAGGCCCCTTGCCGCTGAATCCTTGAGAACCGGTATTGGGCTTGGGCCATATGAGTGACCCTGCGGGGATCCCATATTTTCTTCCACGGTCGCTCCTACGGGAAGCCCGTGTCTTTCCCTTGGGAGAGCCTTCCCTGCAGTGGGACTGAGCCCCCTTCTCCTGGCGGGCTACGGCTCAGCATTGTACTCCACATAACTCCTTCGGGGTACGATGTGGGCTCCGCAGCGTTCCCTTCTCTAGGGCACGCTTTCCCAGTGTTATCCAATAATCACTGAGCGGGTCATGCGGAACAGCGGTGATGGACTTCCCGGTGTGAGCCCCGTCTCATCAGGTAAGAGAGCTCAGGTGGCTCACACAGGGAACTGGATGGGGGCAGAAGCCATGGCGCTTTGGTAGGGATTCCTATTCGTCGGTACTCCGACGTGGCGTCGAGAGTGACCGACTGAATGGGAACGTCTCGGTTACGTATGTAACCCTCGTTCCCTGAAGGAGGGAACGGAGACGCCACGTCCCGTCGCCATGTCCTCTGTACCCTGCTGGGGTGCCTGTCTACCTACCCGGCTCCTCAGCAAAAGGCTGATTTGATGCAATCACCTGTGTCTCATTTATACCCGCACGGCGTGGCATGAACACCTGGTGCAATCATTGCATGCCAATGTGCATTGGCTCGTTTTAGTTACACTCGAAGTAGATTGGCTCTCGCGAGCGAGATTCCTATTCGTCGGTAGTCCGACGTGGCGTCTCCGTTCCCTCCTTCAGGGAACGAGGGTTACATACGTAACCGAGACGTTATGTTTGTAATGCGTAGTAATACGTAGAAAACTAACTAGCTAGCTAGTGATAGCTTAGTGACAGCAATGAAACGTCCAATGCCGTCCAATATTAGTTGACAATATTGATAATACAAAGTAAATTTATTTCGTTTGACACCTTTATGGCTGAGATGAGAAGACTTACCTCTATACTGGGCTTTCTTTTGATCTTCTGCCTTTCTCTTTTTCCGTCCCTGTGCACCCGAGGGTTTAGGCCGCTTCATTTTTGATGAACGCGCCAGTGATGAGCACTTGCCTGACCTAACGCCTGAACGCCTGTGCTCGACAATACTCACCATCAATTCAATCTAATAATCAGGTTAAGTAATTAAACGTGTGGCTGAGGGGGCGCCCAAGGATGATCATGTTTAATAAACATTATGTTTTATTTCGCTTGTTCTAATTCTATGCTTAATGGGAAGCAAGCCTAAGGGCGACACTAGAGGGCGCCTGCGCCCCCAACACATTTTTCGCCCTAGGCAACCACCTAGCTCACCTATAGCAAATGCCGGCCCTGCCTGTGGGAGGGTTGAAACATGCAGTCTCTAGCCTCTGGCCAAAAATCCTCCGATGACACAAAATTACGATATTTTCTCATCTCAGGGGGATATGAGGGGGGAAAGTACCATAATTCGAATGTTCTACCGAATTTCTACTGATACAAAGCTTAATGCTAAATCACTTAAGTAACCCTTTAAGTGTACATGAGTACACTTATATGGCTGCGTCCGAAATCGCATACTCTCTTGAATAGGTACTTATTTTGAATAAGTAATTACTTCATGACCGAAAAAGTACGTTCTATAATAGTATGAGTCTGTTTTAGTATGAAAGTAATCTGGACGTACCACTATGCTTCACTACCATTTCACAAATCCTCTCCCGTGGCCTCATGGGACAGTAAAGTGTCCATTGTATGCACACTTCAGAATCTCGCCGGAAGTAGTAGGTAATTTGGATACTTTTTGCCTACTCTTTCATGAGTACTGTGAATTCGGAAATACGTATTTTGTTGCATACTGTTTTTGGCCTAATATAAAGTAGGAAAGTTTGCAATTTCGGATGCAGCCTATGTTTCTTTACACTCTTAAAGGCCCACTGAAGTGCCTTGAAACGCGCATTTATTCAATGTGTTGACGTAATTTCCACTGAAACAGGAAGACAGGAAGACATATCCAACAGCTCCTCCAATTTGTTTTAGTTTATATCATAGTTCGGCCAGAGCCGTTGAGCTCAGTAAAGACGCACTTTCCTCCTAATGTCCTCCATATTGCTTTAAAATATAAAATTCTATTCAGAATTCAAATAGGTCCGATACATTATGGTCTGCCTCTCTGTGCTATCGTGTCTCTGGACCAGAGCATACTGTGTGCGCGATGTGGCAGTTCGCTTGACACTAACGTGAAACCAGACTTCCTTCGCCCCAATGGAAAGCACTGTGTGAATCATTCCCTATCCCCTATGTAGTGCACTATGTGCCATTCACCATGTAGAAAATAGTAAATGCGTGAACAAGTCAGCGATTATAGCTGCAGCTGAAATGAGCATTTGATATTCTAATGAGAAGCTGAAGTGCAGAGTGATGTCTTCAAAATAATTTATGCATATTGGCGGAAATGAGAGATGGTAAGTTTTGAATATTATATCTTCTAAATTCGAATTTTGTCATCGTTTTGGAGCACACTAGCTTATGGATAACAGAGGCTAACATATTATACTATTACTGTATATACTAAAAGCCAAAAAACTTAAATTTTGATTTCACAGACTTTATGTCATGTGTCAGGTTCTTTCTCTTTGCTTCTCACTATCCTTTTCTTCACTCACTCTCCTTCCTGATTGTTTCAGACACACACACACACACACTTTCTCACTCGCTCATTAGGCTCATCTTCTCTCTGTCTACCTGCACCTGTTAGTCATCGCAATCAGCACCTCGCTGCCTTGCGATGACACCTGTTCCCACTTTTGTTTGAGTGCTTACCCTTTATCTAGTGTTTGTTCTTACTGCCTCTTGTTGGATAATTTTTTCTTGTCATGCGTTACGACTGCTGCTTTCGTCATGTGTGATTTGCTTTGGAAGTACTCACCTGGTCTTGTTTGTCTGATACAGCCTTGCGCCTAAGTTTAGTCTGAGTTCTGCATTTGCTGCAAGAGTACCTTCGCGGTCCTCTGTTCCTGACTGTGATTTATTCTCAAGAACTGCCTCCACCTCTACTGGTGTCCCGATCTCTCTCCTCTTCGAGACAGGATCATCTCAGCTGCCTTCTCAGTTTGTTTTACCAGTTCTGTGTGCCTTAACGACAGACTGCCTTGTTTATATCCTCATTAAAGACTGTTGTTATCCTGTCAACCTCTGCTTTTGGATCCATTCTTTATTGACTCTGACACTTTAAGTATAATTTAAAAAAAGTGCAATTTGTAATAATGTCAAAAGTCAAAAGTTTTACTTTAAAGTACATTATAATGATGGCTTAATAATATTTTATTATGCTTTAAAGAAGTACACTTATTCTGTGCTGAGATGTGCTAATTAACACAATGCACATGTAATGTACTTGATTATAATTTTAACTTGTGTGTTATTCAATATTACATTTAAAGTTCATCATTATTGTAATTACAAATGTATTCAAATATATGACATGCACGTTTCAATATAAATTATATTAAAATATGTTTGAGTTTGCCATAAATCTTTGTCAGCTATTTCAAAGAAAATAGAAGTAATTATGAAATTGCATAGAAATATATATTTATGTCCTAATTGGCTCATATAAAGTACTCTAAAGTTCAGCTTATTGCATTTAATATAAATTATTACATTTAAGCTATAATATAGTTTAATTTGGTAGCAATTCACATTCAGTTAAGTGTCCGAAAACATATATCACAATTAAGTATTCTTTTAAAGTATATTATTATATTATTTTCTTGCAGAAACCGATCGTTTCATGTCTTAAGACATCAATGTATCGTCACAAGCCGCAGGGTTTAATTTGAAGTTGTCTATGCATGTTTTTTTTACTCTAATAGAATTAGACCCCATTCACATGCATTATACGACTAACAGACGGCAACGGTTGGAGTTAAACATCTTCATTTGTGTTCTACTGAAGAAACAAGGAAACCTACATCTTGGATGCCTTGGGGGTAAGCAGAAAAAACATCAAATTTTTGTTTTTGGGTGAACTATCCCTTTAAGAGAACAGTCATAAGGGACGAAGTTAATCACCAATGGTTTGGTTTTAACATCACATTCTGACTGATTAAAGTGCTCTTAAAGATCTATCCAACAAACAATACTGAGATCTTTCTCAAGAAACTACACAGGTAGGCCAGGTTCTGGACTTTTGTGGCATGCATCTCCATACATTTTTCCCCATCTCTCTGAGAAGATTGACTTGAGCGCCAACAATTAAGGCATAATTCATCCTGTTACTTTATCTGGCTTGTCTGAAGCCCTCAACTCCTTGCACCTACCTTCCATCACCTTCACATTTCTGAAGACCATTAAAAGGATATCTGATAGAATTATAGTGTGAAATGGGGTAGGGTGAAGCCTGTGTAATGGGTTTTGCATATGTTTTCGCCTCTGGCTTGAGATATATTTGAAGTTCATTTTTAGTTCATTTGATAAAATAAATTGGCAAAACATCATCCCCGCCAACCTTTTACCCACCTGTGTGCTATCCATAAAGAGAGAAAAAAAAATCTAGAAAGGCCAAATCTTGCTAAAATAACTCAACCCCTACAAGAGTGCTTTAACTCCCCCCTAAAAAAACAAAGCAGAAGATTATATTTACAGTAAGGCAAACAAATTTAGTTTGATGTATTAGTCTCTCAACATTGTCTGTGAGGGATATTTTGTAGACAATGTTATCCCTTCCTTCAAATTGGAGGCATATTATGTGAACATATGGGTCTTTGGTGATAAGCTGTGAATGGCAAAAGCTGCTTCCTACTACCTCTGATGTTTACTTCTGTGGTCTTACCACATTTACTCAGTGCAGGGGGTGTATGGAAACTCGAAAGGCTTGATTCAATTAAACAGGAAACAGATGCACCGTCAGAACATGGAGGTTGGGAAAACAACGCGGTGGAAACATGGAGGACGCGACAGAAGACGAGAGGAAGTGGAAGTGCGACCGGGCCTGACAGGTTACATCCACTGAGGTGACGTCAAAGTTATCTTAAAAAACTAATGAAATTGTCATTACACGGTTCGTAGCGACACGGATGTCGACAGGGGCAGTGAATTTTGCTCCTCCCCACAGGAGCGACCGGTCCGCTTGTGTTTGCTGGATTAATAACTTCATTTAAAGGCTCCAGGCGAGAGGAAAGTTAACGGTGACAGTGGCCCAGGTTTTGCACACCCTCAACGAGCCATGAAATTACTGCATGCCACCTGAAAACGGCTGCTGATTGAAAGGGAACGAGCAAGTCCTCTGGGCCAGAAATCGGGGGCTGTCACATATGTATGTGGACACACACACTCACTCTGTGGTGCTATCGCACATCACTGATGCGAAAGGAATAAAAGGGTCGGTTGTTGCAATCTTGTTTCTGTGTGGCTACTAAAAGCGCTGCCTGCTCCGAATCATTTTTAAAGTCATTATTATTACTGGTAAAGAACAATCACAAATGACATGTCTTTAAGTTTTCATTTGTTTCTCCTACACAACAATGAAATTCAAAGACGATTAAATGAAGATGTTGGTTTCTCAGATTTTTCACATGACATAAAGGGCCCTATTTTAAAGTTCTGAGCACATGGTCTGAAGAGCATGGTGCAGGTGCACTTAGAGCGTGTCCTAAGTTGCTAGTTTAACAGTGTAAAAAAAAACGGTCAGCGTGCCAGGCACATGGTCGAAAAGGGTTGTACCTAGTCTCTTAATAAGTCATAGGTGTGTTTTGGGCGTAACATGCAATCAGATTCTCATCTTCCATTCCCTTTAAAAGTTGTGCTTGCACCATAGCAGATTGCTATTTGCATGGCGGAATTTGTAAGCAGAAAGACTGAATGCTTTTATTTTATTTTATATACATAGGGGCTCATCCCTGTGTGTGTAATAAGCAGAGTGTATGCACGTTGTGCCACATATTACTAACGTGTCCTTTAAATAACACCAAAAATACTGCACTTTTTGGTTTTTGTTGGTCAATGGTTCAGTTGTTCTCTTACGAGAGGTTCTCTCGTATTGCGTAAGTTCCTTACGCTACGGGAAAGTATTCTTTCTTCGAGATTTCTGAAAAACCCCAAATTATCCTTAATTTTGTAACATTGTCAACGCAGTGCGGCAGCCTGGCAGACCATAGCAGGCTAATCCAGCGTGCTATTGGCTGCTCTGCTGGGAACTGCAGCAGCCTATCGGTGAGCCCGCGTGACGTGGCGACCAATGAGGGCGCTTCGCGCCCACCTGGCCTCATTTGCCTACAGGTGGGGCGTGGCCACGTGTATATAAGCAGGGCTCACGGGCTGCATATTCGATTTTCTTTTCTTCAGCGAAGCCCTTCGCATCGCTGGATCTGGAACCCGCCGCCGTGATCAAGCAACCGAGCAAGCAACCATCCGTGCCTGCTCTGCTATCCGGCAGCCCATATCCTTTTCATGCTCAAGTGTTGTCGCCACTGCGTTACACTTTCTCAAAAAGAGCCGAGCGTTTGTTCCAAAATGTCTCGTTCCACCTGCGGCTCGTGTCACGCTCAGCTCAGTTCCGGGGACCGCCATGTGATCTGCGCTCTCTGCCTGGGCCGTGATCACGCCGCCGCCGCACTTCTCGCCGGCGGATGCCCGGAGTGCTAGGAACTGACGATGTCGACCCTGCGGGCTCGACTCGATCAGTTCAATGACGACATCTCTCCAGTCCACTCCGGAGTTCGCTGAGAGAAGCTCGCCGGAACCCTTCCCGCCCGCTTCACTCTCGCCTTCCCCGCCCCCACCCCAGGCCGCCATTTCTGTTGCCGCCTCCGGGGATGAGGCAGATGCGGCCGCGGAACGCGCCGACAGCTGCTCCATCATGGCTTCCGACAGCGAGGAATGGTCTTCCGCGACCTCTTCAGTCCGGGCCTCCGGATGCTCTCGAGCGGGTGAGGACGCCGAACTCTTGCGCCTTCTCACCCGGGCTGTCGAGCAGCTAGGCCTCGAATGGGCCCCGCCCAAGGTGGCAGCGCCGAATCAACTTGACGGATGCTTCCTAAACAGTCGCCGCCGTGCGCCCACCTCCAGGACTGCACCTTTTCTGCCAGAGCTTCACGAGGAGCTCGCAAAGTCCTGGAACGCGCCATTCTCCGCGAGGGTCTCGTCTCAGGCTTCTTCGACGCTCTCACAAGTTGACGGCGCGGCTGAGAAAGGCTACAATGCTATCCCTCCGGTGGAAGAGGCGGTCGCAGCGCACCTTTGCCCGCCTTCTGGTTGGCGCTCAAAGGCTGCCCTCCCGTCTAAGGCCTGCAGAGTGACGTCATCGCTGATCGGCCGCGCTTTCGCTGCCTCCGGTCAAGCTGCATCTGCTCTGCACTCTATGGCCGTGCTGCAAATCCTCCAAGCCAATCTCCTCCGCGACTTGGACGAGAAAAGCTGTGACGCTGAGTTGATCACGGATTTGCGAAGCGCGACGGATCTCTCCCTTCGCGCTACCAAGACCGCAGCACAGGCCCTCGGACGCTCTATGGCCTCCCTCACGGTAGCTGAGCGCCACCTCTGGCTCACACTCGCGGACATGCGAGAAACAGAGCGCGCTGCCTTTCTAAACGCCCCGCTCTCCCCGTCTGGGCTTTTCGGACCAGCGGTCAAGGGGATCGTCGATCGTTTCTCTGAAGTGCAGAAAACGACTCAGGCCATGAACCTCTTCCTGCCTCGACGCCCCGGCGCTAGCAATAGCTCCGTTGCTCGCCGTCCTCGCGACCAGCCAGCATCGAGCTCCGCGCAGCGCCCAGCGCGGCCCCCTTCGTCTCAGCGAAGACCGAGCGGCCGCCCCAGATCGCGCTCTTCCAGCCGTGGTAAGCCGCCTCCACCTCGGGGCCCCCGGCCTAGGATCGCGCTGAAGTCCGAGCCTCCAAAGTCCTCCTAGCCAGAGGCAAGAAACGACGGTTAAGTCCCGCCGCGGCCGGACCACCGTCAAAACTCTCTTTCCTGTCAGCCCCCACCACTGTGGCTGCTGCAGATGGATTTCACGCAGCCAACGAGCCGGCAAAAATGCCTTCTCGCCTGTCAATAACCGCCGTTTTTACGGCGAACCAGAGAAATCACAAAAGTTGCATTATTTCTGGTTGCACGTCTCACGCCGTATGTGTTTCAAATGCAGTAAATGTGCCCAGTTTTCTGTGTTCACCCCTGCACACACAACACTATAAACCCCGTGTCCCCCACTCACATAAAGCGGCCACCGGCCGCTCGAGTGCTAGAGTTAGGTCACATGTCCGCTTGTTTGCGCCCACGACTAACCACCACACGCGCTGTCACACAGCCACTCTTAACCGGTCATGTTCCACGCGTAAGAGTTGTGCCCGCTCAAACGCGCTCACACATTTTCGCGAACATTATGCCTCAGGCACTACGCGCCGCGCCACACATCATTTGTTCTCCGCCCAAGGTGGCCGGAGTGGTGAGTGTAGGGCCACACACAAGCCACTCACCGCTCGAAGCGGCAGAGATACAGTGTGTAGGGCGACCAGCCATCACGAGCGATCGGCTGGCCCACAGCACAGAGAGCGCGCGCACTGCGCCCGCCCCTCCTATACAGGCCGCCAAACCCGCGAAGCGCGGCGTTTCGAGCCCGGAGGCCGTTCTATCCCGTGTGGCACACGCGAGAGCGTGGGAAGCCATTCCAGGTGTATCAGAATGGGTGCTGAAAACAGTGAAGCACGGCTACACTCTGCAGTTCGCTCGCCGCCCTCCGTGCTTCTGTGCGCGTACGGAGACGAGAGTGAGCGAGGAAGTAGCACATCTACTTCGAGCAGAAATAGCCACGCTGCTGTGCAAAGGGGCTAGAACCGGTTCCCCATTCTATGAGCGAGTCAGGCTTTTACAACCGGTATTTTCTCGTGCCAAAAAGGGATGGGTCGCTCAGACCGATTCTGGATCTGAGGCGTCTGAACAAAGCTCTTATGAGAAGATCGTTCAAGATGCTCACGACCAAGCAGATCCTCGCGCATATTCGCCCGAGAGACTGGCTAATCTCCCTAGATTTGAAAGATGCATATTTTCAAATCAAGATAACGCCAGGTCACAGGCCATTCTTACGATTCGCCGTCGACGGCCAGGCTTATCAATACACCGTCCTTCCGTTCGGCCTGTCACTAGCACCCCGTACATTTACGAAGTGCATGGACGTGGCCCTCGCTCCTCTGAGAAGTCGAGGGATGCGAGTGTTGAACTATCTGGACGACTGGCTCATCCTGGCGCAGTCAGAGGCCGAGCTCCTCGCCCACAGGTCAATGCTGCTCAGCCATCTGGACAGCCTGGGGCTCACGGTCAATTGGACCAAGAGCTCATTAGTGCCCACGCAATCAACCTCATTTCTGGGTTTGAATCTGGACACTGTGGCAATGTCAGCCCGCCTGTCACCCCAACGCGCGCGCCAAGTTTGGCGCATGGCTGCGTACTTCCGGCCGGGCAAAATCACACCTCTCAAGCTCTTTCAGAGGATGCTGGGACGTATGCCCTCAGCTGCAGCTGTGCTCCAGCTGGGCTTAATGCGCATGCGGCCGCTGCAATGCTGGTTAAACGCCCGAGTGCCTCACAGAGCCTGGGCGTCCGGAGGCTTCAGGATCAGAGTGACTCAGGGCTGCGTTTCAGCCCTAGAGCCCTGGTTAGTGGTCGACTGGTACCAGAGGGGAGTGACGATGGGAGCCATCTCACACCGCAAGGCCATCTCGACGGACGCCTCCACCATGGGTTGGGGCGCCGTTTTCGAGGGCAGATCGGCCTGGGGCCTCTGGTCGAGCGAGGAAAAACTCCTACACATAAACTGTTTGGAGATGATAGCGGTAGAGAACGCGCTCATGCAGTTTCTCCCGCTTATACGAGGACACCATGTGTTGGTCCGGTCGGACAATACCACGGTGGTGTCCTACGTGAACCGGCAGGGTGGTGTCAGGTCCAGGTGTCTGGGCTATCTGACAGAACGCCTACTCGTGTGGGCACACAGCTCGCTGCGCTCGCTGAGAGCTGCGCACGTACCGGGCCACCTCAATGTGGGCCCGGACAAGCTGTCCAGGGGCCTCATTCTCCCAGGAGAATGGTCCCTGCACCCCCAGACAGTCCAGCTGGTATGGCGCCTATTCGGCAGAGCGGAGCTCGACCTCTTTGCAACAAAAGAGAACGCCCGCTGCCCGAGGTTTCTGTCCAAAAGCGAGGATGCGCTGTCCCAATGTTGGCCCAGCCTCCCGCTGTATGCTTTCCCGCCGATTTCCCTATTGCCCCAGGTCATAGCGAAAATCAGGGAGACGCGCCGCCCGGTGCTCCTTATAGCGCCGCGCTGGGAGAACCAGATTTGGTACCCAGAGCTAGTGAAGCTGTCACACTCGCCCCCCTGGCCAGTTCCGCTGAGAGCAGACCTCCTCTCTCAAGCAGGAGGGTCAGTTTGGCATCCCCATCCAGAGCGATGGTCTCTGCATGTATGGGTGACCAACGGATACCCGTTGACCTGCCCGAAGGGGTTATGAACACGATTTCACACTCTAGAGCCCCCTCGACGAGGCGGTTATATAGTTCTAAGTGGTCGGTGTTCACTGAGTGGTGTGTTTCCAAGGGATTGGACCCACAGCAATGTGGGGTCCAGCGGGTGCTCTCCTTCCTCCAAGAGCTTTTGGAACTGGGCAGGTCCCCTTCCACGCTCAAAGTGTATGTGGCGGCTATAGCAGCGTTCGCTCAGACGACGCTAGGTAGCACGCTAGGAAGGAATGAGCTCATCATCCGTTTCCTCAGAGGAGCCAGACGGATGAATCCCCTGCGGCCCCCATCGGTTCCTATATGGGATCTGGCCTTGGTCCTAGAGGCCCTGAAGGCTCATCCTTTTGAACCGCTCGAGACTGTGGAACCAAGGTTCCTTTCGCTAAAAACCGCGTTCCTGATAGCTCTGGCTTCAGTGAAACGCGTGGGGGATCTACACGCGCTCTCAGTGAGCCCGACGTGTATGGAGTTCGGTCCTAATGACTCTAAGGTCATTCTCAGACCGAGGCATGGTTATGTCCCCAAAGCGATCGGCACTCCCTTCAGGGCGCAGATTATCTCCCTCTCGGCTCTGCCAGCATCCGACGAGGGGGACGGTGGCAATATCCTCTGTCCTGTCAGGGCATTGAGGGTTTATGTCACACGCTCCGCCGCCTTCAGGCGTTCTGAGCAGCTATTTGTTTCGTTTAGTGGGCACACTAGAGGTCTCGCCTCCTCGAAACAGACCCTGTCCAGGTGGATAGTGGACGCGATTGCAACTGCATACGCTTCCAAACACCTGCAGTGCCCGCTAGGTGTCAGAGCACACTCCACTAGAGGCATGGCCTCTTCGTGGGCTTGGGCCAGAGGGATTTCCATCCACAATATCTGTATGGCGGCAGGCTGGGCCTCCCCGTCTACGTTCGTGAGATTTTACAATCTGGAAGTTCCTGCCTTACAGGCGAAAGTGTTATCAGTTCAATAGGGCTGTTGGTTCTGCCCAGTGATTCTGCGCAGACATAGCTCACATACTGGTAGTAAGTTCGGTACTAGGCTCAGGTGAATTTGAAGGAGACCGGCGGTGCCGTTCCCTCATTTACGAGACGAGCTGTTGTGAGTTTGAAGGTGACCGGCGGTGCCGTTACCTCACTCATATAACAAGATATTGTGAATTTGAAGGCGACCGGCGTTGCCGTTCCCTCATTCATGAGACAAGGTGTGGTGAATTTGAAGGAGACCGGCAGGTGCCGTTCCCTCATTCATGGGACAGGGTGTTGTAACCACCCGTCGTAAACCACCCGTCAGTTCGAATGAAGTGTCTGTATGTGTGGTGGCCCGTTTTCCTTACCGGCCACCCTGCCCGAGCAGTGTTATGGTCCCCGGTTCCCTGGGATACATATGCTGTACGCGAGGCGCGCACGGCGTTGACAATATGTTCCCGTAGCGTAAGGAACTTACGCAATACGAGAGAACCTCTCGTAAGAGAACGATACTCGGTTACTTAACGTAACCTCGGTTCTCTCTAGAAGAGGGAACGAGTATTGCGTTCCTTGCCCTGCGCCCCGCGGGCTTTTGCGCTTCAGAACTACGAAAACCGAATATGCAGCCCGTGAGCCCTGCTTATATACACGTGGCCACGCCCCACCTGTAGGCAAATGAGGCCAGGTGGTCGCCACGTCACGCGGGCTCACCGATAGGCTGCTGCAGTTGCCAGCAGAGCAGCCAATAGCACGCTGGATTAGCCTGCTATGGTCTGCCAGGACTACATCGCACTGCGTTGACAATGTTACAAAATTAAGGATAATTTTGGGTTTTTCAGAAATCTCGAAGAAAGAATACTTTCCCGTAGCGTAAGGAACTTACGCAATACTCGTTCCCTCTTCTAGAGAGAACCGAGGTTACGTTAAGTAACCGAGTATCGAGTATCGTTTTCAGTTGTTTTCAGTTGCCTCAAAATAGCAATGCACCAGCAATGCATTCCACATTCAACCTACGAAGAAAGTGTAACACATGCAGTAACGGGTGTAACGCAAGTGTAAGTGTCAAGCAGTTCAAAGCGTTTACGCTATACGCCCGACGTTATCGTCGCACCAGTTACACTTTTTTCATAAGTTGAATATGGAAGATGGTCCGCCGGAAGCTGGAATTTTACTTTTTAACGTGTTAAATGTGAATATTTTTCTTACATAAACCCATCGATAAGCTTCAGAAGGTCTTTATTAACCCCCCGGAGTAGGGTGGATTATTTTTTATAATGGATGGACACATTTTTTTGGGCTTCAAATTTTGCCCTGCCATTCACTACCATTATAATGCTTGGAAGAGCGAGGACATTTATTAATATAACTCGAATTGTATTCGTCTGAAAGAAGAATGTCATATACACTGGCTTAAGGGTGAGTAAACCATGGGGTAATTTTTATTTTTTATGTGAACTAACCCTTTAAATGAGAACTCTTATAACAAATGATCTGTTTCTCCAAACTGAGATCCAATTGTGACCTCTGGTCTCTTGTCTCTCAGACTTTCATCCTAAGGGGCCATTTATACAACACCATTTTTAGCTAAAAACAGAAAACTTTTTATGCATTTTGGCCATTCATTTTCACGACAACGGCGTTTTGTGGGCCTGAAAACACAAAGTTTTGAAAACAGGTTACAAAGTACAAAGTTTTGAAAACTATATCATTATTGTCTCTGTGTAAACAAAAAAAAACGCAAATTTGTGAAACCGGCCTGGATGGCATAAATACAGCGTTCTCTTACGAGAGGTTCTCTCGTATTGCGTAAGTTACTTACGCTACAGGAAAGTATTCTTTCTTCGAGATTTCTGAAAAACCCCAAATTATCCTTAATTTTGTAATATTGTCAAAGCAGTGCGGCAGCCTGGCAGACCATAGCAGGCTATTCAGCGTGCCTATTGGCTGCCCTGCTGGCATCTGCAACAGCCTATCGGTGAGCCCGCGTGACGTGGCAACCAATGAGCGCTTCGCGCCTCATTTACCTACAGGTAGGGCGTGGCTACGTGTATAAAAGCAGGGCTCGAAGCGCCCTCATTGGTTGCCACGTCACGCGGGCTCATCGATAGGCTGTTGCAGATGCCAGCAGGGCAGCCAATAGGCACGCTGAATAGCCTGCTATGGTCTGCCAGGCTGCCGCACTGCGTTGACAATATTACAAAATTAAGGATAATTTGGGGTTTTTCAGAAATCTCGAAGAAAGAATACTTTCCCGTAGCGTAAGTAACTTACTCAATACGAGAGAACCTCTCGTAAGAGAACCGAGGTTACGTTAAGTAACCGAGTATCGTTTTTAATCGTTTTCGCGTATCTGTGTGAACAGGAATCGTTTTGACAACGTTTTCACCTGTACACAAAAAAAAAAAAACTATTCCAGTTTTAGTACGTCATTGTCGTGTAAACATACCCTAAGAAAAAGAGTCATCTCACATGTCTCCTCTAAAAGTTCAGAAGAAAACTCAATCATTTTTCATCAAATTCTCCAATTTATGTGAGGTATGGAAGAACACTATATACAGCTCTATAGTCTATCTTAGACAAAGGTTATATATAGAAGATGAGCATAATAATATCTCTAATAAGTCTCAACATCTGAGCAATATCATTTTCCTTTGTGTTATCCAAATGTTGCATACATATCTTGCATTTCAAATATTCACATTTTAAAAGTAATTTTAGTAAGACGCAATGTACTGTCATAATTTGACTGAAATGCTCAGACTAAATGAGATTTTACTGACTGATCACAGAGGGAGTGAAGCATCAAGCTCGTCATTATTAAGACATCACCTAACTATGCGTGAGAAATTAACACCTTCACTAGCTGTTAATGAGAAATAATTAATTGTGTAAATGCTACTCCAAAAAAAGCATTATTAACACTCTCTCTTCGGGTCAAATCCAGAGGGGTTTCTGTGTGCCTGTAAATGAGAGCTTAATTAATTTAGGCCCTGCCTTAAGAATTGATATGAATTGTTAACACTGTATGTGGCCTCATTAATATGTGTCCCTATGGGCTTGGACTGCTAATCATCACACATACTAACAACCTGACGGCGTCTCTGTGTGTGGCTGCCCCTCGCACAGGCACGCTGACATTAGGTAATTAATCATTAAGAGAACAACACCTCTACTTATAACACTCACCCAGAGCAAATTCAACCCCTGTCACTCCGACTCTGATTATGAGATCACTGAAATATATTTTTTACAAGTCATTAAGTAAGGAGTCTAATTAATTATCCATTTTTGACAGTTTTTTTGTGCTTTTAAGGTTTAAATAATCAGTATCGCATTATTAGTATAATATTTACAATAGCAAAATACAAAAATACCTAATAAATCAATTAAGCAAAATGTATACAAACAGTATGTAAGAAAAAAAAAGAAATACAGTAAAGGCATAATATATTGTGAATACTTTTATTAAACTACATAAATCAACACAATAATATTAATACATAATACAAATATTAAGGATATACATTTTCTTTTTTTCTTTTCACCAACAATCTATGTTTACCTGTTCATACATTTTCTGTATGAACAGGTAAACATAGATTGTTGGTCTCTATGAAAGGTGTGCAGTTATAACTGTATTGACCAATCAGCATTCAGGACGGGAACTTTCTGTTTGATAATTAAAATTGAACAATGTAAAAATGTAACAAAAAAGGTACCGTCTTAAGTGATTCAAAGTTGGATCTGAATTCCATCCACAATATCATAAATCAGTGCTTCACCTTAACAATACAGGTCTATGTTTTTAATTGAAGTGATAGCATAGGGCCTAATAGAAATAGATTATGAAAATAAAATAATTCTGCTCTGTTGACCTGTAGTAGGTTATGATGAATATTGATGTTGGAAATGCATATCTGATTCATAACAGCTACATTATTTATAATACATTAAATAATAAAATGAAATATGTGTAAAACTTAAGAAAGTAAAGTCATATTTATTATATTTACATTACATTGTTATATTTAGGTAGGGGGAACAAACTGATCAATGTTCAGCATAGGACACCTTAATTTTAAATCTAAAACACTTACACATTTCAATAAAACTGGCTTCCCAGCAGGCTCTGACTATAAAGTGCAGGGAAGTGAGTCCAATATAAAGGGAGTGCAAACGACGAAGACCAGGTGCAGTGAATCCAGGGAGAGGGAGAGATAATGACGGAGTGAGTTCAGGTGTGGGACAGGGAGGATCATGGGAAATTGAGTCCAAGACAGGTGTGGATTGTAACTGTATCATTGTGTAATCAAAACATTTTATTTTTATTTTGATAATATTTCATTTATTTTATTTATAAAAGCACTAAATAGTAATTTTCCTAATTCTACAACATTAAATTGTTTACAAATAAGCTTTATCTTATAAAAATGTGTGTCCATAAGTCTTGTGTCAATTATGCTTTGCCTTTAAATTGGTGGAACTATGTAAAATACAGGAAATGATGTCACTTTCCCTCACTGATAAGATCTGAAGCACTGAAATGTATGTGTGCTCTCTCTTACAATAAGATTTATTTTGTAAAACGTCAAAATTGTTATGAAATGCACAATGATGCTTCCAGTCATTCAAGACAACAGGTCTTCAGGACTGACATTTCCAGCTTAGATTGAATAATTCTGCTCATTCAAATTAATGAATGAATAATCAAATAACAGTGCTATTATTTAGGTCAGGTGTGTAAATGTCAGGGTATGTTTACACAGCAATGTTTTCAACTGAAAACTTGGCATGCGTTTTAGCCATTCATTTACTCAAACAGGGCCTGAAAAAGTGCAAGGTTTTGAAAACTATGCCTTTCCTGTCTCCATGTAAACAACAAAAATGTGAATTTGTGAAAATGGTGATGTGCATGTGTATTACCTGTTCACACATGCGTATATTACATGTTCATGGGATGTTTCTTGACAAAGTGACATTGCCAACTGGCCAGCGTTGGAACTAAACTCTGTAGGGCTGTGGCCCTGATTTAGATTAATTAATTAATCAAATGAAATATGTGTGCAACACGAGGAAAGGAATTAAGAAAGTAAATAGAGTTCATTTTAATTTCATGTTGTTTTTAAGTAGGAACATAAACAAACAAAACAAAAAAAAAACCCCAGTGGGCTTAGATTATAAAGACATTCAACAAAAATAAAGTGCATTGATGCTTTCAGTCGCTCAAGACAACAGCTCTTACATTGTTTCTTGACTTCCTCTATTCCATCATTGACATTTTCAGCTTAGATGAACTTTGGCCCATTATCATTTGCAGTGAGACAGGTGCAGGCTTAATGAATGTTCCTGGTGTTTAATTAGCTCCCTGTGGGACAGAAGACAGGATTATCAAATGAACAACTCCATAATTACTATCCATCACATGCTCACTTCCTCTCTCTGAGAACATCCTCTCCTAGCACTGTCACGGATGTAGCATCTCATGCATCAGAGCGGCGATGGGGGCAAAGAGAGTCATCACATGGGGTGAGGGGAGTTCAGAGACCTGGACAGAAATGCCCTGCTTCCTCATATAATGCCCAGCCTGATCATTAGAGGTTTAATGGCATGCCACCATTATGGTTCGAATATGCAGAAGCCGACGTGTCAATTAGCTGCTGAGAGCTTTGAACTGAAGGCAGAGCATCAGTGTAGTGCTGGTAATTAACTTAAACAGTAATTAGGCTTCTGTCAGAGATTGTCGTGTCAAAACAAAAGATAAAGACAGCTGTTAGTGTGCAAGGAGACAATAGCTCTCAGAGTGTCATCTCTATATACGAGGATCTCTTATAGAGTTATGAAACATCCATCATTGTGCTGCTTCATGGTCTGTATCGTACAATGAATGTCTTTATTTCCCATTTGTTTTTACTAAAGTTTTAACTCTGACCATCATTCTTATTCAATTGGCCTCAAAGAGTAGCCTTTTAGACACCAATGAATCAATGGAAATTGCATTAAACAACAAAATCTTAACTCAAGAGCCATTTATTTTAAAGAAAGAAAGATTGCACAAACACTTTTTTCACACAAACAAGTTTTAAAATATAAACCAATAGATAGTCTGGTAAAGGTGCAGTGTGTGAATTTTAGCAGCATCTAGCGGTGAGGTTGTGAATCGCATTGCCCAACTGAGCGTTTCCTCTCTTTCAGAGCACGTAGAGAAGGTACAGGGGCCTAGCCTGGTCTTACCAGACTCTCGTACATTTAATTTGTACAGAGAGTCTGGCCACTCTCCATTGACAAGCGTTTACTTCCTTGAAGGCGGGTACTCTGTTGAAGTTTAATACTATTAGATCTGCCCAGAGCCACTCTGGATCTGCCATAACCAATCGCTAACGTTTGGTCGTGACGTATGTCATCTCAAAATCATCGTTCTCAGCCACTGCCTCTGTTCACTGATTGGACCGGTAAAAATTTGCTCGGAGAAAACCATGAAGAAAACCTAAGAATATACCGCAGTCCCAGACGAAGTACTGAAGGAAAATGAAAATTGAGCAGAAGTACGTAGGAGGGCGGAGCCAGGCTAACGGGGGCCGACACAGGACAAAAATGTCGTCGTCGGAGACAGCAAAGAGTGACTAGCGCTCTGTAGAGAAGTTTGTCCGTTTAGGGCTAATGTAGAAATATGACTTCGCAAAATAGCGATTTCACTGTGGGATTTCAAGGGAACTGATTTTTTAAATCAGAAGATGTATTTAATAACATAAATGAATGCACTGTGAACTTACATGCACAATTATATTTTACTAATTAACATTAACATGAATTATTGTTCATTGTTACGCTCTAAAAAATGCTGAGTTAAAAACAACCCAAGTTGGGTTGAAAATGGACAAACCCAGCAATTGGGTTGTTTTAACCCAGTGAATGGGTTGTTTTCACCCAGCGATTGGGTTAAATGTTTGCTTAAACAACCCAATCGCTGGGTTAAAACAACCCAATTGCTGGGTTTGTCTTGTTTTTAATCCGGCATCTTTTAGAGTGTAGTTTGTGTTAGCTAATGCATTTAATAATGTTAACAAATGAGAACTTATGATGAAGTGTTACCATCAAAACGTTTCAGTTACTTATGCCTTTCCTATAAATTCTTTATTTACAGTCATCCAAATGTATTTATTGTGCAAAAATGTGATTACCTAGATAAAGTGAGTATCAGACTGGTCATGTGATTGCAACATGTTGCCACACATGAGACAACTTGCTCCATTTAAAATGAATCAGCTAATATGACTGGTGTCTGCATCACATGTGGGTTGCATCACATCCATTCATCCATCCAATAATCAACCTATGTACAACTGCTGGCATATTGGAGATTATTTTGGACCCAAACACACTGGATGGATTTGTCAGTACATCAGAGGGTTTCAGAACAGTGTACAATTAACGCTAAACTGTAAATATTTAAAGCTTAATTGAACATGCATCATCCAATAGAAATAATTGGAAACCTTTGATAATTTACAATAGTGCAATACTGAAAATCATGAAAGGGGCATACATATGATAGCAATTATAAGTACTACATCTAAAATAAACAAAAAAATGCAATGACAGAAAATGCATTTTTAAGAAGGCACAAGCAACATTGAATTGGACATTAAATGTGTCCCCTTAATTTTAACATACACAGCTCCTCATCTTAGTTTATTCATTGGTTTTGTAATTAAAAGGCCTCAAGGCATTAGAAACCGCGTGGCTCGATGTGATTTTGCCTTTTTTCAGTATGGCTGTGTCTTGTAGGAGATAAACGCTGAAAGGGAAAATATGGGAGTAGCTAATCTTCAAATCCGTGGCATGTGGCGAGTTGACTGTGATAGAGGGAAGGGTTGCCGTCGATCGGTGCACTGATGAAATGGAGGGGAAGCAGATGGGGGAATCTCACAGTGTGAGGTGAAGAGAGGCTGTTCTTTTAAATCAGCAGCAAAGAGAAAGATGAGGAGACATAGAAAACAAAATTCAAACACTTCATCAGCAGCAGCCCACAACCCAACCCATCTCTCTACAGCTCATGGACAGCATCTGTGACATGATGTTTTACAAAACAAAACAATTTACAGTAATGCACTTACTATGGAAGTCTGATGGCACAGCACCGGAATAAATGTGAAAATACAAACTCCTTTTTAAAGGCTGATCTGTCAGGCTTGAATATTACATGTGTTAACATGAAAGCAGAACAGTAATAAAACAGAGCATATATGAACAGTATTCCCACCTCAAAAGGACAATTTATTGAACTAATAAATGACACACACACACACACACATATGGAAGACACACATAGTCCACTTTGCTGCTTTGCAATCTTCAGGAATGTCTTCTCTCATAGATGTCCAATGTGCATTACAGTAAGTGCATTAATAAGTGCATTTTTTTTTTCAAACAGAGGGTCAAGTTTAAAATTATTTTTTGAGGTATCAACAGAATAATAGAGATGCTATACTATATTACTATACTATATACACTATATTGCCAAAAGTTTCAGGACGCCTGCCTTTACATGCACCTGCACTTTAATGACATCCCATTCTTAATCTGTAGGGTTTAATATAGAGTTGGCCCACCCTTTGCAGCTATAACAGCTTCAACTCTTCTGGGAAGGCTTTCCACAAAGTTTAGGAGTGTGTTCATGGGAATTTTTGACCATTTTTTTCTAGAAGCGCATTTGTGAGGAAACCAAGCAGTATTTATGCTATTATTTTACCTCTTATCAGACGAACGTGATCATCTCTGAGCTCCGCCATAACTTCCGCTAAGTGAGGTCAAATACAAGCGTGGTCATAGATGTATACGTAGATGCCTCATTAGCGCCTGCACGGATCAGTAGAATGAGGCATCTATGATCGATATTTCTATGACCACGCTCATATTTGACCTCAATTAGCGGAAGTTATAGCGGAGCTCAGAGATTATCACGTTCAACTGATAAGAGGTAAAATAATAGCATAAATACTGCTCGGTTTCTCACAGAAACTGATCGTTTCGCTAGATAAGACCCTTATTCATCGTCTGGTATCGTTTAAAGCCCTTTGAAGCTGTACTGAAACTGTCATTTGGACCTTGAACCGTTTGGAGCCCATTGAAGTCCATTATATGGAGAAATATCCTGGAATGTTTTCATCAAAAACCTTAATTTCTTTTCAACTGAAGAAAGAAAGACATGGACATCTTGGATGACATGGGGGTGAGTAAATTATCAGCAAAAGTTTATTTAAAAGTGAACTAATCCTTTAATGCTGAATCTTCCAGTGCACATATACAATACAAACACAACAAGAACATAGTAATACAAATTCTAAGAATACAAATATGAAAATAGCATTAAAAAAAATTGGGTCACAGTTACGTTTAGTCAGAATAAACATTTACAGATTATAAACATATTTACAGTATGTTAGTAGTATGACTGTTCCTAACTGCAGCTCCTGTGGGAGGTTGAACTTCCTTCAAATTTCTGGTCTAGAAGTAAGAACCGCCTGCGTTAGGGGCTGGGGGCGGGGTTACTGTGACCAACAAGACGAACACAAATCGACACAAACCCTGAAAAATAACCCCACACCATAATCCCCCCTCCACCAAACTTTACACAATGCAGTCTGGCAAGTACTGTTCTCCTGGCAACTCCCAATCCCAGACTCATCCATTGGATTGCCAGACAGAGAAGCGTGATGCCACTCAAGAGTCCAGTGGTGGCATGCTTTACACCACTGCATCCCACGCTTTGCATTGCACTCGGTGATGTAAGGCTTGGATGCAGCTGCTCGGCCATGGAAACCCATTCCATGAAGCTCTCTGCACACTAAGCTAATCTGAAGGCCACATGAAGATTGGAGGTCTGTAACTATTTGTAATGTCACAGTCACGTTCAGTTTGTTTTCATTCATCACATGTGTTTCTTTGTTTTAGTTTCCCGCCACTCATCAGTTACCATGGACACTACCCCTTATCATCACAGCTGTTGGTATTTTGTTTAATCATCAATGTGTATTTAAGTTCCTGCCTGTGTTCTGTTTAGTTGTCCGGTATTGTTCGTATCTTGTGTTTTTTAACATCACCAACAGCAGCATAACAGAATGTTTTTGTACAGCTAAAATAACTGGACGTGGGATGACATCGGATGCCTCACACATGACCACGCCTGCTTTTATATTAAAAATAAGGTGTAAAAAGCACAGCTTACACAGAAGTACCTTTCAAACCAATGAGCTTTCTGTTGGTCAATGCAGCAAACCCACATGATCAAATTGAACCTGTTGCAAAATTGTCCCCTTGTAAAATTCCCAATCGTGTCGATTTCTATTAAAATGCCTAGATTTTGCCCGTGAAGATTCTATTAATGTGTCCACACATTAGGTCTAAATTACTAACACACTTCAACGAGCCTCGCAATTTGAGGTATCATTCATGTACGTAACACAAACATTGAAAACAGGTTATACACCAAAGTTTAATACTTTAAACATAAACGTTGGGGCTTTGTTCATAAAGTATGTGACCAATACTAATGGTGATGCTTGGGGGGAACTCTTTAACATGCAAACTCCTTGATGCTGATGAAGTCTTGGCTAAAGAATGACATCAGACTAAGCAAAGGTTCATTAATATCAGGCGTGCAATGCGTTTCCTCCTTATCAAGTTAAGCCCGGCAAGAGGACTGATAAGAGACTAATGCAAATTCACTGATAAGAACTGAGTGCAAATATTTATGATGTACCTTCAGAATGACGCATACGTGAGCCAAAAACAAGAGCTTCCTTTGTGTGGTCTTGAGAGGTGAGCAGAAAAGAAGTTTAGTGGACGCTCTATTCCTGCAAACACATTGTGTCGTGTGTGCGTGCTTTCTGTGTGCTAAGCTGTTAATTTAGAGAGGGTAATTAGTTACTGTAATTACAGTGATGTCATTGGCTTAATTGTTTTTGAAAGTGACTGTATGCCTGTAAGAAAAGATTGCTGGGCCCTTTACAGGATTTGAGTCAGAAAATGTTCACTTCAACACCAAAGTCGTGTTTTTGTAGGATCGACTAAACAACCTTTCTCTGAGGAAAGATGTGTGTGAGAGAATCAGCTAATTTAGACTAATTAGCAAACGTAATGTGTGCTCTTGGATTAAAAACATGAAATAAACGAAGGTTTGAATGAATTACTGGTGGGTTGAATGTAAATACAATGATTTGAAAGTGTTTTGCGCTTTAAAAGTCTGGTAAGGTAAGAGCGAGTCAGTGGCTCACTGCTCTAGCACACAGCGGCGTTACAACAGACAACATAACATCATTTAACCTTTACAACGCTAGTATTGATTTGTTTTGTGTTTATCAAGACTGCGATCAGAGCTCGCAGCTGGCTCTGATGGTGGGTGATTGGGTTAATTGAACGGTTGTGAGAAGACAAAGAGATCCACAGTGTTAGCCTAGCCTCTGGAAGTATACGAAAAAGTTAGCAGTAGCAGTTAGCAATGTAATATGGCCATTGTAGTGAAGCACGATTGTTTGCAGGCTTATCGCACCTTGTTTCCATACAATTTAACCAAAGAAGGGACTCTTATTTACAATACGCACAATAAAGCAAAGGCGGTTCAAACAAAACCCTGCGGCTGTTTTTCCCTTAGGGAACTTCCTCCAGGAGATCTCAGGACAAAATTGGGAAGGCACGTTCTAATTAAATCCCTTTTGCAAATAACTACTGACCATTATAAATCATTTGGTATCACATAAAACTATTTTACTCTTCTCTCTGTGGTGAGCAGAGTGAAAGGCCTTTTCAGGTCTAGATAAGTGTTAATAAATTACCCATGTTTCCCCGTTAATGGCTGTCAGCCTGCCTTGGAGAGATATCATTGTGTGTCATGAATATTTTGATGTTGTGATTAGATCAAAAACGCAGTGAATTCCTAAACAGCTCGACGCAGCACCGCTGATCAGAAATGGCTATTTCACCCAAACAGATTATAGTGCTTGCATATCTGCAGATAGGGAATAATTAGAATGACACCGGACCTGAATTCCGCTGTAATAGCCGTGCTACTTTAGCCTATCCCTGTGATCTGGAGACTGCAGGAAAACGCACGTGTTTCTGAGATTCAATGTACCTTGGCAGCTGAGATAATGATTATTCTGATGCATAAGCAATTTGTATTTACTGGAGGAGGGGGAAAAAATAAAATAGGGAGAGAATAAGAAAAAAAAAGCAATTCTCATCCCTGTGAGAAATTGATTAGATACTTGCAGCCATTTGTGTATGGTAGTTTCATTGCCTGTCCTCATTATTCCTGGAAGATTATCATTGCGCAGCATGCGCTTATGCTACTTGATGTTTTAATTGACAGGCACGACAAAGGAAGAAGTGAGCTGGATCTCTGAACTGCACTGCAAGACTATTTTTGTGCTGAAAATCACATTTGCACCACAATATGCTTGCTATTTCAGGTTTACAAATGGAGAAAAATAACATAAGATATTTTCTGAATCTCACTGTTTTCCTATAGCATTGAGATAAAATGGTGATCAAACTAAGACTTTTGACTAAGTGCCACAGGCACTTTTCTCCAGAGAATTTTTTTTTCCTCTAAAGTTTTGAAAGAGATTTCAAAAGTGTCTGCAATTAAAAGTTTAAATGCCATCAACATTTCAATATGAACTTCTCAATATTTTACAAGAGTGAATAATCTGAGCTCTTGTAAATCCAATCAAACTTGTATTTTTGTAGCTCAACACTTTTAGTCTTATGTCAACGATTGGGTAATTTGGGGCTATTTTATTTGTACAAAATAACGTTAACCATGTAAAACCTGACATGAAATAATAGTCAGGAAAAAAAATCATTTAAAAAAAATGGAACAGTTTATTTAACCTTAGATGCAATAATAAAAAGTAAAAGTTTGCATATGTGTTTTGAGCATCATTGATACATCAGGAATTTATGTCTCAGTATGACATAGGAGAATGAGGAGCTCACACTCTAGGTGGAAAAAAAAAACATTTTATTTAGAGACCCAAACTGTTGAAAAATTAGCATTTTGCTGCAGTTACTGATAGTTACATGGCCACGAAACAAGATGAAATCAAAACATACAATGAAATAATGACGATTTAGATGTACAATATGTTCCTCAAAAGCCTGATGTGTCATACTTGATAGTCACATTTAAAAAATATATAAATAAATATACCAATAAATTACTAACCACAACATTATTGTGTGTCTGAGACGTAATCTATCATCTTTTTTACTATAGAATAGAGACATGAAATGCATCACTAATTACTCAAGTGTTATCTAAGTCACTTTGCAGGACTACTTATCTGAACCATTATTTTAAAGGGGAAAAAAAAATTTAACTTTAAAATAATGGTCCAAATCACTATTAGTTCTTGAAGAGTGACCACACTGAGAGTAAATTGCTCACATCTCAGACATGTTAATGTTGTGGTAAGTAATTAATTAGTAATTATTTATTGTTTGTTAATTGTTAGTTAATAGTTCTTAATGAGGCCAAACTCATTCAGTAAGGAACATATCTTAATTAATAAGGAACATATCTTGGTCCTAAATTTGATATTACTTACTGATTAGTAATCTTGTTTCCATAGTTAATAGTAGCTGAAGTGTTATAGTTCTACTCATTTGTCCTGCATTACTTCATGCATAGTTACCTGTTAATGACAGACCATTATTAAGTGTTACCATCTAATTTGCCTCAGTTCAGTTAGTGTTCTTGAAATATTACTAACAATATAAAAGCTATTCTTACATTAAAAATCAGTAAAGATTTCACAGCAAGAAATGTGTATCTCTCCTTAATTATCCACACTGCCATCATTCACCTTCATCGTTCGTTAGTCGCCCCCCGACTGAGTCTGTTTTCTCCCAAGGTTTTTTTTTCTCCATCCTGATACCTGATGGAATTTTAGTTCCTTGCCACTGTTGCCTTTTGGCTTTTGGCTTGCTTAGTTGGGGACACTAAATATTTAACAATATTAGTTATCTGCCTCCATCGCTGAACTTACTTAAGCTTATTGCATTATTTTTCTGTTATCACTGTAAAGCTGCTTTGAAACAATCTGTAATGTAAAAAGCGCTATATAAATAAAGGTGACTTGACTCTTTGACCCTTTGGATGTTATTCTTACCTGAGATACCTCTGTGTTGTTCTCTTCGTTTCTTTCACCAGTTCTCTGTGTTCTCCCAGTCCCTGCAAGAAGATACAGTACATATTTTGAATTCAGTTATTCAGCGACCCATTGGTGTGAAAGTGTGTGTGATGCACCGTACCTCAGTCGGACTGCTTAAGCTTCATCCTCATCTTCATGCTTGTTACCTGCAATATACTTACCTTGCCATTTACCTGAATTATTAATTTTTTATTATTGTTTCTTACTTCTGCGAGTCTGTTTCCTGCCTTATACTTGCTTATAAAGTATAAACTATCAATCAGACCACAGTTTGTTGTTTTTTTCCAGCAAAGTTTTGATCATGTTGATAATAAATGTGTGCATCATATATGTTACAGCAGGCTTTTTTAGGGTTAAGGGGAAATTATTCAAACGATAAAAAACATCAGATCCCCAATAATTCTCATGAGATTTGAAAGAGCAACCTCAGAATTTCCTCACTCAGCGGAAGTTATGGCGGAGCTCAGAGATGATCACGTTCGTCTGATAAGAGGTAAAATAATAGCATAAATACTGCTCGGTTTCTCGAAGAAACGGATCGTTTCGCTAGATAAGACCCTTATTCATTGTTTGGTATCGCTTAAAGCCCTTTAAAGCTGTACTGAAACTGTCATTTGGACCTTGAAACAGTTGGAGCCCATTGAAGTCCATTATATGGAGAACAATCCTGGAAAGTTTTCATCAAAAAACTTAATTTCTTTTCGACTGCAGAAAGAAAGATATGGACATCTTGGATGACGTGAAGGTGAGTAAATTATCAGTAAAAGTTTATTTAAAAGTGAACTAATCCTTTAAATCTCTTGCTTCTCAGAGTCTCCTCGTGTCTATCTTTCTCTCCAAAGGAATAGGAGAAACATCTGAGACAAAGTTAATGCTTAAAAATTAAATTAAATTAAAATGTCCTCTGGGTAATGCAAACACCAACTTTAATAGATTAAGAGATGTATTTTATATGATTCAACTTTCTAAAGTAACTTATTTTTATTTGTTAATTAGTTTGTCCATATGCCACACATTCACTTTAATCCATATGGCACTTCCTTTATAAACAAATCTGGGAGTTATCCTGCACGATCTATGATGGGTTGATCCAGTCTAAGCAACATAAGACAACAACAGCAAACTTCTAATTGTGCATGTGTGGAAAGAAACCAGTAATCTGTGCAGATGGTTGTCAAAATTGATGAATACTTCAAAAGAGACGCGACGGTCGAGATTGGCACTACAGTACGAGAACACAATGCGGTGCCCCGCTCAGTTTGTACGCTATTTGCCCGCAATCCCGCTGAAAATGAGAAATGAGAAGTTGGGAAACATCTGGAAAAGCAAATCCCAAATGGCATCCTACGAGATTCTGCACTTGTCAGTCATCAGCCGTAATGGCGCTCTCTGGGTTGACAAGCTTTCATCAGAGAGGACGATGTTTATCGCTTCAGCAAACTGACGCGTGGCAGCTGTGTACTGGCTGTTCACAGCACACTGGGCCATTTGAGCTAGTGACACTGCAGGTATTATCTTGCACAAGTTAATTTAAGGATATAGAGGAATATATTTAATTAGTGGTGTTTGCTCAGGCAAACGTAACTCTTCGGTTGGGTTTGTAACATATCTTGCAATTGTTTGTGCTAGGAACATTAGCCTACCTCAAATGATGTGGCTTGATGCGACGAAGTGTGCTATTGCCAAGAGATCAAACATAGGCCTACTGTTTGTCTGCACTTTTAAATATAAAGGTTCCAAAGTATGGTTTTTGCAGCAATGCTAGAAGAACCATTTTGGGCTTTGCAAAGAACCTTTCAGAACCGTTTTTTCTTCTTCTGAACATAGCATTGTGGAAGTTATATTTTCTACGGAAATTTTAAAAAATTAAGTGCATGTGAGAAACAATCTATTTCTCTGTCAAATAGACTGTAATACATGATACTGATAATTCTATCTTGACTAGGCCTAGTAGATTCAGACAGAAGGTTCACATGGAGTTCAGGGTCACTTCCTGATGTTTAATGTATATTTCTATTCTTCTAAGTCATTCATTCCCTTCCTCCCTCTCTATTTCTGCTTACCTTCTTATTGTATGGCAGGGTTACTATTTTTAACCTTCCTTTAAAGACCCTTCATCTGAGCACTGAGATATGACTGGGGTGACATTTTATGGAGTCAACAGTCTCTTATCGAGGGCTGTGTCTTAAGCTTTTCTCTCCAGGGTTTACTAGCACTGAGAGTTCGCTGAACCGCTCTGATAGCACTACTGATCTTAACAGAGGAAGACACTGATATGCAGAGTTCTGAGCCCCTTACTGTCATCCAACTTCAGTTTACATATGCTCATTTTGTAAAAAGAAAGGTTCGAAATTGATATATATTCAACCGTTATTGAAGGATTATGATGATTGCAACTCTATGGGAACCTTAATTGTTACTTTAAAAAAAAAAAAAGAAACTTTCAATAGGAGCCTTTTCCTAAAAGTACATTAAAACACCATCAGAATTATTTTGTGACTTTTTTATGTAAATTAATAATAATACATTAGCTATTATCTGAATATTAGGTATATATTAAATATCTTAATATGAAATGTTACAATATTATTATAATCTAAATATTGTTATTATTATTTAGCATACTTTGAGCATATTGATGTTTGAACTCAAAATATTTGATCTTTTCTAAATTGGCTTCTTAATTGGGGCATTTTACATTGTTTATTCAAAGATAAACTAAAACTTTCATGCACCAATAAGGAGAGGAACATGTTCTTCCTCTTGTGTGGATGGGTCCAGCTCGCCATGGATGATTAGATCAAGTCCAATTCTGATTCTCGGCAGATTTAGTGATATGTAAAATGTCTTTTAAAAAAGAGCTTGGTGGCATTTTGGAACAAACCAGCTTTAACGGTCTGGACGTGTTTGAAAAGCATTTTTAACATTATCAAGTGATACTGAAAAGGTCCTTGTTGATTTGAAAGTGATAGGTGCAAATATCATGTCTCCTTTGTAAAGCTGTCAGGGTTGTCCCTAAGATTGTCTTTATCAGACATATCTTTACTTTAAGTATAGCAGGTGGTTGGATATTGGTATAACATTTTAGACAATAATGAAGAGATGTCAACAAATAGTCAAGGTATGCTCTTCACTACAGCATTAAGGAACTGACAGCACAACAATGCTACCATCTAGTGAGCAAATGGGGTAGGACCCTAAATGTTAAAGCGAGGTCTGAGGCTTTAAATAATTCCCTTTGCTGCCTTGTCTGGCTAAATATGTTGACATACTGAATGGGATAAACTTGATATACCCTCAATGTTTCTATGAATTTATTGAAGAATAAAATGTTCAGGATGTAACGGGAACAAAGATGTTTTTTTTATCGAAAGTGATAGAAAGAGTGTAATTAAATAATTGCTGCTTATCCAACATTTAAATAAATTGTCCAAATATATTACAATATGTACAAATAAATTGTAATATTTGCGGACAAAGGGACATGGCAATGGGGATAAAATGAGATGGGAGAAACAATTATTTGTTGACCTCTAAAACTTTTGCATTCTGCCAAGAAACTCTCCATTCTCTCGCAAACAAAGATGTGATAGAAATGATATGAGGTGGGAGCTAAAACTATATTTCAATGTTTCTTGTAGGAAAGCAAAACTTTTGTTATACAAAAGCATTGAAATATAGTTTTACCTCTCATCTTTTTTTCTCGCATCATCACTATTTTCAAATATACATATTGCACTTACATGTAAAATATGTTTTACAGAATGCTGTTCTTAACTTTAAACCAAAAGGATTTTTATTAAATTAAAAAAATATATCTGCAGGTAATTACAAAGTCAAAAATCATACCATTAGATGCTTCATACCGCCATTATTCCAGTGTAAGAGGAGAAGAAACAAAGAACTTCAGTAAATAAACTTTGACTGAAGAAACTAGAACAATCAAGTCCGTAACCATGTCTTAAACATTAGGGGGAAACAAAGTTGTTGTTTTGTTTTTTTGTTTTTTTGCAGGGGTTTGTGGGTGGGTATTGATCTTATTGATTTATTTAAAGGAATTAAATTATTAAGGTTTAAAAGAGATGTAAGGAAATAAAGATACAAATAAGAACAGTAAGAGTTCCAGTTCTATTGTAGTTATGAAGTAGACTAGGTAAACCCAGCCTGATCTGCCGGCGATTTGATTTTGCCCTGCAGCTCAGGCTGGAAACCTGTACATTTTTCTAACCTGCTTCAATTACAAATCTGCCTCAGAAGTCTGTCCGAAGTCAGTTTCGCGGGGTACCTCCGTGCACTTACGCTGCCTTACAAGTCATTGCCTGATAAGGCAGCAAGGCAACATGCCTAGGATTTCAGATGCAGCCCATGCTGTTTTCGCACCTTTACCCAACATGTCAGTAATTAGTTCAGTTCAGTCTGCTTATAATTGTTCTCAGGGCCATAACCACCATAGACATTGAGGTGGTCCCCCTGAAAAATCTGAAAGGGCAAAATTGCCCATCAAAATTGATGATGCGAAGCACCCTCTTTGTCCGGTCTCATCAGTTTCTACGCTAGAGTGAACCTACCCAACTACTCACCTTGATATACCTACCTTCTTTTTGTTTTAAAGGTCCCATGGCATTGATTTTTTATTTTATTTTATAATGTATTCTGAGGTGTACTTATATTGTTAGTATGATTTTTACATTATAAAATGTCATAATTTAGAAATAAAAGGCTGAATACCCTGTTTCAAGGGAGCGTGTCTGCTGTGAGACTTAAAAATGTAAAAATGCCCTCTGTTGTGATTGGCTGACATCTTTGCATTTGAAATGAGTGGAGGGGGCGTGGTTTAACGAGGTCTACAAGGCACAAGCCTGCCAGAGAGACGGATGTCATCAGTTCTCTCAGCACATCTCAGTTCAGTGAACTGTTGTAGTTTCTAACATATACTTCAGGTTATTTATTTTATTTCTCGGAGGGACTGTCACTCATGTCAGAAAGTTAGTAACTTTAGTAAATGATAGATCAGCGCTGACTCAAGACGCGAACCGTTTAGAACGATTCAGTCCGATTTGGTGAACTGGTTCGACCGGTTCACTAAAAAGAACCGGTTCACTAAAAAGAACCAGATCAAAAGAACGATTTGTTCGCGAACCTGACATCAATGGACCAGAGACGAAGCGATTGCTAACAAAGTTATATATTGTAACTACTGAGTTGTGAGATCGCTGTCAGCGCAAGTTTATTTTGTTTGTATCTGAGAGTTCTGAATAAACACGAGTCCCAGTCACGCCGAGTCCGTCTTCCTCCTTATTCTACCAACTTTGTAACACATGTAATGTACCATTACAGCTGTCGAGATGAACAAGTTACGAGTAAGTGTTAATTATAGCATTATTTTGAGATATTTTCCTATCATATGAAAAGCTTCAGTGACGCGCATTGAGTACACAGCGCAAAAAAAGACACAACAGCGCAGTAATCGAATGTAATCCAGTTTATTGTGGGGATAGCTGGCTAGCCTAGCCCGGATATCCTCACACTTTTTGCTTAATCTCGCGCCGCGTATGGTGCCTCCGCTGTGGGCGAGATGCAGTAGTGGGGGTCGGTGATGTTGAAGGCCGACCGGCCAGTGCAGCCCGAGCTTCGGCGTGCATGAGGCTTATCTCTAAAGATGTGGCTCTGCCGATGAGTGAGTTAGTGTGTTCTTTCTTTCTTTCTTTCTGGAAACAAGTTTCTGCCACCACATATCAAGAGGTAGCCAGGCTAGACCCCGATCATTTTAACAAGAGGTTAACGCGACACAATAGAGGCTTTTCAAAATTTGCATCGAGATCACGGTTTCTTCAATTTGAGCTTGACCTTAATCAGAAATGCTTGGGAATATGTAGCTTGTGTGGACGCTACCGCACTACTTGATCAACAAAAAAGCTTCGCTACTGAAAAGCTATTTGATTCAGAAAACATGTAAAAAAAAAAAAATTTGTTAAACTAGTAGCGTCACTACTTGTAGAGACACTACTGCCCAACACTGGTGCTCACCCACAGAATCAGACACTATTGCAATTTATATAGCACATTTCCCATTATGAATTATAATACCATTTGGTTCGTTGGTCCGTTTGGTCAGATTGCTCACACCTCAAACAAACCACCCTAGAGTTTGTTTGCAATCGGGCCCTCGTTCAGGCTGTCTCGGAGCGATTGTTTTTGTACCTTAACCTCTGTCAAGGTACATCATAATCAAACCGATTATGCTGTTCAATTCCGCACACCCTAGCGGCTGCTAGTGGGGGGAATAAGGCAGCTTTAATAACTTCTTTTCCCAGATTTGAGACTTCAAATGGCGATTTATATAGGACTGGAATATCTGATTCAATGATCCATTCTTGTTACTCAATGCATTTCAGTATGTCAACAAGAATCATCACTGCTGCAATCCTCCGCTCCAGCAGCACCACCTAGTGAACCTATGCAGGTTGACTCATTCCACCTCACCCAAACTGAGCGACAACGAGTCCAGATGTGTAGTCCACCGTGAATGTGCCAGAAGAATACGGGGCGTTTCAGGATATATTCAGTAAGCAGCTGGCTACAAACCTTCCCTTCCCTGCCACTTCAAGCTTTTTTATGTCAAAAAAAGGACGGAGACATGAGGCTGTGCATTGACTACAGAGCTTTAAATGACCAGACTGCTAAGTACCGTTATCCTCTTTCCCCTGGTTCCAACCGCCCTAGAACAACTGAGAGGCACTTGCATCTTCTCTAAGCTGGACCTATGCAGCGCCTACAACTTCATCTGTATTCAGAAGGGCGATGGATGGAAAACAGCCTTTATCACACCCTCTAGACACTATAAATACCAGTGGTGAGTGCAGTGACTACTCCTCAATGTTTCCTTACAGTTCAGGCACTCATCGACTCATCTCAAAGGAACTTCTCGATCATCTCCGGATCTAAGCTGGACCTGCGAAGGACCTTCAACTTGATCCGTATTCCGAAGGGCGATGAAGGGAAAACAGCCTTCATCACACTCTCTAAACACTATGAATACCGGGTTATGCCATACGTGCTAGCTAACTCACCTTCAGTCTTCCAAGGCTTCATGAACGAGGTATTCCGAGACATGGTCCAAAGATTTGTCATTATTTACATTGATGATCCCATAATCTCACTGCTCCGTAATCGGAGTCCTGCTGTCATTGAAGCTTTCAATCAGCTTAAAGAAGCCTTTTGCACTGCTCCCATCCTAAAACGGGTGTGTCCCAAACTACCCTTTATGCAATTCTCTACAGTGTCAATAATGATAAACACATTCATTAATAAATGTAATTAACATATCAAACCTTTAATCTTCCATGTACAAGTGAAGGTCATGAATAGTTGTGGGAGGTCTTCAGTGGACCCTTTTTCTGTGCTCTCGCATGTCAAATAACTGGACTACTAACTTAGCTTTGCTTGTTTTTCTGTGTGTGTTAATGCACACACATTTTGATTTTAAAGTTAGCTTGAAATGGAAATTGCTATTTGTATGTTCATGAACGACTTGGTAAGGGGAACTAATCATTTGTGTTTTCAAATAAACAAATAACTTTGTGCTGAACGAGATACAAAATTACAAAAATTATATGAAACTTCCATAAGTGAAACAGCCTTTGGAACAAGAAAAAAGGCTGAAGGCTGGTGTTGTGTTCTCTTCAGTGTTGTTAGAGAATGCATTGAGTTCGTGTTCAGTGATGCATAAAGTTTGATTGTGCTGAAGCATTCTGTTATGCCTGACGAATGGATGGGCTCGTGCACTTGGGTCTGGAAGGGGGCGTTAAGTAAAGGATGAGACGATAAGTCGATGCAACTCTCTGTGTCTGTGTAATTCTTACCCAAACATAACATTGGCGACGAGGATGGCTGATATTGTACTACCACCTCCTGCTCCTTTCCTTGCTCTACCTGGCGAGCCTCCGATTCCATGGACTCGCTGGTTACGGTCCTTCGAGACTTTCATCTTGGCAGTGGGGCTGACTGACGTGAGCGCAGCCCGCAAAAAGGCGCTGTTATTGCATTGCTTGGGAGCTGAGGGTCAACGTGTGCTGGGAACGCTTGAGTCGGGCACCATAAGCGATTATGACACAGCCGTGGAACTATTAACCGCACACTTTGCGGCCCCACAGAGCGCACTTTTGCGCCGTTTTCTCTTCCGCCAAAGACACCAGCTGCCCGGTGAGTCTGTGCAACAGTACGTCGCCAACTTGCGGGGGTTGGCCAGCTCATGCAAGTTCGGTGCGTTGCAGGACGAAATGATTCGCGACCAGTTAATTGAACATACCAACAATGCAAAAATACGTGAAACTCTATTATTAGAACCGGATGATTTATCACTGGCCCGAGCAATCACGATTGCATTACAAATAGAGAGTGCAGCTGCATGTGCATCGGCTTTGACTAAACGGCAAACAATCACAGACTGCCCAGCCCCCTCCCCCATGCCCCCATCGATATTACAGCCCAGCCAGAACGACACATTGGCAGACGCAGACTCCTCTGTAGTTATGCAACTGAGACGCCAGCAGCGGTCTCGGCCACGCCCACAAACACAAACATCACGGCCCTGTGACAACTGTGGATCTTCATCTCATCCATCTAGAGCACAGAACTGCCCAGCCCGTGGCCAAACGTGTCACAACTGTGGTAAACGCCACCATTTTGCTTCAGTCTGCCGCTCTGCCCCAGCTGAGTCAGTCCAAGCACCCACTATCATTCACAATGTTTACTCTGGACCAACCTCATTTAAAGCATGCTCAGTGCGCCTAAATGATGTGTGTATTCCACTGCTTTTGGACACTGGTGCCAGTGTGTCTCTCCTGAACATGCACACATACAACATTTTCTTCAGAGCGCTACCACTTTCGGCACCCTCTGCTTCACTCTGTGGCTATGGCGACTCAAAGATTGACCTAGTGGGTTCCCTGCAGGTGACTGTAGGGTATGGCAACAAGATGGTACCCAGCTTCACCTTCCATGTCGCCCGTCGCGGGGCCAACCTGATGGGTCTGGATTTGTTCTCGGCTCTGGGATTCTCCCTAGTGGACACAAAGGGAGCTGCGATCCTGACAGTCTCCATACCTTGGCAGCAAAAGTGGCCTTCCCTGTTTGAAGGTTTGGGTTGCCTTACTGCTTTTGCCCACAAACCTCTCCTGAACCCTGCCATTAAACCAGTCATCCAACCACTCCGCCACATCCCCCTGGCTTTCCGTGATGGTGTCTCAGCTGAGCTTAAGCAGCTACTGGACGCTGGCATCATCGAACCAGTGGATGCATCGCCCTGGGTCTCGAACTTGGTGGTAGCTCAGAAGAAATCAGGGGCCCTACGGGTGTGTGTCGACCTGCGAGCAGTGAATAAGGCAGTAATCCCGGACAGGTTCCCACTGCCTACTTCAGAAGAGCTCATTGCTCAGTTCTATGGGTCAACCGTGTTCTCTAAACTGGATCTCAGACAGGGCTACCTACAAGTACCTCTCCACCCCAGCAGCAGAAACCTCACAGCTTTCGTGACCCATGCAGGTGTGTTTCGCTATACGCGTATGCCATTCGGACTTAGCTCCGCCCCCAGCTGTTTTCAAAAAATCATGGTGTCGGTGTTGGCTGGTATACCAGGGGTGGCCATTTACCTGGATGATGTGGTTATCCATGAGTCCACTCCCGAGAGCCACGACGAACGCCTCAGCAGAGTCTTTGCAGCCCTAGCTGAACATAAACTAACAGTCAATGCTGAAAAATGTGTTTTCTCTGCACCGACCATTGAGTATGTGGGTTTCCGGCTGTCGGCGGATGGCGTCACACCACTTCAGTCAAATGTAGATGCCATACTGGCAATTCCCGAACCCAGCTCAGCTGCGCAGGTCGCCTCCTTCTTGGGCATGACCGGCTACTATCTGAAGTTCCTCCCACATTATTCTGCTACCACTGCCCCACTACGGCGTCTGCTGCGTAAGGATGAGCCATGGGTGTGGTCACAGGCATGCTCTGATGCGATGCGTATGCTCAAAGTGCAGCTCACCACAGCCCCAGTGTTGGCTCACTTCGATATCTCTAGCCCCACCTTAGTGACCTGCGACGCGTCGGCCACAGCCATAGGAGCAGTGCTGTCACAGATCCAGCGGGGCGTAGAGAAGCCCATTGCCTTTGCGTCACGGGCCCTCAACCAGACGGAGCAACGGTATTCGGTGGGGGAATGTGAAGCATTAGCTTGCATCTGGGCCTGCGAGAGGTGGCACTTATATCTCTATGGCCGTGCCTTCACCCTAAGGACAGATCACCAGGCCCTGACTGCACTGCTTTCCACGTCTGGGACAGGCCACAGACCACTGAGGCTACACCGCTGGTCTGACCGCCTCCGCCAGTATAACTTTGACTTGAAGTTCACCCCTGGCAGGGACAATGTTGTGGCTGATCTACTGTCCCGCTCAGCTCCACCCCACCCGGCCACACACACACACGCCAACACGGACCGGATGGAACGGGACATTGTCCAAATGTTACACACACCCCTCCAGGCCGTCATATCATTGCAAGAACTGAAGGAGGCATCTGAACAGGACCTGGCCCTTTCCCAGCTCCGTGTATATATCCTGAACGGGTGGCCTCAGGAGGTACCAGAGGAGCTGGCAGCATTTTCCAGAATAAAGCAAGAGCTGTCCTGCTGGAACGACACCTGTGTGGCACGCGGCCTCTGCACAGTCATCCCCAGTACCCTGCGTGCACGCGTCTTGGCAATGGCTCATGAGGGCCACCTGGGTATTGTGAAGTTGAAGCAGCGCTGCAGAGACCGGGTTTGGTGGCCAGGGATAGATAAAGACATCGAGGCCCTGGTGAAAGACTGTGCCGCCTGTCTCTTGAGCGGTAAGACGGGTCACCAGGCCCCCCCACCCTTGCAACCTCTTGCTTGGCCATCGCAGCCCTGGGACCACCTGCAGCTGGACATATGTGGTGAGATACAGGGAGTTCCTCATCACCAACGCTTCCTAGTGGTTGTCTATGACCTGCACTCGAAATGGCCCGAGCTCATTGCCACCAGCTCTGTAACCTCTCAGGTCATAATTAACTTTCTGGACTCTCTGTTTTCCCGCTGGGGCCTTCCAAATACCATCACTACTGACAATGGCCCACAGCTAATCTCGGCTGAGTTTACCACATATCTCAAAAACAAGGGTATTCGTCACATACGCACGGCATACTATCACCCCCAAGCTAATGGTGGCGTCGAACGCTTCCACCAGTCACTGAAAAACAGTCTCAGAGTGCACTTGTTCCAGGGTTGGACCTTCTCACAGGCCATCCGTCACACACTGCTGCACTACAGGGCCACCCAACACTCTACGACGGGGGTCTCTCCAGCTTCCCTCATGCTTGGCCGTGAGCTCCACCTTCCCCTCGACAGGCTCAGCCCCTCACTACCTCAGGAACCACTACCGAGAGTTAAGGCTGCTGTTGCTCGCCAGCAGAGGCGGATGAAGCAGAAATTTGATCTCTCAGCACGTGCTAAGGTCCTTGACATACAGGCCGCAGATTGGGTCAGGGTCTGCAGGCCCCACAGAGACAACAAACTCGCATCATATTGGTCTTCCCCTCTCCAAGTTACCCATCAGCTGGGCCCAGTCACCTTCCTGCTCAGTGATGGCACTCGGTGGCATGCAAGCCGCCTCCGCAAAGTGCCGCGCCCGGCACATACAACGGGTATCGCATCTCAAGCCACACCCCCAACTTGGCAGGACACCCCAGGATTTCAGCAGACACCTCAGATAGCTCCTGCACAGGCTCCAGACATGCCTATCAACCAGCCAGCTGAGATTTGTGCCTGCCCATCACAGGCTGCCCAGCCTCATCCACATGTTTCCCCGCGGCCTGTTCGCACTCGTTCTCGGCCGGGGCACTTACAGGACTTTGTGTCAACATTTCATGTTTGAAACCCCGTAGGAGGGGGGGAAATGTTGTGTTCTCTTCAGTGTTGTTAGAGAATGCATTGAGTTCATGTTCAGTGATGCATAAAGTTTGATTGTGCTGAAGCATTCTGTTATGCCTGACGAATGGATGGGCTCGTGCACTTGGGTCTGGAAGGGGGCGTTAAGTAAAGGATGAGACGATAAGTCGATGCAACTCTCTGTGTCTGTGTAATTCTTACCCAAACATAACAGCTGGGTCTCGATTTTGACAATTGTGATTTGAATTGTTTGCTGATTGCTGCAATCGTTTAATGTCAGGCTGCTGGAGAGTAGGGATTGAATCTCGCAGCACATTGAACAACCCTACTGGCCAACCCCCGTGGCAGTGCACACATCATAGAAGAGATGTTGTTGCAAAAAGGAGGGGCCCAGAGCCAATGCAGCACTGAAGAAGGGGCATCTGAAGTAACGAAAGAGGTTGATGACGTAACACAAAGTACAAGCTAAATGTGAAGTGGCCCTTCAAATGTGTTTGTCATGCATAAACATATATGTCATTACCTCAAGGAACGCCCTGGCTCCATCTTGGCTAAAAGGGCATCCATCCATTCTAAAAGTACTCCACACGGCTCCGGGGGGTTAATAAAGGCCTTCTGAAGCGAAGGAATGTGTTTTTGTAAGAAAACTATCCATATTTATAGCCTAAAATAAGTAGCTTTCGGCAGATGACCGTACGCAAGTTGTATGATGGATTATTTCTGTGCCAAATACACTCCTTCGGTAGCCTGACAAGATGTTGGGTCTGGAAACTCACCATTGACAGGGCTCAATCCGAGGGCTGGGATAAACGGTTGTCTTTCAAATTTCTTCTGCCCGCAATTGGATAGTGCCGTGAGTGCCACAACCAACCAGAGCAAAGAAGAAGGTGAAGCCGAGCTAATGTTAGTTGATAGACTTTCGCCGTATCCGGTCGGCGAACACATCTTCTTTTCTTAAGAATGATTTCAGTGCCATTCTTTGTTCTTTTCTCAAAGAAAAGCTTAACTCCTTAAGTCTTACAGATTCACGACCAAAGCCGATTCAAAAGACCGCTGTTCGTCAGCTTCTTTGTTTATGAGTAGCACGCAGAACCTCCGCAACTCTGCCGTGACGTGCCATCATTATGTTAAGCCCGCCCACCGACTCTACACACGCTGTGATTGGCCTGACCAGAGTTGGGTTTTTCCAGCTCTCAGGTCTACTGAGAGTTGCTAGACTACACTCACGCCGAAATAAATTTTCTGCCGCCAGGGTGCATCTAGATTTCTAGGCTACTCCTTCGGGATTCTAACAATTAAGTTTCAGAACGTTTTTTTTCGAGTATGGCCCTGTATTACGTCATAAAGGGGCGGAATTTCGTGTATGGACACTTCTTCTGGATGAATGTGCGCACACATCAACCAGAGTGAGAACAAGAGCACGGCCATCAATGAGTGTTGTTCGGGTTTCGGAAGAAGTCGGCAGCGCTGGCATTTTGTTTTTAGACCACGAAATCAACAATGTCACTAAAGAAGTGTGTTTTTGGTTGTAAGGGAAAGATAACCTTGTTCAGCTTCCTAAATAACCCAGCTTAAAGAAACAGTGGACGCAGTTTGTTTTTCTGAAGGAGCAACAAAGTTCTGCAAGTGTGTTTCCCGGTCATGAGTCGAAACCGCAGGTGGTGAGTGAAACTGCATCAAATGTCAGTGTTTTGTTGGCAATCGGCGTGCAAGTGCATATAATGCAAACACGAATGTATTGTGAATCAAAAGTTATCCAGGGATAATGCGATGATGTATTATGTGTGTGTGTGTGTGTGCAATGCCCTTAACTCTTTAGCTCCGCCCACTGCACGATGGTACAGCTTATCTGTCTTTTATAAATTTGATAAAACTAAAGACTCTTCGGAGATATGAAGGAAATAATACTACTCTATAGGTACTTAAGATTAACATGAGATTGGCAGAAACAGTGTGTATTATGTACCCTTTCAGTGTCTACTCTAGTCCATTGGTGTTACTTTGGTTTTCATCAAAGATTTAGATTTTTATTTATAAAAAGTGTTTCAGTAATAGCGATTTTAAAAGTTATTTACACCTTGAATAATCAAATAATTATACTAACAAATAATAATTTTCAAGCAGCTTGGTGGAAGTGGTTTGTTGGTTTTTTATACTTAATAATTCGTTTTTTAATTCTTTATAAGTCGATCATTTTGCATGTCTAATTTCAGTAAGCTACTTTTCAAATGTTTGTATGTATAGATATTTTTAATTTACCCTTGTCCCAGGCCTAGACTTTCCATTTTACAATATGAAAATTCAATTAAATTCAATTCACATTTATTTCGCTTTTCACAATACATATAGTTTCAAAGCCGCTTCACAGAAAATGCATGCGTCTACATTACAATTTTAAGGGATTTGTTATCAGAGGAGACTGTGTCCAAGTTATGTATTTCAGAAATGTAAATTTACAATGAAAGCACACAGTTAGCTAACAATATATTACGGTATTAATCAATGTAAAAAATTAATTAACAGACAAATGGGCTAAGTGAAATAAGAATACATGTTGTTAACAATGATTAGGCTATACAGAAAATTGAGCATGGGTGTGTGTTGATGCAGAGCTGCGTCATCTAAAATCCTCGCAGGAGTTGGAGTCGCCTCTTCACAGGTGATGGTCATCTGAAGTCTTCATGAGAGGCTGGATCCAGACTGGAGCTGAGTTACCTTGGGATGGGCGTCCCGATATAAAAACAGAACAGGAAAATAATTAGCGTAGCTGCTGTTCAAAGTATTAAGCAAAGACAAGCATGTGCACTGATATGCATTATGTGAATGCTTGGCTAAAGAGATGCGTCTTTTAAACTGGAAGAGTGAGTCTGACCCCCAAACATTATCAGGAAGGCTGTTCCAGAGTTTAGGTGCCAAATATGAAAACGTTCTTCCTCCTTTAGTGGACTTATATAGGTACTACCAGAAGCCCAGAGTCTTGTGATCTTAAAGAGCATGATGGATTGTAAGGCGACAGAAGATCAGTTAAATACACGGGAGCTAATCCGTTTAGGGCCTTAAAAGGTAACTTAATAGGTAACCAGTGTAGAGATGATAAAATTGGTGTTATGTGATCATATTTTCTAGACAAGAACTCTAATAGCTGCATTTTGGACTAATTGTAGCTTGTTTATTGAGGATGCAGGACAGCCTAGTAGTGCATTAAAGTAATCTAGTCTAGAGGTCATGAATGCATGAACTAACTTTTCTGCATCAAAGACAGATAACATGTTCCGCAGTTTAGCAATGTTTCTGAGGTGGAAGAAGGCTGATTTTGTAACATTTGAAATATGAATTTCAAAAGACAAGTTGCTGTCTAATATAACAAACACCCAGGTTTTTAACTGTAGTGGATGAAGTAACAGTACATCCTTCTAAGTGCAAATTTTATTCTAAGATTCTGTGTAAAGGTTTTTGGTCCAATAAGTAATACCTCAGTCTTATCTAAATTTAATAGGAGAAAACTACAGGTCATGCAATATTTTATATCTTTAACACACTCTGTCAGCTTGGATAATTTAGAGATTTCAACTGGTCGTGCTAAAATATATAACTAAGTATCATCGGCATAACAATGGAAACTAATTCCATGTTTTCTTATAATATTACCAAGTGGCAGCATATATATATATATATATATATATATATATATATATATATATATATATATATATATATATATATATATATATATATATATATATATATATATATATATATATATATTGAGAATAGCAGAGGGCCTGACAAAGATCCTTACAGCACTCCATAATGTACAGACGTTATCTTAGACTTTTTCCTGTTTAAATAGACAAATTGGTAGCATTCTGATAGATAAACCACTTTAATGCCTGTCCCTGAATACCAGTGTAATTTGGTAGACGATCTAAGAGTATTTTATGATCTATGCTGTAGAATGTGGCACTAATATCAAGTAAAACTGAGCAGGTCAGCAGAATTTTTTTCTAGTATTTTAGACAGAAATGTTAGATTTTGAAATTAAATATAATTAATTGTACTAGAAAGTAAGCCAAAACACTTAATGACTCAGTATAAACATTACACAGTGTACTTTGAGAACAACTCATTTGGGCAGCTCAATAATTACATACAATTCTAACTCCAACAGCTTTTGGACACTGAGAACAAAAAATCCTGAACCATCTGTTTACTTCCTAACGGATTTAATCCTCAGTGGGCATGCGTGGATGATACATCTGTCACTCACTGCAAGGTTCAGTAAGGGGCACGTGGCCCATTTGAATAGAGACAGATGTTAGTTTTTCAACCCATGATGTCTGAGCTCAACAATAAAGGGGAGCTTGAATGCAGTGACCTCTCTGACTATGAGAGCGAGACCTTGCGGTCAAAGCCTTTGTTAAATCAAACGGCTATATATCGCTCTGTTATAATACATTTGCTGTATTATCCCTGATGTCCTTCCACATTAGCCCTTCTGAACTTTGGAAAGTAGTTAAAGACATTAATTGAAAAGTATTTAATGTTACAAACGATTTCTATTTCAAATATATGCTGTTTTTGTAATCATTCGCTCCAAAAAGTTTCCACAAGATATTGGCACAACTGTTTCAACATTGATAATAAATCTTGAGCAGCAAATCAGCATATTATATAAGGACTTCTGAAGGATCACGTGACACTGAAGACTAGAGTACTAGTAACTGCTGAAAGTTCAACTTTGCCATTACAGGAATAAAGTACATTTAAAATATATTAAACATTTGACCAGTAGTAAATTCAAAACAATATGTGATCACCATACATTATGGTTTTTACCTATTATTTGCATATCTTGTAAAAAAAAAAAAAAAAAAAAAACAATTCTGAAAATACTCTCTCTTGCAACTCTTGTAGTTATCGTGTAATGAACATGCACGAATAAAAGATAAATAAATTGTCTAAATCTAAGAAATGAGAACACGCAGGAGTATCAGAATCACAACTACTACACATTAACTGTGTGTGTGTGTGTGTGTGTGTGTGTGTGTGTGTGTGTGTGTGTGTGTGTGTGTGTGTGTGTGTGTGTGTGTGTGTGTGTGTGTGTGTGTGTGTGTGTGTGTGTGTGTTCATGTTATCCTTGTGGGGATATCAACCTGAATACACTCAGACTCATGGGGACTCGTGTCACCGCGTGGAAACAAGGTATAAATCACACAGAATGAGTGTTTTTTTTTTTTTTTTGGAAATGTAAGTTTTGTGTGATGGGAAGGGGTAGGGTTAGTGTAAGGGGAGATAACAGTTGTACAGTGTAAAAACCATTACGTCTATATATGGACAGTCCCCACAAAGATAGTGAATCGGACGTGTGTGTGTGTGTGTGAGAGAGAGAGAGAGAGAGAGAGAGAGAGAGAGAGAGAGAGAGAGAGAGAGAGAGAGAGAGAGAGAGAGAGAGAGAGAGAGAGAGAGAGAGAGAGAGAGAGAGAGAGAGAGAGAGAGAGAGAGAGAGAGAGAGAGAGAGAGAGAGATGGTCAGAGGGGGAAGGGCTGGTTTGTGGTGGCAAATACCCGGCTGTAACAACACACAAGCGATCGGAAAGGCCAAAATTCCGCATGTGGATTTCAGTCAGAGGAGCAGACGATCATGCTATTGATTAAGCCTGATGTGTAGCGTAGTTTAATTTTCAGCATTTGGTTTGGGCAGGTTTCAGTTGGCGGAATCATGTTGTAGATCAGTGTGTGGCTATATTTGTCTGGATCAGGACTATTTAACACCTTTAAACTCTTGGAATTAGCGCTTTCACGTCGGATCTTCGATAGATTAGTGTTGATCTCGCCTCAGGATTTTAAGGACACTGTTTGTGTATGTTTTAAAGGAGCTTGAGCTAAACAAAAGCGCTAGCACAACCGGCTAGTGAACACTGGTGCATTTAACGTTAGTCTTTTTATTTTAATATCTATCAGTGATGGACATCGTAAATGATTTAGCTGCTTTACTAATTAGATAAATGTGCATTTGGCCTTAGAGGTTCATTAAATGAGTCAATGGGTTTGTTATTAGTAGGTTAGATTAGATGTGTAGGTTGACATTAGCATTAGCCCGTTAGCATTGGCGACTCCTTTGTTGGGAAGACTGATTGTGATTTCACTCACTTTGCTTTTTGTTGAGGGAAATTATCACGTTTATGCAGTCTTATTAATGATTTTATTGTTTATACATTATTATATTTGATCTAAGACGTTCGTTTGGCTTCACATCAAGATAGAAGTAACGTTAGGAATCCAAAAGAAATGTTGAACAGCTAACGTAACGTTAGTGTCTCTGGTAATACTCTTCTACAGAACACATATTGTGTATAAATACCGATAATAAAACCACAGAGTAGCACATTTTATCATTTAAAGCTATTATGGCCTTCATTTTGAACTTAAACAAGATCTGTTTGCTATGGACACATCTACTCTTCATTTGTATGGGTAAGACACTCCTCTACAGTTTATTTATATTAGACATATTTCTTCTATTTCTCTTCTCATACATCTCCCTGTATGAGTTTTTATCCAATTATTATTGGTTATGTTAAAATAGCATTAATGTACTAGTATAATGCAGTATTTCTTGCATGCTCCGTTATAGACCAGTGGTGTGATATTTCAGTTGTGCTGCTATTCATTCACATACATTGAGGTTTCTCTAATGGTTAAATGAGGTTTGATTTAATTACTGCCATATAAACTCTGGAACTCTTTAAACATGTAGAGTGAATGTGATGACACGGCTTGTGTGTTTGAGATCAGATCCGGGTGAATGAAGGGAACAAAGACCTCTATTGTTTACAGCATGTCTGTCCATCTCTGTGATTGAATCCCATCATCTTAACTGAAAACAAAACAAATTAATCCTTTGCCCTTCATTCTCTCGTTTTATTTCCCCTCCACCTCTCTTTCTTTGCCCTGATCATGGATTTTCTAACATTCTCATGTTTCTTTCCCTTTCCTTTTTTTTCCCTCTTTCTCTTTTGATTATGTTTGAAGGATTCATGCTTTCTAACTTTCCATATAAAACATATCAAGGGTGTTTTAATGTGCAACATTAGCTGGAACTGATACAGCTAGTAGAATGTACAATAACTGAATGGCAGCTATAAATTCATAATTGCACATTTCCTGGAAAACATAACATACTGTGATTTGCATGTACTCCTCAACTAATCTTAACTTTTTTTTTTTTTAATTGACAACTGACCCCTGGCCTTCCTTCTTCTTGCAGTAATAATTGGTCTAACGCATTAACTAACATTAACAGTGAACAATATATTTATAAAATATTTATTAACCATTGTTAATGTTAGTTAATAAGTGTTCTTATTCGTTAGTTCACAGTGCATTAACTAATTTTAACAGATGCAATCTTTGATTGTAAAATGTATTAGTAAATTGAGATTAGCTAAGAATAATAAATGCTAGAAGTAGTGTTCATTGTTAGTTCATGGTAACTAATGTAGTTAACTACTGTTAAAAATGAAACGTTATTGGAAAGTGTTACACTTATGGTTTGTGTGATTATTTAATAGAGAAATCATTGTAAAGTTTGATTGTAAACCACATTCTGGTTATTCAAAATTGCTTAAAGGGATAGTTCACCCAAAAATGAAATTATGTTTATCTGCTTACCCCCAGGGCATCCAAGATGTAGGTGTCTTTGTTTCTTCAGTAGAACACAAATGAAGATTTGATTAAATCCAACCGTTGTAGTGTGATAGTCGTATAATGCATGTCAATGGGGATGTTATAGAGTATGAGAGTAAAAAAATGAAATGCATTTTTAAATATGGATATTTTTCTTACACAAACGCATCGATTCGCTTCAGAAGGCCTTTATTAACACCCCGGAGCCGCGTGGAGCACGTTATTTGACGGACAGATGCATTTTTTTATGGACTTCAAAAACAGAGCAACTATTACTGCTATTATAATGCTTGGATTAGCCAGAACATTTTTAATATAACTCAGATTTTATTCGTCTGAAAGAAGAATGACATATACACCTCGGATGACTTGAGAGTGAGTAGATCATTGGCTAATTTTCATTTTTGGGTGAACTATCCCTTTAAGTATCGTAAAGACTGATCCATCTGTTCCAGTTGTCAGAGTCTAACAACTGCCTATTGATATAGGCAAGCTAAAATATCCACTGTATCCATCAGTTGTTGTACATTTGTTCTATAGCAGCGGCCAGGATTACATGCTTGTTTTTTGAATGTGGACTGTTTCTCCTTTGCTGAGCTCCCATTGCAGTCAGCTGCTGTAAGCAAACAGACACAAGTGAGGGAAACCCCAACACATGATCAGCAAGCTCAAACAACTAGGACTCTTCTGGGCTTACCTTGGGGTTTTTTTTGTGTTCATGCATAAAGAAATGTATTATATTGTAACAGTATGCTGCAGGAATAGAAGAGAATGCTTTTGGACATGGCCAGCAGAGATTTCTAGTCATCTTGTGTAGCTCTTAAATTGCACTGATCAGTTTGTATCGATTATTGGATTTTGGCACTACGACGTACCAAAATGCTCAGTAATAATCACCAATTTATATAATAGATTGCAATGTGTTGTGAAATCAAGACATGAACATTTGGCCTGCATAACCCTTCTTGGCTAATATTTTGACTTGTTCTAACTCATCAAAGCCATGTTTCAACTGCATTGAAGGAAATGTCTGTTTAACCACTAAACTTGAAAGCTAAAAATGTTACAACGCATTCACTGTCAACCAAATGATTCACTCTGGGATGAAAAACCTGGCTTAGTTTTGATAAGCATGTGGCCACTGGCCAACAAAATAGATTTTATTTTCATCCACTTTAAAAAAAAAAGAAGAATGGACGGAGTTTCCCTAAAATATGTCACTATAATTAATTCATTAATGATATTGTGAGATGTACATACTGACTGGAAAATTCTTAATTGTGATTAATTTTCCTCTGCTTGCTTTGCGTTTTAAAGTAAAGCATTTTCTTGTCTTCAGAATTACTGTGGGTGTTTGAACCAAATTTCATTTTGTTGCTTGAAATGTGGGAAGCATTCTGGGTCAGTCTGTTGCACACAAATGTGCCATTTTAAAATTGGTTTGAGTCCACATTGTTCTTAGTGGATAAAATTGAATCCCTTGGTTTTCAAAGCTCTGCTGCACACCAGATTAGGTTTGAAGGATCATGTCTTTGCACCCTTTAGGTTTTCATCTTCTGCAGCACATGCATCTTATTCAGTGGGAATATCTTTTTTTTTTCTTTTTCTGTTTTTACAGGAAATGCAGTTTCTTCAGAGCACAGCGAGAATGTATATGTATCAGGGATGTCAAACGGTAAAGTCTTGAGTTCTGTTTTGGTTCACACACCCAGGTTATAGATTTATATTAATCTTCAAAGCAAAATAGACACTTAACCAGATTAAAAACTGTGTGGGTGACTGATATCCAAAGCATTGTTTCAGAGTCCTCAAATGGGGCTGTATGTGTTTTAGCAGATCACTATAATTTTGTTTAAAGGAATGTAAGGCATATAAATGCTCTTGATATTTAGCCCAGATAAGTCTGCAACCTACATGTTCCCTCTTGCCCGGCTATTTTTTAACTGAAAGGTTACTTGTTGCTACTCTTTCATCCACCCCTTTTCATTAGCAGGCAAGCTGTATTTTTAGCGTTGTTTTGATGGTGAATTCTGGAACCCACATTATTAGGTTACATTGAAAATGTGTTTAACAGTTCACTGTTTTGGTGTTCATATGTACAGACAGTTAGAAGAAATCATATACACATTTCATTCACTACTAAAAAAAATTACTAATGGTTTAAGCTAACTAAAAATGAACTTTTATAACTTTTATCCTTTTTTAAATCTTTGGAATCAATTATCAAATGTTCTGTCTGCTTTACATGAGAGCTTTTTGTGTTGAGCATATGCAATGTAGCATGTCCAAATAAATAATTTACAAGGTTGCATTTTGGTTTAGATGCAGTGAAGTAAGAAAGACAGCTCACAGGGTTTTGGAGAGTGCTATTTTGTATTAATCACTCATGAAATGTGTGTGTGCATGGTCCTAATATTTTAGTTTTTCTGGTCTTCTCCAGCCTGTGGAGATGTAGCAGAGCAGATAAGGGCATCCAGTGGAGTGATAACCAGCCCTGGCTGGCCCTTTGAATACCCTTCTCGCATCAACTGCAGCTGGAACATCAGGGCCAACCCTGGAGAGATCATCACCATCAGGTAACACCTCATCACAATACTGCAATATTTGCCATTCCATGATCAAGAGCAGATCAAGAATAAAGAGAGTGCTCACAGTTTGCCTAAATTACAGGCTACAGGCCATAGCCTCTGTAAATTCCTGCAGTGGTGGTGGAGTCTGGTCCTCTGTACCAATTCTAGCTATTTTCATAGCAACTGCTCTTGCTGAAGCAATCTGCCTCTTTAGATACAGATGAAATGTAGTGGTTGACTGATATATCGCCTGATATTTGGCTTTTTTTTTTTTTTTTAAACATCGGCATCAGCCAAAGAGTTTTCCTGTTTTAGCGATGTGCAGAAAATGGGACTTTTATTTTGACAGAGATGAGAACTCCCTTTCGCCCTGTCTTCAGTAGTTTACTGTCTCGGTTTAACAGTTCTTTCTAATAGTTATTAATTGAACTGTTAAAGGGTTAGTTCACTCGGAAATGAAAATTCTGTCATTAATTACTCACCCTCATGTCGTTCATCTTTGGAACATGAAGGAAGATCCTTTCATGAAATCTGCTTTCTGTCCCTCCATTGACAGCTGCGAAACCACCACTTTCAAGCCGCAGAAAGGTAGTAAAAACATAATTACAGGGTTTTTTCTGGGTCAAAAATGGTCTTTGGTGGTGGCTGACAGACATAGTCATCCACACACACACACACACACAAAGTAAAAAGTACCCTACCCACTTGATCTGTGAGCGCAATACTGACAATAAATTTAAAATAAATGCACAAAAAAAACCAGTTTGTAATCTTATTTTGATATCTCATTTTTTACACTATTTACAGATAATTGTTTTGGTATATAATCATATCAATATTAAAAAGTAGAATTAAAAATGTTCTGCCATATACAATTTAATAAAATGATCAGCTAGCTAACAACAACTTTGTTCTGGTTTCACCTCACTCCAGTCTAAACTAAATGTGACTTTAGGCTATTTATTTTACTACACATTGTCAACATAAATAAGCTGAAATACTGTGGATAATTAAAATAAATTCTCACTAACCACTCTTGCTAAATTGGGTAAGCACACTTGTGATCTCATTTCAGAGGTGTTCTGAGTAACTGAATAAACTGATTCGTGAGTTCAGTGTTGGACAGATCAGATGTTTTAGCCAGTCGTTAAAATGATTCGGTTCAAAGGAGTCATTAGGTCGCTAATCGGACATTAGCAGATGCGTTGTGTGCGAATCCCATCTGTTAGAACATGGCGAAAGATTTGTCAACACACAGAAAACACTCCTGAACTGGATAGAATTTGTTTCCCGTTTATTGAAAGTATGGTATATGTCAGCTGGTCAGAGAAGAGTCAGCGTTTTTTCAGCGCAATTTACACCCAGTGGTAATTCAAGGAAAAAATTGTCTGAATCCGCCACGTGCAACATGGATTCGGTCTTCCGACCTTTTGATTTTGATTAATATGTGAAATACGAGAGAGTTTGGACGGGGCTTATTTTGAAGACAGAGAGAGTGCGCACGGGGGAGGGCTCTCTGCTCCTTCTCTCTGTCACTCTAAAATGCGCCCTGTCACATGCGCAGCAGTCTTCTACATCACTCATAAATAAAAATAACTGATCAAAAAAGACAAATTCCCGCACAAACTTACTAGATTACTGAGTGCCCTGTTGGTTACAGTTAGGGCTGGGCGATATAGCTAAATCAATGAAATCTCGATTTTATCAGAACGATTGACCGATTCACGAAAATATGCATGAAATATGAAGGCAAATATTGTACAAACACATCTTAAACATATCCAATATACTCAGAAATAATAAGAAAATTGTGAAAAAAATTTTAGCCAAAAAGTAATAGCAATAAATAACAACAGAAAATAACAGCACCTTTCAGCCCATCACCATCATGGAAACATGAAATATAAACATACAGTTGTAGTTCTTTACAGGTTTTTCCATTTAGCTATTTTTTTCTGTTGTTTTTACTCGTGTCTTGCGTCTTTAGCAGTGTTTAACCCATGAAACGGCATTCTAAAAACGCTGTGCTCAAGTTAGCAGAAAGTTCAGCTGGCGTCTAATATCTTTGCTTTTTTTCCCCATTCCACTGCCCACGTCTTGTTTTCCCAGCCGCTTGACGTGATGTGTTCTACTTTCACTGAGCATGTCACATGAGAGCGGTTCATCAGGCGCGCCATCATGTGGTCGGATTATTTTCTTTTGTCATTTGTCAACATGCATAACGGTTGCTAACATTTTTATTCAAAACCTCGATTTATCGATTTAAAATTAATAAAATCGTACCAAAACAATACATTCAAATTAATTTGAAAAATCGCCCAGCCCTAGTTAGTGTTTACTTCCTTTTATTCATATTTTTTTAAAGGTCCCATGGCATGAAATTTTCATTTTATGAGGTTTTTCAACATTAATATGAGTTCCCCTAGCCTGAATATTGTCCCCAAGTGGCTAGAAATTTTTATTGGTGTAAACCAGTTCTGGCTGTCTTTCTCTGCCTTTGAGAAAATGACAGCTCAGACGAGCTGATCTTGAATTTTCCTGTTATGACGTCATAACAGGAACGGTTACCTCCCTTTCCTCCGCCCAGTGAATTTGGCATGCCCATGCGAGTGCCATGTTTGTTTGTCCTCGAGAGATCATGGCTTGTGAACGAGTGAATGCTGGCAGTTTCTCAGTGTTTGGACGTACAAATGAAAACAGAAGTCTTTTTTCAGTTCCTTCTGATCTGTGATCAGTGATTTATGATGTGTAGCTAATTATTCAAGTTCACACAGAACTTTATTATTCGTGCACACGCTGCGGCTTCTCTCTCTCCCGACAGAACGGTGTTTTTGTGTTTTCTATCTTGTGAGTCAGTGTTTTTGTATGTCCTTGTCGCGTCTATCTGTTCTAAAATGTGCATAGTCGTGAGTTTCTGCTCAACATCGGCAGAGCCACATCTTTAGAGATAAACCTCACGCACGCCGAAGCTCGGGCTGCACTGACCGGTCGGCCTTCAACATCACCGAACCCCACTACTGCATCTTGCCCACAGTTAAGGTGCCATACGTGGCGCGAGATTAAGCAGAAGGGGGGTAAGCGTGAGGGTGTCCGGGCTAGGCTAGCCAGCTATCCCCACAATAAACTGGATTACATTCGATTACTGCGCCGTTGTGTCTTTGTTTGCGCTGTGTACTCAATGCGCATTACTGACGCTTTTCATATGATAGGAAAATATCTAGAAATAATGCTATAATCAGCACTTACTCGTAACTTGTTCATCTCGACAGCTGTAATGGTACATTACATGTGTTACAAAGTTGGTAGAATAAGGAGGAAGACGGGCTTGGCGTGACTGGGACTCGTGTTTATTCAGAACTCTCAGATACAAACACAATAAACTCGCGTTGACAGCACTCTCACAACAAGGTAATTACAATCTAACTTTGTTAGCAATCGCTCCGTCTCTGGTCCATTGATGTCCGGTTCGCGAACTAATTGTTCTTTTGAACCAGTTATTTTTAGTGAACCGGTCGAACCAGTTCACCAAATCGGACTGAATCGCTCTAAACGGTTTGTGTCTCGAGTCAGCGCTGATCCATAATTTAATAAAGTTACTAACTTTCTGACATGAGTGACAGTCCCTCCGACTAGAAATAAACTAATAACCTGAAGTATATGCTAGTAACTACAATGAGAAAACTGATGAGAAGTGAACTCGGGTCCATCCGTCTCTCTGGCAGGCTCGTGCCTCGTAGACCTCGTTAAACCACGCCCCCTCCTCTACAAGATCTAATACTCATTTCAAATGCAAAGATGTCAGCCAATGACAACAGTGGGTGTTTTTACTGAAGTCTCACAGCAGACACGCCCCTTGAAACAGGGCATTCAGCCAGAGGGCAAACATCAGTATAGAAAAAATGCCTTTTATTTCTAAATGATGACATTTTATGATGTAAAAATCATACTAACAATATAAGTACACCTCAGAATACATTATAAAATAAAATAAAAAATCCATGCCATGGGACCTTTTTAAACAATTTCTTTATTTGTGAAAAATTCTGTAATAGGTTTACAGAATCAGTATCAGCTTCATATCGGCTATAAAAAAACAATATTGGTCGTCCACTAATAAAAAACATTGGGCATCTGTTAGTTTTTATCCTTGTCATAATTATTATTTTTTTACACAGCAAAGATCTTTAAAGCAATACAGTGTCTCTTTGAATCCGCATTAAAAAAAAAAATACAGTCCTATCCGCATAATTCAAAGGAATGACTTTTAATATACATTATTTCTTTTTTCAGTTACTGCCACCTCAAACAAACTCCCTTTGAAATGGTTCTTTATTTCTATATTTATATTCTGCATCTGCTCTATTCTTGTATAGCCTCTACTCTTGTGTTTGCCTCAACTAGAGCATTTGTTTGCGTCTTTATCCGAGAATTGTGTCCATGGTTACGGGCACAGAAATAGACCCATTTGGTATTTTTTTCCACAGGATGTGATTTTAGTGGTAAACACAGCAACTCACTAATTCTGCCAATGGGGGCTGTCTTCTAAAGATGATTGGGCCAGTTTTCAGCGATACGTGTCCCGCATATACCACCTCCTTTTTTTTTATATGCCTTTAGTTTGCTAGAGCTTTTCCCAGCATCATGGTTCTTAAACAGCTCTCGTTAATAATGTAATGAGTTAACTGACATGAGACACAGGATTACGTCTTGGTAAAGTAATAGTACTAATTATCTTATTGAGTACAGGGATCCTGTTTGTTGTATACTATTGTGCAAATACATGTTCCTGTACTTAAAATTGCCTGTACTTTTAGTTTTCAGGACTTTGAAATTCAGAGCTCGCACCGATGTGGTTTAGACTGGATCTCCATTGGCACCTACAAGAACCTGGATGGGTACCGGGCCTGCGGCTCATCTATTCCGGCCCCATACATCTCCTCTCAGGATCACGTGTGGATCAAGTTCCACTCTGATGACAGCATGACTGGAAAGGGCTTCAGGCTCTCTTACATAACAGGTAGACTTGCTATTTATATCCCTTTAGATACGGCTGCATGATAGAGGATGCAATTACTTAGATGTCTTAAACAATGTGTGGCACTGCCATGCAACACTCGTAAATTTGCTCTCTCTCTGTCTCTCAAAAGCTGTATTTACACTGCAGGTTTTGATGTCCAATTTTGATTTTGTTGACTATATCATATATTTTTTTTTGATGACCTGTTTACATCTTTTAAAGGGTTAGTTCACCCGAAAATGAAAATTAGCCCATGATTTACTCACCCACAAGTCATCCTAGGTGTAAATTACATTCTTCTTTCAGACGAACCCAATCAGAGTTCTATTAAAAAATTACCTGGCTCTTCCAGACAGAAATGACCATTCACTGCCATTATAAAGCTTGGAAGAGCCAGGACATTTTTTTTATATAATTCCGATTGTGTTCGTCTGAAAGAAGAATGTCATTAACACTTAGGATGACTTGAGGGTGAGTAAATCATGGGGTAATTACATTTTTTTGGGTGAACTATCCCTTTAAAAGTGACCCATACCCAATATATGCATTTACACTATACACTTGGTGAAACAACTCAAGGTGGACCTACTGACCTGGAAAAGCATTTTCTTTCTGTGCCACCTTTAAAGGTCAGCAAAACATTGGTCTCTTAAGGCGGAGAAAAAAAGAGGAGAGGGAGCCCTTGTTGCAACCTGGCCGAATATAGCCACTCTCGCTTTTTCAATGACGTGCGGAACAGGGGAATATCCAATCTGTCCATTTACATGGCAGACAAAAATGCATGTATCCGATTCATATCAGATTTATTTCCACATATGAATGCGGCCTCAAATCACGTTTGTGGGTTATATCCGATCTGTGCCACATGAGACGAAAAAAAATCTGAATTGGGTCAGTTCAACCATGTAATGTAAATGCAGCCAAATTGTATTTGGTTACTGAAAAATGTTCTGCTTTTCAAGAACACATTAACATGGCTTTTTTTTTTTTTTTGCTAAGGCAAGCACCACTATTGTCCTTTGCTCTGAGGTTTTGAAAACTCCAAACCTATCATTTTCTCTCGGCCAATGATGAAATGGGATTAGAGCTCACAGATTTGCATTGAATAAGGGAAATAAGTCTAGAGACCAGAATATAATACATTCATATTTCATGCTGACTATAGCTATATCTGAAACAAATCTACCAAAATGTATAAATCAAACATTACTGCTAATGCTTATGTCTATCCAAAAGGCTAATATCTGTTTGTAATTAATAGGGAAATCGGAAGAAGTCAGTTGCAAGCCTGACCAATTCCACTGTGCTAATGGGAAGTGTATCCCGGAGTCATGGAAGTGTAACACCATGGATGAATGTGGCGATAACTCAGACGAGGAGCTGTGTGTACAGCCAAACCCCTCTGCATTCTTCTCCTTCCAGCCCTGCGCCTTTAATCAGTTCCCTTGTCTCTCGCGCTACACCCGTGTTTACACCTGTCTGCCAGAGTCTCTCAAATGCGATGGTAGCATTGACTGTCAAGACTTGGGTGATGAGATCGACTGTGACGTGCCCACCTGTGGCGAATGGTTGCGCAATTTCTACGGTACTTTCAGCTCACCCAACTATCCTGACTTCTATCCGCCTGGTAGCAACTGCACCTGGCTGATCGACACTGGTGACCACCGTAAGGTTATCTTGCGCTTTATGGACTTCAAGCTGGATGGCACAGGTTACGGCGATTATGTTAAAGTCTACGATGGATTAGAGGAGAACCCCAGGCGTCTGTTGCGTGTGTTGACAGCATTTGACTCTCGAGCCCCTGTAGCAGTGGTGTCATCTTCAGGGCAGCTTCGGATACACTTTTATGCTGACAAAATCAATGCGGCTCGAGGCTTTAATGTTACGTATCAAGTAGATGGCTTCTGTTTACCATGGGAAATCCCATGTGGAGGGAACTGGGGTTGCTACACTGAACAACAGCGTTGTGACGGCTACTGGCACTGTCCCAATGGCAGGGATGAGCTCAACTGTAGCAACTGCCAGGAAGATGAGTTCCCATGCTCACGAAACGGTGCCTGCTACCCACGTTCCGACCGCTGCAACTACCAGAACCGTTGCCCAAACGGCTCCGATGAAAAGAACTGCTTTTTCTGCCAACCTGGAAACTTCCACTGCAAGAACAACCGCTGTGTTTTTGAAAGCTGGGTGTGTGATGCACAAGATGACTGTGGGGATGGGAGTGATGAAGAGAGCTGCCCGGTAATTGTACCCACACGAGTAATTACTGCCGCTGTAATCGGAAGTCTGATCTGCGGCCTGCTGCTGGTCATTGCTCTGGGCTGCACCTGCAAACTGTACTCACTCAGGATGTTTGAGCGCAGGTAAATGAAGCATTTTGTTGGGTATATGGCCAGACTAGAGCGGGGGAAATTGTGGCAGCTTATCAGTGCATGCTTCTGTGACTGTTCTCTTGTCAACTACCAATTAATGGGTTGGTTGTTCATCCAGGTCATTTGAGACTCAGCTGTCTAGAGTGGAAGCTGAGTTACTGAGAAGAGAAGCTCCTCCCTCATATGGGCAGCTGATTGCTCAAGGACTGATCCCCCCAGTGGAAGATTTTCCTGTCTGCTCTGGAAATCAGGTAAGAAGACCACATAATTATGTACTTAAAGGGATGGTTCACTGAAAAATGTAAAGTAGCCTATGATTTACTCACCCTCAAGCGATCCTAGATGTATATGACATCTTTTTTTTTCAGACAAATACAATCAGAGTTCTATTAAAAATGTCCTGGCTCTTCCAAACTTTATAATCGCAGTGAATGGCTGTTTTGGTTTAAAGTCCATAAAAGTGCATCTTTCCATCATAAAAGTGCTCCACACGGCTCTGGGAGGTTATGCTGCCTTCAAGTGCTATCGGAAATGTCTCACTTCCGAAGTCATGATTAAGAGCATGTTGCATTGCAAGTGCTTTGTGGTCGGAATGAACCGGAATCATGGAGGACACCAGTTTTATTCTTGCCTATTTTTTGTGAAAATCTTATTAAAACCAACATTATATGTAATGTCACATGCACTGACAACCATATAAACATTCATGATGCGATCCAGATCCTCTTTCTGTAATTTCGTTCAAATGCAGCCTATTTTCACTGTGTATAAAACATACAATACACTTCAAATGATTACTCGTACAAGTAAATATGCACTACATTAATGACAAGACATGACGATCTAGCTGTTTTGGGGGGAAAACTAATAAATCATACCCGTCACATCAGTAGTTCTCCCCGCCACCATGTTTAAAGTTTATGGCAGTGTTAATTTTGACAGCAAATTTTGATTTAGTTTTAGTCATAGTCTTTGGACTAAAATACCATTTCGTTTTAGTCGCCTGAATTGTTTTTAGTTTTAGTCGACTAAATCTACGGTAGAATTAGTCTCCTAAAAATCTAATGAGTTTAGTTAAATTGTAATACATTAAGCATTTAAGCATTACGCAACCGACTGTCACTTGAACTGACATTTTGACATAATTTTGTTTTTGACATTAAAAATATACGAAAGAGAGCTCAATTCACTTTTTTGTTTGTTTTTTAAAAACATCTATTTTTTATAACTTTTTGTATTTCTTTTTTAGTTAGCTTCAAATAAGTTTGTTTATTATTATTTTTTTTTATTTCAGTTAACATTTATTTAATTTAAAGTAATGCAGTTTTTTTTATGGTTTTGGTTAACTATTATAACCCTGATACTTTATTGAATATGTGTCAAATACTGGTCTTTCCTCCTGACTATGAAATAAATGGGAATGAAATGAAATACAGTTTGTGTAACCAAAAACGAATATATAATGTGAATTCTGATTTTTAATTTTTCATCACCTGGAAAGAATCATTCTGAAAGTGATTCCAAATATATGGTTGGACTTATGGTTGTTCCCCCTCCATGTTTTGGCAGAAACTAAAATGTCTAGTCAAGTCCAAAATTTTAGGAGGTTTTTTTTTTTTACGTCTTGAGGACATCTTTTCTGTGATGTCACTAACCCACTCAGCAATGTCTCCATTTTATTTGATGTACTTGGTAGATCTTACCTAACAAAATGATTTTTTTTTTTTATGAGCCAAGCCTACTCTATAATTTTATAAATTGGCACACGGGTGCTATTTGACTGATCTCAAGACGTTCCCAGACAATGGAATGCTTGATTGCATGTTATGGATGACATTAAGTAACACAAACTGTTGTTCTTACTTTCAGGCATCTGTTTTAGAAAACCTAAGACTGGCAGTTCGTTCTCAGCTGGGATTCACCTCAATTCGACTCCCCACCACAGGGCGCCATGGCAACATCTGGAGGCGTCTGTTCAATTTCACACGTTCACGGCGATCTGGTTCGCTTGCACTGGTGTCTGCGGACACTGAAGATGGTTCTGCTGGCAATGCCTCGGCACGTGAGCCGGAGAGGCTTGGCTCTCACCGTGGACTCTTGCCCTTGGACTCCGATGACACAGACACTGAAAGTGACCACCATCCCCGCAGGGATATCCCTGGAGCTGTTGGTGGCCTGATGGCTCCACTACCACAGAAAACTCCCCCTACAACAGCCGTGGAAGCCATCGTCTCGGTCTCTGCCAGCTCTGCTCCACTGGTCAGCCGAGAGAGCAGCATCTCTGAGAGTATCTCAGAAAGTTCTGGAGTATCTGGACCTCCGTGTGCTACTACTACCACTTCTGCAAGGAGCCCCTTCAGCAGTGCTTTAAGCCGGGTCACCCGCAGCCTGCGCTGGATTCGTTTCTCTCTAGGCCGCTCTGTCGATGGCGGGTCAAGTGGCATTGGGCAGAATCACAGCCCTCTGCGGCAACTGGAGCAAGGGAGTGCGAGCTGTACTGGTGTTGGTATTAGGGGCGAGGATGAGGATGATGTAGAGCTCCTCATTCCTGTATCAGACGCCGGCTCCATGGACAGTGATGAGAGCTCCAGGCCCCTTCTGGAACAAGGCCTGGAGCAGGCTTTTGTGCCCCACCTAGCCCCCGCTGCCGTCTCTCTCAGAGGTCGGCTGGTGGGTAGGGACGGCCCCTGTGAACACTGTGGAATTGTCCACACGGCGCAGATCCCAGACGCTTGTCTGGAGGCGACAGCGAAAACAGAAACTAGTGATGATGAGTCACTGCTGCTTTGTTAAGACTCAGAAGAACTGCCCATATGACTCTAAAATGCCCCTGCTCACAGCTTGCTATTTCTGTTTTCGCCCCCTAGTGGAGCGGAGGTTGAATGTCTTTAGACACGTCCTCTTATAAAACGACGAGCTTCAGAAATCAGGTACTTTTAAAGACCAGTCTGTAAAAATCATACAGAGTACGAGAACTCCCCAATCCCACTGTCCCTTCCACTGTGCAATATTAGCATTCGTTGAGATGTTTACCAGTTCAAAGTCTATTTTTCTGAAGAGTCGAATTAAGCTCACGTTGAGTAGAAAGTGAGCCACTCTGCAGTTCTCAGTATGAGAAGGCAGCACAAACAAATGCATCTATCCTGGACAGTGCAGAACAACGAAAGACTGAACACATCCAAGCGCTCTGAGAGATTTGTTACCTAACCTTTAATTTATTTGTACATTTGATGTCAGACATTTGTTTTATTAAAAGAATGGTTGACCCAAAAATGAAATGTCTACTCACTCACCCTCATGTTGTTCCATACATACTATTTGTGGAGTTATTTTGAATAATGTCCTCGAAGCTTTTTCCTATACAGTGAATATAGGGATGGGCTGTCAAGCATCTAAAATGATGATAAAACCGCACCTGCACATATGGCGCATCAAGGTACAGTGTTAGATTTGGCATCAAATGTCATTGGTTCTGGTGTATTGGGTGAGAGTGATTTTTCACTGATTAATGCTAAAGACCTATGGACTTATTTCAGGGTTCTTATTGTATGGAAAAAGAGCGGCTCGGACATTCTGCAAAGTAAGGGTTTTTTTTGTGTGTGTTTTTTTTTTTTGAGGAGTAAAAAAATACTCCAATCAAAGTGGTTTTGTATTTCATAGGAGAAAGTCAGATGGGTATGGAACAGACGAGCAAATACCAATTTTCATAAAGTAAACTTCTTTTAACTGCTTGCAAAAAATTGGGATATCAACCAAAATTTGGTACATTTGTTATTTTCAGTGCGAGTTTGGTCCCTGCTGCAGTGGTACTACTAGTTGCGTTTCATGCGAATATGAGCGAGGGACATTTATTTATAACAGAGTATAATCGGCGAGGGAGCTACTATTTTTAAAGGATGTTGCATTGTATAACAGCCACTTTTGTTTGTTGTATTTATTTTTTTGTTCTGGTTAACCTTTTGGTAACCTTACTGTTTTGGTACTGAGAATTGTGTGAGTGTGTATATTTATTATTGGTTTTCGTTTCAATAATGTTTACTTGAAAAGCATGTCCAGCTGTCTTGAGCTTATTTTTTTCCATTTCATAATGCGGTGTCAATATATCTATATAATTTTATATATATATACACACCCACACACACACACACACACACAACATGCAAAAAAAATAAATATATATATATATAAAAAGAAAAATGTTTACTGCACCAAGAGAATAAAAGTGTTCATCCCACTTGTTTGTTTGACTACTACTTCTTGTTTTTTTTGTTTTTTTTTTCCTGAAGTGAGCAATAATGGTCATTGGATTTTGTATTGGATTTGATTTTTGGTTTGTACAAAGAGGAAGCGTTCTAAAAGTAATCTGTGGACTGCAGAAAAGGAACTAAATCAGTGTCTACTGATGCCCGGTCTAGACACTGAAACAAGTACAGGGAAGAAAATGAGCTGACCAAAGATAGAGAGAGACATGACTATATTCATTCTTGATGCCGTTTCCACTTACAGGTGCTGGTCATTTAATTAGAATATCATCAAAAAGTTGATTTATTTCACAAATTCCATTCAAAAAGTGAAACGTGTATATTATATTCATTCATTACACACAGACTGATATATTTCAAATGTTTATTTCTTTTAATTTTGATGATTATAACAGACAACTAAGGAAAATCCCAAATTCAGTATCTCAGGAAATTTGAATATTGTGAAAAGGTTAAATATTGAAGACAAATGGTGCCACACTCTAATCAGCTAATTAATTAAAAACACCTGCAAAGGCTTTAATGGTCTCTCAGTCTAGTTCTGTAGGCTACACAATCATGGGGAAGACTGCTGACTTGACAGTTGTCCAAAAGACGACAATTGACACCTTGCACAAGGAGGGCAAGGCACAAAAGGTCATTGCAAAAGAGGCTGGCTGTTCACAGAGCTCTGTGTCCAAGCACATTAATAGAGAGGCGAAGGGAAGGAAAAGATGTGGTAGAAAGAAGTGTACAAGCAATAGGGATAACCACATCCTGGAGAGGATTGTGAAACAAAACCCATTCATAAATGTGGGGGAGATTCACAAAGAGTGGACTGGAGCTGGAGTCAGTGCTTCAAGAACCACTACGCACAGACGTATGCAAGACATGGGTTTCAGCTGACGCTTTACTTGTGTCAAACCACTCTTGAACAACAGACAGCGTCAGAAGCGTCTCGCCTGGGCAAAAGACAAAAAGTAAAAAATGTGGTCCAAAGTTATGTTCTCTAATGAAAGTCAATTTTGCATTTCCTTTGGAAATCAGGGTCCCAGAGTCTGGAGGAAGAGAGGAGAGGCACACAACCCACGTTGCTTGAGGTCCAGTGTAAAGTTTCCACAGTCAGTGATGGTTTGGGGTGCCATGTCATCTGCTGGTGTTGGTCCACTGTGTTTTCTGAGGTCCAAGGTCAACGCAAGAAGTTTTAGAGCACTTCATGCTTCCTGCTGCTGACCAACTTTATGGAGATGCAGATTTCATTTTCCAACAGGACTTGGCACCTGCACACAGTGCCAAAGCAACCAGTTCCTGGTTTAAGGACCATGGTATCCCTGTTCTTAATTGGCCAGCAAACTCGCCTGACCTTAACCCAATAGAAAATCTATGGGGTATTGTGAAGAGGAAGATGCAATATGCCAGACCCAACAATGCAGAAGAGCCGAACGCCACTATCGGAGCAACCTGGGCTCTCATAACACCTGACCAGTGCCACAGACTGATCGACTCCATGCCTGCAGTAATTCAGGCAAAAGGAACCCCAACTAAGTATTGAGTGCTGTACATGCTCATACTTTTCATGTTCATACTTTATAGTGGGCTAAGATTTCTAAAAATCCTTTCTTTGTTTTGGTCTTAAGTAATGTTCTAATTTTACGAGATGCTGAATTTGGGATTTTCCTTAGTTGTCTGTTATAATAATCAAAATGAAAAGAAATAAACATTTAAAAATATGTGTCTGTGTGTAATGAATGAATATAATATACAAGTTTCACTTTTTGAATGGAATTAGTGAAATAAATCAACTTTTTGATGATATTCTAATTATATGACCAGCTTGGAGCCAAAAGACAGTTTTAATTTTCTCAAGTATTGTCAAGGATTTATTCTGATTAAAAAGCTAAACACCACTGTAGATCTATCAAATATTAAACCGATATGACCCCTAACCCAACCAGTATCTACAGTGCATCCGGAAAGTGTGCACAAGTGGCAACCTAACATGTTACCACGCTTGAATTCACTCAGCTCCTGAGAGCGACCCATTCTTTCACAAATGTTTGTAGAAGCGGTCTGCATGCCTAAGTACTTACATTTGGGTACTTGCCGATACCGAGTACTGCCCATTTGACAATTTTTTTTATCTTGATTGTAAGTTGGCCAAAACCTGAATATGTATTTAGTTGTTTAAGTGCAGATGACTGTAGTTAATACACCCGTAGGTAGCATTAGGTGTAAATGTGATTTGACAAATGAGCCACCAAATAACTTTGAGCTGAAAAGTCTAACCTTTTTTCCCAGCTAACCTTCGGTCTACTACTTTTCTCTAGCCTGGGCATCCCGAACCTCTCGCTACAGAAGTGGCGCTGCTGCTAATGATGAGGCGGGAACCCATAAGCCCCTACGTCATACAACTATACGAGTGGTTTGAACACTGAACACCCTCAAAAATTCACCCTCGTTTTGGAGTATCCCGAACCTGCGAGAGCTGGCATGACATCATCACTCGTCCTCCTGGACTGTGTGAAACAGTAGCACGGGTCTTCATACAACTGTCAGGGTTTGTTGAAGGGAAAGGAGCGAGGACTCAGAGATGCAGAGGAATGGGCTTTTTAATGATAAAAATAAAACAAGACGAAACAAAACTACCCCGAGGGGGGAAAAACAGACTTGACTTGGCTAGACTTGACTTGACTTGACTTGTAGGGAGCAGGGAAACATGAGGTAAATACGACGGGTAACAGTTGACGACGATCCAGCACAGGACTGCAAACACAAGGAGAATAAATAGGGAGCAAACAAAAGAGGGTAACGAGGGAAGACAGGTGGGGCAAATGAACCAATAATCAGGAAACAAGTTGGGCGGGGTTAGACAATAGACAAGATCACATGGCACAATCAAACACATGACGTGTGACATGTGCTCACACCAAACATGACCTGAACATGCAACTAATAGGCTTGTTCGACTTCACCCAGCGATGCGCAGACCGATCAGCGGCTGACTTGAAGCAGTGCATGCCGGTTAGAAATTTTGTCCGACTTGAGGCAGCGCCGACGCCACGTGACAGTGACGTATGTCAACAAAGTGCCGCGAGAGCGATTCGAGAGCAGTCGGCTAATACAGCCGGTGCAGTTTCTCCAGAGGAGCTGCAAGAGGCTGCACGGACTCTGATGACGACACAGCTGTTCCTCGATTGGCTGGATTCTCCGCATGACAGCGATCACGTGTGTTTCATGTTCATTCTGAAACCTTCAGCTCCACTAATGCGCACAAATCTGTTTTTTATAACAGCAAAACCTCCTTTCATGTAGTCGCGATGTTATATTGTCATGTTTATCAAAATAAAACTGATTAAAAACGTAGACCACTTCATTGATAGTGTAGGATTATATGTTGAACTTTATTCTTGTACAAACACAAGCTGTATTAAGCAGTACATAAAGTATTACATGACAATAATGTCTCTGAAACATCTGTGTATTGCCAAATATTGCATTTATTTCACTTCAGCTGATAAAGTATGCAAACACAGCGCGAGCGTCACTACGGGAAGCAGAAAGTGTCTGACTTCACGTCTCCGTTTGCAGCTCCTCCCCGCCTGCACGCGGCTACTCTCGCCGATCAGTTGAATCCGGCCGCAGCCGATGTCGAACACACCTAATGAGAACTCATAAGGCTTGTTCGACTTCACCCAGTGATGCGCAGATCAATCGGCGGCTGACTTGAAGCAGTTCATGCCAGTTAGAAATTTTGTCCGACTTGATGCAGTGCCGACGCCACGTGACAGTGACGTATGTCAAAAAGTGCCGCGAGAGCGATTCGAGAGCAGTCGGCTAATACAGCCGGTGCAGTTTCTCCAGAGCAGCTGCAAGAGGCTGCATGGACTCTCATGACGACACAGCTGTTCTTCGATTGGCTGGATTCACCGCATGACAGCGATCACGTGTGTTTTGTGTTTATTCCAAAACCTTCAGCTCCACTAATGCTCACAAATCTGTTTTTTTTTTATAACAGTAAAACCTCCTTTCATGTAGTTGCGATGTTATATTGTCATGTTTATCAAAATAAAACTGATTAAAAACATAGACCTAGCTTCATTGATAGTGTAGTAGACTTATATGTTGAACTTTATTCTTGTACAAACAAACGCTGTATTAAGCAGTACATAAAGTATTACATGACAATAATGTCTCTGAAACATCTGTGCATTGCCAAATATTCATTTATTTCACTTCAGCTGATAAAAGTATGCAAACACAGCGCAAGCGTCACTACGGGAAGCAGAAAGTGTCCGACTTCACATCTCCGTTTGCAGCTCCTCCCCGTCTGCACGCGGCTACTCTCGCCGATCAGTTGAATCCGGCCGCAGCCGATGTCGAACACACCTATAAACTGCATGTTCACACAAAACATGACAACATGAAGCACACAACACAACATAACACATGGACAGAAGAGAGCACACTCACACAACAAGACAGAGTGCACAAGAACGAGCAAATGCTCCTTCCATGTGCTCACAACAAAAGACAAACACATGGAGCATGAATATCCGAATCCCAACACAAAACCAAAACCAAACTAGACCGAAGTGCTGGGATCCGGACACCACGACCCACACAGAAAACTCACAAGGACAGAAGAACACCCAGCTCGAGCATGCTCAAAGCTGCGCGCTCACACAAGACAAACAATACAGGAGTGTCAGGGCTCTGTCACAAACCAAGAGTAAATTAGACCGAAGTGACAGAACCCTGACACTAGCCACCCTCAAAAGGGACGCTTAACGAGGAACACCAAAAACAACACAGGAACATGACAACACAAGACAGATATACAGAATTAAACACAAGACAGGAAAATCAAAACACAGAGACGAAGAGGGGAGGGAGGGAGGGGAGCCAAGTCAGAGCCAGCAGGACAGTGCAGAACGTCTCTAGCATGGACCAGGGAGGGATGGGAGGGTTGAGCCAGGGAGCCTCAGGCAAGTCTGGAGTCCCGGCAGTAGGCCAGGGCGGAACAGGAGGTACGGACCAGGGTGGCTCCGGCCAATCAAGAACCCCTGCAGACAACCAGGGTGGGACTGGAGGGACGGACCATGTAGGCTCCAGCAGCTTAGGAGTCCTGGCAGAGAGCCAGGGTGGTACCAGAGAGATGGGCCAGGCGGGCTCCGGCAGGTCAGGAGACATGGCTGAGGGCAAGGGTGGATCAGGCGGGTCTGGATGCTTGACTGGGGCTGGCTGGGCAGGAGGCTTGAGTGGGACTAGCAGAGCATGAGACTTGAGTGAGGTCGGCAGGACAGGCAGATCAGACTCTGACAAGACTGGAATCAGGGTGAAAAATGGGAACAAAATGGTGATGGTCCGAATGGGAGTTTGGCTGCCAGTGTAGTGGGCATGGGTCTGGCCAGCCTTCAGGTAGGGAACAAGGGTCATGGTGGAACAGTTCCAAGGCTTAAGAGTGGGCTCAGGAACGGCCTCCGGGCAGACAATGGGCTCTGGGATAGTCTCTGGGCAGGCAGCGGACTCTGGGACAGTCTCCTGGTAAGCAGCGGGCTCTGGGACAGTCTCCTGGTAGGCAGCGGGCTCTGGGACAGTCTCCGGGCAGGCACTGGGCTCTGGGAGAGTCTCCAGGCAGGCACTGGGCTCTGGGACAGTCTCCAGGCAGGCAGGCAGCGGGCTTTGGGACAGTCTCCGGGCAAGCAGCGGGCTCTGGGACAGTCTCAGGAGTGCAGACAGGACAGGAGACAGCCAGCTGAGAAGTGTGTGCTTCCCAGGCCCGCAGGACAATCATGGCATAAAAGGCGAGGATTGCCCTATGGGCCATGGCAGGACTTAAAGGGGAAACAGGTGGCTCAGGAATAGTCTCTGGGCAGGTAGTGGGCTCCAAGGCAGCCTCCGGGCTGGGAGCCGATGTTGTGCGAGTGGCCCAGACACACACAAGGGCAGTGACATAGAGAGAAAGGGCAACCTCTTCAGACATGACAGGGAATTCAGGTACCAACAAACTTGATGATATAGAGGAAGCCTTCCTTCTCTTTCTCCGCCTACGTTGGCTGGGTGATGGCATGGAGATAGCTGCTTCTAGGTGAAAAGTAGCGTTCACTGTCCTGCTGGCCTACCCACCTCTGGGTAGGTGGCAGATGAGGCGGACCGGTTCTTCCTCCTCCTCCGTTTACAGGTCAGATGACTGGGGCTTCCACTGACTGCAGGTGGAAGGAGGGAACAGTCAGAAGCTAAATTGTTAGGCTAGCATCACTAGTTTTAAGATGGTTGCCAGGGGTAGGACAGTTGCAATACATTGTTGAAACTGTCCCCGCAAGGTGTTGCAACTGCAAGGCATGGGCTCATGAAGCCTGCACTGATGGTGGTTCCATTTACATTTGCCACAATTGTGAGTCAGTTGGGGAATTGTGAATACTTGATGCTATGAAATAATCCGTTTATGTGCTTTTGGTGGTGTTATGAAATTGTTACTGCTTGTTACTACAGTTGGGCCTACATACATTTTTTGTGGGATTTTGACAAAGGAGTTTTTTAAACAAGTTTTTAAACTAGTTTTTTACTTTAATAAGTTAACTCAATAAACTCTGGTCTCAAATAAACAAAACAAAAAAAGATTTGAAAAATGATGCCGAAGTATGAGTTTTATTACATCTAAATGACTGTTGCAACTGTCCAGTTGCACCATTTTTCAGGGTCTGTTTAAGTACAAATTACTCTCATATTATCATATGTACACATGTTGCAACAGTATGGGCAGGTAGGTGACATATATGGGCTTAATATATATATATATATATATATATATATATATATATATATATATATATATATATATATATAGTCTTTCTAATACAAACAGTCGCTGAGAAACTGAAAGAAATGTAAAAAGTGTTGCAACCGCCCCCACTCTCCCCTATTCCTGCTAGGTTGGACCTGAAACATGCCTTCACAAGAACCAGTAAGCGTTTGTGATGTTTAAGTTGGGGAGGACGCGATGCAAGAAAGGGGCAAGGTTTTTTGAAAATATGTTTCATTTTGTAATTCCGCTAGGGTCGCAGAAACTACATACTTCACATACTTTAAAGATGAGGAACATTTTACATTATATTAATCATGTTTTAGATGTCATGATTAACCAGCTTTCTCCTTATTCAAATTTGTACAGGATGTACTGATCTGATTGGGCAGTGCCTAGCCCGGAATCCAACTAAACGGCCGACGTTAGAGCAGATGTTACAACATAAATGGATTAGAAATGATTGCTCTACTGTAGATTGGAGAAGTTCAGGAGATTCACTCGATCAGTGATTTCAGGTGTGAGGAAGTGGAACAGACAGAGTAGGATTATTATCATTTGTCTTCAATTATGGATTATTTGTAGTGAGGTTTTCAAATTTGTGTTCATTGTAATGTTCTTGCTATAGTCAAGTCACTGTAGTAAAATAACAGAACCTGTGATTCAATTCTGTTGTAAATCAGCTCTAAAAACATCCATGAGTTGACTTGTTCATATGATCTTTGTATTGGATAGGAAATAACACGCGCTGTCCTTGGTGGGGTTGACCCGAAGCCTGAAGTCCAACCCCAACCTGACAGGGAACTCAAAACGTCACACCAGAGATCTCAGAGCCGGTCCACGATTCCAAACTCGATTCCTCGACTCTCGATTCCCAACACATTGAAATCGATTCCCAGCCTTTCCTTTGTACAAATGTCTTTACAAAACAATGACTCTACTGTTTAGAATTCACTGCAGTTTATGGTCCATGTTTACATTACAGTACAAAATTATTTCTAAGCTTCCCCTTTTGTATTGAAATATAATGAAATTGAACTACTTTTAAATGTTTGATAGTGTTTAATTTTTTTTTATTCAATATGGTATTACCAGGCGCGGATTAACGCACAGGCTCGCGTAGGCTGCAGCCCCGGATTGGCCAGACAATTTTTTTTATTATTTAAAACTTACTTCAGTGCGAACAAAAAAAACCCCTTATTGGCCAATAAGAAACAATAAGCAGGTGACTGGATAGATCTGTCCAATCAGCTGCTGGTCAAATCAATAATTTTCATTTACATCACTGCTATTGCTAAACGGGCAAGACGGGTATAGCGGCAAAATGTCTGAAAGAAAGCACAGTGGAGCACAAAAACGGAAAATACAAAGGTAAAAAGAACAACGTAACCAAGATATACCGAAATTAACTGGATACTTAAAGGCTGCTGAATCTTCATCCAGGCGAAGACAAGATCCACAGCAGGAGGGCTGTGTTATGGAGGGCGATCAGGTATTTCTTTTAATTTTATTATTAATCTGTATTTACGTCGCTCAAATAGCGCGCTTACCCAGCAACTAGGGCTGGGAATCGATTCCAATGTGTTGGGAATCGAGAGTTTGGAATCGATTCCATCGAGGGGAATCGACTCCTCTTTAAGAGCCCCTTTCAGTCAACAGAGTTTAGCATTAATTTGTCTCTGGCTCACTAATAATGATTTGGAAGTCCATTTAATTTCTACAAAAGGTTCTTTCGGACAGTTGAAATGAACCAGTTAAAAATAAAAAAATTCAGCGGTTCATTTGCATCATCTGAAACATTCAAATAAAGCCATAGTCTATGTGAACGCAGGCTCGTCGCGACAAGGCAGGCAAACCAAGCAATTTCTTGGGGCCCCAAGCAACGACAGGTTAAGAATAAAATGCAACGACAAACTGTCTGAGCTCTAGGGCTATACGATTAATCGAAAAATAATCAAAACCGAAATTCAGAACCTCTAACCGACGTATTTTTCCCATGTCGGTTATTTCGGTTTTAGTCACGTGACTCCGCCCCGTCAGTCACATCAAGTGCAGTTTGCAGGCACACAGAGAGATGCGGGAGCAGTTATCTTTGTTTATAGAGGCCCAGAATCACTGTAGTACGGAGCCTGCATGTTCTACACAGTTTATACAGTAAGTTAATTGCCGTTCTTCTTATAGCCTACGCGCTGCAACACACACACATACAGACGGCGCGCGCAAGCCCCGAAGCCAAGTAAATGTGTTTAAAGGCTTGAACATTTAAAGCGATTGTGCATTATTCCAAAACAACAATACGGAAAACTTCTCCGTTCAGTGCGCAGCTTTTTTCTGTGACACAGAGAGCCGAGCCGTCTCTGACAACGCGCGCACGCCCTGAAGGCAGACCTCTTTCACCTGCGTCCTCAAAGCTTTGTCATTTGTATGCATTTTAAGGCCTGCCAGTTTGAACATTGGAGCGATTTTAGATCATCAGATGTGTATTATGTTGAACTAATGCCTGAAATATTGTGACAAATTAACACTCAGACAGCAGCTCGCACATCACGTGAAGATCGCACGCAGAGAGCAGCGCAGAACGCTGTCCTGTGACTAAAGTAAAGTCACTAAAGTAGCTTAGAAACTCAACCGTTATAGGCATATATTTTAATACCTCTGAAGCAAGTACAAACCACAGCTTCATAATGAATAGAGACGGTAGGCCCTATGAGTAATTCACACACACAATCACTCTCTCATTAATGCATTAAAATAAATGTAATGTATACTGTGCTAATTTATCTGTATCTGATGTTCAACAAGCAGAAATCTGCCCCATAGACAATAACTGCTGAAAGTGAACCGTTTCCTTCAAGTATTTTAAAATCACAAAGAAAGTTTTGAAAATAGTAAACATGCAAATAGGCCTGTAGATTCATAGAGTTTTGATGGTGTTTGTGTCTATGAGAGAAAATAGTTAATATAATTTGAAAGTAGTCATTGCATGCATTTTGTGCCAAAGCAATGATAAATGATCCACAGTTTATCCCACAAAGACTGCTTGTGCTCACTGTCTGAAGAGTGACATACATATTGAGAAAATGGTTCTAGCTTTTGTAAAAAAAATGTAGCGCCACACAGTGGGCATTTCTCTTGGAAACTGCAGTGATTTGTATCATAAAGCATTTCACATTTTATTCAAAGCCTTCAGATTGCTGTTCGTTTGGAGGACAACACTGGATTTGGAATTTTAAAAAAAATTCCATTAAAAACAATTAAAATATTAGCCCTTTTTATTCAATTAATCAAAGAAAGTATTGATAGATTAATCAATTACATCTTCAAAGTACATTAGTTGCAGCACTACAGGCATTTTTAAAAAAATATTAATTAATAATCTTGTGGTCTCAGCCAACCCAACACTTCATCACAACTTCTTCATTCAGCTAGGTTTGTTAACCATAACTCCATCCAGGACAGCAAGGAACCTTGGAGTTGTGATTGATGATCAGTGGAACTCCACAGACCACATTGCTAGAACGCCCCGGTCCTGCAGTGCAGATTTATACAACATTAGGAAGATTAGTTTAGTAGGATTCTCCAAGCTCTTCTATCCAAGTCAAGTCACTTTTATTTATATAGCGCTTTTTACAATGCAGATTGTTTCAAAGCCGCTTCACAGTGTTAAACAGGAAAATAATGCAACAGAATTCGATTCGGCTGTACAGCCTCTCTGGAGAAAACGGTGAAGTCATCCAGTTCATTTCAATTATCATATAGTGACATTGCAGGCAGATCAGTAATTTAGTTAAATAGTTAAATTTTGTTGAATATTTAGTTGAAAATGTAGTGTCCCCAACTGAGCAAGCCAAGCCAAAGGCGACAGTGGCAAGGAACCAAAACTCCATCAGGGGCATAATGGAGAAAAATAAACCTTGGGAGAAAACAGGCTCAGTCGGGGTGCCAGTTCTCCTCTGGCCATCATGCCGTGTCGGTGAGGCAATTATTAGATAGGAATATTCGAAAGATCAGAGTCATCACACCAGAGACGGTATATTGGGATGTCGTGTCGATAAGGCAATTTATTAGATAGGAATATTCAAAAGATCGGAGTCATCGTGTCGGGGACGGGTTTATTGAGGATGCCGTGTTGATAAGGCAATTTCAGGGGGAGTTTAATCTAATCCAGACTGAACTATTGTAATGCTCTCTTGGCAGGCCTTGTGATGCCATCCCAAAGAGGCTCAATCACTTTCACTACCTTTACTTTGACTTTTCGCGACCTTTACTTTGACTGTTCCCTGCTGGTGAAATGACCTGCCTAAGTCTAATTTTCAAGAAACTAAGCTAAAGGCACATTTTTTATTGTCAACACTAGACGTATTAATAACACTCACTATGCTACTAATACTAACACTTTTATGGGGGGTCCTTTTATTTAAAGGAATTAAATAATTAAAGGATTAAAATGGATTTAAGGGAAAGGAAGGAAAGGAAAGCAAAATAAATAAGAATATAATTATATTTTCAGAATGACATAATTTTTTTTCCAAACCTAGTCTGTGGGGTAAAACGCCCCCAGATGGCATTGCTTCCTACTATCATAATTACTGTAGTTACCATGTTTTTCCAATCTAACTAGGTGGTTGAATACAAATATTTATACAACTTTATTGTTGTGTTCTACCACTAGGTTTTCGGGGTTTCAAGGGGTTTCGTTTTTGTCTGCATGGTGCGCATGTGTTGTAGAATGAGTGGACAGAACTAGTAAAGTGGTTATCCGTTCAGCCGTGTGTGCTTCATGTTAAATAACTAACTGAACTACTCCAACATAACATTTATATTTAAAAACCTCACATTAGCATCAGCTAGCTAGTTAGCCAGCCAGTTAGCTTCACCTAACAATATTTTTCAGAACGGTTGATTTTCAAAATGGTTCATTAATAAATATTCATATTTATTTACTGTTATTTTGACTTGTCTTTTTAATTTTAAGCTAAAACATGCTTGTACTCTGATTTTGCTGTAAACGTATAAAGCAAATTGCTTTAAGAGTGGGGGCATTTTACCCCACCTATTTTATGTTAAAATCGAATAACATGAAAACTCTGAACATTTTTCATATTTGGTTTATAATTTATGTCATTGTCACTGAAAACTATTCTAGACACATTCAACTTTTGTTTCACAGTCCTTAAGGGGGAGCGTTTTCCCCCACCCTACCCTACTTGAAAGTATAATTAGATATTAGTGTACTTGCCTATTAAATACTTTTTTTTTCACACAGTTTTACATAAAGTCCAATAAACACTGTTTGATATATAATACTGATTTATAAGGAAATCAGATATGTTCCTAATTCTGAGTATCTGAATTTTTGTGTTGGCTAGTCCACTGGTAGTGTAGGCCTACATTAGCCTAGAAATCTAGACGCACCCTAGCGGCAGCAAATCTAATTTGCTGTGAGTGTAGTCTAGCAACTCTCGGTAGACCTGCGAGCTGTAAACACCAAACTCTGGTCAGGCCAATCACATCGTGTATAGAGTCGGTGGGCGGGCTAAACATAATGATGGCACGTCACGGCAGAGTTGCGGCGGTTCTGCGTGCTACTCATAAACAAAGAAACTGATGAACGGCGGTCTTTCGAATCGGCTTTGGCCGCGACTCTGGATGACTTGGAGTTAAGCTTTTCTTTGAGAAAAGAACAAAGTACGGCACTGAAGTCATTCTTAAGAAAGGAAGATGTGTTCAGAGTTTTGCTGACCGTATACGGCAAAAAAAGTTTAATCCATCAACTAGCTTCGCTTCACCTTCTTCATTGCTCTGGTTGTTTGTATAGTTATACTATTGCGTGCAGAGGGAATTTGAAAGACAACCGTTTATCACGCCCCTTGGATTGAGCCCTGCCAATGGTGTGTTCCCAGACCCAACATCTTGATGTGGGTCTGGCTTGTCAGGCTAGGCCTACATAGGAATCAATCTTCAAATCTACTCTTTTTCCCGCCACTGACCGACTTTTCCATCTATCCATGTTTTCACTGTTATAGTACATCTTCTACTAGGATACAGAATCTCTGGATCAAAACACAGGTGAAGAAGAAGCAGAAACAAGTGATAGATTGTAAACGCAAATATAAAACAACACAATCATCAAACATTAAACAGCATATAAATCAAAATTGCCTATTTTACTGAATTCTTAACTCCTTTTACCCAGGAAGAGAAAACGACTGTAAAGCTTTGAGGGTGTTGATGGACTCAAACTACTCCATCTGGGTTTTTAATTACCATTCTCCCATCCGGACATAGTCTTTGACCAAAATGCAATTTTTTTTTTTTCAGCTTTGTTTAAAATTTTGCTTTTTAATTTATTTATGAAACTTACCCACATTCAAGTGTTGATAAAAAAGGATAAATGAAGCTTAAAGTGCAAAATAATATATAAATAGGGTCCCACTTTATATCAGGTGGCCATAACTACTATGTACTTGCATCAATAAGTACAATGTACTTATTGTGTTCATATTGTATTGTAAAACACTTTTGCTGATATTGAGGTGGAATACGGGTAAAGTTAGGGACAGGTGTGGTGGTATGGGTAAGTTTAAGGGTAGGTCTTAGGTGTAAGGGAAGGGTCAACAGTGTAATTATAAATGTAACTACAGAAATTACATGTTCAATTACATGTAGGTCATTTTTTAAATGTATGTACACATTAAAATAAGTGCATTGTATCAAATTATTAATTAAAAAGTCAGTACATAGTAGTTAAGGCCACCTAAAATAAAGTGGGTCCATAAATAGTAAACTATAAGTATGATGTTATGTTCACTTAAAGTATAGCCTAATCGCAGTATATAACTACTAGTTTACTGAGAGTACACTTCAAAGTTTACTTTCATAAACTAAAAATGTATTAAAAGTAAACTATACTTACGAGTTCACTTGTACTGATGTAGTACAACTGAGAAACATAGCTGTAGTTGTGCACTTAAGTTTACCCCTTTTCCACCAAGGCAGTGCTAGAGCTAGTTCAGAGCCAGTGCTAGTCCCAGTTCATAGTTGGTTCGACTGAGGAGCCTTCTAAGAACCGTTTGCTTTTCCACATGCTGAGAGCCACAACAGAGCCATGTCTTACGTCACTGTACCCTTATAGTACCCTTAAACGTATACTTTTATATACTAAAAAGTGGGCCAATTTAGTTCCAAGCAGTATTGAAATAGTACACTTACAACTTAAAATATACTTAATGCGTCTTTTTTCGTAAGGGAAATCACACACTGTAACAAATTTGAACCCTTTATTATTCAATTATCTATGCACCTCATCTTCAGTGTAATGTTCAACTTAAATTGGTATTTTGACCTAAACGAGAATCCTGCAATCCATGTTTTGGTATTTTAAGCTGAAGCAGGTCATGTTGCAATGTCTGTGGCCTGAGTGAGCAGGTTTGGTGAACAATAGCAGACAAAACCAGGAATTAGTAAATTAATTTTATTCTCTCAAAACAAGAAACAATTAAAAATTCATATTGTGTGGCAATTTTCCCATCTCCAAGAACTGTGACTCGCTCCTCATTTGACAACCAGTGTCTGTTGCGTTGAATAACCCAACGTGTATAAACATTGTCCAGTCCACTCTTGAGTTCAGAGACTTGTACAGCACCATCCAATGGGATCCATTTTCATAACATTTTCTTTATAACAATAATAAAATAAAATATACTTGCAACCATTTCAAGTCAACCTTGAATAAATATAAATTTTCTTCTTAACTCTTTTTCTTTTGTCTGTTTGATTCTCTCTTCCTTTTTTTTTCTTTTCAAAACTTCAAGATAAGATGAGTGCCAAGAGGTGGAATGTTGCGTTGAATGTCTGAACCGTCGGCCACAAAACCTCGACCCCGACCTGAATCCATGGATGACACTGGATCGGGGGGGACGACAGAGCCTCCGGTCCACATGCACTGTACATAAAACTGCAAAAAAATTCCCAGATGTCTCTATCAAAACATGCTGTATTACTCAGACGGTGTGCTCAATCCATGTTGCAGACCCTTTTCAACATGCTTGCTTTGAATGAATGAGCCATTCTATTGTAACGGAACACAGTGGAATCACAACAGACCCATACGATAATCTACAGCTCTGTCTCCACATGAACACAATTATGGCTGCATTTGAAGGGAGAAATGTACAATTTTCAAGTTACGCTTTTATATCGAACTAAATATTGTACATGTATTGTTTTCCTCGACCATCTCTTGCTTTTTTTTTTTTCCATTTATGATATGAGATACAAAGTCTCACCAGGCCACACCTGTAACCGAGATCTGTAAAAATACAGAAGAATATTCTAAAGGATGACAATCACATTGTTATCATTTTGCATTCAGTCCCTTTGAAAATCATGCACTAGAGAATTTTATATTAAAAATAATACAAACTGTTGAAAATGGCTGATCTGGTCATCCTTAAATAATTTTCTTCCTCTCTTTCTTTCTTTTTTTTTCTTCTTTTTTGCAAGTCTCGAGGAAAATAACCATAGAATTATTTTTTTTTTTAAACAACTTTGCATCCATGCAAATAAAAAAAATCCAGGAAAAAGAAAAGAAAAGAAAAATCATAAATTTCATACAGTACATCAACAAAGAGAACATCATACCGGAGCACAAAAAGGTCCATTATTGATTTATTTATTTGTATTTTTTCAGAATTGTGTTGTTTCCTGAATCAAACAGGATCTCTGGCCACATCCATTTCCTCCTCAGATCCAGTGGAGATCGGGCTTGATTTAGGGTCATTCCCATGAGGACGTCATCTCTCCTAGGTTACCCTTTCCTTTTCCATCTTAGCAAGTGCTTCTCTCTTTTTAGATCTTCTTTTGACAGCTTGGTCTACGGTAATGGCTACAACGCATCAAGTTCTAGGTAAGAAACACTGACATCTCTTTGAATTCAACAGAGTAAACAGCCAGAGTAAAACAGCATCTTCCTTTTCCTACGGTTAAGAGTCAGACTCTGCCGAATCCCTGGCTGCATCTCTTCAGCTGAACAGAGAGACTTCCTGTGGCGTTCTTTCCCTGCGTGTGACAGCAGCATACATTTTCTTTTCGTTTATTTTTTTGGCAGAAGGACGCAGGCCTTGTCTTTGCCTCTTTTCGCACTGGCTCAGAGGACACAACATCAAGCATGCAGTGTAACCAGGGCGTGACCCATCGAGACCCTCTCCTCTCTGTCAGTAGCTGGAGCTGCTCACGACGCTCTCCACCGCTCACCTCCTCGTGCCGCTACGACCGAACGTTGGAACTGTCCAGGCCTGAATCTGGAGGTTTACTACTTAAAGGTGCCAAGGTTGGGTCCACCAATGAGGTGGGAGGGAAGAGCTTGTACCAGCCAATCACCATGTTGGTCAGCTCTAAATCGTCTAACAGGATCTGGGCGGCTCCCATGAAGGACTTGTGGTCCATGCGTCCATAGTCCCCCCAAACAATAATCTGTAAATAAAGACATGATTAGTCAAAGATTTTCAGGAGACGTGATGCATTATCATGAACTAAAAAAAAAAAAAAAACATTTTTCGTGTGATTTGAATTGAAGCTAAAATAAAATATAAATATTAGATGAAAAAGTTAAATTAAAATAACTAAAATAAAATAATTTGAAGTACTAAAATGAATAAAACTGAAAAAAAAGAAGTCAAATAACTTGAAACGAATTAAAAATATTCATAAATACTATAATAATAATACATATATGTGGTGAAACATATCCAGATCAAATTTCATTCCCAAATCAAAAGAAAAAACTAAGAAAGAAATGATATTTGGCATAAAGAAAATGATGCCTATTTTTGGGACGATTATGATTTTTGTGACATCATTTTCATGACAATTAAGCCTTTCATATGGATCTGAAGTTCATATCGTACAATTCTGAGAAAAGAAGTCAGAATTGCGTGATATAAAGTAAGAAATGTGAGATATAAACTCGCAATTGCAAGAAAAAAAGTCAGAATTGCTTTATAACACACAATTCTGACTTTATAACCCGCAATTTATATCTCGCAATTCTGAGAAAAAAAGAATTGATTCGCAATTATCTTTTAAAATGTTTTATTCTACGGCGGAAACAAGCTTCCATACTTTTATGACTTTCAAGTACACACTCTCTACCATACTTTTTTGCCTTACATATTGTTCATACTTAGTAAAGTGGGAAAATAAGATGCGTCTCTGATGGTGTTACCTGTAAAACTTTCCCCTCAGGGTTCTCCTCAAACTGAAGCTGCTGTTGATAAAGAGGATCCAGCGTTTTTCTTGCTGTCCGTGTTTTCTTTTTGTTGACGCATTTCCCATTATCCAGCAGATATACTTTTACATAAGGTGCTGCAAATGAAAGATGACAGGGATTTACATATAAACCAGGAACAGGACTACTAAAAAGCTGTATTGTGTATTGAGTAATGCAGTGTACCTGGGGTCTGTTTGTTCCCTGGTTTGCCCACCAGGCCTCGAGCTCGAATTACTTCGACATCCAGCCTTTCTTTCCTGTGTACCATACCAATCTGGATATCACCTGTGGAAAGCCACATCCAAACTCTTAGAGCAAACAAAGGGTCTCTTTATAGAAAGGTAATGCAGTGCTATGGACAAATCATTTTTGGTACAGATTTATGTGTTAAAGGAATAATTCACCCAAAAATATTCTGTCATTATTCAGGTTTACGCACATACATAGAGCACATCACATTTGGTAAAGATGGAAGCTCAAACGCGACCCGGCCCCGGATAAGCGGAAGAAGATGGATGGATGGATGGAAGCTCAAACGATTGAGATTGCGTTCGTGGGAATTGGGGTGTCAGATCATCACAGGGGAGGCTTGAGATCATCATAGAATGAACGTGATTTCGACCGAGGGATACCCCCGGAACAAGCCCCCTCTTGACGCCTGGCCTGAGGAGATACTGGCGAGTTTTTATTGTAAAGTGAACTCAACAAGGCATTCATTACTTTTAAAGAAAAGCAAAACCCTTTGTTACAGTTGGTTTTTGCAATTAGTGTGAGAGAGACCCGACACGTCAGCGAGGGAGACAAAAAAAAACTTATGTTGCTTTGTATTGTTTTAACTGTAAGGAGTTACTGCAATTTCTTTGGCAATCCAAATGTAAAAATATTGCAAGCATAAGAATACGATTATGTATTCCTAATTTTACATCAAATCATACAGGGAATACAAACACTAAACTCTATTTGCAAACCTGTAGTAAATAAGTAGCCTAATACTGTTCTGAGACGTCATGTTAACCTTGAAAGACTGACAAAAAACTGCTTGTCAAAGATACATTGAGCACTTTCAGAAGGTTTTTGTCAGCTGTGGTACAGCGCAAGTGAGGCTCTACTGGAATTTACAAATGTATTGTAATGTTGCAACTTCCCATGATTTACTAAACCAAACGCTTGGTCATAATAAATCTACTGTCTCTTATTTTAAAGCATCACTAAGAATGGTAAAACATAAACGCTGTAGGCCAACATCCGTTAAGAGGAAATATTCACAAAGTTGTCATTCAGTATCAATTAAAAATAAACATACTACTAACAAAAGTAACAAAGCACCAGAAAGTGTTTCTAATGAATAAATGTACATTTCATACGTTTTTTATTTGCGACAAATATTAAATAATGTAGTCACAACATTGACAAAGGCTACTAATGTGTATCCTATATAATTAACATTTTTTGCTGTTTTTTTTATTACATTGCAAGGAGAAAATAACAATAGATTACAATAAATATTTTTTGATGAAATACAGGTTTTAATTAGTAGCCTACCACATTATAAAGCACATGCAATCTATGAATAAGTAAGTACAAATCGAACACAAATTTGATATTTAATGTTCTGTTTGTACCAGCGTTTCTAGTATGGAAAATCTGGTACGTAAGTCGCTAGTGTGCCTGCTGAAGCCAGGCGAGCAAGGTTTTACTCGCACAGCTCTTACTAGGTGGCCTTTGTTACATAAACAACAAATGCTTACATAGGCTATTGATTACTAAATTTGGTTATGTGAATGTGATTTTAAAGAATCATTAAAACCGTGTTTCCACCGCAGGAACTTTCCCCAGGAACTAGAAACTTTGGGGTGGTACTCGGTGTGTTTCGACCGCAGGAACCAGGGTCTAAATGAAGTTCCGGGTAAATATTCCCCCCTCCGAACGGCCCTGCTAGCGAGATAGTACTTTTTCAAAGTTCAGGAACTTTCGGGGGTGGGAATATTTACCCGGAACTTCATTTAGACCCTGGTTCCTAGACTGGGAGCTGAACATGCTGATTGGTTGAGCTCACGCAGCATTGTATTTCAACAATTTGCCTAATCTTCACGGTACTTTAGACCGCAGTTGTAACGCAGACAGTAGCAGGTCTGGGGGAAAAAAGTTCCTGTAAAAAAGTTCCTGGTACAAATTGTTCTGGGTAATTTCGGTGGAAACGGGGCTATTGATAGTACTTCATCTTAAATTAAATATGTTCTGAATATAAAGCGACCATGCCGCTTCACAAGACTTGAATTAAGCTGCTCGCCATTTTATGATGACTTTATGACTTTTTGGATCATCTAAGTTTTGGTAACCGTAAATTTCAATGGAGGGAGTGACAGAAACCTCTCATGTTTCATTAAAAATCTCTTAAAGATATAATTTGGAAGATTAACCAAAGTATGACATGAGATTGAGTAAATGTTGCCCATATGAATCCAGTGGGTTAATAAATGTGATGGGTTTTTGCAAGAAAAGTATCTATATTTAAAACTTTATAAACTATTATCACTGGCTTCCGGCAACGACCGTATGCACGATCACGAGAGTTACAAGATTCAGGACATTTTTGGGTGAACTGTTCCTTTAAGTCCAACACATACATGTTTTTTTGCCACATGCGTTACGTATACAGTGTGCATAATGTAAATTTCATCATCATAGTACGAATAATGTATGTGCATAGCCCAATTGTTCTAGTATACTTTGTATATTATAAATACAACCCAGCAAGCAATTTTACGTTTAAAAGACGTCTAATAGCCGTCCAAATACAGTCCTGACGTCTATGCTAAAGCAAGGCAAAATTTGGGCTGTCAGTGAAAATGTAATAGACGGCTAACCATAGCCCAAGATTAGACTAGTCATCTAGAACATGAACACATCGAATAAATTAAACCAAACACCTTGTAATCACTGTTGACTTTGCTTACATGATGGAATATCATACATCTCGCAAGTTATTTTGGCAAATTCAAGGTTATTTTAGCTAGAAGTGGGTTACTCATAGCCGGACTATATCGGGTCTATAGTTAGCCAAGACCATGAAATGATGGCTATTGCTTGCTCGGTACATATATAGCATACCATGAAGCATATGTGTTCGGCTGTATGCATACGCTAAATGTTTGTCAAAACTGAAGTTTACTTTGAGCGGTACTTTGACAGTGTTTTATGTAACTCCAGAGAGAGTTGTTCATAGATTCATTTTTTTAATCTAGATTAATCTCACTGTAATCTTGGAATTAATCTAGATTAAAATGGCTCATTTGAATTCTGCCGAAGGCATTTAGAATATGTGTGCTCGTAAGTGATCGTTTGTCTTTTTGTAATTTTAATAATAAATAACATCTGTCCCTTTAAGACCTGACGCACGCATGGATCCCAAACACTGTTCCTGTGAGCTGGTTACGACTGTGTTTACGTTAAAACTCACCAAGATGGGCATTGAGACATTTTTGAGTGTATTTGACCATTAATAAGCTGGAAAAAGGAGCTCATTTTTGCACTTGTATGTCAGAGCTTTATTACGGTATGTGTGTGTGCGCTTCAGATGCGAGCGCGAAATCTGCAGGAATTTGAAGAATTAAAGTTATGTGCAATCCTGCGCGAAATTCAGACCGGTCACCTCAACACGCGGTAATGAGGAAAAATCCAGTTCGGCATGTTCAGAGGGTTACACTGGACTGAATGAGAGGAGGCAGGTGCGTGTCAACTCAAAAGTCATCATAGCTTGCGTAGTATAGACTCCCAACCCAACTTTGAGAATAGATTAACGGCGATATTTTTTTTTATCGCCCGATAAGAGTCTCACGTTAAAGGTAGGGTAGGTAAGAATTATCTAAAACACTTTTGTCCAAATTTGTTTCAACTTTCTTTATATGTCAATACATAATTCAAATGTAAGTACTCTGAAAAAGAGAGTATAAAAATCGAGTGACTCTAGACTTTTTAATCAGCAATAAACACTGCTCATTATTTTCGTCCGGGACGAAACAAGTGATTGGCTTGGGCGACTGTCACTCTCTCTCTCGCTACCATGGCTACCACCCCTTTTGCTACAGGATCTGCCCACATGCGCACACTCGTTTGATTTGAGGAGTTCAAGAGGCACGAAACCTAGGAAGAGCAAAATAATGGCAGAGAAAGAGCATTCAAAATTCACAGTGCCGGGTTTTGCAGTCAGCGAAGGCAAACACTGCAAAAAAAGGAAGACGGTACAAGAAAAGGCAATGCACAAAAAGTCTTTGGATAAACAAAGAAATCAAACACAAGTAAATATCGGTGTGGCTTTCTAACGATGGCGAGAACTGAGGGACCTCAAGGGGCTGAAAAGCGACTCCTTGATGGCTATATTTCTGCTGGACAGGTAATCTTTCATTTCTTAATCTTTCATGAGCGGTCGGCGTAGCGCGTTCATGTGTTTTGGGGGCGTGGCTTTGGAAAGAGCCCAGAAGGGAGAAGGTGGAGTGAATGGAAATAATGAGCTGTCTTTAAAACAGTCGTGAGAGGTCTACAGACACTCAATTTTTATACTTTCTTTTTCAGAGTACTTACATTTTAATGATGTATTGATATATAAAGAAAGTTTAAACAAATTTGGAAAAAAAGTTTTTTAACCTACCCTACCTTTAATGCAGCACGTTAACGCCGATAACGGCCCACCACTAATATATATATATATTATATATATAATTATATATATATAAATAGAGACTCATGATACTAACCCATTGGAGGTGTAGCCAATGTCTGTCTCCCTGCAAGCTGTGCTGGGCCAAGACCATCCAAAAACTCTGTGAACTGGCTGTCCGATGAGATCTTCACTCCAGGGAAGATTAGACTATTAATAGATAATGGACAGAAAAACAGTAAACTGGGTGCTAATGTCTTCTTGCAGGACATTAGCACATTTCTTTAAAGATATCATCACTAATGCACACCCGGCCAACCAGCAATGGTGGTGATGACAACATGTTGTTTATGGAGAGGTGGACCATAATATTCAAATAGATTTTTACAGTACTTACTTTCCAGGTTTTGCCTTTTCACCATCATCTGTGGTCTCTCGGCTGGGCTGTCGTGTCATCCTGCTCTTCATCTCAACGGCTAAACCCGTCTCCACACTCCGCTGGATTGCCAACCGCACCGGCTTCTTCTTCTTACCCTCCTCTGAAAATTACAACAAGGGGAAGAAGGGAAGATGAGAAAATAAGACAAATGCGTGACACTTCCACCCCACAGTGTTTTGAGTCCATCTAGAGTAGTTTCATTGTCTTGGTCTTATCATGAACTTGGGAGCACTGGACTAGACTTCAACTTATGCATATGATTTGCTCTGAGCTATTGTGAATCTCTGGACTTCATTCCCCTCAAAGAATATTTACATTGTCTGAATTGTTTAGAGCCTCTTCAGGTCTCTGTTGACTCAGACTCAACCTACTCAGGTTTTGGCCTGGACTCAGACATGAATGAGCTGGTCTGGAATAGAGCACTGCCACCCCACATGCATCTGCCATTAGCTAGGGAAAACTCAAACATATCAAAAACATATGTCAGAAGTGTTGAGCCAGAATCAAAGTGTCGGACCATTCCTTATAGTTTACTTATAGTTGTCTGCTCATCAGACTGGGTTGGAGAAAGTTTTTTAACACTGGAACACATTTCACCCATTAAGAAAGAAAAAAAACATTATTGACAACTACTGAATGAAATACTTTTAAAAAAAAGACATGTTTTGACCAAGAGGGGGCATCAGCCCATCACTCTGAGCAGCAGGACGTCCTGAGTGGCCCCCAGTCAGCTTTTACACATCCATCCATCCATCGACACAAACGTACATCACTCATATACGGCTCTCTGGCTTTCCGATGGTTACAAACAATTTGCAGCCAAATTTTGCACTGACAAACTAAGCTTTCAAAAACACATTGAAGGACATTGAAGAATTTGTCAGACCTGGTATGTAACTTCATTCTTACCTCTGTCTGCCTTGTCAAAGGAGTTCATGCAGGGGAAATAGAAAGCCAGTGCCTCGAAGGAGGCAGAAAGGCTAAGCCGGCTCTGCGAGCGCTGCATTCGCATGCCGGGGAGAACGGCACTGCCATCCTGCCCTTGTCTGCCCATTTTACCACCGTGGCACCCTCAAACACCTCTAAAGACACTGAAGAAGGGTAGCAGATGTCTATAGCTGATGCTGTGAGACGGTTTTGGAGAAGCAAGTTTGGTAGGATTGTGTTCGGTAGAAGCTGCGAGTCTTATTAGTTCTCAGGTTGATATGCGGTGAAGATGACTGTCTCCTCTGCAGCGCACTACTTCTCATCTAAAGGGGTGGGAGGGGGAGACAGTAGCATGTGCACGTGGCTCACAGAGGATGTGGCCAATCAGAGGCACAGAAGCTAAGAGACCCCTAAAATGCTTCTCCAGGAGACAGAGCTCTGCCTAGAGATATGGCTGCACACAAACACATGCACATGACTTGCCTTCTGACTGCAGCTTCATCAGTCACTAAACACACACACACACACACACACACACACACACACACACACACACACACACACACACACACACGTGCACAACAGTGTTGAGGAGTTACTAACATTTTTTTAGCATCTTGACGATAATTCAGCTGTTCTCATGCAGCTTTTCCAGCAAGCTACATTTCCAATTAAATGCTCCATCACTGCTTTTTATGTCACTTTGTTTTTTGTTCTTTGTCGCAGCTGTACAGCAGAATGAACAGAAACAACAGATGGATGCAGACATGAAGTCAATCTACCTTAAACTGTACTTGCAGCTGAACAAGATGATGGAAAACACTTTCTCAAACTAATAAGATCTAATCTGATTGCCTTATTTAACATCACTTCTGAGACTAAGGACACTTTTATTTTATTTATCCTGCTTATACCCAAGTGTGCCACACGAGTCCTGAAAAGTGAAGCCAATGCGTCTTGATCGCCCCAGGAGACTGGAAGCAGTATAGGTCATAAACCCTGCCCTCTCCGTGTAATGTAATGGGACATAGACAAACTAAACAATCCAATTGCACTTCAAAGATTTCCAAAGATGGTTTCTGTCATTTTATTCACGCTGATGTAAGTTCAAGTGTTCGTTCTTTAAGTAAGTTTGATTTAGTTAGTTAGTTATTTGATGCTATATAAACGGGTGTGTGACGTCATGATTGACAGATGAGATTGACAGCTTCTCTGAGCGAAGTCATCACTTAGGCACTAACAGACATTTTTCGGGAACTTCGGGTGGAGATTGGAGCTTTAACTTTAATATCTACATTTCCATAATATTTCACAAAAAGTTGTTAATTAAGCTGCGACCTTGATATCGCAGCTCAACATCGCGCTCACTACTGCGCAGACTCGGGTTCCAAGATGTCAGCATCACTGGCGGCTTCACTTACGTCAACGGAAGAGAGTGTAGGCACGTCGTCCAATTTTTTTTTTACAGTCTATGCCTATACCATGGTCATTTTCCAGCATGGGCAACTTAAAGCTGTTATTGATGTTTTCATTGCAATAATTGTCGGTTATTTACGGCGCGTTAGATCAGATCTCAGTTCACAATCTAATATTGTTATATCACACACCCATATTTCCAAGTCTTCTCTTACAAGCATTGCAAACGTTGCAATGTTCTGCTCAGTAAGCCTTATCATTAATAAAAGGAACACTAGCAGCTTAGTTTTGTTACTGTACAGGCATGAGACAACCATTTAAAACCTGACAATTCCATTTATTATGGATTTTTAGGCAAATAGACACTGCATGCACCTTAATGAAGACAATACATTCAGCTTAAATGCGAGATCAAAACTACACTTATATATAAATATCTTATTGTGGGTACGTTGAAATCATCAACCCAGTTGCATACCGGCTTAAAATAGTAACGTCTCAAACCTTCCTATTTAAGTCTGAAGAATACAGTTGTGACTCATATCCCAGCTCAAACCTCAACATGTCTGACAGTAACACAAATAGTGCAGTGCACATAAAGTCTAACAGAGCACAAGGCATAACTTCCCAGCACGTTTCTCATGTAATTTCTTTTTAAGTACACAATCCAACAAACTTAAAATACTAGCCAAGCGCTAAAAATAACTGGGTGGTTGAGATCTGTAATGCAAACCACTGCCTAATAAATGTGCAGTTTATATTAAACACTAATATTGCAACAGTGCAGACAGAAGACTCTGATCTGATATTAGACTCACTGTGTGGTCTCAGTGAGTCATAACAAACAAAAATGATGCTGGTTTAACTCATTGTCTCAGACAATCTGTATGCATACACAACTGTAGGGCCTTATGTCTTTAGATGCTCTTGTGTCATCATCTCATGCATGCGTTGTGATGCTCACGTGAACATCATCGGCCAATGGTAAGCCGGCGTTCTGGCATAGCTCTGACGTAACTCGTAAGGGCTGTACTGTATTTACTACATCAACAGTGTAGGAGACTGACACAGATGCGAAGAAATTGTTGAATGAAGTCGTTATTTTTGTTTGTTTTTTGCACACAAAAAGTATTCTCGACGCTCCATAAAATTAAGGTTGAACCACTGGAGCTGCATGGACTATTTTAACGATGTCTTTACTTACCTTTCTTTATTACCTTTCGGGTTGATCCTCAATAAACCCGTCTCCAGCGTGATGACTCCGATTGTTCGAATATTACAATTTAATAATACTTAAATCGATATGTCATCCGCAATAAACCCGTCTCTAGCGTGTTGCCTCCGGTCCTTCGAATATTCCGATCTATTATGACCTCTGACCTGTAAAGTTGCCAGAATAATAATAATAATAATACGCTGTTTGTTAATTGGCCAGAGGAGAACTGGCACCCCGACTGAGCCTGGTTTCTCCCAAGGTTTATGTTTCTCCATTAGGTTACCTAATGGGGTTTTGGTTTCCTTGCCACTGTTGCCTCTGGCTTGGCTTGCTCAGTTGGGGACACTACATTTTTATATATATATATAGAATAAAACCTGACAGGAATATTCCACACACTCAGGAGAGCTTTAATGGTCCATTAAGGACAGTCTCTTGAATAACAACCAGGTGTTAAAATGGCTCTTTACCATCATATCATGTACTGAGATATTGACTTGTGTTGACTCTATGACCCTTAACCTCTTCTCCACAGAAACAGATGGACGTGGTGAGTGGTCAGCATGTTATTAACACCAGGATCACACGGACCATAAATGTAAGTCCATTACTCCACAACAAGTGGTTTACACAATCCTGTAAAACAGCCTCTGACAGGGTGTTTAGAAAGGCTGAGCAAAGAGCTTTGGGAAAGTTTTCATGGTCCTTCTTTTTTTATTTATCGGCTCCAAACCCTAGTGAGCTGCTTACCTAGAGAACATTTTAAGGCTATTTTAGGTTAAAGGTTCTATTATAACCTATTATATCGAATGCACGCCCAGCTCTACAGGCTTTTTAAATGTAGGTAGACAAAATGATCCAGTCTAAAATGCTAAAGGCAAACTCTACTGATGAACCCTATATTTGTGGTGTATAGCGGTGAAGATAGAGTTTCTAGTTTTTCCTTTCAAAGCCATTTTTGTGCTACAAGATTTTATTAATTTATTTTTGCAATATGTATATTTACCAGAACCATCTGAATGAACTGATTTACCAAAAATTACATATGAGAGAGGACAGTTTAGGACAAACCGAATCACTAGAATGAATAAGACTAAGAAGACTCATAAGGTCAGATCACAAGACTGTGCTATCACTATCGTGGAAGAAATAATCACTCTTAACGCCGGCTTCACACCGCACGCGCAAGCAGTGCGTTGGCAGGGCAGGAGTGGTGCGTATGGAGAGCGGGAGCCGCTCGCCCCCGTTGTGCCTTCACACTGGCAGCTTTTGTCTCGTGCAGCTGAATCGCGGCTTGTGTATTGCAAGTACAGACGAATATTGTCCATTATGTCACATTTTCCGGTGTTCTACTCCGACCCCTGTCTGTCTCGTGCTTTGATTTATGATGGGCAGCATAGATCGGCTGCAAATGCGACCGTGTTCCCCTCTGTCGCATACATGCATGCATATAACATGTTGTATATTAGTTCACATGAGAAATGTAATATTAAAGTGAAGATATGCTTCTAGTTTTAATCATTTAAACAGGCTTTTGTGCCGTTGTGTTTTAATTCCCGAATATTAGTATATTCTGGTAGCTTTAATGTAATGTAGCTATAAATATAAATAGCTCCTAGGAACAGCATGTTATCTTTCTGAGGAAAAACAGCATGACCCATTAACAACATGTCCTCACTACCTGACTGAGCTAATGATGACCTTGAAACCCCTGAAACAAACACACTGTAATATCACAACCAATGATAAACTGGACAGGATGACAAAAGCCAATGGCCAGGTCAGAAAAATATTATTAGTGCTGTTTGCTAATACAGGTATCTCGTCCCACAGCGTTTGTCCATGAATGTCGCTTCAACTCATACAGCGTATTTTAAGTACTTTAAATGATCTTTGTGGTTTTGTGTTATTTTTATGGTTAATATACAATCACCTAAAGGATTATTAGGAACACCTGTTCAATTTCTCATTAATGCAATTACCTAATCAACCAATCACATGGCAGTTGCTTCAATGCATTTAGGGGTGTGGTCCTGGTCAAGACAATCTCCTGAACTCCAAACTGAATGTCAGAATGGGAAAGAAAGGTGATTTAAGCAATTTTGAGCGTGGCATGGTTGTTGGTGCCAGACGGGCCGGTCTGAGTATTTCACAATCTGCTCAGTTACTGGGATTTTCACGCACAACCATTTCTAGGGTTTACAAAGAATGGTGTGAAAAGGGAAAAACATCCAGTATGGGGCAGTCCTGTGGGTGAAAATGCCTTGTTGATGCTAGAGGTCAGAGGAGAATGGGTCGACTGATTCAAGCTGATAGAAGAGCAACTTTAACTGAAATAACCACTCGTTACAACCGAGGTATGCAGCAAAGCATTTGTGAAGCCACAACACGCACAACCTTGAGGCGGATGGGCTACAACAGCAGAAGACCCCACGGGTACCACTCATCTCCACTACAAATAGGGAAAAGAGGCTACAATTTGCACAAGCTCACCAAAATTGGACAGTTGAAGACTGGAAAAATGTTGCCTGGTCTGATGAGTCTCGATTTCTGTTGAGACATTCAGATGGTAGAGTCAGAATTTGGCGTAAACAGAATGAGAACATGGATCCATCATGCCTTGTTACCACTGTGCAGGCTGGTGGTGGTGGTGTAATGGTGTGGGGGATGTTTTCTTGGCACACTTTAGGCCCCTTAGTGCCAATTGGGCATCGTTTAAATGCCACGGCCTACCTGAGCATTGTTTCTGACCATGTCCATCCCTTTATGACCACCATGTACCCATCCTCTGATGGCTACTTCCAGCAGGATAATGCACCATGTCACAAAGCTCGAATCATTTCAAATTGGTTTCTTGAACATGACAATGAGTTCACTGTACTAAAAAGGCCCCCACAGTTATGGAATTACATTTGTTTCAAAAAAAGTGAACAAAACTTTATGAAACGGAACGAAACTTTATAAAACTGAACGAAACTTTTTCAGAACCTATCAAAAATATCCATTACAAAAGAAGAAAAACACATTGAAAATGAAAAAAATGAACTCAGTCGCACAAATTTAACAGGATATTCAAATATGCTTCATTCTTTGTTAATGTTTTTCAAAGATTCGTTTTCATTGCCACAGATTTCGCTTACGCTTCGCAGTTTTTCGTTTGCAGTTTTGACACAAACATCTCGTGGGGGCGGGCTTAACAGTGCTCTACTCTGATTGGATAGTGAGCTTTCGATGGACAGGTGCTCTCTGACCTGGAAGTATAGACGTCACTCAGTGGCGCACACATTGGAAAACCTTCGCGTTGCTTTGCATGAAGTTTATACAAGTTTGTAAAGAATTTCTAAACAATTTAGTTTATTAGTTTGTAAAGATGAGCTCTCAGGAGAGACATGGACCGGCGGCGGCGGCATCATCTTCCTCCTCCGCTTGTTCTTCAAGGCAGTTTGAAGTAACCAATAACATCGATTAAAGTTGTACAGTGTGCAACCGTTCTGGCTTTATTTGACACATTCATTGTTTAAAAACGTTTTATGTATCTCAATATACAGTGTAACGTGTGTGTGTGTGTGTGTGTGTGTATATATATATATATATATATATATATATATATATATATATATATATATATATATATACATACACAATATGTTTGCCTAATCTTCTTTTCTTTTAATGCTATTTGTCAGGACCCGAGACAAACGTCAATTTTCCAGGTAGGCACTGAGTGATGGTATATAAATTATAAAGCTTTAAAAAAATGGTTTGCTTGTCGTTATCATGATGGTGGCTGACTTAGTGCAAATTAACTGGAGAGGAAGAGAGAGAAAGAAGGAGTATTGGCTTAAATATCCTGAAGGGGCTGTTTTGTTTTTGACCTGTAGGAACAAGTGCAAGAAGACCTATTACAGCATAATTTGTACAGTAATAACTGTACAAAAGAGCAAACAATCAAACTTCATGACATAACACACACAGTGCATTGCAAACGTGTGAATGACAATAATAACCCGCAACGAACGGTTGCACACTGTACATGGATACAACTTTAATCGATGTTATTGGTTACTTCAGTAACTGCCTTGAAGAACAAGCGGAGGAGGAAGATGATGCCGCCGCCGCCGCTCCATGTCTCTCCTGAGAGCTCATCTTTACAAACTAATAAACTAAATTGTTTAGAAATTCTTTACAAACCTGTATAAACTTCATGCAAAGCAACGCAAAGGTTTTCCAATGTGTGCGCCACTGAGTGACGTCTATACTTCCAGGTCAGAGAGCACCTGTCCATCGAAAGCTCACTATCCAATCAGAGTAGATCACTGTTAAGCCCGCCCCCACGAGATGTTTGTGTCAAAACTGCAAACGAAAAACTGCGAAGCGTAAGCGAAATCTGTGGCAATGAAAACGAATCTTTGAAAAACATTAACAAAGAATGAAGCATATTTGAATATCCTGTTAAATTTGTGCGACTGAGTTCATTTTTTTTCATTTTCAATGTGTTTTTCTTCTTTTGTAATGGATATTTTTGATAGTTTCTGAAAAAGTTTCGTTCAGTTTTATAAAGTTTCGTTCCGTTTCATAAAGTTTCGTTCATTTTTTTTTAAACAAATCTAATTCCATACCACAGTCACCAGATCTCAACCCAATAGAGTATCTTTGGGATGTGGTGTAACGGGAGCTTCATGATCTGGATGTGCATCCCACAAATCTCCATCAACTGCAAGATGCTATCCTATCAATATGGGCCAACATTTCTAAAGAATGCTTTCAGCACCTTGTTGAATCAATGCCACATAGAATTAAGGCAGTTCTGAAGGCGAAATGGGGTCAAACAGTATTAGTATGGTGTTCCTAATAATCCTTTAGGTGAGTGTACATGCATCATTAGGTGTCACTCAAGAGATATATGCTCGAGAACAGCAGGATTTTACATCATGCCATACTGACGTACACAGCCAGTGTATCCTCCTCCAGACTGTGTGTGTCTGTGTGTGAAAAATCAGAGGAATGAGGAGGTTTATTTTTAGCTGTATATGACTGATCTGGCAGGAAATAGAAAGGAGATGATCTTTAAATACATGAGGAAAAAGCATTGGGTGTGAGAATGAGCCTGTTAAGTATGGAAACATGTCGATCTGTACAGCGGGAGAATGAATCATTACTGCATCTACTGCAGCACAAAAAAATATCCTGAACCTGGTGGATGTATAACATTCATATAGTAGACCATGTTTAGCTGCCCTAAACACTATACTTTTAGAGCTGGATTTTATGTTTTCCTAAACACAAAAGAAGATATTTTAATCTGGTAGCCACCAGGGTGGTTCCCAGAGAACTAAAAGTTCCCCTAGGGCCATTTTCCTGGCTGCATTCCAGTAGGAACTCTGAAGTGACAAATGCCACGCTTGTTGTTGTGACTTTTATTTTGATGGCGCAGCGATTTTGACGGGGCTGAGAATGCCAGAACCTGAGCACACAGCTCTCACATTCTCAGTCTACAAGTAGTTTACAATCTGTTTAACAGTCTTGTCTAATACGTTATTAGATAGAACTGTTATACAAAGACAGTAAATGAAAAAGTATTAGCATTTGCCGTGTGGTTGATGTCCAATGTCGCTAGCTGAGCAGAAATACATTATCATGTTTCGCTTGGACCCCTCAAAGTTGCGTTGGATTTTCTCTTTAGCGTAAAGGTTGAGAGTTCCACCTATCACTGTTTTCCATGTTCGTAGAGTTAGTTTCTGGAATAGATATATAGGCTATAATCTGCGTGTGTAGACAGCTTTTTTAAAATGGTGGATGCTTGTGTTTCGCGTACGTTCGGCCAGTCAGCGTACATTTACATCAATTGTAGTTCCTATTGTGCTGAGTTAGATCCTACTTTGAAGTAGTAGCTAAATTAATTCCCCCAAAAGGAGTTCCTAGTACTAAAATCGTTCCTAGTTCCTGCGGTGCAAACACATCAAAATCCGGGCACTTCCGCCAATAGTTCTAGGAACTATGAAAAGGTTCCTCCGGTCAAAATTTCTCAATATCTTCTTTTATGTTCCACAGAAAAAATGACCATGCCATGACTCTTTAAGCTTGACGTCGACTAGTCGCTGGCCTATAGAGGGCGCAACAGGATAAGCCATTTCCTGACACTAAAGGCTGATTTATACTTCTGCGTCGGACCTACGGCATATCCTCTACGCCGCAAGTTACGCGTTGGTTTTCATTTATACTTCTGCGTTGTTGTCCGCGTCAATGTGCGATTACCAGTCCTTCCAGAAAAATGCGGCTTTTTTGTGATTGTTGTGGGCAAAAATCCTTGATTATGCGGCATGTTTTTTTTTTTAAATGCGATGAAAAATGCGGGAAAATGCGGGATATTTATGCAATTTTATGCGATGAAATTGCGGGAACTTGCAAAAACTGCGGTTTGATGAAAAAGAGAAAAAAAGCACTACATCACAGAAAGTGCTGGGAATATTTAAGTTCCCATCTTGTTTTATTGAAGACCTTAATAAACACATGGCTCAAATTTACAAAACATTGAGTCAAACAAGTTCTGTAGCTTTACAAAAGGAATATGCTACAACTTCTGAAAAATGAATAAATAACTTCCTGTTTTACAGAGGTAGCTATACAAAACAGACATTTGAGTGCTTCCAATGCACAAAGTGCAATCTCTAAAAGTTAATCCAAAAATTGAAATTCTTTCATTAATGACTTCCCCTCATGTCGTTGGACACCCGTAAGACCTCCGTTCGTCTCTAAATAACGACTTATATAGTGATGACCGATTTCAAAACACAGCATCATGATGCTATGAATCAGCGAGTCGATTCATGATTCGGATCGCGTGTCAAACTGCTGAAATACGTGACTTTGGCGATCCGAACCGCTGAATCGACTCATTGATTCATAACGCTTCAAAGCTTCATGATGCTGTGTTTTGAAATAGGTCAACACACCGGGAAACTGCTTTGCATGGTCTTTTGCTGTTATTTTTGTTGGCAAATGGGAGTTTGCGCTTCATCATGGTTTCACCGATATCTATGGTTTCACCACGGGGGTTTGCAGCTTTTCGATGATGTTCACGTCGGGTAATTACGTCACTTCAAAACGTTCCCATGGCAATACCGCGGTCAAGCCAGCCGCGCTTTGAAAACACACAGTCAAGCCAGCCGCACTTTTTATCATTGTGCGCGTCTAACCGCGCACTTACGGTATGGGTGCTGGAAAAGGTCAAAATAGGGTTACGTTTCATTTATACTTTTGCATTTAACCCTAAAATGAGTAAGACCATAAAGAGACATCCCCAAAAAATATATTTTCCATCTTATTAGGACACAAATAATACGATTTCATGTTTTTTTTTTTTAAGAAACATGACTTTAATTTTTTGTTTTTATGTCTGTATATATGCTGTACATTAATTATACATAATTTATTTATTGTAATGTATTTTTAATTGTGACTTAATTTTGTATATATTATACACACATTATTATACATTAATATATATATATATATATATATATATATATATATATATATATATATATATATATATATATATATATATATATATATATATACACACATTAAAATCAGAAATACAAATGTAATAAAATTACAATTAATACATTACATATAATAATTACTCTACAGCATATATACAAACATTAAAATAAAGAATAAAAATGTATTTAAAAATAATACAAATAAGAATGGAATTATTTGTGTCCTAATAAGATGGAAAATAGCAATAAAAATAATTTTTGGGATGTCTCTTTATGGTCTTGCTCTTTTTAGGGTTAAATGCAAAAGTATAAATGAAACGCCTTTATTACAGAGTGTTTAAACCCATTTTGGCCTCTTCCAGCACCCATACCGTAAGTGCGCGGATAGACGCGCTTAACAAACACAAATGCGGCTGGCTTGACTGTCTATTTTCAAAGCACGGCTGGCTTGACCACGGCGGTCATGGCAATAGGCTGAAATGGCGGCTCTTGTGTGAAGTAAACAAACATTTTTCAACTTTCTGCTAATATATATATTACTTTTTTTGCAACGAAAATGCGGGGATTATGAAATCATGCTAGCCCCGCATATTTTGCACGCGGAAATAGGCAGTTTATGCGGCGAAAGTGCGGCGTATTTGAAAAAATGGCGCCCCCGCATAAATATGCGGACTTTGGCTGATTATGTGTTAAATCACGCGATCGCATAATCGCGTTTTTCTGGAGGGACTGGATTACACATGAAGACCGCTCGTAGGCAGCGATCGTTCTTGCAGCTTGACTTGTAGTATCTAATACAAATTAAGCATCTCTAGTTGATTAGTAGAGTTAAATAAGAGGTGATATGATGCTAGAATGCATTTTTTGAAATCATGCAGAGTGCTTGTGGCGCTGTTTTCAGTATCGGTGGCTCGTGCACAGACAAGCGCTTCAAACGATTGCTGTTGTGGAGACTTTATTCACGAAATACACCCTAATGTGTCCCTGTTCTTGATATACAATCACTGATTAACATCTTTGGTTTTAATGAGAAAATAAATAAAATATGCAATAGTGGATTAGAACCCAGAACCACTGGCACGCTTAACAAAAATTCTTCCACTAGAACATCAAGAGGTCACACACACTCACAGCGGATCTATGTATTTATTCACTAATATAAAGAATCTCTGGACCACAAAATATTGTGTTAAATAGCAGATGTATGGATGAAACCATCATCCCATTTCCGGACACATACACATGCACGCACGCACACACACACATACTCCTATCGCATATTTTTTTTATTTATTGACCTGAGGGAGGGGTTCTGGCAGACCAATCACAGAGCTTGCGGTCTGCATAGAATTGACGCGTTGTTACATTTTTGGAGAGGTGCGCATCAGGGTATGTTGTAGGCTACGTGTGCAACACACATCCTACGGCGTATACTCGATGCAGAAGTATAAATAGGGCTTTACGCTCTGTTTACAACAGTTAAAATTTCAAATAGATTCATACTCTTAGAACTGTCCACAAGACATGTTTGATTATGCCATCTGGATGCTCAAAATATATTGGGAGAATGCACGTTTTAAACAGCTTATTGTACAGGTAAGTCAATAACCATTCTAAACTAATGTGCTGTTGCATTGTAACACACACACATAGCTCGCACATCACGTGCAGATCACGCACTCCGTACACAGAAACATTCAGTAGCGCGGAAATAAGAAATGGCTACATGGTTGGAAAGCTACACACTCCAGAAGGACTGTTGCCAAACTTATAACATGCTAGAAACATAATAATTACTGCAATAATGATCCAACCATAGACTCTTAAGTACTCGCCTATTTAAATACAAACAGCGATGTTAAATATTTAAAATATAATATTGAATAACACACTACGATTAACATTACAATCTAGTACTTAACATGTGCTTTAGTATGTTAGTCAACACATCAAAATAAGTGTACTTTAATGCATGACAAAAGATAATTAAAACTTAAAGGTTTAAAATTGCATTTAAAGTAGAACTTAATTTGACAATTTCAAAGTGCACTTTTTTAGTCATGAACGTGTACTCTCTTTAAGTGCACTTAAGTGACCTTTAATATTTTTAAGATTTGAAGTACACTACAAGAGCACATTGAATAGAATTAAGTGCACTTCTTTTTTGCAAGCCTGTGATCTCACTATACATATTTTACACAAAGCCAGAGAAATGTTTGTGTTCTTGCCAACACAGATGAGATCACTCAAGTGATGGGCCTCCAGCACCAAATATATTTTAAACCCAGCAGTCTTTCCTCAACAGACAGCAACAGGGCATCTCTGAGGGCAATTTACACACTTGCATGTGGCAAATGCGGTAAAACTGCTTTATCTAAAGAGAAGCTTTACCAGTGTGTCTGATCACAGATTACCGATTTCACAGTATAACCACGTGGAACATCCGATTCAATCCATCCCATCCAAGCAGGCCTTTATGAGGCAGAGCGGGGTGTGAGGCACGATTAAACCAGTAGGACCTCTGAATCCTACCTGTGAGCTGTAGAGAGGGACATGCACTTCCTCAAAGCTAGCTCAATCACTGCTATACGCATGTGTGTGTTCAGATGGGCCACTCATTAGGCCATGACTTCCACCATGGAAAAAGTAAAAGAAGAGAGAGAGAGAGAGAGAGAGAGAGAGAGAGAGAGAGAGAGAGAGAGAGAGAGAGAGAGAGAGAAGAGGAGGTCATTGTAGGATGTTAAAGGAATATAAAAAAATAAAGGTAAATTATTTCATATAAAATTACCTATTTCTGGCATGAAACTCTAGATGGCGCAGGCTGATAGGTCTTTAACTAATTTGGTAGCGATCACGTCATTATCTACATAGCACAGCTGATTGATTGTTCTTGCATCAATGGCCAATGAGCTGCAGCTCATTCAAACAAATACCGGTGTTGCTGTTATCAGTCTTTCAGAAACCCTTCACCTTCCCCAGCTCCACCTGTATAGATCTGCTATAGGATTAATTAATGTATGTTACATGTGCAGCAGCAGCAATGTCTGTGAATGTATTGGCAATAGCAAGTCTTGGTACTTGCTCTGCAGCAGCAGCAGCAGCAGCAGCAGCAGCAGCAGCAGCATTGTAGCATATCTATTCCACCAAGAACAAATACATTAATATTGCCATATCCATTGCCATGCTAATCTCTATTACCATACCGATCTCTCTAAGAGTTGTTATGACAGAACTTTAGTAGATAACTTTAGCGGTATTTGCAGGTGTCACGGTTCATGAATTCACTATCTCACTCTCGTACGTTTTACGTGGGCGCATGAGTGAATGTGTGTGTGTGGGTTGATTGAATGAGTTGTGCGTGCGTAGTTGGGTGTGCTGATTATTGATTACACCTGCTGCGATGATCAGCGTTCCAGCTGCGGTTGATCAGCGCACCCTATTTATTGTCTCTCTGTTTGTCATGTCATTGTCAGAGCGTTGTTGGATGTTGTCCGGTTTGTTTCCTGCCTGCCCTCCTGTTCCTCACCCCGTTGTTCTCCGTGCTCCTTGATCTTCGTGTTTCACCGATTCCTGTGGATGTGTCACCATCACCGTCTTCACCACTTCACCTCACGGGAGATCGCTGCTGTCCACAGAGTCCCTGTGCCGCCAAGTGTCTCTTCCTGGAGGATCTTCGCTGTGTCCAGACCTTCTTGTCACACTCAAAATAAACATCTTTTACTTGCAATTGAATCCGACCATTTCTTGAGTTCCGGACGTAACAGAACGCTCTGACCATAACATGGATTTTAGCAAGTTCATCGGACCTGAGTGAGTTTCTGACGCAAAGTGTTGCGAGGATGGATCTACACCCTGGACCTTCCTGAGAGACTCGACGGTCTTATCGAGCTGACATTGAGGGTGGATAGTCGCCTCAGTCGCCTGGAGCAGTCGTCGAGAGGAAGGGCTCAAGCCGCCAATGTCGAGTGCTCTCAAACCAACAGATGGGGTGCGGTCAGTTCCAGTGCTGATCTGGAGCCCATGCAGGTGGGTCGGGCTCGGCTTTCCCGGGAGGAGAGAGAGAGACGGAGATCCCATGGTCTTTGCCTCTACTGCGGTGGTACAGGACATTACCTGGAGAGATGCCCGGTAAAAGACCATGCCCGGCGGTAAACCAGAGGCTACTGTCGGGCGGGATCTCCGTGGAGAAGACCTCATCCTCTACTCGCCTTCCGGTAAGACTGCTGTGGGCAGCCCAGTCACACGTCTGTCAGGCACTTTTGGATTCCGGAGCAGAGGGTAATTTTATGGATTTTTCACTGGCACGCACTCTGGGTATACCCATCACTACACTTCAGGACAGTATCAAGGTCAACGCACTTAACGGACAAGAACTTCCCAGTATTACATTCACCACACAACCATTGACACTCATTACATCTGGCAACCACACGGAACTCATTTCATTTCTTCTCTTGGACTCACCCCTGGCTCCCGTTGTCCTCGGTCATCCTTGGCTGGTCCAGCACAGCCCTAGGATCGACTGGGGACATAATTCAGTTTCCACCTGGAGTAATAAGTGTTATGAGTGTTGTCTGGTGTCTGCCGTTTCGTCTGTGTCTCGTCCTGTTTTTCAGAGTGAGGTGATGAATTTGTCTAACGTGCCCCCCCAGTACCAGGACCTGAAGGAGGTGTTCAGTAAGTCCCGCGCTGCTTCTCTTCCTCCGCATCGTCCCTATGACTGTGCTATAGATTTACTCCCAGGTAAGTCTCCGCCTAAGGGCAAGCTTTACTCTCTTTCTATTCCTGAGAGGGAGGTCATGGAGAAATACATTTCTGATTCTCTAGCCTCCAGATTCATCCGACCTTCCTCTTCTCCAGCGGGGGCGGGGTTCTTTTTTGTGGGAAAGAAGGATGGTTCACTGCGACCTTGCATTGATTACCGAGGGCTGAATAACATCACGGTAAAGAATACTTATCCTTTGCCGCTGATGTCTTCAGCCTTTGAGAGGTTGCAGGGAGCATCTGTTTTCACAAAACTGGACTTACGTAACGCTTATCATTTGGTTCGCATCAGGAAGGGGGATGAGTGGAAGACCGCTTTTAACACCCCCAGGGGGCACTTTGAATATTTGGTGATGCCGTTCGGGCTATCCAACTCCCCAGCGGTCTTCCAGGCACTCGTCAATGACGTGCTGAGAGATATGGTCGACCAGTTCATATATGTCTACCTGGACGACATATTGATTTTTTCTTCATCTCTCCAGGAACACGTTCAGCACGTCAGACGAGTGCTTCAGAGGTTGCTAGAGAATGGGTTTTTTGTCAAGGCGGAGAAATGCGTTTTTCATGCACAGTCTGTTCCTTTCCTAGGATACATCGTCTCGTCTGAGGGAATGCGTATGGACCCTGACAAGGTTAAGGCTGTGGTAGAGTGGCCAAGTCCAGATTCCCGTAAGGCCCTGCAGAGGTTTCTGGGGTTCGCCAACTTCTATCGGCGTTTCATTCGCAACTACAGCCAACTAGCCGCGCCTCTGACCGCCTTGACCTCTCCCAGAACTACGTTCAGGTGGTCTGATGCAGCAGAAGCTGCATTTACCAAACTGAAAGGCTGCTTTGTTTCGGCCCCCATCCTTATCGCCCCTGATCCATCACGTCAGTTCGTGGTAGAGGTCGACGCATCAGAGGTGGGGGTAGGTGCAGTTCTATCGCAACGCTCTCTCTCAGATGACAAGATGCACCCTTGCGCGTTTTTGTCCCACCGTTTATCTTCTGCCGAATGTAATTATGACATTGGTAATAGAGAGTTGCTGGCCGTCAAGTTAGCGTTGGAGGAGTGGCGTCATTGGTTAGAAGGGTCGGGGGTACCTTTTATCGTTTGGACTGATCACAAGAACTTGGAGTATATTAGAACTGCGAAAAGACTCAATTCCAGGCAGGCTCGGTGGGCTCTTTTTTTCGGTCGTTTTGACTTTTTACTCTCGTACCGCCCCGGGTCCAAAAACATCAAACCCGATTCTTTATCTCGCATTTTTGATCCATCCGAACGCCCGATTACTCCCGAGTGTATTTTGCCGGAGAGACTAGTGGTCTCCACACTCACATGGGAGGTCGAATCGAAGGTCAGATCGGCCTTAGAAGGGGTAACGCCTCCGCCCGGCGGTCCACCGAGCCGATTGTTTGTGCCGGAGGAGTTACGGTCCGAAGTTATTCAATGGGGTCACTGCTCCAACATTGCTTGCCATCCAGGAGTAAACCGGACTAGGGGTTTGATAAAGCAACGATTCTGGTGGCCATTAATGGCTCGTGACGTCCGCAGTTTTGTATTGGCATGTTCAGTTTGTGCGATTGGTAAGACGTCTAACCGATCTCCTGACGGGTTACTCCATCCGCTGCCGGTGCCTTCGAGACCTTGGTCCCACATCGCGCTAGATTTTGTCACCGCCCTCCCGCCCTCTAATGGCATGACGGTTGTTTTAACCGTAGTGGACCGATTCTCGAAGGCAGCACATTTCATTCCCTTGCCCAAATTGCCCTCAGCCAAGGAGACAGCGGTGTCTGTCATTGACCACGTCTTTCGGTTACATGGCCTCCCGATGGACGTGGTTTCTGACAGGGGTCCCCAATTCGTGTCCAAATTTTGGCGAGAATTCTGTAAATTACTAGGAGCTACGGTTAGTTTGTCTTCGGGTTATCACCCCCAGAGTAATGGTCAGACTGAACGTGCCAATCAAGATTTGGAGAGAGTGTTACGATGTTTGGTATCCAAGAATCCTTCTTCCTGGAGCCAACAGCTGTCTATGGTTGAGTACGCTCATAATTCACTACCAGTGTCATCTACGGGCCTCTCTCCGTTCCAGTGTAGTATAGGGTACCAGCCACCTATTTTTCCGAGTCTGGATTCCGAAGTCGCGGTCCCCTCCGCCCACGCCTTTGTCCAGAGGTGTCACCGCACATGGACCAGAGCCCGGGAGACTCTGCTCCAAGTGGGGGCGCGCACCAAGGCTAAAGCCGATCGCCACCGGTCTAAGCCTCCCGTATACGTCGTGGGTCAAAAAGTGTGGCTTTCTACCAGAAATATTCCGCTCCGCTCCGTATCTAATAAACTTGCTCCTAAATTTATTGGCCCTTTCACTGTCACCAAGATCATTAGTCCGGTGGCAGTCCGCCTCAAACTTCCTCCAGCGTACAGGAGAATTCACCCCGCCTTTCACGTATCCAAATTAAAGCCTGTTTTTCATTCTCACCTTAATCCGCCTGTCCCGGTTCCCCCACCGCCGCGTCTCGTAGATGGGGAACCTACGTATTCGGTCAACCGTATTCTGGACTCGAGACGGAGGGGACGCGGATTCCAGTACCTGGTGGACTGGGAGGGTTACGGTCCGGAGGAGAGAAGTTGGGTTCCTGCTAGGGACATTCTGGATCACTCCCTTTTTGACGATTACAAGCAACAGGTAAGTTCTTCTGGGAGCGCCAGGAGGCGCTCCTAGGGGGAGGGGTACTGTCACGGTTCATGAATTCACTATCTCACTCTCGTACGTTTTACGTGGGCGCATGAGTGAATGTGTGTGTGTGGGTTGATTGAATGAGTTGTGCGTGCGTAGTTGGGTGTGCTGATTATTGATTACACCTGCTGCGATGATCAGCGTTCCAGCTGCGGTTGATCAGCGCACCCTATTTATTGTCTCTCTGTTTGTCATGTCATTGTCAGAGCGTTGTTGGATGTTGTCCGGTTTGTTTCCTGCCTGCCCTCCTGTTCCTCACCCCGTTGTTCTGCGTGCTCCTTGATCTTCGTGTTTCACCGATTCCTGTGGATGTGTCACCATCACCGTCTTCACCACTTCACCTCACGGGAGATCGCTGCTGTCCACAGAGTCCCTGTGCCGCCAAGTGTCTCTTCCTGGAGGATCTTCGCTGTGTCCAGACCTTCTTGTCACACTCAAAATAAACATCTTTTACTTGCAATTGAATCCGACCATTTCTTGAGTTCCGGACGTAACAGCAGGTTACTAACATTCTTCAAAATATCTCCAGAAAGCCATACAGGTTTGGATCGACATGCGAGTAAATAATGATCACATCTTAATCATCATCATTATTATTATAATTTTTTTTAAATAGATACATTTTTTGTTTTTGAGGAGTTGCACCATTTGACATTTTGCAACCTAAACTAAACTTGCTTTGTCATAAAAAGGTCAAATTATCTGATATTTAAGGAAACTTACTGACCAGCAGGTGCTTTCTCTATAAATTCACTTCCTGTTTTATATATTTTTTCGTCCATGGTAGTTGCACCACATGATTTCTGCATGAATTTCCACTGGCACTGATTAAGCCTGTATAACACAGGGCTGTATAATGAATGAACATGGACCTATTCAGACTCCGTTTCATTAATAATTTGTGCCAGTAGCACTGCATGGTCCAAATGGATCTCCATCCATTGAGATGATCAGGAATAATGATCCTGATTGATTTGAATGGCTGAGCTGAATGCTCAAAGGGACCTCTTGCATAACAGTGTGGAACAATATGAAAATATCACATCTTGCGGTTAAAAAAGCAAAATGGAAAGTCTAATGGATCTACATGGATGGATTCAGGAAGATCAAAGTTTTTACAAATCAAGATTTAAAAAAAATCTAGAGAAGCATTTGCCACTATAAGGAATCTTTTGTGCAAAGATGTCAAAATTGCACGAAATCAAACAATAATAACGACTTCAATGATTTAATTCTAGTCTGTGTCAGTCTCCTACACAGTTTACGCAACAGTGCAGCGCTTTTGAGTTCTACGGCAGTTGATGCTGTTCACGTGAGCACCACGACGTATGTGTGTGATGATGATGAGGGAGCGGCACTGTATTTACAGCGTAAACTGCATAGCAGACTGGCACAAGCTAGAACGAAATTGTTGAATAAAGTCATTATTTTTGTTTGTTTTTTGTTCACAAAAATTATTCTCGTTGCATCATAATATATAGGTTGAACCACTGGAACCGCATGCACTATTTTAACGATGTCTTTACTACCTTTCTGGACCTTTGAGTGCTTTCCTGTAACTCAAACAATAGAACGTGGCGCTAGCAACGGACTGACAAAATGTAAATGTGTACCTTGAATGCAATGTAAGTCGCTTTGGATAAAAGCGTCTGCTAAATGCATAAATGTAAATGTAATTAAATAGCTGTCTATGGAGGGGCCTGAGAGCTCTCGGACTTCAAAATATATAAAACATATCTTAATTTGTGTTACGAAGATGAACGAAGGTCTTGCATTTTGTCATGAAAATGTTACATGATTTTACTGATTTTGACATTAGGTTTGGGCTTTTGAAGGAGGAGCACCACTGTAATGGGATCTGGCACAATAATAATTTTATCTTGATTATTGTGTTTTCATAATCGTTTGAAGCCAAAATCTAAATTTAAAATAAAATTTGATTAATCACATAGCCCTAGGACGAATTAATGGGATAGTTCAGCTAAAAATTGAAATTTTATAATCACTTACTCACCCTCATGTTGTCCCAAACCTGTATCAGTTTCTTTCGTCGGTTAACACACAAGAAGATATTTTAAAGAATGTTGGTAACCAGACAGGTGACTTCCATAGTATTTTTTTTTCTTACTAAAAAAAATGGTGCTATATACAGTGTTTGGAATAACGCTGTTTAAAAGAACAGCATTAGGTAACAATGTTATTTTTTCAGTAACGGGGTAATCTAACTAATTATTTTTCCCGTCGCTACAACGCCGTTAACATTACTGGACGTTAAATGCAGTGCGTTTGTATAAAATGTATTGCTTGAATAAACTGTGTAATCCTAATGCACCCCTGGCTCACAGCTAGAGAGGAGGTGGGTTAATAACTAGGTAAGCGATTATGATTGGCTAAGGCAGAGTCATGTTTCATGGTAGCCAATCAGAGCCAGTGTTTTACACACATGCCAACACACCAGCCACACACACACACACACACACACACAGTCATACACACACACAGAAGCAGCGAGTCAGGAGCAATCCGATGAAAAGTTGGCATTTTCAAGGTGGAGATATAAGCACTACTTCAAATTCATTGTGGTCAAAGGCAAGAACTTTCATGTAATGTGTACATTATGTCCAGGAGCGAAGACTTTGTCTATATCCGTTGTAAGCAACTCTAATTTAATGAAACATCTCACAACGACACACGCATCTACAAAGCTAGTGGCCAAAAACACCGATACCTCCACCACAGACGATAGCTCGCCGTCCACTAGCAAAGAAGGACTCGGAGCAAAGTCCTCCAAGCAGCAAAAGCTAGATATTTCTGCCTCACAACAAAAACCTATGACACAGGCTGAAGTCAACCGTATGATAGGCAGGTATGTTGTTAAAAGTATGTTGCCATTATCGACGGTGGAGGATGATTCATTCCGAGCCATTATTGCTAAACTACCTAAGAAAGCAGGGGCCTGTACGCCATGCTCAAAGACATTTGCTAATTACCTAGATGCTGAGTACACCAAAATGAACACAGAGCTTAAAAAGAGTTTTGAAGAGTTGGACTTTTTGTCTACAACTGCAGATATTTGGACTGCGCACAACTGCAGTTACCTCAGCGTGACTGCCCACTGGTTAGATCCACACAGCCTAGAGCGAAAGAAAGCAGCCTTGGCCTGCAGACGTTTCAAGGGCCGTCATACGTATGACAGAATTGCTACTGAACTGGACAATATCCACTGTCACAGACAATGGTTCGAATTTTGTTAAAGCCTTTAAAGTTTACCAGCCCGTTCAGGGTGATGACTCTGGGGAGGAAGATGATGATGATGATGATGTAACTTTTATCGACCTTCATGATACCTTACAAGACATGAATGTGGAAGAGGATGTGGTAGAGGATGTTGTGACTTTGCACCACACCACAGATGTGCATCGCACACAGCAAACCTTATTTCATGCTCTGATGTGGACAAGTGGCTACTTTCAAGGCCAGGCATAAAAGCCGTGTACAGAAGTGCCACCTCCAAATGCACAGCTTTGTGGAACAAGGCCAGCCGTTCCACAGTGGCTGCAGAGGTCATGGATGAAGTCCTTGAAAGGAAGCTCCTTGTCCCATGTACGACCAGATGGAACTCCTTTCATGATGCTGTTGCTCGTTGCTGTTAATTCCCAATCGCTGAGCTGAACACCATTTCCTACAATTTTGGTTTGAAGGCCATCACAGATCGGGAATACCAGTTCCTCAGAGAATACTGCACAGTGATGAAGCCACTAACAGTAGCCCTTGACATTCTTCAGGGCGAAGACAATTGTTTCTATGACACCCTCCTACCCACACTGGAGACATTGATCTCCAAAACCATGGACTTGAAGACTGGCCTCCAAATCCTTGGTGACCTTCCAGAGGCTGTTGTCAAGATAAGAGTTAGTATTTCTTCAAATACATTGAATACATAATACCATACATGAAATTTGTATTAATTATCAAAGTAAAATTAAATGTATATCTCTTAGCTCATGATGTGTGTGTGTGTGTGTGTGTGTGTGTGTGTGTGTGTGTGTGTGTGTGTGTGTGTGTGTGTGTGTGTGTGTGTGTGTGTGTGTGTGTGTGTGTGTGTGTGTGTGTGTGTGTGTGTCTCATTTCAGGCAATCAAAACCAGATTTTCAGAGGTGCTGGAAAGTGAGACTGCCGTCTTGGCTGCGGTGACACTGCCCAGATTTAAACTATGTTGGCTGCGGACACAGGAAAGGAAGTACAATGCCAAGGCAAGTCTGCTGGCGGAGTGCCGAAAAAGTGCCCAGATGAAGACCAGCCAACAGGTACCAACGCACCAACACGCAGCCTCAGCACCGACTCAGCCATAGAGGATGAATTATTTTCTTTCGAGGATGAGGAGGACACCTCTGCTTCTGTGGAAAGCCAAGTCGCTGACTATTTAAAATCAGGAGCACAAGGGATTGACACTCTTAATGGATTCCCACTAATAAATTTTTTTTTCACTCAAATACAATACAGCCACTCCATCCAGTGCCCCAGTGGAGAGGCTATTTAGCCTGGGGAAGCTGGTCTTCACCCCAAAGAGAAACAGGCTGACAGACAAGAGGTTTGAAATGCTGCTGCTTCTTAGATACAATCAGTGGTTTGAAGGGTAGGATGGTTAGGCTACATGGGTTTGGATGGGTAGATGAATATCTAGGAGCTAAAGATAAATAAATACAGCAGCCTATGTCTTCCAGACTATTTATCTCAAGTTGTTAGAGTTTGATTTATTTAATTTGCTACAGTTACTGCAAACACACCTTATATTATTTAACTACTTTTAAATAATTTTAACTACTTTTAAATGTCCTTTTGAAGAAAATACCAGACCAGTTGTCTGAGATTGGGAGTTTGATTTATTTAATTAAGAATAAGACTACAGAGCTAAACACACTTTTTTGTTGTTTAAAAGTTTACTTTTGTTGTGAACAAAACACTTGTAAGTACAGGTTGTTTACTTGACCAGTTGTCTCAGTCTCAGGTTGAGAGAGTTTGATTTAATTTGCTAGAGTTAAATGCACTTTATATGGTGTAACTGTTTACTTTTCTTACAAAGATAATACTTGAAGTGCAGGATAAACATTTTGCTGTCTGTCGACGAGCAATAAATATTGAAAGTTACGTACAAACACTTGTCTGTTCTACTCATTTCAACTGACTTGTGAAAACTGGTTAAAAAAAAAATCAAAATTCTATGACTTATAGCAATTTTTTTTTTCTTTCCCTGGTAACTTTTATTATAGAGTAATTCAGTTACTAACTCAGTTACTTTTTGGAACAAGTAGTGAGCAACTATAACTAATTACTTTTTTAAAGTAACGTTCCCAACACTGGCTATATAGTACTAAAAGTGGTCCTTTGGATCGTAATCATAGGGGAACCACTTTAAATGCTGTATAGCACCAAATCTTGGTGCTTCAGTGGTTCTTTTGGATGACTGAGGTGCTATATATCACTGCTACCATATAACAGCGCTACCATATACAGAACCTGTTAAGATATGGTGCTATATAGCACCAAAAGTGGCTTCCCTATGATTACGGCCAAGAACCACTTTTGGTACCATTTAGCACCATTTTTTTAGAGTGTGGCTACCGTCAACTGTCTGGCTACCAACGTTGTTTAAAATATCTTCTTTTGTGCTCAATAGAAGAAAGAACTCATAAAAAATACAGGTTTGCGGGTGAGTAAGTGATTACAACATTACAATTTTTTTGTGTGAACTATCCCTTTTAGCACAGATTTACTGTAAAGTTGAATGTCACAAATGTGTCTCAATGTGTATCCTTAAATCACATAGGACATGGGTGTGGACGATCCAATGTATTGTTCCATAAAGACAGCTCTTGATGGAGTTCAGCCCGGTTTTTCCTCTAGACCTGTCTGTTGTGGTCATCACTCACAAAGTACTACTCCATGATAATGTAGCCACTAGTGCAGCTGCCACGTTGTGGTCTGTGTGACAGTCCTTGAATCGGCCAGACCAAGTTCATCTCCACAATAACAAACACAGTGGCCTAGAAAAACACATTCACAGTTCCTCCACATCTATCTGAAGAGCAGAACGTGAGAGGTTCTGATCGAAGCCATTGTGCTGATAAATGCCACATTAAACACAACACCCTGACTAACTCACACTGACAGAAATAGACAAATCACATTTTACGATATCACAATAGACGAAGATTGGGCTGTTTTAACAGGTTGAATATGTGCATATTGATTTCATGACCTGCATTTACAATGGAACTGACTGCTCTCTAAAATACCTCATCCAAACAAGGTATTTTCCTTATGCAGCAAAACATATCAACAATGCATCCTTATTTATTGTAAAATTAATGGAGGACAAAAATTGTAAAGTTTCATGTGGGTGAGAACTACATTAAAAAAAGAAAGCAATAAAAATCCCCCAAAAAACTACCAGGAAGTGCAAAGGAGTATATACACTAAAGTTTAAGGTCAGTAAGATTTTTTTTAATTTAATTTTAAAAATTAATAATCTTATTTAGCAAGGACACATTTATTTATTTATGCATTTTGGCAGATGCTTTTTATCCAAAGTGTCTGCCACATTTAACTGATTAAAAAGACATGTATAATGTTACAAAATATTTATTTAAAATAAATGCTGTTCTTTGAACTTACTATATATCAAAGAATCATTAAAAAACATGTCACAATTTCCTCAAAAATATTAAGCAGTATAACTCTTTTAACATTGATAATAATATTAAATGTTTTTTGAGCAGCAAATCAGCATATTAGAATGATTTCTGAAGGATCATGACACTGAAGACTGGAGTAATGACTGCTGTAAAAAAATGCAGATTTTCCGTCACAGGAATAAATTACATTTAAATTATTAAAACAGAAAACAGTATTTTAAATTGTATTAATATTTCACAATATTAGTGTTTTGCTGTATTTTTGATCACATAAATGCAGCCTTGGTGAGCATAAGAGAGAAAAATCGTACTGACCCCAATCTTTTGAATGGTATTGTGAAGTGTTTGAAAGTTGGTTAATGTACCAGCACAGCTCACTCACCCTCAGGGTCCAGCTGGGAGGTACTTTGACTCTTTTTTCCCAATCCCACCATGGCGGCCATCTTCGCCCCAAAGCTGGAGCGCCTCTTCTTGTCATCGTCCTCATCGTCGTTCCTGCCCAGGGAGCACATGTCTCCACCCACACTGGAACTCTTGGTGATGTTGGAGCCAGGGGTGGCCGTCTGAGCCCTGTGTTTCATTTTAGATGTAAACTCACTGTCAGTGATGATAGGTGATACAGGAAGAGGGAAGGAGAGGAGGACAGGGACAGGAAGAGAGAGGAAGGGACAGGCTTCAGCTAAAGGTTTTAGAAGCAGGGACCAAAGGTGAAGGACAGTCACACTGGTATAACATAAGGTTATGACATCTACTGGGGAGCAACAACATGACCAGCAGCTTTACAGTGCTGCAGTGATGATGCATTTTTTGTAGACCAAAAGCCAGAAAAAAGTTTTAGCACTTTAGCACCGATTCATTGGACTGAAGTCAATGGGTTTTTTGAATGGGTTTTTGGTTAAATGCCTGAAATAAGTTCTGTGGTTATTTTCACATTTTATTCAACAACATAAATTGCATCAGTAATACCCCCTTGTGATTTAAAAAAAGAAGCTTTTACTTGTCTTGAAAAAGGTTGTTGATAACAAGTGTCTAAATGGATCTACAGGGGTTTTCTGGGTCATTAAACGTCATCAGGTAAACACTCACTAGTCTGCTTTCACAGCCTCATTGTGTTTATAATTGTGCTCTTGCAAACTATTCTAACTCAAACTTTCGGGGGAAATGTTTTTTAAATAAAGACTGAAAGAGTTTTCGGAAGCTTAATAGTGGATACACTGAAATAAATTAATTCAGTGTCTCCACCATTAAGCTTTCAGGGAAAAAAAAAAAAAAGAAAAAAAAAAAAGACAGTTTTCGGGAGCTTAATGGTGGAGACTCTGAAATCATTTGACCACGGTGTAGTTTGTTTATAGCATATGTTTAGCTTTTTACTCCTGCCGATTGTATTTATTCATTAAAGTTGTGTTCATTTGTGAAGATTATCATTACGCACAAAATGTGTAAAAATCGTACATTTTTGTGGGTCATTGGGCTTATTTTCTGCAATAATCCAAAAACCAATGGAAGACTCATAGGGAACCAAGGTTAATATTGAAATCTCAGTAACACTGTACAATAAGGTTCCATTTGTTAACATTGACCAACAAAAAGCACCAACAATGTTAACAAAAACATCTTCTAAAGCATTTATTAATCTTAGTTAATGTTAATTTCAACTTTTACTAATACACTGTTACAATCAAAAGTTATATCTGTTAATATTATTTAATGGACCTGAGCTAACATGAACTAACAATGAACAGCTGTATTTTTACTAACCGACGTCAACAAATATGAATAAATACTGTAACAAATGTATTGCTCATTGTTAGTTAAAGTTAGCAATGGATTAACTGATGGGACCTTATTGTAAAGTGTGACCAAAATCTCTAATTCCGTCAGGACAACTATCGTCACAGATGATTGACTATTAGCATACAGTTTGGATTGGCGGTATGGTTCTGTTCTGGGCAAGAACTCCCTGCGCATCCATGCAGCCTAGCATGGATAAGAGCAGGGAGAGCAGCAATAACCCCCCTTAGGGTAAACAGAACAGAACCAACATAATGTATTGCAGATATCAGTGATGTCAATATTTAGTGTACAAAATAATTCGGAATTTAATCTGATTCAAAAGAAATCAGAATACCAGATCCTGGAGATGGAGGAGGGTAAATGAGCTCTGGAGAAACGTGATAGCTGCTGATAGTACTGCAACATTATATATGTATGCTGTAATAGACGTGATAATGATAGACGCTTGATTTTTGATCGTAGACATTGTTCATAATAGTTTGGTCATAATAGTTTCATGAGATGTAAAAATGGTGCGCAGCTGTGTCTATTTTGAGTTCACCTGTCATGAGAGATTGCTGTAAAGAATAAAAAAATGGCTCTAGTGTAATGGCTCTACACAATTAATTCAGTTAATCAGCATTAGGATTAGCATTATTTTATTTAATTGAAAAGGTCTACTCCAGCATATCTTGTAGAAAGGTCAGGTATTGACAGAGACTGTAATATGAAGTATTTATCCACAGAGAGACAGTTTACGGAAAGCTTATATAATGACCTATTTAGGTGACGCGAGAAAAGCTCTTGAGTCAAACAAGGAGGAAATAATGAGACGGTGACTCATCAAACTTAAGCTCACTCTGCTGAAAAGATAGGAGAAGATGGCTTTAGGCTACTAACATGAGATTGAATCCTGTGCCAGTGACCTGTCTTACTAATAAAAAACGAGGGATTACTATCTGTTTGTTTTTCTGTGAATGGCAAGTTTTTGAGTGAACTTTCTTTCTGGGTTTGTATATACTATATGAAAACACTATCAGGAGACTTGTATGGGGACAGTTCCATTGACACCGAGTTAAAATATTTCTACAGCTGTGAAGAAGAGGATGAAGCTGTTTCTATGGCAACTATTTTCAACCATGGTCTTTGCTCTGAATGTTAAAATCTTTATCAGGCAGTATCATCTGGCATTAAAAACTGTAACATTATACACACTGACTCAAATCTATGTGTTATATGCTTTGGCCTGATGGACTTGCAGGAGGGCCATAGTATGTATATTTTTAGTGCTGGGCAAATGATTAATCGCGATTAATCGCATTCAAAAATAAAAGTATAATATGTAAAGTATAATATGTACACACACACACACACACACACACACATGCATGTACAGTGAGGAAAATAAGTATTTGAACACCCTGCTATTTTGCAAGTTCTCCCACTTAGAAATCATGGAGGGGTCTGAAATTGTCATCGTAGGTGAATGTCCACTGTGAGAGACATAATCTAAAAAAAGAAATCCATAAATCACAATGTATGATTTTTTAACTATTTATTTGTATGATACAGCTGCAAATAAGTATTTGAACACATGAGAAAATCAATGTTAATATTTGGTACAGTAGCCTTTGTTTGCAATTACAGAGGTCAAACGTTTCCTGTAGTTTTTCACCAGGTTTGCACACACTGTAGGAGGGATTTTGGCCCACTCCTCCACACAGATCTTCTCTAGATCAGTCAGGTTTCTGGTCTGTTGCTGAGAAACAGAGTTTGAGCTCCCTCCAAAGATTCTCTATTGGGTTTAGGTCTGGAGACTGGCTAGGCCACGCCAGAACCTTGATATGCTTCTTACAGAGCCACTCCTTGGTTATCCTGGCTGTGTGTTTCGGGTCATTGTCATGTTGGAAGACCCAGCCTCGACCCATCTTCAATGCTCTAACTGAGGGAAGGAGGTTCCCCAAAATCTTGCAATACATGGCCCGGTCATCCTTTCCTTAATACAGTGCAGTCGCCCTGTCCCATGTACAGAAAAACACCCCCAAAGCATGATGCTACCACCCCCATGCTTCACAGTAGGGATGGTGTTCTTGGGATGGTACTCATCATTCTTCTTCCTCCAAACACGTTTAGTGGAATTATGTAACCTTGGAAATGGTGGTCCCAGCTCTTTTCAGGTCATTGACCAGCTCCTCCCGTGTAGTTCTGGGCTGATTTCTCACCTTTCTTAGGATCATTGAGACCCTACAGGGTTAGATCTTGCATGGAGCCCCAGTCCGAGGGAGATTGACAGTCATGTTTAGCTTCTTCCATTTTCTAATGATTGCTCCAACAGTCGACCTTTTTTCACCAAGCTGCTTGGCAATTTCCCCGTAGCCCTTTCCAGCCTTGTGGAGGTGTACAATTTTGTCTCTAGTGTCTTTGGACAGCTCTTTGGTCTTGGCCATGTTAGTAATTGGATTCTTACTGATTGTATGGGGTGGACAGGTGTCTTTATGCAACTAACGACCTCAAACAGGTGCATCTAATTTAGGATAATAAATGGAGTGGAGGTGGACATTTTAAAGGCAGACTAACAGGTATTTGAGGGTCAGAATTCTAGCTGATAGACAGGTGTTCAAATACTTATTTTCAGCTGTATCATACACATAAATCATATATTGTGGTTTCTGGATTTTTTTTTTAGATTATGTCTCTCACAGTGGACATGCACCTACGATGAAAATTTCAGACCCCTACATGATTTGTAAGTGGGAGAACTTGCAAAATAGCAGGGTGTTCAAATACTTATTTTCCTCACTGTATTTAAGAAAAACATGTTATATTTATGTTAAAAAAAAAAATATATATATATATATTATATATATATATATATATATATATATATATATATATATATATATATATATATATATATATATATAAGATAAATTATATAAATATATACAGTATATACATGCAAATATTTCTTAAATATATACATGTATGTGTGTGTATTTATATATAAATAATATATGATGTGTGTACTGTGTATAATTATTATATAAACACAAACTTTTATTTTGGATGCGATTAATCATGATTCATCGTTTGCCCAGCACTAGTATTTTTTAAATATGCCTTTAGAATCTGATATTGCTATGTATATTGATATCAACAGGTTTCGGCAGGTCCTTGTAAGATTTTAGACAACTTTTTTGTCATTTTAAGAGCTTTTTTACCCTCTCTCTCTCTCTCTGAGCTCTTTCGTTTACCTTTAACACTTTTATGAAAACTTTACCTAATTTTATGAAAAATATTAAAACATGCAAATGGTTAATAGCACAATATGTAATTTTTGCCGCTAGAGGTCTCATGGATGAGCGAATATATTAAAGTTTTATTAACGTTACTGTGGTATGAAGCAGTGCAGGCCGAGAGTCGTGGAAGCAGAACATTGTTCCAGTGGCTTATGTATATTTTAATCTAAAAATCATACATATTGTGCCTTTACTGTAAGATCAAACTGAAAAACTTTTGCTTTAAACAGCAATTTTGCTTTAATCATTTGTTCTTCTGCTGTTTAGGAATGTGAAAATCAAAATTGTATTTTTACAGCATTTGCGACCAAGGAGCAGGTTTTGAGTTCTGAAAATTTCATTATAATTTCATAGTGCCTCAAACCCTTTTATGTTGTACAAATTCAATTTTGATTTTGATGGTTTTTTAAATACATATTGAGAATATTTTATGTTTATATTTACATAATCTCTACATTATCGTTCAAAAGTTTGGGGTCCGTAAATCGCGGAAGAATCGCATATCGCTTTCAACTTCGGAGCCGAGCATCACTGTTTTGTGTGTTCCTACGAAGAGTGTTTTTGTAAAGAGACTACGAGTCAAGAGAGAAGAGTTCCTACCTGCTCCAGTGTCGGTGTTACGGTGCCTTACAGCGGTGGTCGCGTGGACGGAGAAAAACAAACAGCTGTTATCACAGCTTGCTGGGCGTTTTCCTTTGAGTGCTCACAGCGGGCTTGCACCTTTTTCCTCTGTGTGCCTCGGCACTTGTTGGAGCGGTTTTCCTCTTCTAAAAGAGCAACATGGTTTGACCCTGCGTCTTTTTCAAGATGTCATTCAAACCGTGCGTTTCTGGATGCCGTCAGCAAGCTGAGGCGGCTTTCTTGGATGACTCATGTTCGCACTGCATCGCATTGCAGTATTACAGTCGCATTATTTCGGTCTAGACTCCAATACCTCAAAAGGGGTGGAGTTTCATTGCGTATCCCCCGATCTAGTGGTCCACCCGCTGCAAAGCAGAGGGCTGCTACTTTGGCTGATGCCTTTGGTGGAGACCTGATGGTTACAGTGAGGGCACTCCTGCCGGGTTAACAGGCTCCTTGGGCCCCTCCCCCCTCCGCTGCGCCGGTAGAGCTTCCAGAAGAGCGCGCTGGTCCTTCCCATGGGGGGCCAGCCGTTACTTTCGGGGCTCCGATTGAGGACATGATATCGATAGCTGCATTGGGGGACAAGCTAATGGACTCTGGAGATGAGGATCCGGCTGGCCCGAACCCTTGCGGCTGGAAAATTGGTATCTCTGGACGGACCGTGCTGGTTCTCAGCGCCCCGCCCCAGTACCTTTCTTTCCGGAAGTGCATCAGGAGTTCACGAAGTCGTGGACGGCGCCCTACAGCACCCGTACACGATCGACTGACTCCTCCGTCCTCACTACCCTCGATGATGGTGTGGAGGTCCCCCCAGTGGAGCGGTCGGTAGCGATGCAACTGTGTCCAAAGACCGCTACCGACTGGCGGGGTCACCCACGTCTCCCCTCCCAGGCGTGTAGGTTCTCGTCCGGTCTAACGGGCAGGGCCTACACAGCCTGCAGGGAAGCTGCGTCATCTTTGCATGCCATGGCGCTCCTGCAGGTCTACCAGACCAAGGCGCTCAAGGAACTGCACAAGGGTAGTTCCGACCCAGGGGTTATGTAGGAACTGCGTACCGCGACGGACCTCGCCCTCCGGGCGACGAAACCTCGCCCTCCGGGGGGAGAATGTCTCTACAAAAGCTGGTACCGTCAACATCCTGCCGTTGGCCCTCCGGGGTCCAGTGATACCCACATTCTCAATAAAAGAGCAGTTTCCTCCCTCCCTGAGCTCCGAGAGGGACCGGTTGGCAGTGTGCGATGCCTGCCCCGCGCAGGGGATCTCTTATCTCGGTATGGAGCTGGATTTGGTCAGTGTTGAACTGCTTGAATACGTTCAAAGGCAGGACAGCGGTCCCACTGAAATTCTTTCAGAGGCTCCTGGGGCATATGGCATCTGCAGCCGCGGTAACGCCGCTCGGATTGCTTCATATGAGACCGCTTCAACGCTGGTTACACGACTGAGTCCCGAGATGGGCGTGACAGCGCGGTCAGTACCGGGTCTCAGTTACTCCTTACTGTCGCCAAACCTTCAATCCGTGGTCAGACCCCTTGTTTTTCCGGGCCGGAGTGTCCTTAGAACAGGTGTCCAGGCATGCTGTGGTCTTCACGGATGCCTCATCCACGGGCTGGGGGGCCACGACTGTGCAAGGTCAGGGAGGACCAGGAGCAGGTCTTGTTAGTTGCGCAATACTGGCCCAACCGGACCTGGTTCCCCGAACTCACACTCCTCACGACAGCCCCTCCCTGGCCGATCCCCCTGAGGAAGGACTTTCTTTCTCAGGGGCGGGGCACTCTATGGCACCTGCGTCCAGACCTCTGGAATCTCCATGTCTGGTCCCTGGACGGGACGCTGAGGTTCTAGGTGGCCTGCCACAAGCAGTGGTAGACACCATCGCTTCAGCTGGAAGGCGCTCTACGAGGCGCCTCTATTCCCTGAAGTGGAACCTGTGAGTGGTGTTCTTCCCGCCGGGAAGACCCCTGGAAGTGTTCGATTAACGTTGTGCTTTCCTTCCTGCAGGTTGGGCTGGAGAGAAGGCTGTCTCCCTCCACCCTCAAAGTGTATGTCGCAGCAATAGCGGTGTATCACGATGCAGTAGACGGTAAATCCTTAGGTAAGCACGACTTAATCGTAAGGTTCCTCAGAGGTGCGAGGAAACTGAATCCTCCTCGTTCAACCTTGGTACCCTCTTGGGATTTAGCCCTGGTGCTTAGAGCACTCCAGGGTCCGCCATTTGAGCCTTTTGTAGTCAGTTGAGCTAAAAATCCTGTCCATGAAGACAGTTCTCCTGACCGCATTGGCCTCAATCAAGAGGGTAGGGGACCTGCATGCACTTTCGGTCGACAAATCGTGCCTAGAATTCGGGCCGGCCAACTCTCACATTGTCCTGAGGCCCCCGGCCTGGATATGTGCCCAAGGTTCCTACCACTCCCTTTCGGGACCAGGTGGTGAACCTGCAAGCGCTGCCTTCGGAGGAGGTAGACCCAGCCCTAGCTTTGTTATGTCCCGTCCGCGCTTACGTTAACCGGACTCAGAGCTTCAGATCCTCGTCTGTTATGGAGGCCAGCAGAAGGGAAAGACTGTCTCCAAGCAGAGGTTGGCCCACTGGATAGTGGACGCCATCGTCTTGGCTTACCAGTCCCAAGACGTGCCTTGCCCGTTCGGGGTGCGAGCGCACTCCACAAGGAGCGTAGCTCCATCCTGGGCGCTGGCTCAAAGCGCCTCGCTGACAGACATATGTAGAGCTGCGGCTGGGGACACCTAACATGTTCGCTAGATTTTATAGCCTCCGTGTAGAGCTGGTATCTTCCCGCATCCTCGCCCCCAGTGGCCAGTAGCACCAAGTACCCATTCTAGTGTCGGCTTGCAACGCCACTCCCGCCCTCTGGGCCGGATACGTGCGTCTATTTGCTCCAGTTGAGTTCCCCCGGAAACGGCTAACCCTGTGAGTTCCTCCGTCACCCCTTCGGTGTCAGACGTTGCGGACCGTCTGACGCTAGGCCTGCACCCGTATGCTTGTAGAACGTGTGTGTAGGCTGGGTTCCATATGTTGCGATCCCCTAACGGCTACCTCATATGTGTATTTTCCACGGTACCAGCTACCCTACTCGGCTAGCCCCGTGTCTTTTCCTGGACAGAGCCTGGTCTGTCGTCTCTGGTACCCCATTTCCACCAAGGCAGTGCTAGAGCTAGATCGGAGCCAGAGCTAGTCCCAGTTCATAGTTGGTTCAACTGAGGAGCCTGCTAAGAACCGTTTGCGTTTCCACAGGCTCGAGAGCCACAACAGAGCCAGGTCTTACGTCACTGTATACGTCTCATCTTTCTCAGCAACACTAGCGGGAAACACACACACACCAGGCTTGTTCAAGATGCATCGGCGCTGCGCAGACCGATCCACGTATAATATTTTTTAAAAACGCATGAGTGAATCAAAAGCATAAGGAGTCGTGTGCTCTCGCTGGACTCGTTATCATACGGCGATCGGTCTCTGCACAGCACCGCTGCCAACAAGCCTTCCATCAACAATGCAAACGTTGCGTTACTATTGATTCACATGGCTTTACGATCCTACATCGGCATCAAAACACAACGAAAACACAGCGAATCCAACGCATTCGTGCAGTTCGCCGTAATTTATATAGACGGAGATTACAAACGAGCAGCAGCTGTTAGCTCCATTAGCTGCTATTTCAACAATGGCGGATCTCATGTTTGAGTTGGTCTTGTTGACCCCGCCCCCAGCGCCTGACGTAATCGGTTCTTACTTCTAGCCCTGTTCTAGCCCAGCAATGTTTTGGTGCTACTTAAGAACCACTTTTCCTGGCTCGGAGCTGGGGCTTTGGGTGTGGAAACACAAAGAACCGATTTGAAACTAGGCTCTGGCTCCGATCTAGCTCTAGCACTGCTTTGGTGGAAAAGGGGTATGGGTGTGTTCTTTCCCCCCTGGGACCAGGTTGGATCCACCCCAGACACTTCCATATGTTGCACTACCCTGATAGGTTAGTCCTTATGCGTATTTCCACCTCTCCTTCCATTGAAGGATGTGGCTCCGCAGCGTACCATCTCCCGAGACGGGCACACTTTCCCAGCGTTATCCAATAGTCACGCTGAGTGGGTCTTGCAGGAACAGCAAGTGACTGTCCTACCCTGCGGGGAGCCCTGACTCCCACTCCAACATAGGAGTGGTCCAGCGAGCTCAGGCAGGGCGCTGGAAGGGCCAGCATCCCTGGCGTGTTGGTAGGGATCCCAATTCGTCGGTCAGTTCCGACGTACGTCGAACGTGACCGACTGAAAGGGAACGTCTCGGTTACATATATAACCCTCGTTCCCTGAAGGAGGGAACGGAGACGTACATCCCATCGCCAGGTGCTGTGCATCAGCTGAAGGCCCGAGCCACTTATCTCGGCTCCTCAGTTGAAAACGATATGCGGTACTTCCACTTCCGTATTTATACCCGCAACGTGGGGCGGTGCGTGGAATGTGCGAAATGCATGCCAATGTTCATTGGCTCGTTTCTATACACTCAAAGTAGATTGGTCTCTTAAAACAGATCCCAATTAGTCGGTCAGTTCCGACGTACGTCTCCGTTCCCTCCTTCAGGGAACGAGGGTTACATACGTAACCAAGACGTTTTCAACATTGATAATAATAAAAAATATTTCCAAATCAGCATATTAGAATGATTTCTAACGGATCATGTGGCTGAAGACTGAAATAATAAGCATTGGAGACTTTTTTCAAAAACATAAAAAAACGTTACTGACCCCAAACTTTTGAACAATATAGTATCTATAAAGTACTAAATAACTAACTTAGAGTCAAATGCTGTTGTCATAGCCAGACAAGGTAATTTCCTGTCTATGAATGAGACTCCCCCCTCATTAAAGCAACATGAATGACCGTCATACAGTACCGTCATAAAACATTTTGAAGAGTACTGGTGCTGCTTTGAAACGACTGTAACCTAATAAAAATGCAGATTACGGTACTCAACATCTGTATGAGAGCACAGACTGCTGGTTATGTAAGAATTCATGCTACTGCAGTTGCTAATTGGTGAAAAATTCAGTTAACAACATTAAAATTCTATTTTATCTGCTGTAGCGTTTTAATGATCACAAACACTTAATTTATATTCAGTTAGTGACCCACAAATGGTACTGAAAACTTATTGAAGTGTAAATTGCTGGAAATGCTTGAGAACTTAAGCTTTTTTTTCTTCTTGTTTTGGCTCTAATTGGAATGGAGATGGCAGCTGTTCATGCAGCACTCCCCAAAGTTACTAAGATGACAGTGATATTATGTAAGACTCAAACTCATTTGGGACAATATGACAAATTACAGAGCAGTGGAGATAGGTGTCATCCAGAACTACCAAACATAGGATTGGATAACAAGACACACGCACTGAAAAAGGTGAGGCGACTGTGTCATTTTTATGTTGGTCTAATTAAAAACCAGTTCCCTTTCAGTCAGTCACGTCTGACGTTACATCAATACTGACATATGGGGTCTCACTTGGGAGCCCAATCACCTTCAGGCATTTGCATGCCAAGCCACACCCCCAGACATACAGGCCTATACAATGGCTGGCAACTCAATTCAGCTTTTTGCTTTGGAGCCGGAGTGGTTGTTTCTACTTTCACACATTATGAGCTGTTGAGCTTCCCGATGAGTCCGCAGGTCCTTCTCATGGAGGACCCAGGTTCTCATTCGGAGGTCCTGCCGAGGATCAGGCGTTGTTCGTTGCATCGGAGGGTGGGCTTGAGTCCTCTGGGGATGAAAACTCAGTAGCCCTGGCCCCTTCTGGGAGAATGGAGCAGGTCGAGTCTGACCCAGAGTTGATGGCCATGCTTTCCCGGGCTGCTGCGAGCATCAAGCTTGAGTGGAGCCTTCCTCCCTGCCCTAAACACTTGCAGATAAACAATTGGTTTCTCAGCATGGGCGTGCTTCTCAGCATCGTCCTGCCCCGGTACCTTTTTTTATTGGAGGTCTCGATGTCATGGAAGGCACCTTTTACTACTCAAAGCTATATTACTGCTTCTTCCGCTCTCACTACCCTCGATAGTGGGGCAGCCAAGGAGTACTCAGAGATTCCTCAGGTGGAGCATGCAATTGCGGTGCATTTATGCCGGCAAAGTGCCCCCACCTGGTGGAATTGCCTGTGTCTCCCCTCCAAGGCCTGTAAGTTCAGGGCGTCGAAAGTCACGGCACGGGCCCTTGGACAGACAATGTCCACCTTGGTGGTCCAGGAACGTCATCTCTGGCTGAACCTGGCTGAGATGAAGGATGCTGACAAAGTTAGCTTTCTAGATGCCCCAATGATACTTCTTCGGTGATACTGTCAAGGACTTTGCCCAGCAGTTCTCGACAGTACAGATGCACACATCTTAAACACATCTTACCCCGGAAAGATGCTGCTGCCACCAGACCACTGAGGGCTGTCCTTCCGCCTGCCACCCCACCTGCCCATCTACCGCACTCACGTCCATCAAGAGGGTGGGGGACCTGCAGGCATTTTCAGTCAGCAAAATGTGCCAACTGACTCTCACATAAGAGAGAACCTGGCCTGTATATGTGCCCAAAGTTCCCACCACTCCTTTTTGGGACCAGGTGGTGAACTTGGAAGCTCTGCCTCTGGAGGAGGCAGACACAGCCCTCACGTAGCGGTGTCCGCATACATAGCTTTAGGAGCTCTGAACAACTCTTAGTCTGCTTTGGAGGTCAGCAGAAGGAAAACGCTGTCTCCAAACAAGCGGTTGGTCCACTGGAAAGTGGATGTCATTGCCTTGGCGTACCAACCTCAAGGCATGTCATGCCCCTTCAGAGCTCACTCTACAAGGAGTGTAGCTTCCTCCTGGCCTCCTCCGGCGCCTCTTTAGCAAACATTTGCAGAGCTGCGGGTGATATAATCTCCAGGTGGAGCCAGTTTTTATTCCTGTGTGTTATAATAGGTGACCGCGGGACAAAGCAATGTATCCTATAATATTTGTATCTACACACTAGATGCAGATGACGTGGTTATTTTAACAACAGTGGCAAAAACACGATGAGCACCAAAATAGATACTTTTGCAAAAATGTTTGCAGAATGCAGCAAAATTATTCAACTAAATCAGGTTTATGACAAGTTAACGCGTGGTGCCTTTAAACATTTAGTTCACCCCCCCCCCCCCCCCCAATACATTTAGCATTATTAATTAGCATATTAACTGATACTGATAAAACATCTGATCTTACCTTCTTATATTCATATCCAGTTGGGAGAAATGCTTACTTTTTTTTGAAAATATTGGTAAAAAATTCTTAGGCATCACTGCTTTGTCTCTCAGGGTCCAGGATTCTCATCTTTGATGACTATTTTGAGTGTTTAGGGTTTTTTATTTTACAAAGTACTACGGCTGCACCGATTCCAAGAAAGTATTGCCAGGACCTCCACTGGGAAGGAAATATAGAGACCTCTTGAAACTTTGTTTTAATACCCCTGATTTAGAGGCATGATCAGACTGGGGAGAACATTAGCTGAGGACACTAGCTGGAGAACACTAAGTTGGAGGACATTATCTAAAGGATACTAGTTGGAGGACATTAGCTAGGTTTATGAGACAATCTACTTCTAACCTTGGAGGCTGCTCCTCTTCTTCCTCCTCCTCTGGGTTCTCAGTAGACCCACCCACCCCCCCTTCATGTCCCGCCCCTTGTGCGGTTGCTGTAGTTGCTTCCACCTGCTCTTCCACAACAACAGCGCCCTCCTCTCCCTGACTCTGAAGGGCCTCCGCACGGCTGACACACACACACACACACACACACACACACACACACACACACACACACACACACACACACACACACACACACACACACACACACACACACACACACACACACACACACATGGACAGACACACAAACACATAAACCAAGCCATGACACCATGAAAGGAAGCATGCAGGACAAAAAGACACAGAAAAGACAGCCATGAGCTTGGCAGACATGCAGACGATGAAAATAATAGAAACCTTTAACAAAATAACAGAATGAAAGTGTGAAAATAAATTAACTCATATAATTCTGTGATAATAAAGGCCACAGAATGATGCTGTAATATACATTGAGTCCCAATCCTTCTGTTAATGGGTTAATCTTATCAAATTGTGTCCAATTACAAAACATGTCCTAATCATATTTCAACAATACACTTTAAGCTTATTTATATACTTTTATAAAAAAAAGTAACACAGTTTTCCATTGATAATAATAAGAAATGTGTTTTTAGTATAACATCATCATATTAGAAAATCATTCTAATATGATGATGTTATACTAAAAAAAAATTGCATTTATTTAAAATAGATTTATTGCAAATATATTAAAACAGAAAACAGTTCTTTTAAATTGTAATAATATTTCACAGTATTACTGTTTTTACTGTGTTTTTGATCAAATAAATGCAGCCTTGCTGTATATATAAGTATATATATATATATATGTACTGCATTGATATGTTTAAAAACATTATGCAAAATATTTGTTTCCCTTTTGATTTTGAGGTGAAATATGGAGTCACCTATACAAGTCAAAAACATGTGATGTCATCTCAGCCATTGGTAAACACACTCTAGGAAAGTTCAGAGGTTTGGTTCACTTCGCAAGCAGGCAGAGCCACACCTGAACTAATCAGAAGCACAGTAAGTGTGACCAGAGGGTTTGTCAATGGCTGAAGATACATCCACAGGCATCACAGATCAGTGGGTTTATTGTATGCCTACCTGATCTTGCGGCTCGCTCGCACCCTGTCTGATTGGACAGACATGTAGCTCGTGCTGCTAAGCCGAGATGCACTCGACATAGCGGACACGTCGCTTACATCACTGTCCGATGACCTCATGGAGAGACTGTCCATCCCATGCTGTGAGGGAAAAAAAAAACAATGCTGATTAATACATTAAAATAATGTTGCACAAACTGGCTTTTTAAATAAATACAAAATAAACCTCAAACACTCACAATGGATTCCAATAGAGTGCAACAGTTCCACTTTTTCAGCTGCATTGGTTCCGCAAGTATTTTTCCATTAATTTTCCCACAGGAATTTTTTTTTAAGTCTTGCGTCTCCATGAAGTATTGCGAATGATAATCGAATTAAAAACAATGATGAAATATAAAAGTTGTTCATTATATCTATAGAAACAATATAACTGAAGTGTATATGCAAAATTTGCACATACAAATATTTAAGTATTTTGAGAGTGTAGCTCTGTTGGTGCGATTTGCTCTCTCCGCCTTTTTTTGGACAGCCGAGAAATGTTTTTCAAATTCCACTGTTAAACGTGATTATTTTAAAAATAAGTTGAAATAATGCTGGATGGATTAAACAAAACCATATTTCATTGATTAACAACCTCAGAGCTCACAAAAGGTCTGTCTTTAAAGGTTTAGAAGTTATTGTTATAAATCAGTTTTCCCACAGAGAAAATGAATGTTACCAAAACGTGACTCTAGAGTTTGATATTAGCATGTTGCTAAGCTAACATTAATACCCTACTAACTATAAAAATACACAGATCACACAAATAATTTTTTTTACTATTCAGTACTAAATAAAATAACAGTATATTTCTGGTCAGAAGTCTTGACACTGTAACGTGCCATCTTGGATATATATATATATATATATATATATATATATATATATATATATATATATATATATATATATATATATATATATCATTCTGGAATTGAATTGCATTATCCTGGGTTCGATTCTGGTCGAAGTGGACTGTGTCGATATTTAGAAAGTGCATTGAATGCTGTCTAGGTAGGCAGCTCACTAGGTTTTAAAACAACCAATTTATTTGTTTATTTATTAAGTTAAAACTAAAATGTTTTAAAAGTCACAAAGGATGTCATATTCCAGAACACTCACCTGCCAAAAAAAAACAACAAGTATAAATCAGGTTTTATCTAACTTCTATAATTAATCAAAACAGAATAGAGGACCAAGTAAAGCGTTAGTTACATGCAAGTATTATGGAAAATTAAAAAAAAAGACTATTAGATAACTACAGCATTCTCAGTGCTCAGCTTTTTTTATAGTAAACTCAACACGAGTCCTGATGGTATATCAGTAGTGTATCAGGAACATACTTTTGACAGATACGTGACACTTTGAGCCCTATTTTAACGATCTAAGCGCATGGTCCACAGCGCACGGTGCAAGTGCACTTAGTCCGAAGCCGCAAGTGTCCGAAGCCACTTTTGCTAGTTTAAATCAGGGGTTTTCAAACTGGGGTCCGGGGACACCCAGGGGTCCTCCAGAAGGTTCTAAGGGGTCCCCAGAAAATTTCAGAGAATAAAAAGACAAAGCAAAAATAGATAAAGTCTACCGAATATTCTAACGGTTTCATTTCTAAATGTTTCTCTCCTTTCTTGCCGTATATACATTCCAGAATTGTATATGTTTGCTTGTTGCTTGTATATGTTTTGCTTTGTGTTTCTCACTATAGTCCCCTTTATCTCACTCACTGGGGTTGTAAGGCAGTTTTCTTAACACAGTACGTACGCTGCTTGCATACATTTATTGTGAAAGTTGCTTATACAAATAATTTTTAATTGAAAATGTTCTTCTTCGGGTTTATACATCCAACATTATTAGCCAATTTAAGTTGGGAAACAATATGTTGTATTTATAATGTCACACTTACTATTTATCTAACAGTTTAAATGTTTTTTCGTACATAAAAATAGATGGATTTTAGGGAGGGGGTCCCTCATAAAGATTCATCATATTTGGGGGTCCTTGGCATCATAAAGTTTGAAAACCCCTGGTTTAAATGACGGGAAAAATGGTTGGTGCCCGGCGCATAGTCTAAAAGGGTTGTACCTAGTCTCTTAATGAGTCATGGGTGTGTTTTGGCGTAACGTGCAATAAACCAAACAGAGTCTCATCTCCCATTCCCTTTAAAAGACAGTTATGCTTGCACCATGGCGGATTCGATATTTACATGGCGGAATTTGCGAGTGGAAAGACTGAACGCTTCTCCAGAGAGGAATCCTTTTATTTTTAATATTTAAAAATGTTTGTGTGTTGCTGCGCGTCCCTGTGTGTGTAAGAGGCAGAGTGTACATGCGTTATGCACCCACCTATAGGCGCATTTTACTAACGTGCTCTTTAAATAACACAAAATACTGTAAACAAAAAAACTCATTTTCAGACCAGCACGCCCATGGGCACACAAATGGCCGCAAATGCACTACTATTTAAACAATGTGGTGCAGGATGTGAACATACCTTTGATGGATCCTTCAAAGTGCCTGTGTGAGAAACAAAGACAAACAAAGTTAGATGTATTGAAACCCATCACACAGAAGCACAATACTGTGTGTAAATTAGTAAATGTTGCTTGTTGATACAAATGCACATCCAACAAACTCCAAAGCGACACACATCAGACAACAGAAGTAATATGGACAACATTTTTCAACAGTAGGAAATTGTAGCTAATCCAGTCCAACCCAAATAAACAAGAATGTGAAAGAGAACACAATGCCATTAAGAAATTGAATTAAATTTTATTTGACCGGTCCTTTAAAAACCCCATGAAAAGGTTTTATGAACGCAAGTTACACACACTTGAGCAGGAGAGGATGTCGTCAATAATAATTAGGAATAAATAAATAAATAAATAAAAAGGAAGATACTGTACTTTTTACCTCGTACTGTAGATCTGCTAAACATTTACTTTGTCGACTTTTAGGAGTACACTTGCATATGATAGGATCACAAGCTAACACACATGAGCTCATAAAAGAGTAATGGACTAAAAAAAAATACCTCAAACCGATAAACTCCACACAATTCCACACAAAATAAATAAATAAAAATATTGATTTAAAGCAACAAAGTATTTCAAAATCAGACAAAAACACAAAGGTACAAGACTGTACTTGCTCATTTAAAAATGAAATTATATATAAAAACATTATGTTTTAAGTGTATTGCATTAAGTATTTTGAGAGCGTAAATTGACCCGATTACTTACTCTCGAGTCTTGATTCGATTACACAGTGCTTCATGGGAGTGGGCGGAACTTAAGAATTTTGTTTTGTTTGTTTCTACTTTATGGGATTTTCTGGAACAGCATCATGGGTAATGTAGTTCCCTTTCGTTCAGTCACTACGACGTACGTTAGTGACTAACGAATGGGGGTTTCGCCTAGTAGCCTATCATCTTCGAGCATAGAGAAAACGCCCAATGGCGTGCAATGCCATGGGGCATGCGGAATTTATATACGTAACTCCGCCTCACCGCGTGAGTATATAAGGAAGTACGTGGCAATATCGCATTATGTTTCTGCTTTCGGAGCCAAGAGTACCTACCTCTTCACTCCTCACAAGCCTTCTGAGACGCTGTCAGCTTCTTCGAGACGAGCAGCTTTCCAGTCGGTGTTGGTGTGACGGCGCGTTCCAGTGATCGCATACTTCCTGCCTGCTGATCTGCGCAGTGGTCTGCTAGACAGCTGGTGTGTGTTTCCCTGGGCGCTTCGGCATCGACTGCGAGGTTTCCTCTCACAAAAAGAGCTTGCGCGTGGCACGTCTTTTTCAAGACGGTTCGCCCGTGCACTTCCGGGTGCGATCGATCTCCGTTGCTGTCTATGGGCACATTCACTGCTCGACGTGATTGGGCTTCAGCACGTTCGGGCAGTGATTGTGGATGTGTCATGTTCCCACTGCGGGAACGTGACCATCGCGATGTCACGGTCGAGACTCAGTGATCTCCGCGAGGAGAGAGAGTCCCCTCTGCCACACCCCAATCTACCGTCTCTGAGAGAGGTGGTACTTTGGCTGGTGGCCAGGGTGACCTGAGGGCGGTGCTGTGGGAAACCCCGACGATACGTTCCTCGGGCCACGCCCCCCTCTCGCATATCGCTTCCCGCGAGTGCTGGACTGAAGTCTCTGCTGACTTGCCTCTGTCAAATCGAGGGCAAGAGTGCGGTTCCACTGAACTTTTTCAGAGGCTCCTGGGGCATATGGCATCTGCAGCCGCGGTGACGCCGCTCGGATTGCTTCATATGAGACCGCTTCAGCATTGGCTTCGCGATTGAGTCCCGAGGTGGGCATGGCAGTCTGGCACGCTCCGGGTACAAGTGACTCGGGCCTGCCTTCAGACACTCACCCCGTGGTCGAACCTCAGTTTTCTAGGGGCCGGTGTGCCCTTAGAATGAGTTTCCAGGCATGTTGTCGTATCGACGGATGCCTCTGCCACGGGTTGGGGTGCCATGTGCAATGGACAAGCAGCCGCTGGCTCCTGGAAACAGGACCCCAGCCCCTTCTGCATGTCAATTGCCTCGAGTTACTGGCAGTACGGTTCGCCCTGCACCGCCTCCGGGCGTTGCTGAGGGGTCAACATTTGCTTGTCAGGACAGACAACACGGCCGTAGTAGCGTACATCAACCACCAGGGCGGTCTACGCTCCCGCCGTATGTCTCAACTCGCCCGCCACCTCGTTTTATGTAGTCAGAAGCGCCTGAGGTCCCTTCGTGCTGTCCATATTCCAGGAGCCCTGAACCGTGCAGCCGACGAGCTCACGGTTTCAGCCACTCCCGGGAGAATAGTGACTCCATCCCCTGACGGCCAGCTGATTGGGAACAGTTCGGGACGCGCAGGTAGACCTGTTTGCCTCCCACGACTCTTCCCACTGCAGCCTGTTCTATTCCCTGACCGAGAGCACGCTTGGCACGGATGCACTGGCGCACAGCTGGCCGCGGGGCCTACGCAAATATGCGTTCCCCCCAGTGAGCCTACTCGCACAGCTCCTGTGCAGGATCAGGGAGGACAAGGAGCAGGTCCTTTTGGTCGCCCCGTATTGGCACGGCCGGACCTGGTTCCCCGAACTCTTACACCTTGCGACAGCCCCTCCCTGGCTTTTCCTCTGAGACACTCAGAGACGGGGCACCCTATGGCACCCGCGTCCAGATCTTGGAACCTCAACGTGTGGCTCCTGGATGGGACGCGGCAGGTTTGAGTGGCCTACCACCTCCGGTGGTCGCCACCATCACTTCCGCTAGGGCAGAGTCCACTCGGCATGCCTATGCATTTAAGTGGAACCTCTTCGTCACCTGGTGCTCTTCCCGCCAAGAAGACCCCTGGAAATGCCCGATCCGGTCTGTGCTATCGTTCCTCCAAGAGGGGGTTGGAGCGAAGGCTGTCTCCCTCCACCTTAAAGTTTATGTGGCCGCAATATCTGCCTACCACAATCTCTTGGGGTACAAAAAGGTAAGTCAGCACGACCTGATCATCAGGTTCCTGAGGGGGATGAGTTCCTCTCGTACCCTTGGGACCTCGCAGTAGTTCTAAGTGCTCTGCAGAGGCCTCCCTTGAGCCTTTGCGGTCGGTTGATATTAAGTTCTGTCGATGAAGACGGCTCTGCTGACCGCATTGGCCACTCTTAAGAGGGTCGGGGACCTGCAGGCATTTTCGGTTGACGAAGCATGCCTGGAATTCGGGCCGGCTAACTCTCACGTGATCCTGAGACCCCGGCCTGGATATGTGCCCAAGGTTCCCTCCACTCCGTTCAAGGACCAGGTGGTGAACCTGCAAGCGCTGCCTTTGGAGGAGGCAGACCCAGCCTTGGCATTGCTCTGTCCAGTACGCGCCCTCCGCGCTTGCGTAGACAGCACGCAGTGTTTCAGGACCTCAGACCAGCTCTTGTCTGTTATGGTAGAGAGCGGAAGGGAAGAGCTCTCTCAAAGCAAAGGCTGTCTCACTGGTTAGTGGACACCATTGTTTTGGCTTACCAGCAGCAAGGTCGACCATGTCCCCTTGGGGTTAGGGCACACTCCACTCGGAGTGTGGCCTCCTCTTGGGCTTTAGCGCATGGCACCTCACTAACAGACATCTGCAGAGCTGCAGGCTGGGCGACACCGAACACATTCGCCAGATTTTACAATCTCCGAGTGGAGCCAGTATCCGACTATGTACTCGCCCCCCCCCGAGGGGCCGGTATTGGGCCAGGCTCAGGTGTCATCGCTTGCTCGCCATTCCACTCCACGGACTGGATACGTGCGATATTTTTCCTCAGGTGAGTTCCCCGAGAGCCCTGAGTTCCTCCAGCACCGCGTACGCCGATACCTGTGTGTCTGCCCTCTCACGAGCCCAGACCCTCGTGTCCGGCCAGGTGCCCCGTGTGCATGGTTCCCCTCCAGCGACCCCCACACGAGTATTTCCACCGTTAGCCTCCCTTGCGAGCAGGTGTCTTTCCCTTGGCAAGCCCCTGCCACCCTAGGGTTAAAAATTCCACCTGCGGCTGGTACCCTAGAGTTTTCCATATGCAGCCCTTAGCGGGTCATATGTGTACTCTTAAGTCCTCCCTACGGGCAGGCATCTTGGCATTCCCTCACTGGGATATGCTTCCCAGTGTACCTTGGTATTCCTGTGTTAAGCGTGAGTCCTTCGTCCGTATTAGTCTTACGACAGGGAACTCACACTTATGCAGGGCACTGGAAGACAGCTGAGTGGCGAGATTATATTGAACCCCCATTCGTTAGTCACTAACGTACGTCGTAGAGACTGAACGAAAGGGAACGTCTCGGTTACGGATGTAACCCTCGTTCCCTGAGGAGGGAACGGAGACATACGTTCCGTTGCCAATTCAGCTGTGCTACCTGGAACGCAGGAGTTCAGTCTTGGCTCCTCAAGCAGGTAACATAATGCGATATTGCCACGTACTTCCTTATATACTCACGCGGTGAGGCGGAGTTACGTATGCAAATTCCGCATGCCCCATGGCATTGGAACGCCATTGGGCGTTTTCTCTATGCTCGAAGATGATAGGCTTCTAGGCGAAACCCCCATTCGTTAGTCACTAACGTACGTCTCCGTTCCCTCCGTTCCCCAGGGAATGAGGGTTACGTCCGTAACCGAGACGTTTTTCAACACAAATTTAGCTGTTAAATTTTAACAGCTAAAGATAAACAAGTTTATTGTAAAACTAAGAATGGAGTTTTTACTTTGGGAACCTGACTATTGCACTCTATTGTACAAGCAAATTCAATAACATTCAACAACCAACAAGGGAAAAACCCATATTTCAACACTCATTATCTGGTCTCATATAGAGATAACACTGAGTTCCACATAATTATGCAGTAAAGTACAACAAATCTATCTGAAAGATAAGACATCATATCCTAATTCTGTGAACCACTGAAAAGACTGGAATAATTTGGATGCTGGTCTTTAACATGTGACGCTGGTGTCTCAACTAGATATTAAGCAGTCTAGCTTGTCTAGATTTCATCAGAATGACAATACTCGCTGATTCCCAAAAGCTCCATAAATTCATAGCATTAACTTGCACACTTTAAACTCTTTAACATTCAAAAGTTTGGAGTTGGCAAGCATTTTCAATGTTTTTAAAGAAGTCATATGCTCACCAAGGCTGTATTTATTTAATCAAAAATACAGTAAAAACAGTAATAAGAATAAGAAAGTTCAAAAGAACAGAATTATTTAAAGTAGAAATCTTTTGAAAACATTATACATGTATTTGCTGTCACTTTTGATCAATTTTAGTCCTTGATGAATAAAATTATACATTTTCAGACCCCAAACTTTTGAATAGTAGTGTAGTTGCAATATTTTAAACTATTTTAACAACACCCAACCAGTTACCATAAGTTGTTTTGAAGGGGTTTATGTTAGGATTAGTCTGTATACAATACCTGCATCTCCATTCTCTGACACTGTTGTCTCTGACACTACTGCTGATGTGAGGATGAAACACAAAATGAGATGAAAACAAGACAGTTTAAACAGACTCATGACACACAATGATATGATGGAAACACACACACACACACACACACACACACACACACACACACACACACACACACACACACACACACACACACACACACACACACACACACACACACACACACACACACACACACACACACACACACACACACACACACACACACACACACACACACACACACAAAAGGATTTTAGATGAATTTCAGATTCAGAAACTCATCAATCCTGCCGAAACAAACATAAAAAAGATCTGAGAAATCCAACACCGCAAAAAAACCTTAACCTTAAAGCATCAAAAGTATGTACTGATGTGTACTAAGCAAAGGTTAATGTGGAACATACATCTCAAATACACACTACACACCACCATCTATGCCCTATTTTTCCCACTACATACTACATGCAACACTACAATAATGTCTAACACGGCTCAATGGCATTATTGAGTCACATTTTATTGTCTTAATCCTTTTATCGCCAATAAAATGAGCTCTTAATTCATATTTGAACTCATATTAGCTTTCCAAAAATCCACAAGTCTCCATTTTCTTTCATTTTCCCAAATTAATGATACATGTGCTATACAATTACTGTTAAATGTAGTTTATTCGGTTCTGTTTAGTATTCAGATTATTCAGATTTGTTTATCAAAATTACAGACATATTCTAAAAATATCAGTGAGAACTGTTAGTCTCAGCATCAATGAAAGTGTGTTAATTACTTAATCATGTAAATGACTGAATGTGACCTTCCTTCTACCTCAAGTTGCCATAGTGATGACAAAGAACAATTAGCAATCTCTACTTGAACCTTCGTTAAGATGAGACAGACTGAACTATGAAATACAGAAACACTGTGCTATAAATATTAATAATAATCACTCTTTCCACATTTAAATCCTTAGGATTTTCACTATGAGACGCTGCCTACTTTATAGTAAACCCTGTAAAATAAAACCTGTTATAATGCTAATATAGTGTACTATTTATCATAAGATCATGAACTGGGTGCTATTGGAAACAATGGCTTCAACACAGAAAACTGCAGTGTTTCTGTTTATGACTATTGAGGCCTATAAACACAATTCCATAATTACTTCTATAGTCTTTGGAATACAGTTAAACTGTACTTTCAAATGTACTGACAAGCATTTATGCTAAACTAAAATATACATTAATGTCATTTTGATATAGGGCTGAAACGATTAGTCGACATTGTCGACAATAATAAATTGTCGACAAATATCTTTGTTGTCGAGTAGTCGTTTGATCTCATGTGACCTAATGTAAGGGCCTGCAATATCGCGATTTGACCGCTACGGCGCTGTAGCGCTAGAGTGTAATGCAGCCCTTACAAATGTTGCGGTAGAAGAAAACAGCGCGAATGACGGAGTGCAAACAAATCTGAACTAGAAAGTTTTACAAAACTTCAAACTAACGCCGGCTTCACACTGCACGCGCAAGCAGTGCGTTGGCAGGGCAGGAGCGGTGCGTATGGAGAGCGGGAGCCGCGCACCCCCGTTGTGAATTCAGACTGGCAGCGTTTGTCTCGCGCAGCTGAACCGCGGCTCGTGTATTGCAAATACAGACGAATACATTATGTCACATTTTCCGGTCTTCTCCTCCGAACCCCATCTGTCTCGTGCTTTGATTTATGATGGGCAGCATATATTTGCTGCAAATGCGACCGTGAACATGTTCCCCTCTGTCTCATACATACATGCATATAACATGTTGTATATAAGTAGTTCACATGATAAATGTAATATTAAAGTGAAGATATGCTTCTAGTACCTAAGGCCGGTTTCACACTGCACGCGTTAGCAGGGCGTAAGCAGCGCATATTTTTTTAGGCGACGGCGACGAACACACACCGCATGCAGATGCGGCGCGTAGCAGGAGCAGAGCAGAATCAGCAGTGCCACGATCTTTCGGCGCCGAGTCTATTTTTGCCGCGCTGCTCACGCTGAATTAAAGCCACAGTGGATTGTTCTTGATCAAAACTGACCTGGTTCACATGGAAAATAACAAATTTCACCATGAAATCATGTAGTGAAGTGTCCCGTGTGTTTCACGATCACCATATGATATCCAGCGTTGTGAAAAAATAAAATAAAATACACGAAAACACAACACTGCCAGAAGTTTTAGCCAAAACTTCAAAAGCCTGTTTAAATGATTACAACTAGAAGCATATTTTCACTTTAATATTACATTTATCATGTGAACTACTTATATACAACATGTTATATGCATGTATGTATGAGAACATGTTCACGGTTGCATTTGCAGCAGATATATGCTGCCCATCATAAATCAAAGCACGAGACAGACGGGGTTCGGAGGAGAAGACCGGAAAATGTGACATAATGGACAATATTCGTCTGTATTTGCAATACACGAGCCGCGGTTCAGCTGCGCGAGACAAACGCTGCCAGTGTGAATGCACAACGGGGGCGCGCGGCTCCCGCTCTCCATACGCACCGCTCCTGCCCTGCCAACGCACTGCTTGCGCGTGCGGTGTGAAGCCGGCGTAAGGCTGCATCTCAATCTGCTCCCTAGTTCAGTAGTCAGGGCACTCTGCTAATATAGTGCCCATTGACTCTTGTCCTGATCAGTGCCCTGACTACTGAACCAGGAGCTGATTGAGACGTGCAATGCGAAACGGGAGCACAACGTGCATGTTGGAGCACTTAAAGAGGAAACAACTAGCTAACTAGTGGTAAATCTCTTTATTAGAGAATGCAATACTACTAATAATTGTAATAATATTAACAACAATAATAATATAATTACAGTAATGTGCTGATTTATTTAGCATAGAATAAAGTTTGATCGAGCTTGGAGTCAGGACTGTTTGATTAGGTATTATAGTCTCATCACTTGCCTGTATTGTGTTCCATATGCATGAAGACTTACAAAAGGCGATGTTAGGAAGAATATTATGTCAGTTACTTTTTCATATTGTTAATTAAAAGGTGAATGATAATCTGTCAGCTCAATTGTCATGTAAGAGATTAATATTATGTCATTTTGTCTGCAATGTCATTTGCAGATTAATATTTTTACCCTTCTTTGTGTCCTGAAGTAAATGTCCTCTTTTTCTGTTTCAGTTCTAAGAAAAGCAGTGGGCCTATTATTGTTTTTACAAATGAAGCTCTTAATACTGCTGCCAAGAGATTTTTGTTTATTATAATTAATTTTTTCAATTGAAAGCGAACAAAATATTTAAATAATGCTTAGAGAGAATTTGTGGTGTGATTTTGAGTTCTGAGAACTTGGCTCAAAGTTAATTAAAACCATTTCAAAAGCTAAAGTGACTTTCTTTTTTATATATTATAGTTAGAATATGTATAACTCAATGCTTTAACTAATTGAAAAAGATGAATAATCGTTCAAAATTTACTGATTAGTCGTCGATGGCAATGGTGATAATCGATGATTAGTCGATTAATCGTTCTAATAACCGTTAGATTCATCGATTATTATTACAATAATCGTTTGTTGCATGTCATGTACTTAAATATATTTGTATTCACACATTTGTAATGACAAAATTTCAATATAGTACATTTTAAATATATTACCTTTAAATACAATATTGAATTAAACACTACAATTAAAATTATAAAAAAGTGCATGCTTTAGTATTTATTATAAACACATCAAAATAAGTGTGCTTTTAAGATTTGAAGTACACTACAAGTGCACATTCAATACAATTAAGTGCACTTCTTTTTCACAAGGGAAATCGATTCGCAAATCATTTTATTGTAAGCTAGTTGACTTCATGAACTTTGTTTAGGAGACTGACACTATTGGATGAGAACTGAACTGAGCTGGACAATTAATTCACTATTTTTTTATGGAGCTGCTTTATAGCTGAAGATTACTCATTTCATATGAATGATCTTTACACAGTTATTGTACCTCAGCTAAAAAATGACACTATTGTCTTTTTAGAGCTTTTTTACATCAGAATTAAATACTGTTTAGTGCTATATAAATAAAGGTGACTTGACTTGAGTAAAACTGAAGTGGATGACGTGAACTCTAATCAACACAACAGGGACATGCACAGACGTTTTTAGGGGCAGTGGTCCAAACGCTACAGTGGTCCACCTATATAACAAGTTTAAATAACACACAAAATACTGCGGCATTGACTTTAGACCTGGTTTTTGTTGGTCAGTGGTGCAGTCATTTTCAGTTGCCTCAAAATAGCAACGGGTCAACAATGCGCCTGAACACACCTCGTTTTCAGACTAGCACGCCCATGGGCGAACAGATTGGCGCGAGTGCAATTGCTATTTAAACAATGTGGTGCAGGATGTGAAAATTATAACGGCGTTATAATTGGCGTCGCATTAAGGCCGGGTGTATGATAGGGCCCATTGTGTCTAAACCTAAAAAATAACTGAACTGCAAATTGAATTGTATAAAATCAATATCACATTTGCAATCAAGCTGATAGACTATTCGATAAAAACAGCTCTCTTGCTCATGTGATATCTTGTTAAAAAAGGAACTCATTAGAGGGGAATTTATGCTCCAATATCTTGAATTTTGAGTTAATTTAATTATTTCTATCTGTTCGCTTTGAATCGACTACTAGACTAATAGACATACTAAACCATAACCATTTAAAGATTACTCTGTTCAGTTTGATGAAAATTTGTCATACTATAATTAAAATGTGTAAAATTTAAAAACATACAGAATTCCATTAAGTGTAAACCTAAAATTGCAGAATAAACTGTTTAAACATCCAGATTATGTAAGCTGTACTGTATTATACTATGTTTGTTCTGTTTATTCTACACTCACCTAAAGGATTATTAGGAACACCATACTAATACTGTGTTTGACCCCCTTTCACCTTCAGAACTGCCTTAATTCTATGTGGCATTGATTCAACAATGTGCTGAAAGCATTCTTTAGAAATGTTGGCCCATATTGATAGGATAGCATCTTGCAGTTGATGGAGATTTATGGGATGCACATCCAGGGCACGAAGCTCCCGTTCCACCACATCCCAAAGATGCTCTATTGGGTTGAGATCTGGTGACTGTCTGCCATTTTAGTACAGTGAACTCATTGTCATGTTCAAGAAACCAATTTGAAATGATTCGAGCTTTGTGACATGGTGCATTATCCTGCTGGAAGTAGCCATCAGAGGATGGGTACATGGTGGTCATAAAGGGATGGACATGGTCAGAAACAATGCTCAGGTAGGCCGTGGCATTTAAACGATGCCCAATTGGCACTAAGGGGCCTAAAGTGTGCCAAGAAAACATCCCCCTCACCATTACACCTTCAGCCTGTAACAAGGCATGATGGATCCAGGTTCTCATTCTGTTTACGCCAAATTCTGACTCTACCATCTGAATGTCTCAACAGAAATCGAGACTCATCAGACCAGGCAACATTTTTCCAGTCTTCAACTGTCCAATTTTGGTGAGCTTGTGCAAATTGTAGCCTCTTTTTCCTATTTGTAGTGGAGATGAGTGGTACCCGGTCGGGTCTTCTGCTGTTGTAGCCCATCCGCCTCAAGGTTGTGCGTGTTGTGGCTTCACAAATGCTTTGCTGCATACCTCGGTTGTAACGAGTGGTTATTTCAGTCAAAGTTGCTCTTCTATCAGCTTGAATCAGTCGGCTCATTCTCCTCTGACCTCTAGCATCAACAAGGCATTTTCTCCCACAGGACTGCCCCATACTGGATGTTTTTCCCTTTTCACACCATTCTTTGTAAACCCTAGAAATGGTTATGTGTGAAAATCCCAGTAACTGAGCAGATTGTGAAATACTCAGACTGGCCCGTCTGGCACCAACAACCATGCCACGCTCAAAATTGCTTAAATCACCTTTCTTTCCCATTCTGACATTCAGTTTGGAGTTCAGGAGATTGTCTTGACCAGGACCACACCCCTAAATGCATTGGAGCAACTGCCATGTGATTGGTTGATTAGATAATTGCATTAATGAGAAATTGAACAGGTGTTCCTAATAATCTTTTAGGTGAGTGTATATCAAACCCAATAGACTTTTTCAAGCACTGTGTGATTAGTTCACTTAAATATTTGTGCTGCTTCATTAATGTATTGCAAAAGATCATGTTAATCTCTAGGTTTGTAGTGCATTTTCGTGTCGCAACGTGCTGTCTGCTCAGTTCAGTGTGAGCTTTGAGGCAAAAATCACCCTCGCCAGAGTGAGGGCATGTCAAGTATTAACAAGGCTTAAAAAGCTTGTCAATCTGCCATTCGAGAATAAACACCAGTTTATATATCTATATTTTTTGAAAGACATTTATTTAACCGTGAAAGGCAGAAATCATATATGATTAATTATGAAGCGTTGGTCTCCTCTAGTCTGCTACTTCTCTAGGGAACTCTGAGTGGATCTGGAGCAGCAGTCATTACAGAATGCATTTATCGCGGATTGAAATCCACTCCGCTCTATACAATACTCTGCCTGCTAGACTGGCACCTCAGCCCATGAGGGCCCCGGGCCCCGTAGCCACCCCCCTGTGCACGTCCCTGCAACACACATCAGTTTATTACCTGTTTAATGTTCAAATACAATAACAAAAGAAAGACTACATTTTTGTGTATTTTAGTAATCATGCCATATAGAGCAGTAACTGCTGAAGGTTCAGTCTTAACAAATAACTCGGCAGCAACAAGAGCAGCAAAAGCAGAGAGCTACACAGCAGAAGAAGGGCTGCAATCTAGTTCCCTTGGAAGCGCACTAGGGTTGATCTATTCTACTAAAGGCAGATGAAGACCACAAGTTGTGGCATACCAGGGGTTTTCTTCTGCTGGTCCTCCCATGTCACCTCTAAAGTTGCAAGACAAGGAGAAATAGTCATTGGTCCTAGTTAACAAAATAGCCAATTAGATGTGCATACTTCAGGCCAGTAGAGTGCAGATACAAGACACATTTAGCATGTTTAAATTACAATTATATGCAGTTTATATAGTTTTAAAAAATCCAGTGATTTCCAGTGAAAAATCTACTTTCCTTTTTCAGTTTTCCTTTTCAAGCATATTATCATTTGTAATTATAAAAAAATGCAAAAAATCTAAATCAAACATTTAATATTATTTAGTTTATTTTATAATTTTTTAACAAATTTTAAATTAAAAAACTTAAACTTGTATTCTAACTACGAAAGTCTAGTTGATTTTTGAAGTCTAGTTTTTAAAAAAGGAGTGTCATTGAGCCATCTACAGGTGAATGGAGGTACTTAGTTTACAGGAGTGTACAGTGGCTTCAAAAGCATAACCAATTATTCTTAAAATAATAATTAATAATTTTTATTTTTATAAAACTATAAAAATAGCCCAGCTCAGTGCAAAACCAGTATTTCTAAAAATGTTCAATAACAGTTTCTTAACGACATCACCAATACAATCATAGGATAAATAGGCCTACACAATATATCTGATGACAGTGTAGCCGTACAAATGTCAAGTACTGCAAACATATCCACTGAAGCATCTACTTTTTCTAAGTCTCCACCAGAGGTAGGTAGAGTAGCCAAAATCTGTACTCAAGTAAAAGTACAAGTACTTACGGAAATATTTACAAAAGTAAAAGTAACAATCGTAATATTTACTTGAGTAAGAGTAAAAAAGTATTCGATGAGAAAACTACTCAAGTAGTTAGTTACTAGTTACTTTCGATCTGATTGATAAGAAGCGAAAACCCTGAATTTCAGACTACTTGGAGAGCTTTCACACACTTCTCTGTAACACTTTACAATAAGGTTGTATTAGTTAACATTAGTTAATGTATTAGTTAACATGAACTAACCATGAACAACACCTCTGTTCAGCATTAGTTCATCTTTGTTAATGTTAGTTCATAAAAATACAGCTGTTCATGGTTTATTCATGTTAGTTCACAGTGCATTAACTCATGTTAACAAGATTTGAATAATGCATTAGTAAATGTTGAAATTAACATTAACAAAGATAAATAAATGCTTTATAAGTGCAGTTCATTATTAGCTCATGTTAACTTATGTAAGCTAATTAACCTTATTGTAATATGTGTGTGTGTGTGTGTGTGTGTGTGTGTGTGTGTGTGTGTGTGTGTGTGTGTGTGTGTGTGTGTGTGTGTGTGTGTGTGTGTGTGTGATTAATGGTTAAACAGTGTAAATGAATGGTGTGCTGGGCTAACCAGAGCTCTTCTTAAAACACACTTTGTTCTTATATTTCTATATAGGCTATTCTTTAGGTAGGAATAAAATACAATCCCGTTTTTATTTGTATGTATTTTCTACACTTCAGACAAGTGTCTGTCCGGATTTGTGTATAAATGCAAGACGTCACCATATTACCATTAATATTACCAGTATTACCATTTGACAGTAGCGGAGGAACGTCACCGAATGTAAATAAGTAAAAGTACAGTTTTTTCACAAGAAATGTACTTGAGTAAGAGTAAAAGTACCCATCTTTAAATATACTCTAAAAGTACAAGTTACCCAAAAAATGTACTCAAGTAAATGTAACGAAGTAAATGTAATTCGTTACTACCCACCTCTGGTCTCCGCAACACACACACACTGTAAAACATCACTGAGAGATTCACACGCTCACACACACTTGCCTTTCCTCCCATTGACAGGTGGGGGAGCTACAGGCTTTTCCTGGGATTCTTGTGTCAGAAATGGCACACACATAAACAGAATGTGAGTTTAATAATCAGTATTTTTCCACATCCACACAGATACAGTCTAATCACGCTAAAACACACATATGCACACTCAAGCACTACTTAAAAAAAGGAAAGAGAGAGAGAAAAAAAGGTTAAATAAATAATAAAAAGGAAACAGGCACTCAAGTCTATGTTCAGAACAGCACACTACTCTTACTATTTGTGCAGAATGCAGTATCTAGTAATGTTTATGATTGCATACTGCATACTGTTAGACATACTATTTTATTTTTCTTACAGTGTATACCAGGGGTGCAAAACTACTTAGTTCCAACCCTGCTCCAACAAACATAAGCCCCGTTTCCACCGGAATTACCCGGAACAATTTGTAACAGGAACTTTTTTTACAGGAACCTTTTTCCCCCCAGACCTGCTGCTGTCTGCGTTTCCACTGCGGTCTAAAGTACCGAGAAGATTAGGCAAATTAGTCCGGTGATGTAGGACTGCGCTCGGCTGCTCCTCCCAGTCAGCAACGGACAGTCATCATTTTTGTGCGATACTGTCTGCAACAATAACAAGTATAGAGGAGATTCAAGCAGCGCTGCTTTTGCTAGTTATGTATTGGTTTACTAAAGAGGTAATTAACAAAACGGCGGAAAAGAGACGAGCACTGATACTAAAGTGTATTCTGAAAGCTCGTAAAGCTAGATTTAAAATAAGACAAAAAGTATGTTATCATCAGCTATTACGGACATTGACCGTGAGATGGCTGAGACGAACACGTGCCATCAGACAGAAAGAGCAAGGCTGATATTTGTTGAACACAGAACGATCCTCGCAAAAGACCTTTTAAAATGCCGGTTGAAATAAAATGCTGCGTGAGCTCAACCAATCAGCATGTTCAGCGCCCAAGTCCCACCCCCGAAAGTTCCCGAACTTTGAAAAAGTACTACCTCGCTAGCAGGGCCGTTCGTGGGGGGAATATTTACCCGGAACTTCATTTAGACCCTGGTTCCTGCGGTCTAAACACACAGAGTACCACCCCAAAGTTCCTAGTTCCTGGGGAAAGTTCCTGCGGTGGAAACGCGGCTATACATGCTATCAGGATCATGTGCATTTGGTTGAACATTATTGAATTATGGTTGAAGCTAAACTCTGCTGGGCTGTGGCCCTCCAGGAACTAAGGGTGCGTCTCAATCAGCTTCCTAGGTTGTGAATCCGTATATTGTGTACACGAATTCGGGCACTGGTAGGACAGTTAGGATCCTACACATTGGAATACTGATGACTCAGGCAACATGACAACGCCCTTGATGTACAACATCACTACTGGTATTTATAAACAACAGCAGATCTGATATCTTTCTGACATCATTTTTTAACTGCACGCCTACACGAGTTCGGCTGTTTTCGGAAAGAATCAGTACAGCGTATCGGTCTTTTATAAATATGATAAAACTAAAGACTCTTCGGAGATATGAAGGATGCAATACTACTCTATAGGTACTCAAGACTAACATGAGATTGGCAGAAACTGTGTGTGTTATGTAACCTTTAATTAAAAACATCTATTACATGTCATCATGGCTCACGTGATTTTTCCTGCTTCAGAACTTCCATTCAAGGAACATAGTAAGCATCGATGCTCTCTGATTTTCATGGTGCATTGAATGACTTTTTAGGAAGCGAACATTTCAGTGCACTGGTAGGATTTCGCTATTAAGACAGCCCTTAAAATGTCCGACTCCCTGATCAGTGCCCTGACTACTGAACTAGCGAGCTAATTGAGATGCACCCACAAGTTTTGCATCCCTGGTGTATACTGTGTAGTATGTAGAAATAAGTATTCTTTTGCATTGACACACCTGGCACAGAAGCCTGTTGGACAAGAGGTGAGGCTGATGATGAGGCAGTGGCTGGAGGGGGAGGAGCATGTGATGCAGGAGGAGGGGCACTGGCTGGAGAGGGAGGGGCATGTGTTGGAGGAGAAGGGGCATGTGCAGGTGGGGGAGTGGCAACTGAAGAAGGCGGGTGGGCATGTGCAGGAGGGGGAGGAGCTTGGACATGAGGAGGTACGGTGACATGTGCGGTGGTAGGACCCGGGACAGGAGGCTCCATCCCCACATGAGCTTTGTTGATGATGACAATGAAGACAACATGATTGGCACAGACAGGGTTGTGGAAAAAACAAACAAAACAAAAAAAAAAACAGGAAAATTAACAAAAGGATTGCTTGGGCGGACATTTATGAAATGTAATGATTCACTGAAATTTTAAAAAGCATTGGAAATATTTACAGGTAACTCGCTACTTTAACAAATATCATGAATAAAAACTTTGACATGAGGAAAAGCAGTGTGCAAATGAAATAATCCAGTTTAACTGATCATATTTTATTGTTATATAATAATTTATTATAATCATAATTATAATTTTTTTTTTCCAGAATAAACTTCATTATTTTTATTTTAAATATTAATAACTCATTTGTTATTTAGGATATATATATATATATATATATATATATATATATATATATATATATATATATATATATATATATATATATATATATATGTTCAAAAAAATTCAAAAGTTCGGGGTCATGATTTTTTTCATGTTTTTGTATAATAGTCTATTATGCTCAGCAAGGCTGCATTCATTTTTTATCTAAAATTATAGTCAAACATATATTCAAATATTAGTGCAATTTAAAATAACTGTCTTCAGTTGAAAATTGAACAGCTGTCCTACTTATACAGTGAGGAAAATAAGTATTTGAAAACTTCCAAGTTCTCACACTTGGAAATCAAGGAGAGGTCTGAAATTGTCATCGTAGGTGCATGTCCACTGTGAGAGACATAATCTAAAAAAAAAATATCCAGAAATCACAATGTATGATTTTTTAACTATTTATTTGTATGATACAGCTGCAAATAAGTATTTGAACACCTGAGAAAATCAATGTTAATATTTGGTGCAGTAGCCTTTGTTTGCAATTACAGAGGTCAAACGTTTCCTGTAGTTTTTCACCAGGATTGCACACACTGCAGGAGGGATTTTGGCCCACTCCTCCACACAGATCTTCTCTAGATCAGTCAGGTTTCTGTCACTGAGAAACACGGAGTTTGAGCTCCCTCCAAAGATTCTCTATTGGGTTTAGGTCTGGAGACTGGCTAGGCCACACCAGAACCTTGATATGCTTCTTACAGAGCCACTCCTTGGTTATCCTGGCTGTGTGCTTCGGGTCATTGTCATGTTGGAAGACCCAGCCTCAACCCATTTTCAATGCTCTAACTGAGGGAAGGAGGTTGTTCCCCAAATCTCACAATACATGGCCCCGGTCATCCTCTCCTTAATACACTGCAGTCGCCCTGTCCCATGTGCAGAAAAACACCCCCAAAGCATGATGCTACCACCCCCATGCTTCACAGTAGGGATGGTGTTCTTGGGATGGTACTCATCATTCTTCTTCCTCCAAACACGTTTAGTGGAATTATGACCAAAAAGTTATATTTTGGTCTCATCTGACCACATGACTTTCTCCCATGACTCATCCAAATGGTCATTGGCAAACTTAAGACGGGCCTTGACATGTGCTGGTTTAAGCAGGGGAACCTTCCGTGCCATGCATGATTTCAAACCATGACGTCTTAGTGTATTACCAACAGTAACCTTGGAAACGGTGGTCCCAGCTCTTTTCAGGTCCTTGACCAGCTCCTCCCGTGTAGTTCTGGGGTGATTTCTCACCCTTCTTAGGATCATTGAGACCCCACGAGGTGAGATCTTGCATGGAGCCCCAGTCCGAGGGAGATTGACAGTCGTGTTTAGCTTCTTCCATTTTCTAATGATTGCTCCAACAGTGGACCTTTTTTCACCAAGCTGCTTGACAATTTCCCCATAGCCCTTTCCAGCCTTGTGGAGGTGTACAATTTTGTCTCTAGTGTCTTTGGACAGCTCTTTGGTTTTGGCCATGTTAGTAGTTGGATTCTTACTGATTGTATGGGGTGGACAGGTGTCTTTATGCAGCTAACGACCTCAAACAGGTGCATCTAATTTAGGATAATAAATGGAGTGGAGGTGGACATTTTAAAGGCAGACTAACAGGTCTTTGAGGGTCAGAATTCTAACTGATAGACAGGTGTTCAAATACTTATTTGCAGCTGTATCATATAAATAAATAGTTAAAAAATCATACATTGTGATTTCTGGATTTTTAGATTATGTCTCTCACAGTGGACATGCACCTACGATGACAATTTCAGACCCCTCCATGATTTCCAAGTGGGAGAACTTGCAAAATAGCAGGGTGTTCAAATACTTATTTTCCTCACTGTATATGATACATGATACACCTTTTTAAAGGATTCTTTGACGAAAGACAGCATTTATAAGAAATACAAATATAACAGTTTTTACAGTAACCTTTGACCACTTTAATGCCTCCTTGCTGAATAAAAGTATTTATTTCGTGCAATTTCTTTTTTAAATGCTAGTGTATAGACTTACATATAACCAACATGTCATATATAGCTTATCTAAAAACCAATAAAAAAATAAGTTATTCCAAAAATCAACAAAACAAAATCAGAATAGTTGGTTTCAGCTAAAAATGCATTACTAATAATATGTGTTTGTGCCACTGTATTGTAGTGTAGTGTACTGCTACAGTATTTACTGACCACCACACTCTACTTTCACTAAACAGCCACAGTTCACATAAACTTTCATATACTACATAAATAGTTATAACTATATTATTTTATAATTTTTTCATCTACAGCTACAAATGGCTATGGGATCAAATGTCTATGTTTGCTATGCAATAACAGCATTACCAGCCATTGCTTGTGTGACTTGTGGAGGAGGAGGGGGCGGGGCTGGAGGTTGTGAAGCCCCTCCCACCCCTTCAACATTCAGACAGAAATGAGTGTAAAAAAGAAATACAGAAGTATGCCATCAGACAAGAAAGTGAGAAATATAAAAATAGAAGCAAAAAGCTAAAATAATCTTCTACAATTTACTGAGTTTATTTGCTAAGTCCACCTGGTGACTAAACTACTAACTAGTGTGCTACAGTGCAAATGCAAATACAGTTTTGTATTTACTAACATAAAACGTTATAAAGATCCATTAAAGTGTCATTTACATAGTCTATTAACAAACTTATTGAAACAACTCTAATGTAAATGCAATTCCTATATTAAAATCATATTTGCATTTGACTGATATGAAGTGTCCTAAATATAATTTACCAGCCACAGTCTGTGGAAGCTGGGAAAGAATAGGGGGAGGAGCAGGAGGCTGAAGTATCACCCCTGTTCCTGCTTCATTGGTTGATGAGTTGTGTCAATCGAAAGAGAAAGCAAAAAATGTCAAGAAACCAACCACTAGTGACTAATAAACCATAATTATGTGTGTGACTGAGAGGATTACTACTAGGTGTAGACTGCCATGCAGGTGCACGTGACTTACATTTCTAAAACGAAATATACAACATAAATATATATATATATATATATATATATATATATATATATATATATATATATATATTCATCTTTCAATATTGCTCACATGCCAATGATTACCCCTTCAAAGGTCGCTGACCCTCTGCTATAAACATGCAAGAATTTACCCTGGCTTCTCAGCAATACTGTTAGAAGATGTTACTAATGTTAAAGTTCTGACATAAATTGCCTTCAGCTTTTACCTCAACAAATTTTAATAAGAGCATGTAGACTTTTGTATGGATGCCTGTTTACGCCACAGAATAACAATATAAAAATGGTAATTGCAGCTTCTCACAATTCAGTTTTCTCAGTATTCTCAGTATATCGCAATTTGGACTTTCTCTCTGAAGAATTGTTTATAACACAATTCTGACTTAATTTCTTGCATCGTGCAATTTTAAGATAAAGACAGGGTAGGCGATTTGTTTCCAAAAAATTTTTTTTGTCATGCAGATTGAAAGTCTCATTACATCCTGATAGCAATCACTAAGATAAGTCTAAATGTATTTATATCGTCTTTGGAAGGTGTAGGACTATAAAATGTTCAGTCAATCACAGACCTAGTTCCGTGGGCTACGATAAGGTGTCCTACCTGTCTGTCAACATATGTTTTTACATACCCTCACGTAGAGATCACACATCATCAGCGTATTTCATGCTATGGGCACCGTGATTTGTTGATTCTTCACTGTGGTAAGCAAAAATCCAATACCGTCACAGCACTAGCTGTACGCGTTCATGGCTTTGGTGACACTCTGAAGGAATCGTATGCTTTCAAAGCTAACTCGCTATTGCTAGCCTCTATACCAAAATCACCTACCCTACCTTTAACCTCGCAATTCAGACTTTTTTTGTCAGAATTGCACGTTGATACTTCGCAATTTGGAATTTCTCACAATTGCTAGTTTATAATACCATTCTGACCTCATTTCTCACAATTTCAAGTCAATTTCAAGTTTTATCTCACATTTTGGAGTAAAAATTCAGATTGCGAGTTTATATCTCACAATTCAGATTTGATTTTCTCAGTTGACATCTTTCATCTATTCATAGAGAAAAAGTACTAAACTAAGATATAAACTAATAATAGCAAGAAAATAACGTCAGAATTGCGAAATAAAGTCGCAATTACCCTTTTTACTTTTTTACTCTGTGATGGAAACAAGCTTCCATACTTTTGATATCCACTGTGGCAGATTTGGACATGAATCCAGACATGGACGAAGTACACAGACTACACAGAGCGTACATCTATAATGATACACGTACAGCATATTAATTGCGCTATGGCTGAAGCATCTGTTCACTCTACTCAATGAACGGCAGAAGCTAGACCAATGACAGGTAACGCTAACAGACCAGAGCTAACAGGTTGAGTCAAACATAGTAAATGATAAAGCTGTAATAAAGAAGACTGAGACGTAGCTAAACACACAGAAGCTAGTGCTTACAGACCTTCATAAGGCTCAGTAATGCCCTCGCCATCTTCTGGGAAAAAGGGTGGGGAAAAAAAGCAATCCATTTTGTGTTATGTAAAGGACAATAATGATAATTTATCCAAATTGTTGTCACACAATATTCTTTATCTGACGTGTTTATGCATAAGCCATTTTTTGTGATAACTCTGCTTAGTTGTTGAATTTCTGTCAGTTAACCAATGGAAAGGTTATTCTTATCATCAAAATATCGCTAATAAATGCATCTGGGTGGCATCTGGTGATCCTAACCTGACTAATTATTCAGGCTTTCTACCCACGCGCCACAAATCTTGCAATTTGGAAGAAGCCTGGTTTATTACTCACTTCTGTCCACAGACCCCTTTGGTGGGACTTGCGGTAGCTGCCGACCTCTTCGACTCGATACTGGCGTGCTGGTGGGACTTGTTTGGACCGATCCGGTGCGGGGATTTGCCCTGCGGGACAGATGGTGTGTCAGTAATGAACATAAAGCATTACATCTAAAGAAGTGTTTGTCGTCGAGTCATAAACCTGCCCAAGACAGGGCAGACTGTTAGACTACAGCAGAACACGCTGGTGAGAGAATACTAATAAAAACAAACCTACTAACTATGGTTATACTGGCAGTAGCATCACTTACTAATGATACAATAGTGTCAGAAAACACACTCCACTTGATTGCTATAAAAAGGGACACATACTATGTACTATTAAACAAAATAAGTCAATATTTGGCACGGTTTTCTCAAGGGTTAGTAAAAAATGAAAAGGAAGTAAAAACATTTGGTGAAATATACGTCCTGTAGATAAGGTACATCAACATGAGCTGGTACAGCAACCCACATAAGATTGTAGGTGAATCTCATTAAACCTATGAAGTCATATTTCACCCCAATATCAAAAGAAATACATGATAAATAATATTTTAATTTAATCAAAAAAGGCCTATTTTTAGTATCAAGGATTTTTTGCATTTGACATAATTTCATCAGAAGTAAGCACATTCTCCTCTCCCCATATAATTTCTTACTATAAAAATTATTATTTACATTACTGCAATGGAAAAAAATTATATAAAATGTAAATGGTAAAGTTTTAGTAGTGTTTGTTGCATTGCTTTTCATTTATGATGATTTGCTGGAAAAAAAATGTTTTACAGTTCCCTTTCGTTCAGTCACTACGACGTAACGTTAGTGACTAACGAATGAGGGTTTCGCTTAGAAGCCAATCATCTTCGAGATTTTAGAAAACGGCCAATGGCGTGCCAATGGAATTTGCATACGTAACTCCGCCTCACCGCGTGAGTATAAAAGGAAGTACGTGGCAATATCGCATTATGTTTCTGCATCGGAGCCAAGAGCATCTCTTCACTACTGCAAGCCTGAATTCTGAAGTCCTCTCTTCATTCTTCGAGACGAGCAGTTCTCCAGAGTGTTGGTGTGACGGCGCGTTCCAGCGATCTCACATTGCCTGCCTGCTGAACTGTGCAGTGATCTGCAACAGCTGTGTGTGTTTTCTGTGGGTGCGATCGTTCTCCGTTGCTGTCTATGGGCACATTCACTGCTCGACGTGTTTGGGCTTCAGCACGTTCGGGTAGTGATTGTGGATGTGTCATGTTCCCACTGCGGGAACGTGACCATCGCGATGTCGCGGTCGAGACTCAGTGATCTCCGCGAGGAGAGAGAGTCCCCTTTGCCACACCCCAATCTACCGTCTCTGAGAGAGGTGGTACTTTGGCTGGTGGCCAGGGTGACCTGAGGGCGGTGCTGTGGTATTAAGAACCCCAACGATACGTTCCTCGGGCCACGCCCCCTCTCGCACATCGCTTCCCACGAGTGCTGGACTGAAACAGCGGCCTGTCTCTGACGCCTCGTTCGTTTCGTTCACACTCCAGATAGCACTGAGATGTCAATCGCCGCATGGCCCGCATCCCAAGGTGGGCTAGAGTCCTTTGGGGATGACGATTAGGTTGTGCTCCGCCTTCGGGTGTGCCAGCGCTGCCTGTTCTGACCTAGAGTTGACAGCCATGTTATCTCGGGCAGCCGCGAGCCTCGCGCTGGTGTGGAACTCCGCTGTTGGGCCCCGCCCCCAATGCCTTTCGCTCCCGAGGTGCATGAGGAGATCACGTGGTCCCAGAAGTCCCTGTGCTTCCCGCGACCGTTTGGTGGCCTCCTCCACCTTCTCTGCCATTGATGGGGCCGCGGCCTAGGGTACACTGGGGCTCCCCCCACTGTTGAACACTCTGTTGGGCACTACGGTGTCCACAGAGGGCTTTGACGAGGTGTGGCTGTCCTAAGCACCCTCCCTAAGCCTGTGGGATAGTCTACTTCGGTGGCGTGTTCCTGCAGAGCTACAGGGCAGGCCGCGCCCCTTTGCACATGCACAACGGTGGAGCTGACCCAGGGCTCTTCTATGAGCTGCGTGCCGCCACTGATCCGGCCCTCTGGGTGGTGAAGGTGGCCACTCGCTCCCTCGGTCGGGCGATGTCCACAGCTGTGGTCCGGGAGAAACACCTGGCCTTACCTGGTGATGTGGGGGGGTTGAGTGAGCCCGCCTCCTCAACTCGCCCATATCCCAGGCTGGCCTCTTCGGTGGTGCGGCTGAGAACTGCGCCCAACTGTTCTCGGCCGCCCCAGAGCAGACTGAGGCTGTAACGCATACTGCCCCGGCGGCTAGCTGCTGCACCCAGCCGCCGGCTCAGTCGCCTCAGTCCGCTCGCTGCCGAGGGCGCCCTCCCTCCTCCCGCCCGGCCCCAGCAGCAGCCTTCACCGGGCCGCGCCATGGAGGTGGTTGCAGGATGACGCCCAGTCCGCTCCACAGCCTGGTTAAACGCCAGGCTGGAGGTGAACAACACAGAGATGGGTCCCAGTTCTTTCCAGGGGATGGTAGCAGGGCCTCTCCTTACCCCGGTGGAGGGCCGGGGGAAAATCCTTCTGCTGCTGCCCCCGGGCCGCGCCGCTCTCATCCCTCTCTGTCGCCAGCCTCCTCTCAGAGCAGACCCCAGTGGAACGTCCTTCCCTGGTCTCCCATGTCAGGACGCAGCTGCTGACTGTGCCCCCACACCGGGACGCTACGCCTCCCACGTCCGGGCCAGTCAAGCTGCCTCGCTGCCCCAACCGGGGTACATCTGTGGTTAGAGCGACCCCGTTGGTCAGTTCCTGGAGCCTGGCTACAGCTTCAGGGGCTGTCCGCTGGGTCGCGAAGGCCATCAGGCTCGGCTACGCGATTCAGTTCGCGCAGGCTCCTCCCCACTTCCGGGGAGTCCGCGCTCCATGCTGGGGCCCAATAGAAGCAGCTGAGGTCCCTTCGTGCTGTCCATATTCCGGGAGTACTGAACCGTGCAGCCGATGAGCTCAGAGACGGGGCACCCTTTGGCACGGCGTCCCGATCTTTGGAACCTCCACGTGTGGCTCCTGGATGGGACACGGCAGGTTTGAGTACCCTACCACTTACCGTGGTGGCTACCATCACTTCCGCTAGGGCAGAGTGCACTCAACATGCCTATGCGTTGAAGTAGAACCTCTTCGTCACCTGGTGTTCTTCTCGCCAAGAAGACCCCTGGAAATGCCTGATCGGGTCTGTGCTCTCGTTCCTCCAAGAAGGGTTGGAGCGAAGGCTGTCTCCCTCCACCCTTAAAGTATTTGTGGCTGCAATATCTGCCCACCACAACCTCTTGGAGAACAAAAAGGTAAGTCAGCACGACCTGGTCATCAGGTTCCTGAGGGGAGCCAGGAGACTAAATCCTCCTTGCTCTCTCCTCGTGCCCTCTTGGGACCTCTCAGTAGTCTTGGATGCTCTGCAGAGGCCTCCCTTTGAGCCTTTGCAGTCAGTTGATCTTAAGTTCTGTTTATGAAGACAGCGATCCTGACTGCATTGGCTTCCATCTAGAGGGTAAGGGACCTGCAGGCATTTTCGGTTGACGAAGCGTGCCTGGAATTCGGGCCGGCTAACTCTCACGTGATCCTGAGACCCCAGCCTGGATATGTGCCCAAGGTTCCCACCACTTCGTTCAGTGAGTCAGGTGGTGAACCTGCAAGCACTGCCCATGGAGGGGGCAGACCCAGCCTTGGCATTGCTCTGTCCAGTACGCGCTCTCTGCGCTTACGTAGACAGGACGCAATGTTTCAGGACCTCAGACCAGCTCTTTGTCTGTTATGGTGGAGAGCGGAAGGGAAGAGCTCTCTCAAAGCAAAGGCTGTCTCACTGGATAGTGGACACCATTGTTTTGGCTTACCAGCAGCAAGATCAACCATGTCCCCTTGGGGTTCGGACCCACTCCACTCGGAGTGTGGCCTCCTCCATGTCTGTATAGCGCATGACGCCTCGCTATACAGACATCAGCAGAGCTGCAGGCTGGGCGACACCTAACACATTTGCCAGATTCTACAATCTCCGAGTGGAGCCAGTGTTCGACTATGTACTCGCCCCCCCGAGGGGCCGGTAATGGGCCAGGCTCAGGTGTCTTCGCTTGCTCGCCATTCCACTCCACGGACTGGATACGTGCAATATTTTCCTCAGGTGAGCTTCCCGAAAGCCCTGAGTTCCTCCAGCACTGTTTTACGTTGACACCAGTGTGTCTGCCCTCTAGCGAGCCCAGACCCTCGTGTCCGGCCAGGTGCCCCGTGTGCATGGTTCCCCTCCGGCAACCCCCACACATGTATTTCCACCGTAAGCCTCCTCAGTGAGCAGGTGTCTTTCCCTTGGCAAGTCCCTGCCACCCCTAGGGTTAAAAATCCATCTTCGGCTGGTATAGTTTTCCCATATGCAGCGCTTAGCGGGTCATATGTGTACTCTCTAAGTCCTCCCTACGGGTAGGCATCTTTGCATATCTCCACTGGAATATGCTTCCCAGTGTACCTTGGTATTCCTGTGATAAGTGGGAGTCCTTCGTCCATACTAGTCTTACGACAGGGTACTCACACTTACGCAGGGCACTGGAAGACAGCTGAGTGGCGTGATTATATTGGGACCCCCATTAGTCACTAACGTTACATCGTAGTGACTGAACGAAAGGGAACGTCTCGGTTACGGACGTCCCTTTGCCACAGCCGCTGTACTGCTGGAACGGCCGGGAGTTCAGTCTTGGCTCCTCAGCAGGTAACATAATGTGATATTGCCACGTACTTTCTTTTATACTTACGCGGTGAGGCAGAGTTACTTATGCAAATTACGCATGCCCATGGCATAGGCACGCCATTGGGCATTTTCTAAAATCTCGAAGATGATTGGCTTCTAAGCGAAACCCCCATTCGTTAGTCACTAACGTTACGTCTCCGTTCCCTCCTCAGGGAACAAGGGTTACATCCGTAACCGAGACGTTTTTACTGTATATAGTAAAATAATTACAATGTTACAAATTAATTTTTTTATTTGTGGGAAAGTTCTTTATGCAAGCCACCATTTAAACTGTTCCAGAACCTCTGTTCTGGAATTTTTTTTCTCAATTTTATGATTACACATATTATGTGCAAAAGACTTCTTTTTGCACGAAATATAAACATTATGGAAGCTTGTTTCAGCCACAGAATAAAACAATTAAAAAGCAACTTTGTATCTAACAATTCAGACTTTTTTCCCTCACAATTGCGAGCTTATATCTCACAATTCTGTGAAAATAATTACAAGTTATAAAGTCCAAAAATCAGACTTTTTTCCTCAGAATTGCGAGTTTATATCTCAGAATTCTGACGTCATAACACAAAAAATCCGAAATGCAAGAGAAAAAGTCGCAATTAAATTTTTTTTTTAATTCAGTGGTGGAAACAAGCTTCCATAATAAATATAAATTGTGAGATATAAGCTCGCAATTGTGAGGAAAAAAGTCTGAATTGTTAGATACAAAGTTGTTTTATTCTGTGGCTGAAACAAGTTTCCATAATGTTTATATTTTGTGCAAAAATAAGTCTTTTGCACATAATATGTGTAATCATAAATTGAGAAAAAAAATCCAGAACAGAGAAATGATATAGAAATAGAATAGAAGCAGAAATGAAAATTAACATTTAAAATACTGACAAAAATAAATCATCTGGACAAATACTGTGAAAAACAGGCTTAATTTTCATTTTATAAAATAATTTCTTATATTTATCTTCCAATTTTGGGGCAAAATATGACCCAACAAGTTCTTTACACATGTTCTTTTGTGTAAAACTACAGAAAAATAATAACCATTAAACTAATTTCACATATTTGACCATACAAGAGCATGCATTTAGTAAATATGTCACAGTCATGTGCATTTTAGCCACGTAAACAAATATATACGTTTAAAATGCACATCAACTCCACAGTAAACACAATGATATTTAAAGCACCTTTTGAGCTCAATGTCACATCTGCTTTCCAATGATCGTACATGTGCTTCACATCTCAAAGTAAATTGTGGCACATTCAAGAGCTACTGCATCTCTTGCATTAGTGAAAATTCATGCGTAAATCTGAACATTTATGAAATTTCATTGTGACTTATGATGTGCCGGGCAAATCGTAAGTCAAAAGGTTTTATGGTGTCTCAAAAGGTGTGATGGAATCAGCATCAGGAGAGGTGCTTGTGGCTGCTAAAGCTGCAAGGAAAGTGAGAAGGCCTAAATGTATGAGCACACGGCACTCGTAACAGCCCATAACTCAAAGCATAAACTGTTAAACCACAAATAAATAATGTTAGTAAACACAAAAAAATAATAATAATTCAAACGAATAAGAAAGTAAACCATACGATGCCAGGTACACACCATTATATCTCAAGAGGATATAACAGGTGTGTCTATAATTCAAATGAAAAGAAGTTAGTAGCAACCATCATCACTACTCACTACTCTATAAATGAAGACAAATCAAAAACAGCATCGTTACAACAGGGTTAAAATAAGAGGAAGTGGAGAGAGGCATTCCAGGTGACAGGAAGCAGAAGGCATGGTTTCGTTTAGGGCTTTAGTGCTTGTTGTGATGGGTCTGGGTCACCTCGTTAAGGCAGGAGAGGGAGGAGCGGATCTCCCTGACGGTAAGGACGGCATGGATCTCATGTAGCCGGAGTCGGGCCGCTCAGACGAGCGGGAGCGGGTGTAGACCGGTCGATCCATCATGGGCCGCTGGTCAGCTGACCTGGACCTGTAATGGTCATGTCTGTCCACCATGCTGCGGCTATACCTGCAGAATGTTAGTCACAAAGCCACGCTCAGCGGAGCCCCACTGCATCATGGGATCACAGGGCATCAAATGCTCTATGATCGCAGCTTATTAAGTTCCTGTGAAAGGATGTCGGTTGGCTAATATTTGGCAAAAAACAACCAAACAAAAGTGGCTTTGAGTTTCAATATTGGCTGCTCAGGGTCATCAGCATAAACAGAAACTCATATAGAAATACTGAACTGAAACAACCAAAAATAAGAGTTAACCAAAGCAAGGTAGGCAAGGTAGGTAAAAGCTAAAGAAACAAACAAATAAAAGTTTCTGGAAGCTGCTGCAAAGAAAACAAGTGAACACATTTCATACTGACACAACAATAAGCCCCATGACTACAGTCTACTCTACTCCTCTATACTCTACCTACATAAATACTTCTACAAATTCTACTGTATTACCTAAGATCTTCCTCAAAGTGCTCATTGTTAGCTGGGAACTCTGGAATATGGTCATCTCTACGGAGGTGCATAAGAGAAGAACATGAAATGGCAATTAGCTGTCAGGAGTTGCTAAATAGCCTCATTACACAATATACCCTTGTGAAAAAGAAGTGCGCTTACTTGTATTGAATGAGCACTTGAAGTGTACTTAAAATCTTAAAAGTATTTCCCTTTCAGTAGGTCACGTTTGACGTTCACCCTTCAGGGAACGAGGGTAACATATGTAACCAAGACGATTTCTTGATAAACTGTTCTTGCGGATAATAGAATATTAATGAAAGTACATTAAAGTGTACTTAAAGAGAGTACACTTTCATGACTGATTCTAAACAGACTTAAGTAGGCTTAAAAGTTTTATTTTAAATCATTATGTTTTAATAATCTTTTGTTGTGCTTTAAAGAAGTACATTTATACAGAACTTAATTGTTTCAGCCAATTGCATTCAATATAAATCTAAACTAAAATAAATTTTAATTTAATTGCAATTAACATGAAATTAAGTGTCGGAAAACATTACACTTAATATATTCCTTTTAAAGTAAATTATTTCCATAATAAGTACTCTTTTTAAAAGTATGCTATGAAGTGCACTTTCTTTTTCATAAGGGTTTACAGATAATATAATACTTCAAAATAAACAATTAACTAAATTTAAAAGCTACTAATGCTGCTAATGGTCAAATCAAGGATGCGATAGTGAAGTTTCTAACATCTTCTATTCATATAAGCAACATGTGATTTGTTTTTCCACTTTGCTAAAGCTGCCATTTACCAGAATATCAGTGAACATTAAAAAATGCTGTAAAAGGTCACAGGATAACTAAAACATCTAAATTGAACTAGGGTCTGCACTGAAAGGGTCTACTGAAACTATTTCACTCTATGTAATAATACCTTTCTGTATCTGTAGAAGGCTCAATTTCTATCCTGGGGCATGTCCTACCGAATAAACCGACCTCAGTGTGTTAGTGCCACACTTAGTACATGATATTCAATATTTATTTTCTTGAAAAGATATAACAGGTCGGTGTGTTTGAGAAGATAAAGTCTCAAATCCAAAACAGGGATCTAGACACAAGGTCTCAGTGGGAACATAAATTGGGCATCTGTTCCTGGCAGTTAATAACTGATGAGTAAAAAGAAAGAGAGTTTGTGATGTGTTGTGGGTGTTTATCTCTACAGAAGTCTTACCTGTAGTCCCCACCGGTTCCATTCATGACATGATTGGGCCATGGGGTAGATACATGATTGGGCCCATTGTAATATCTTTAAATGGAGGATGAAGATCGAAAGATTGAAATGAAGAAAGGAAAGTATGATTAGAATGAGCAACAGCTGAATTAGAGCAAGGGGTGAGAGAGTTGTCTGTAACTAGTAAAATAGTCCACTTGGATACTATTATGGATGCATAAACAGAATGCATGTCTCAACTTATTTTACCTCTCAGGTGATTCAAAAGAGTCACTGTAGGTAGACATTTGTCTATCTCTCCTCATCCTCCTGAACACAAAATAACACATAATCAGGTCCTATGTGTCAACATAATTCTACTTGCCAAAAAGAACTCCAACGCAGCCGTAAGGTGCTATACATTCACATATGCTCACGAGCACGGACAGCTTTTTTGTTGTTGTTATTTTTCTCAAGATCTCAAGTTAGTTATGTCATTATATGGCATGACACATCACTCACAATTGTTCTAAGATAATGGAATAATTATTCAAATTCATAATTAAAAAAACAAAACTGTTTTCTCAAGATCTCATTTACTTGTATGCATTTGGTAGACACATTTACCCAAAATGACTTGCATTGTATTCAAGGTATACATTTTATCAGTCCATGCACTCCCTTGTGTTTCGAACCCATGACCTTGGTGTTTTGCTAGTGCCAACGATGTGAGCTACACCAATTATCTCAGGAAATCTAAGATTTCAAAGAAATAAAAGATTGAAACTTTTTTTTTTCAAAGAATACAAAATTTCAACACCACAACGCTAGGTTGTTGTGGGTGGTTCCCAGGGAGTTGCTAAGGGGTTCTGTGTGTCTTTTTATTGCTATAGGTCCAAGTCAAACAAGCTTTTTATAGATTATAGATGATTTTTTTTGCAATTTGTATCATGTCCCAGGCAGTGCTGGGTAGATTACTTACAAATTGTAATCCGTTATAGATTACAAATTATATAATGAAAATCAAAGTTAGTAACATTACATATTTTAGGTAATGTATTATGACTACTTTTTTTGATTACTTTTGACCTAACTCATTTAGTTTGGGAATACCTGCATTACATGTAAATATGAATTACATTTTAATGTGTGTGTGTGTTTTTAAAAGCCTTCCAAAGACAGTAATAAATGGTAAAAATGACTAATGAATAATAATTCAAATGTGTTCATCAAAAGTTGATTAGATATGCAAACACTCCTTACAAGTGAAATGATTTCTGTACATTCAGTGGTCAAGTGCTTCTCAATTTTCCATGTTATTATAGCCACTTGACTAGTGACTGATTTCCGACCATCCACAAAAAAAAAGACTTTACAAACATTTATACATGATAGGCTTAAGAAAGAAAAATGTAAAAATCTTGTCAACAAGCCACATGGTTTGAGGAAATTGCATTTCAAAATGTTACTATTACTGAATCGCAAGTCTTAATTGAATATTTTGATTCCCAGGGAATGCCTGAACTGATAACATACATACCTCGATTGAAATGTAAGATGCTTTAGATAAAAGAATCTGCCATGTTTGTGGTTACATCATGGAATAAAATTCCAAGAGGTGATGCCATAGAATAACCATTTTTTCTTAGTGTATTTCAATAATATAAATAACCTTTTTCCACTATAAAAAACTTTTTTGTGGAGTGGAACCATAGATGACAATAAAAAACCTTTATTTATAAGAGTGAAGAGACACGGAAGTATATTAAAGTGTGGTCACGTTTTCACATGCAAAATCAAGTAATTTCAATAGGAATCCACACGACTGAGAATTTCACGTGAGAATAAATTCCCACACAGATTGGGCAATGGTGTCAATTTGGTGATGAGAACTCTCTGCATTGAACAACAGAAAGCTGCTTGGTTTGAAAGTGACTTTTGTGTGAGCTGTTTCACATATCGCTACACTATTGACAAATAAACCTTTTTTGCCCTAAAATTTTGCTAATGTGAATGGCGCAAACATTATATGTGAATCTATCACACCTTAGGGCTTCCGAACACCAAAGCTGGCAAGGTCTACTCCATAACATCTGAATCTCCACTGAGCCTACAAACACATCCTGAATAGATTAAATTCCATATTTCTAAGGGGTAAATAATATATTTATATATAAGCAAAGGTGAACATCCACTGTAGCTTGCAGTTTTTTGACTGACAGTTCTGTCATAGAGTGATGCTAGTTGGCTTGGGATCGAAAGAGCTAGTGCTCAGTCATCAAAACAACACAAGCCATCCAGCGAGCAGCGCTCAAGATACAATTCACTACACCACAGCGGGAATGGTGGAATGGGAGCTGCTAAGGACACATGCATATACATTTCACAAATTTCCTTTGGGAAATATTGCTCTAAGATTACTGGTGTACTTAGTAGCATATTTGGCTACTCTAAACGCTATCATCTATGTTTACCATAATGACTCCATATCATTATGATGATGGCACAAATCTTTCTCAACAGGCAGAGGACTGACGCTACAGTGACACTTTAATTTTGCCACTGTTCAAACATTTACCACATTTCTGTAAAAAAAAATGGCCCATTTGACGTTATTGTCTCCTTTTCTGCTGGAAAAGTAAAACTGGAGACATAAACGTAAAACCTTTTGAGAGGCGCCACTGGCTATTCTAATCCAAACTACTACCCATGTCACTAATATGGAGCATCATGAGAGCAAGAGTGAACCGCTGTGGTTTACTACCTGTCCACGCTATTGTACCCTTCTGAGTATGCACGGGCCATCCTAGTGGAGCGCAGTAACCTGACCGCATCTTCCCGATAGAGGGGGCACATACTATGAGTCAGAACAGAAAGTGAGAGTGCAGTAGTTAGAGACGGGTGGGACAAGTGGGCGTTATCTGGGTGGTAAGAGGGTGGGACACCTTTTTTTGGCACCTCCTCTCTGAAAGAAGGAACAGGTGAAGATCACCCAAAGCACAAAAGCAGAAATCAAGTAACCTCAAGTCAAGAGAACTATCTAAGCTATCAAAACAATAATTTGTGCAAACACCAGCAGCAACAAAGATTTGTAAAACCCACAGAAGTGCAAATGTAGTGCTTTTCCAGTGGTGCGAAATTAAAAATTTGAAAGTACGACTACTTGCGTGTATTACTATCCCACACTAGCAAATGCACAACACTACACTGTGCTTTTTGAAGGAATTCTGGGGTGAATTCACTAAACAGTTTGTGCCTTTTTGTACGTGTCAAAAATACCTAAAGACACAAGCCTTTCAATGTGCATTATAGATTGCACTATTTGCTAAATTGTGTTAGCTTGGTGCAAGTTAAAGGCTTAAGCATAATTTGGGTTTTACATGTAGGCTAGGGTATGTGTACTGTATACATTGTGTAAATATCGTCATCTGTATATTACGCGTGTACTGTACGTTATACTCTGTAGAGAAACCGCAGAAATTTGTCAAAGTTGAAACTTGGGTCAATCGCCTGTGTTTGTGCATGCTATCAAATGGAGTATACTTTGAAAGACTGTGCGTTCGGCAGGCAATAAACTAATTCATTTAATTTAATAGCGATAATATTCAATAATTTAATTTAATGAGCGATTATTGGAATTTGATTACCAGACAAATTTCTGGATCTCTGTGGCTCAGCGATGCTGTACAATTCTAGTAAAAAATTGCCTAATGAAAATTAACCTTGTTTGTTTGCTGCATCCTCCACATTATAGCACTCAGAACTGACCCAAAAGAACAGAACTACAGTGTGCAAATCACTTTCAGCACATATTTTTGTGTTGCCTGATCTGCATGATTGGTGAAAAATGAGTCAGGCGCAATTCATTCATAGTGAATCCCCAAAGGTTTTAATACAAGATTTGACCACAGAATATGACACCATTGTTCGACAGTTTAGGGCCAAGAAAGTACTTTCATGCAGCAAGAATGCATTAAATTGATTTTTCAAAAATAGTGACAGTAGTGATTTATATTTAAAATAAATTATGTTATGACTTTTCTAGTCATCAAAGAATTCTGGAAAAAATATGAATCCCAACTGTTTGCAACATTGATAATAATAAGACATATTTCTTTAGAATGATCTCTGAAGTATCATGTGACACTGAAGACTGGAGTAACGGCTGCTGAAAATTCAGATTTGCCATCACAGGAATAAATTACATTTTAAAATATAAAAATAGAAAAAGAGTTATTTTAAATGGTAATAGTATTTCACAATATTACTGCTTTTTATAATATTTTCAATCAAATAAATGCAGCCTTGGGGTCGGGGAGCATTAGAGACTTTCAAAAACATTTTAAAAATCTTACCGACCCCAAAGTGTTGAACAGTAGTGTATTTTGTCCCTCAGTTTGTACACAAAACAAACAAAAATCACATTTACAGAATGTAAAATGTATGTTATAATACTTTTTTAAAAAACAAAGTATTACAGCATAAGAGTTTAAACCATATAATATTACAATATGCGTGTTAAAATGAGATCATGTGAAGCCAGTAACCTGTTAACTTTTCTGAAAGTAACAAGTTCTTTAACAAAATTAAAAGCATTTCTTCTAAGGGTACATTACAACTTAAAGTTCATTACTGTAACTTAGAATTAATTACTGTAACTAAGAATTACAGTAAAATTACTGAAAATTACTGTAACTAAGAATTTCACCTACTGTAAGAATTTCACCTACTGTTGCACTTGTGCATATGTAGAGTGACAAATAAAGTGATTTGATTTTGATTTGTAAAAGCAATTTTTGTTTGTTTTTACAAAACAAGGGCAAGTCTAAATCATTTCAATGTTAATGGACAGTTCTTCACATATTATGTTGATCTACGTAGGTCTTTCCTTGTATTGAAACCTGAACATTCTTTTAAGGTGGTAAGAATGTGACCGTCTCAGTAACAGAGTAGTGCTGAACATTTTCTCATGTAAAAACATCATGACTCTTTCATGACTCTATCATCCTAAGATGAGATCTATAATGTATGAGTGGATTAATTACATCCTTATTATGACTTATTAAAGTGATAAAACAACCTTGTTTCTTATACAGTGCTATGTGTGGGCAAGCTGTCACCTGTCAATCAGCAAGCAGCAGAGGGTAAGTGGGTGGGTGAAAGTGAGATGAGTGCTGTGATTGGACAGAAGGGGGAGGTGAGCAGGGGCGCGTAATGCTGCTCTGGGGTAACAGAATACCTGGGGTCCTGGATAGCGGGGTCGATGGTTGGCTGTCTGTGTCTGGTTCGAGGAGGGAGGGTAAGATACTGGCTGCAACCACAGGGAGCAAAGAACAGAAATATGGCTGAATGGAGCTATTGAATATGGAGCGATGGAAAGATAACAAAAGCGAGAGAGGCAGAGATTGACGGATAAGAAAAAAGTGTGATGTCAAAGAGAAAGGAGGAGGAACAGATTTTTTTCCTGTTTTCTCAAAATTCTTCCTACGGTTCTCTCTGTGCTGCTGGCACATCATATTTGTCACACTGAATTTCCGTAATCATGTTAACTGAAATTATGAAGGTATATGGCAACATTCCCATTTATGTTCCCTGTATCAGAAAAAAGGCAATCTAAGACACAACGAACTTCTAAGGGCACAATAAACACAAGCGCTGGTATATAAACTGTGACGGCGGTATCTCTAGCGCGTTACATGACACATACCTGTCCGGTGAGTATCTGTCTTCAGACAGGCGTTGTCGGGGGCCATAAAGCGAGGGTGCTCCTCTCACACCGTGGTCTAAACTTCGACTGAAGGAGGGGAGAGAAAAGGAGAGCCCTGCTATGACAAGGAGCGCCAGCAACAGAAGTGCCATATTTCATTTTGAACAGCGTTATTTTAGTATTTTGTAGATTAAATTATATTTTATATTGTTGTTCTATATTTTTTACCGCTTTATTTCACTTAGAGAAGACAATTTTTTAAAACAAGTTTAAAATGGAACAGTTTATTGACCCTTTAGACAAAATATTGTCCTTTAAAATAAATAAATAATGTTTGTTATGTGTTTTACTGTATGTTTTGTCTCATATTTGTAATACATTTAAAAATATGTAATTTGGTGCAGTTTCTAATATTTATATGGCCAAAATGCAAGATGAAATTATTATATATCTTGTAATGTAAATGAATAGGATCTTTATAACAGCATGGCAGACTACATAAATAAATTGCATATGAATATTAGTTGTTACTCTATATCTACTAATAATATGTCTTAGTAAGATGATATTTGAATGCTTATTTTTATGATCAAAGCTCTGTGGTTTTTATTGAGGGGGGAGGGGGGAACATATAATGAGATGAAATACAATGATGATTGAGAGATGAACATTCTGAACAAATAAACATTCCTCAAAAGCCTGATGTATCATATTTGATACTCATTTTTAACATCATTTTTTTTAAACGATAATCAACTAAACCTAAGTTTAGTTTTTTTAATTCATTTTTACGTTTACTTTGTAAAAATCATCAAACATTTCACAGCAAAAAGATCAGGATCTGAAGGGGGCTGTTTGTACAATCATACTAAAAGGCCTTTTACTTGTTAAAAAAGTATAAACTATCTATCTATCAGCCTACATAAGGAATATAGATTGTGTACAACATATTTGTTAGCAGGTTTTGGTCATGTTGAAAATTTAGAGGCCTCAGATTTGTGCCTATCAAATATTTTACTGTAGGCTTTATATATTTAGGGTTAATAATCATATTATTTAAAAGATGTAAAAATCATTCAAAATAATCAAAATATTGAAAACTTGAAGTGTCTTTTTTGGACTGGGGAGAAAGGTTTGAGTTCTGAAAGTTACCGTACGTTTTTCATAGCACATTGAACCCTCATTTCAAAAGATTCCTCATGATATGACCCCTTTATACATAAATCGCTCATGTGTGTTTTTCTGTTGCAGATTACCTTTGTGGGGGAGGAACGCTGGGTGAGCGTGAACGTGTGCGGCTCATGTCTGATCGTGAACAGTGATTGGATGACATCACCTGCTCAGGTACAGACAGAGTGGAGCTCTGGAAATCCCTGCCATTGTGCCGGTAATCTGAGGCAAACACAACGCAACACAAATTACATCAGTAATGCCATTTAACAACTGGTACAAAATAATAACTAAAACATTCAGTGAAATAAAGGAGCATTATAATTATTATTATTATTATCTAATACAATGACATTCTGACATTTTTGGGAGTCCAAATATTTTTTTTGGGGGGGACTGTATGTCTTATACACAATGAAGTCAACACTTTAAGAACATAAACATGCAACGCCTTGAGAAGTGAACACGACTGTTAAGAGTCCTGTCACAATGTCAGTGTGAGGATTTTCCTTATGCTAAGTCAGGGTAGACTAAAGTTCACAGTAATCGTCTCACTGACAATATCCTTTAATTTGATTTGTTGATCAGCATGTGTGAAGGCACACAAAGGCCGGGGTAGCCCATGTGCAATCAGACACCAAAAATGTTATTCCAAAGACAACATACATCCCTCTGGAGTTTAATTTATTTAGATTAGTTCAGGTTGTGTGTTCAAATGTTTGAGGTCAGTGTGATTTTGAAAAAAGAAAAAGAAATTAATACTTTTATTCAGCAAGAACGCTGTCACAGGGTGTTTTGGTGACGGTTCATGTTTATGTTTTTAGTTTATCATGTTCACGGTTATGTTTGAGTGTGTCATGTTCACTGTCTTGCTTCCTGGTTTTTGTCATGTGACTCCCATGCCCTCATGTGGTCTTGTGTCTTGTTCTGTCATTGGTTTATTGTTTGATCACTGTTCACAGGTGTCACTTGTCTTGTCATTAGTCTATGTGTATTTAAGCCCTCATGTTTGCCACGTGTCTTGGTCTGTTATTGAATGTGTAACCCGCTGTGTCGGTGAGTGTAAGTCAAGTCTTTGTTTTGCCAAGTCTTTGTTTTGATTTATGTTAAGTTTGCAGTTATAATAAACTGTACTTGGGTTCAGCAACTTGCCTTGTCAGTGGATTAATCGTTACAAATGCTTTAAATTGATCAAAAGGGACAGTAAAGTCCTATATAATGTTACAAAAAATGTCTTTCAAATAAATGCTGCTCTTTTGAACTTCCTATTTCTCAAAGAATCCTGGAAATAAAATTGTATCACGGTTTCCACAAAAAAAGATGTTTCTTGAGCAGCAAATCCTATTAAGAGTGATCTCTGAAGGATCATGCAACATGCACTGAATTTAATTGAATAGTACTGAATAAAATGCTTTCAAAGTCTTCAGTCTTCTAAGTACAGTGTGGCATTAAATCAGAGAAAGGTGACTTCGCTGTACCTGAGATAACACCAATCCCATCTTCACAGTCGTAATCAGAGAACTCGCTGTCACTGACTCTCTGTGACCCTGAGAGAGAGAGGAAGGGTGGAGGAACAGATCAAGAGGGTCATAATAAAGAAAAGACCCTGTTAACGTGACCGTCTGTTGTAATTCACAGGACGGTTCACGTGAGGTTAACTAATCTAGCTAGGGTCATAGCACAGCAAACACATACTAAACTAGCATCATGTTATCATAATTTATTATGATTTATTTATAAGGAATGCACCAATATTGAGATTAGGACATTAATATATTTTTTAAACATTTTTTAATTAAACCTTTCAAATTAATTCTAAATTAATATTTTTTTATAATTTGTTCATATATTTTATAATTGTATTTTTAAATCATTGTATTATACAATTATTCATTATTTTTATGTGGCTGATATGATGTCTTGTATTATAAATATAAATATATTTTCCTTTACTTTTTTTTATACAAAAGTAGCTTTCACTTAAGCAAATCTTTCCCTTTTACATTTTAATTTAATTGTTAGGCATTAAAAATGCATTTTACTTTTGAAAGCTTTTTAAAATGTATAGTTTGAACTTTAAAAAGACCCAATATTCTGATATTGAATATTATCAACCTAAACAGACTGATCATTTAGAAATGCTTAATTGGTCAATTTGTAGTTGTAATTTCGAAAAGCATTAATTAACAATGAGTATTACATGTGTTACAGTATTTAGTAATATTTGTTAAAATTATAAAAAAAAATAAAAACAAGTTAGTTCCTTTTAGCTCAGGTCCATTATATAATATTAACAGATGCAAACTTTTGATTTTAATAATGTATTAGTAAATGTTGTAATTAACAGACCTGAGAATATTTGACATGAAAACTTTTTTTCATGCTAAGGCACAGAAAGAAACCACCACACTATTGATGATGTATAATTAGCAGGTATAACAAATTGCATTTGTTTCAAATTATATTACTTTAGGCAAGAAGCTCTTTGTATCTCTTACAATATATCAATGGCAGTCTATATACATTTTAAAGTTTAAGCTGACACTCTCATTTGTTTCCTTTCTACAATGGAAAAACAGCTGCAGCTCATGATAACATTTGCACTGATAACAGAAGCACACTATGGTTCAGACCCAAATAATACAAAATAAGTCAGCAGAACCAAGTAAGTAGAACCAAATGTGAAGCAGCGTGAGGTTCGCTATCGTTTAGTTTGAAATCAAAATAGTGAAACACAGCAAACATCAACCACAGAAAGGTTTGTGAGAGGCTGGGAAAAGCGTTAGCAGTCCATACATAGATCTGCTCAGGAACGTCTTTTAACTGGGCTGATTTGATATTTTTTTAATGGTGAAGATAAAGCCTAAAAAGGCAGATAAGCTTTAAAATGAGGATTGGTGGCATGTAGCAGCAGCGATGGGCATTAACTCCATGCAAGCTGTGTGGAGTAGTGGGGGTTTCTGAAGAGTATGAGGCGGAAGTGAGGGGAGATCACACTTTGGACAGTGTAGAGGATAGTAATCACATTGCTGGCCAATCACATGCTAACTGGAGCAAGCAGGTCAAAGTTACCTGAGTTGTACAAATACGGGCTCTTGACTGGAAATGTGTCAGTGGTGGATAGATAGTTATATTTTTTGAAGGAAACAAAACATGAAAACAAGAAACACATCAACAAAAACAAACATGTATAAAATGTAATGTCCAAATTTATACAAATTGTTAATTTGAGAATTCCCAGGTTTTGAATATATAAAAACAATACAGAATATACAGGACATTCATACCACAGCAGGCCTGTGAATTTGCTACATTCAAATTGGTTAAGTACTGTATTCTGATTTTCTTAAACTCATTTATGTTACAAAATATTTATTTTCCAAATAAATGCTGTTCTTTTGAATTTTCTACGCATCAAAGAGTAATGTCTGCTGAAAATTCAGCTTTGCCATCACAGGAATAAATAACATTTTCTAGTAAATTAACTAGTGCTGCCATATCAATTAATCACAATTAATCACATCCCAAAAGTTGTTTTGTGTTTACATAATATATGCGTGTGTACTGTGTATAATTATGATGTATATATAAATACATACACATGCATGTATATATTTAAGAAAAAAAAAATATATATAACAAATTTTATATATATATATATATATATATATATAAATATATATACATGCACATTTTTCTTAAATATATACATGAATGAGTGTGTATTTATATACATCATAATTATACACAAACTTTTATTTTGAATGCGATTAATCGATTTGACAGCACTAATATTAACATAGAAAACAGTTATTATAAATTGTTATAATATTTCACAATATTATTGTTTTTACTGTATTTAAGATCAAATAAAGGCAGCCTTGCTGAGCATTAGAGACTTCTTTCAAAAACATCTTACTGATTGCAAACTTTTGAACATTTCTATGTAATACAGTGCAATTAATTTTTTTTATGATTTAAACAACTGGTAAATGAAACACAAAATTATATGATGAATGATTGACATAAAATTAATTCTGACAGGACTGTTCACACAGAAGACAATTTACACATCTAAAAGTGGCTCTGACTGGATTTAAAAATGTGATTCAAAATCTTTTGCTGTTCACACTGTGAGGGCAAAATCAGATTGAGACCACGTTCAATTGTAGGGTGAACATTTTAGTTTACTATTATTAAGCAGTTTAATAGAGTATGTTTGTGATTATTGTAACAGTAGATGTGTGTACATACTCTGTAACCTGCGCGTTGGGCTCTCTCCAGGTAGGAGACGTCTCTGCATGTAGGGTGAGGGGTTAGGCAGCGGCATAGAGGACACGTCATGTGTTTGGAGCTTATACCAATGAGGCTGGTCATCCAACAGCGCCGTCTCCAGCTCTATCAGGATCTACACACAGGGATGAAATACACAGCCATTTATGATGACGTATGATGTTTCGAGTTTAAGATGCAGCTGTTGCTGAACATTTGTGCAATATTAAAGTCTAAACTTTACCAAGAATGTCACAAAATACTTTTTTTTAAATTGATTTTAAACTTAAACTTCTATTTATCTGATATTGCTTCCAGAACAGTTATCTTGCATCATACCGAGTAAACATTGTGAGATCTTTTATTACTATGAACGTGACATTATTAGAGACAGAGTAGGAAGGTGTTCCTCTCTCACCTCTCCCAGGAACTCGCTTTCTTCTTCTCGGACTCTGGCCTGGTCCCATAGCGTGATCTCCAGCATACGTTCCCTGAACTCTCGCCTGTGCACTGGCGAGTACATGAACGTCTGGTTCCACTTGGGCTCCAGAGATTTCTTCACTGTTTTCGTTCTCCTCTTGCTTTTATCGCTGTGAAGAGCAGGGGAGTTCATATTTTACAGCAGTTGAGGTGACTTGATTTTAACATTTACAGTCTTACAGATCCTCACAGAGACACTAAGCCAATCCAATGAATTGGATTCATTGAAAAAAATAAAAAAATGTATAGCACACATTTTTAGATATTACACATTTAGCTAATTGTATTTATTATTAAACATACTATTATTTATTTATTCATTAATTTATATTCAGATATGCATTTTCATTTCAAATGAAACTTATAGTTTTTGTAAGTAGTTGCCAGTCTGTGTTTGTGGAATATTTCTCATTCATTTTCCCCAAGTTGAAATCCCTTTTAAAAGGAGGATTTTAGTGCATTTTCACTAGGTTTTAAAGTCTTGGTAATAAAAATTTCATGTCTTTTGAAAAACAATTTTTTTCCTGAAAATACTCAATGGGTTTACTATAAAAAATGGATGTAATTGTGTCAGTATATCAGTGATTTTGAAGGCTTCACTGTGAATAGACACAGACATTTGACATACTGTACATCTGTACTTCAACTTTGGGAATTATCCAACTTCTGTTTATTGTTCTCCTTTACCACACACACACACACACACATTATACACTGAATTTATACATTGATTGTTTTTATATTTTAGAAAATAATATATTTTTTATTTATTTAGGCAATTTTATAAAAAAAATAATTAAATATATGTTTTGTTTACTTTGAACATTCATTAAAGAATCCTAAAAAATTGTCTCAGTTTCCATAATATTTTTAAGCACTACAACTGTTTTCAAAATTGATGATAACAATACAATGCTTCTTGAGCAGATTTCTGAAGGACCATGTGACACTAAAGATTTAAGTCATTACTGCTGAAAATTCAGCTTTGTCATAAAATATTTTTTTATGACAAAGAAAACTGTTTTAATAGAAAACAGTTCTTAAAAATTGTAATAATATTTCACAATATTACTGTTTTTACTGTATTTTTTATCAAATGAGTGCGCTTTGGTGAGCATTACAGAATTCTTCCAACAACAAAAAAGAAAAGAAAACGCACAACCTGACCACAAACTTTTGAATGGTAGTTTAAATATTGTTTACAAAGGTTATCATTAGAGATTATAATTCAAAATCCTAATTCAAAGTTCTTTTAAAGGACAAAAAATGAATATATATGAATTCTGCTGGTACAGTACCTTCTGTCGGGGAGGAAGTAAATTTTGACATAGGGATTCCTAGGTCGCCCGTCTTCTCGTGAAGGCAGGTCTTTGGCACCCAGGATAGTGACGATGAGTTGATGTCCTACTTTATCGTACCACAGCTTGACCTGCAGGAAGAGACAGACTCTCTTAGGTGGTCTGTAAGGAAAACTCACCTTAGAGGATCCAGGGCAGCCCTGCAAAAGCGTCACATGCTTGGCAGAACTTTCCCAGAGCAGGTACAGCACCAGCACACACCAACTAAATCAAGCTGACTACCTCTCAAGATCAACTTTGATTAACTAAATTCACCACAAAAAAAACTAAACAAAAACAAATACGAAATTTAAACTATTTCTAAGCACTGAATCACATAGACTTTTTGATGCACCCAATATTCCAGGTTGAATACAGCTTCATTATCACAAAATAATTTTGACTTGCATCTCAGTTTATAAAAACTTGTTTACAGTAAATACAGTATTGCACTTACTATGGGGCAAGACACTGTACTTAAATAGAAATTAAAATCTATTAAAAAACTGTTCCCTTTCGAGGGAACTTATGCTGCGTCAAATGATGACACTTTGGGGAACACCTCCAGCGCGACAGCATCTGAAGCACATGTGAAAATCCAGGTTGTATGTCCTTTCTGGTGTTGTTTGTTCTGACAAAAGAAAGAGGGAGCCTCTTTCTCTGCCAGGGAGCGGAGCATGCACGGGCAGCTCTCGAGGGGGCTGCCTATAGTCACTGTGAGCAGTTGCCGCTCAGTACGCTCTGCTCCTCCCTTGCTTCGTTTGGGATACGGAAGCCCACTCTGCGGCTTCTTTCAAAGCTTGATGCTTGAGTTCTCCAGTTCTGATCATTTGGTAGCTCGTAGCATCGAGGCGGGGGAGATTGAAGATTCCCCCACTTATGAGGAGCTGGTTGAGGTTGTGACTTGTGCGGTGGCCAAACTTAACATCGAAACCAAGCTAAATGAACACAACCGAGCACAAACTTATTGTCAGGGCTTACCATACTTTCACAATCTCCATGTTGTTCTCTTCCCACTTAGAGCCCATCAGCATTCCAACATGTTTATTCCAACATAATGGGCTCGAAAGAGAACAGCTATGGGATGATGCCTGAGACTTTGGTATCTTATCTCTCTCCCGACGCAGCGTCATCCCTGAAAGCCCCGACACTGCCCACTAAACCACACAGAACAACTTCCAGTTTAGTGGGCAAGGCATATATGGTGGCAAGTTGTGCTGGTGCATCCTTGCATACTATGGCCAAAATGCAGGCGTACCAGGCAGACTTACTAAGGGACCTTGATGAGGGCGATGGGGTCGGGCTGATGACATTAAAGAGCTGCGTCGGCACTGACCTGTCTCTCCAGGCCACAAGGAGGCGGTCAGAGCCCAGTCCCAGTCCCAGTCCCAGTCCCTCAGAGCCCAGTCCCGCTCTCAGTCCGAGCCGCCAACAATCTGGATGCTAATTGTCAATCATCTTTGACCATAGTGTTCCTGACAGAAAGGAAAGATGTTCCCTCGAAAGGGAGCATGGTTTGCTGTCACACGCTACGTCACGATTAGTTTCACATGAGCTGCAGACGCTGTCACGTTGGAGGCGTTGCCCAAAGTGTCATCATTTGAAGCAGAGTCTCGTTCCCCTTCTCAGGGAACAATGGTTACATTCGTAACCTAAGACATATTTGTTAATTGAAATATAAATATTAGATGAAAACCTTTAAGGTAGAGTACTAAAAATTACTAAATTTAAATAAAAATAATCTAAAGCTAAATAGAAATATTTAAAGAAGAAGAAAACTAATAATAATGACAAAAGCACATAACAAAATGTATGTAAAACAAACTAAAATTAAAACATCAATAGATCTTGAACTGCATTTAACCCAAAATATTAAGAGGGGGACTACTTGTCTATGATTTCTGAAATCTGGCATGTTAGGCTACAGGTGAGAGGATTTGAACAGTTGTTTGTGTGCTGCGAGTCTGGGTTGTGGTCATTGGGGTGGAATATCTGAGGGCGTGTCTGCCACAAGTCTCGTCCAATCAGATGACTCAAATGTAGTCACAGTTTGTCACATTTATGCTAAAACTGACAGACACTTTCAAAGCCCAGCAATCCAAATCAAATCAAATACCACACAACAGACTAAGCAAAGGAAATGTAACACAAAACGAAAAATGTTTAAACTCTGAATTATCTAATTCTAACCAGAATTTTAATGAAGCTTTGAAAGTCTAAGTTGCAGCTAGCTGGGAATGAAATAAACTAAATATCCATTCTCATACATGCATATTACATAGTAAATTATCCTAAAAAACAATAAAAGCAGGAAGGGCAAAAACGGGAAGGTTATGAAACATGGAGGACAAAAATATAAATCAATAAATCCTTAAATAATCAAATTCACCCCCCCAGGTCAGTAAATCTAAACTTAAATCTACTTAATTGAATAAACAATCAACTCAAAACTTGTACTTGTATTTACTTATTTAGATTAAATAAATAAATGTTAATAAGTAAAATGAGTTAAAATGTGCTCAAAATGTATATGTATTTAAGAAATATATGTATATACTGTATGTATGTATGTATATATATATATATATATATATATATATATATATATATATATATATAAATCTAATATATACACGCATGTGTCTTATATTTATATATATACATAATAATTATACACAGTACACACACATATATTATGTAAACACAAACTTTTATTTTGTATGCGATTAATCGATTTGACAGCACTAAATATTTCATATATCCAATTGTAAAATTTATTCAGTAATTTTTGTTGTATTTTTATAAACTTTTTTTAACAATAAAAAATATTTCTGTCATGTTAAATAACACTAGGTTTAATTTTCGAATGACAAAGTAAACATTTAATTGTATAATTTTGAGTACTTTGGTCCTCTATGAACACTTCTCAAGCATCCATTGATAGTAGCCTAAGTCTCTGACTTCCAAGCATTTGCCCTTCCAGATCACTAGAGCTAAAAGAAAAACTATAATGCATCTTTAGAGATAACTTAATATTCTAAAAAATACTCCATTACTAATGCATGCAGCAAAGCAACAGAAAGTGCTCAATACAGACTAGAGCAATCCAGGTAGCTTCCATTGCAAAAACAGCAGGGGGAAGGCTTCAGTCCAAACAAATTGTACCATTTGACTCTTACACAGATATATCGAGGTCTATTTTTATTAGTTGACTGCCTCAAGAATAGGGCTGTGTATCGTTTAAATTTTAGCGATTCAGATTCAAATTCCAATTCTTATAGATTCCCAGTTTCAAATTTATATCTAAAAGTCAAACATTTAAATATCAAACATATTTATTCTCTTTTTGCAAAACATTCACAGGTCACTTTAAGACCTAATGCACAGATCCAACCAAAGCATTTTCTTTATCAACTTTATCTACGTTCACTTAAGACATAACCGACTGTGTTTACGAGGATATTTTCACATAATTCTGTGTGTATTTGTCCATTCCAAGCGCAAAAGAGAACTCAATTCAGTATTCATTCACTATATTCGTTCACCATACTGCACAGAAAACGACGTGTGAGTGCCGAATTGAGTTATCTTTCGTGTCTTATTGCGCTTGAATGGATTAAAACCACATTAAAATGTGCACACAAAAATCCATAAGTGGAATCGAAAATTTGAAATTTAGTATCCTTGACCAACCCTAATCACAATAACTGTTTTTTGAAAAGCAACAACTAATGGAGTTTATTATTATTATTATTATTATAGTTTATTTAGTACTATTTCACTTTTAAATGAATATTCATCATTTACCCTCCCTCATATTGTTTCAAACATGTATTATTATTACTTTTTGTTCTCTGAAACACAAACGTTTTTTTTTGTTGTTTTTTTTTTTTTAATACTTGCCACATTAAGATGTGTCGCTGCAGGTTTTGTGTCAATGATATCTTGTGTCCACAACAAGCCAAGTTTAAACTACTTTTTTGTGTTCCACAGTCATATGGGTTTGCCTAAACAGTAATTAGTTCATTTGGTACAATTTGTTTATTTATCTATGAGTTTTAGAGAAATGTTCTACATTGGAAAATGCAATATTATCTTGAAAGTGTGCCAATTAACATACTGTATCTCTTCATTGTAACACAGAACATAATATTTGTTAGTACTGATGCAAACCGGGCCTCTACTGCATTGATTTTTAATTCTTCAGCCAAACATGCATTTCATACTAAATAATTTATTTAAAATATAATACAAATATAAAGTTCCATGTTACATGACAAAGAATGAAAAATGTTGGTCTAAAATAATCTGTTTGAAATTTAAAGAGACTTAATTTAGTGAGCTATGCTATGCAAAATCGTGCCACATTTAAAAGAGGGTAAAACAAACGTCTCTTTAAACTATTAAAACAGGCATGTAATTCATGCAGAATATTTCAAGCCTCAGCAAGATGGCCTTTCAATTAATTAAGCAAAAATCAGACTGTAATAATGAAACGGCTCTTATGAATTGTGGTTATATATTGCAAGGGCAATGACGTATAACTGTAGGGGAAAAAATAAAAACGGAACAAAAGAGCAAGGGGGAGAAACTTGGAATGCTGCCGTTTTCCTGCAGTGCATTTTCCAAATAACGCACAGAGAGAGTAATGAAGGATTGAGAAAGACTGCCAGAAATGAAAGAAAAGATAAAAAAAAAGACTGAGCAGAGAAAGAGAGAGAAATCTGACGATGTTACCTGGACCCTAGGGACAAAAGGCGTGGTTCTTCTACTAAGGCATGGACTCTGGATAAGCAAAATTAACAAAGAAAACAAAAGCAATACAACTAAACCAAAACTGCACAGAGGCACACAAATTAAAACAACCCATCTGAAAAGAGATTTAGCCTAACTGAGTGACGCAAGACTGCTTTTATTCGTTTATCAAACTGCTTCATACTCAAACTTTATGAGAATCTTATAGCTGAATAAACCTTAGGCCTATATGTGAGTCCTGAATAGTCAAGTCAAGTCAAGTCACCTTCATTTATATAGCGCTTTTTACAACACAGATTGCTTCAAAGCAGTTTTACAGTGATAATAGGAAATTAATTTTGATTTAGAGTAAAGTGTCAAACAATGATTCATATAACACAATGTAAGTATGCTTATTTAACCATGAGTGCATGTTGGCATGTGCAGAATACCTTTCAACTTTTAATGCATTATAATGTTTCTCAATAATGTATACAGTAAACAACAACATGCAGCAAATTCAACAATGATCAGTATTTGTGTGTTTTCAGGTTTTAGGATAAATCTCCCTCATTCCAAACAAAAAGAAAATGCTATGACCCATAGCGAGACACTAAAGTATCGCCCAGACAGAAGAACAAATACACTTCAGCGCAAAAACAGAAAAAGCCCCCACTTACTTTACTGTTATTATTAATCAGCGTTGCCTTTTTAAACACAATCTCTCCACATTTAATATATTCACAGTTGTTGCTACAGCTCATTTCCCTATTAAACAATTAAAAGGAACAATAATTTCTAATTGTTTTCCATGCCTGAAGCAATTTACTGTACTATATGAAAGCACTAACACCTAGATGACACTTACCTCACAGATGTCTCAGGCGTACAGTTAGGACCACTGATAATGCACACTGTGTAAATTATTTATACACTTTCAAACCGCCGTTAAGATCGAGGTTGATCTTTAAAGTAGACAACTTCAGAGAACTGTACAATAGCTACCCCTTCAAGGAATTGACTTTACCTAACATCCTGATCCACCAGCCCTGTGTAAGAGCTGACCTGCAGAGTCTACGTCAATCGAGTAACAAGCTTGAAAACTAATTATACGTTTTCCGCTTCGGGATTCCTTCCAGAATCCAGGCTGGCCTGTGACGGACAATGCCTAGGACTGACACAACTGTCTAGAATCACACAATACACCTGCCCCAAACAAATAAATCTAAGACGTTTCTGTCCTGTGTGTTCTGTGCTAGTTTAACTGAGACTTGTTACAGCACTTGCATACTGTTGCCCTTGACTGTTCTAGTTGCTTCTATTGCTCTCATTTGTAAGTCGCTTTGGATAAAAGCGTCTGCTAAATGACTAAATGTAAATGTAAATTCCTTTGATGGAAAAGCTGAATTTGTTAACAGCCATTACTCCAGTCTTCAGGGTCACATGACCCTTCAGAAATCAATGTAATATGCGGATTTGCTGCTCAAAAGATATGTATTATTATTATAAATGTTAAAACAGTGATATTACTATTTTTTCAGGATTCTTTGATGAATAGAAATGTTCAAAAGTACAGTATTTATTGAAATAGAAATCTTTACATTATAAATGTCTATATTTGATCAATGTAATGCATCCTTGATAAATAAATGGTTAAAAAAAATTGACCCCAAACTTTTGAACAGTAGTATAAATTAAAAATAGTCCATGTCCATTTGTCAACTTTGCACATACTCTTTTAAGGCATTATGGCATCTTATCTACTATAACTCCTTGGCCTTTTGATCTGAGCCAATATCTGTGTGAATGAATAGTGTGTGCCGACAAACTCCCTGAAGATGTAGTGAAATAATCGCTAAACATCAAAGCTAGCACCGTTTCATCAGTGAAACCCTGAGTTGAGCAGTCAAAGACAAGCAAAAGAAGTCTAGAGATCAGTCAAATGTGCAGAGCATCGGAACAGATGCTTGTACTCACTGAGAGTTGTCCAGACAGATACTGAGGGGTGTCCCGGTGCATGCCAGGACTCATGGGGGATGTGACAGAGATGGAGGGACCCATTTTTTGGGATTCAAAGGAACTCGAACCTGGAAAATAAGTAATGAAGGCTTAGATCATTGATATAAGTATCTAAAGCAATGCTAAAGTATTGATGTTTCATACAGTATATCAAAACCAACTAAACTTACTTGATTCAAGTTGTCCGTGTGTGCTCTCTGGTATTCTAGGGACATCTCTACAAGGAAAGAGTGAAGACCATTTTAATGGAGAGACTATATGTCAGATGGTAATCGTTCTGGGTGATATAGCTAAAATATCAAGCTCTGACCATTTTAAATATACATTTTGATATTTTCTCTGAAATGGTTTTAAACAATCAGATTCTAAATAGTTATAAACAGCAGCCTTTACCTACATATAATGCATATTTTTAAGAAAACATTTTAAAGCATGGGAAATGGCATTTTTGAGTGATAACGCAAATCCTTTTCATTCAAAAATGAATCAAACTTCCAATGCCTGTCTGGACTTTTGCTACATGTTAAAAGGATGACATTAAAACATCTCAAAGCACAGAACTGGCCTGGCACGTGTTTTAGGGCAGTGGTTTTCAAACTGGGGTCCTCCAGAAGGTTCTAAGGGGTCCCCAGAAAATTTCAGAGATGAAAAAGACAAAGCAAAAATGGATAAAGTCTACCAAACATTCGAACTGTTTAATTTCTAAATGTTTCTCTTCTTTCTTGCCATATACATACTTTCCAGAATTGTATATGTTTGCTTTGTATCTTTCTAGTGAGTTTCTCTCACTATTAGTCCCCTTTATCGCACTCACTGGGGTTGTAAGGCAGTATTATTAATGCAGTACGTAAGCTGATTACATACATTTATTGTGAAAGTTGCTCATACAAATAATTTTTAATCGAAAATGTTCTTCAGGTTTATACATCCAACATTTAAGTATAGCCAATTTATGTTTGGAAACAATATGTTTCTGTATTTAGAATGTCACACTTACTATTTATCTAACAGTTTAAATGTTTCCATAAAAATAAATAGATGGATTTTAGGAAGGGGGTCCCTCATAAAAGGTTAATTGGCATCATAAAGTTTGAAAACCCCTGTTTTAGGGAATATAATTACCAAATAAAAAGATCATTAAAATATCAAATATTTACAATTGTAGGTCATTGTACTGCATATTGCCACCAAAATAACATTAAATGCACCCATGATATATTGCCCAGCTCTTCCGTGTTAACTTGAGCATCTGACCATGTTTCTGATAGATTCTTAATGTCTTAAGGGGGGAAAATGCCTAGCATTTTGAAAGACACAAACAATAATTTCAAAGCTGTCCTAAACCACCGACCTGAAGCAGGACTTTGATTTCAAAACATGAACGTTTCTGCATGCGCGTGTGTGTATATGTGAATATAAGCATTCATATGTTGAGCTACCACAGGCTATCCTTCTTCATAAATAAACTTCCAATGTCAAAGAAAATGTGCTCTGTGTCCCTGAACTGACATATTGAGTAATAATCCATAACCCGCTTTAACTCACCCAATGGGCCGTGAGACTACCAGCTCCACCTGGGGCTCTGGCTTGGATTCTAGAATTATATTGTAAACTTCCTTGAATGTGGCTCCCTGCAAGACCCTCCCGTTCCACTCTAGAACCTGATCACCTGAGGACGGATACAACACAGGATATCTATAACATAGAGTATTATCTCCATTTAAAACAACATATTTTTGGACGAATTATAAAGATAAAAGGATTCAGCCAAGTTCACCCAAAAATGAAAATTCTGTCATAATTTACTCACTCGTATATCATTCGAAAACCATGAGACCTCCATTGGAAGACCATGTAACAAAACGTTGATGCTTCAAAACATTTATAAAGACATTGTAAAAGTAATCCATGTGAACCAAGCGGTTTAACCGAAACGCAAATGAAGATATTTTTTAAGAAAGTTAAAGGGATAGTTCACTCAAAAATTTAAATTCTGTCATCATTTACTCATCCTCAAGTTCCACACCTGTATGAATTTCTTTCATCTGATGGGGCTCATCAACTGTTTGGTTACCCATATTCTTCAAAATATCTTCTTTTGTGTTCAGCAGATGAAAGAAATTCATACAGGTTCGGAACAAATATCTTATATCTATAAAATATATCTTCATGGTTACATGGTCTTCCAATGGAGGTCTCATGGTTTTAGAATGATATACGAGTGAGCTTTTGAGTGAACTATAGCTTTAAGAGATTTCTGTCCCACTGAAAGTCCATTCCACCAAAATTTTATTATTCAAAAAAATTCACATAGACATCGTATAAGTAATCCTTATGAATCTAGCAGTTTAGTCAAAAGTCAAATTAAGAAAATTTTCATGAAACCAAAGATATATATATATATAGAGCGAGAGAGAGAGAGAGAGAGAGAGAGAGAGAGAGAGAGAGAGAGAGAGAATCTGTATATATATAAGAAAATAAGTATTTGAACACCCTGCTATTTTGCAAGTTCTCCCACTTAGAAATCATGGAGGGGTCTGAAATTGTCATCGTAGGTGAATGTCCACTGTAAGAGACATAATCTAAAAAAAAAAATCCAGAAATCACAATGTATGCTTTTTTTAACTATTTATTTGTATGATACAGCTGCAAATAAGTATTTGAACACCTGAGAAAATCAATGTTAATATTTGGTACAGTAGCCTTTGTTTGCGATTACAGAGGTCAAACGTTTCCTGTAGTTTTTCACCAGGTTTGCACACACTGCAGGAGGGATTTTGGCCCACTCCTCCACACAGATCTTCTCTAGATCAGTCAGGTTTCTGGCCTGTCGCTGAGAAACACGGAGTTTGAGCTCCCTCCAAAGATTCTCTATTGGGTTTAAATCTGGAGACTGGCTAGGCCACGCCAGAACCTTGATATGCTTCTTACAGAGCCACTCCTTGGTTATCCTGGCTGTGTGCTTCGGGTCATTGTCATGTTGGAAGACCCAGCCTCGACCCATCTTCAATGCTCTAACAGAGGGAAGGAGGTTGTTCCCCAAAATCTTGCAATACATGGCCCAGGTCATCCTCTCCTTAATACAGTGCAGTCGCCCTGTCCCATGTGCAGAAAATCACCCCCAAAGCATGATGCTACCACCCCCATGCTTCACAGTAGGGATGGTGTTCTTGGGATGGTACTCATCATTCTTCTTCCTCCAAACACGTTTAGTGGAATTATGACCAAAAAGTTCTATTTTGGTCTCATCTGACCACATGACTTTCTCCCATGACTCCTCTGGATCATCCAAATGGTCATTGGCAAACTTAAGACGGGCCTTGACATGTGCTGGTTTAAGCAGGAGAACCTTCGTGCCATGCATGATTTCAAACCATGACGTCTTAGTGTATTACCAACAGTAACCTTGGGAACTGTGGTCCCAGCTCTTTTCAGGTCATTGACCAGCTCCTCCCGTGTAGTTCTGGGCTGATTTCTCACCTTTCTTAGGATCATTGAGACCCCACGAGGTGAGATCTTGCATGGAGCCCCAGTCCGAGGGAAATTGACAGTCATGATTAGCTTCTTCCATTTTCTAATGATTGCTTCAACAGTGGACCTTTTTTCACCAAGCTACTTGGCAATTTCCCCGTAGCCCTTTCCAGCCTTGTGGAGGTGTACAATTTTGTCTCTAGTGTCTTTGGACAGTTCTTTGGTCTTGTCCATGTTAGTCGTTGGATTCTTACTGATTGTATGGGGTGGACAGGTGCCTTTATGCAGATAACGACCTCAAACAGGTGCATCTAATTTAGGATAATAAATGGAGTGGAGGTGGACATTTTAAAGGCAGACTAACAGGTCTTTGAGGGTCAGAATTCTAGCTGATAGACAGGTGTTCAAATACTTATTTGCAGCTGTATCATACAAATAAATAGTTAAAAAATCATATATTGTGATTTCTGGATTTTTTATTTTTTTTTGATTATGTCTCTCACAGTGGACATGCACCTATGATGACAATTTCAGACCATTCCATGATTTCCAAGTGGGAGAACTTGCAAAATAGCAGAGTGTTCAAATACTTATTTTCCTCACTGTATATATATAGTGGAACCAAATCAGCAGGATTGTAGAGGCAGCAGCTCTGAATTAGCTGAGAAACATGGTTTCAGAGCAAATGTATGCTTTTACACCTTGCAATAAACAGCCTGATAATAGCCAAAGATGCTAAAGTATTGAAAGAAATATGTTTAATTGTGGTCTGAACAGAAGTGTTCACCTGGTCGGAGATGGCCGACAGTGTCTGCTAGACTTCCTCTCTTCACTTTCGTGATGAAAGCACAAAGTCTGCCAGACTCTGTCATCTTCCCTCCCACGACCTGCAACACAGACAAAAGGGAATGCAATTTATTTAAAATATGTTTTACATGCAATCACAATTTTTTCAGTACAAAGGGTCTGAAAGGTACGGTGACCGGGAGGTGACATGTTCGGTTCACTTAGTTTTGTCATGGCCACGACATATAAAATGTGGGAACGTGATAATATGTCATGGCCACAATATATTAATTTGTGCTATTATCAATAAATGCTAAAAGAATATATTAGAACATAAAATAATATGCCTATAAGAAAATATTTTTATCCATCCCATCTCACAGCCTTTTAAATCTATTCACTGATCATGTCTTTATTTATTATTATTAGCCTATATATATATATATATATATATATACACACACACACACACACACACACACACACACACACATAATAAACAAGATTAAAATAGCCTACATATCAATGAATTGATTTAAAAGACTGAGATGAGATGAATATATATTGTAGCTAAAATGTTCTTTTAACATATAGCCTATTAATAGCTTATTATTTGAACTTAATTCGAATGCTGTCACAGGCTACAAATGAAAACTGACACTAATTTATCATCACTATAGTGGTGTAGTCAACAGAAATACAGTCATAAAGTCAAAACTTTATTGCCATTTACAGTAAACTTTAACACACATAACAATAATAATAAAACATTTAACCAATAATAATAAGCATTTAACTCGTGGCCATGAGAATGTTGTTCCCTTAAAATATGAAAATAAGTTGTGGCCACAAGACAAATATACATATGATGTCGAGGCGACGACTATATCACGTGGCCACAACATAATGATGTTGCTGCCTCGATAAAATGATCTCAAGGTCACAACTTAGTAGAGTTAATATCTCGTGGCCACGACAAAACTAACTGAACCAAACATGTCCCCTCCCGGTCACCGAAAGGTGATTATTTAGGTGTATTTCGGTTTTAATTACTGAAAAAGTTTGACCTCTACCATAGAGAAATGATGATGATTCACAGGCATCAAAACATTACAATCCCACGTGTGCTAATATTGTGGTGTGTGTGAGTTCACTATGAATAAACTGATAGCGTTGCTTATTTACATGTATTTTCTGTATTGTTTTAACACCAGAGCAAACACACTCACAAAATTAATTCTAAACAGTTTGTCCGGGGAAATTTGCTCCCTATTCACAGAAATGTACCCAGATAATGGCTGAAAGACAGTGAGTGGGCAAACTTTCACAAACTCAAGCGTATATATCAGCATAAATAGTGCCCTTTGTGGGAATGGGTACTCTTTTAAGAAAAATGGACCATCAGTAACCAATTTATAATACAAGAACTCAAGCCAAATTCAGTCCACAATATTGTGACAAAGGTCAAAGTTCAAATCATTAAGAGAAAGTAAAACCTGCAGTATTGTGTATAAAGCTGTTCAGGTATTTGCTGGAGTTCTCTCATGATCTAGGGTTATTAGCGCGAGTTTTAACTCGTAAACTAGTAAACTCTGATGGTGTTTAGACATCTCTTACCTTGAGGCCCAGCAGTGCCCCCGTGTCTCTGGGCACCGTGCCATCTTTCATCCGCTTGTTTAGCACTATCCGCCCTATTAGGCGCTCTCCATCTTTGGATGGTTGCCATGTCACCGGGTGCTATGGGGTCAAAGTGACAATACACATTTGGTTTTTATACAAGCATCCACACTGCACACACACACACACACACACACACACACACACACACACACACACGTACAGGCTCAGGGAAATTAGAGGATGAGGTTGAACTCTTATTTGCTGTGAAGACACAAACCATCCCAAGGTGTTACTAAGAAATAAGGTATTGTTTTAAAGTCAAAATGAAATAAATTCATAGCCTATTTTACTTTTGTAATCATATATTCTAATAAAACAAGATATTCAACAAAAAAATGTAGGATGTAATTTAATTTTATCTATTGAGAATTGATCGAGTTGTGACAAAAGTGGGCGTTATAGACCAGAATGGAGTTATACATCGATTTTTTTCGAAGGGGGGGGGGGGGATAACATGCACAGATGATAAGGCCAGGACTACACATTTTATGTTGACTTTAAAAGGACATTTTTTTAATCTTGTCATGAGGAATTTATTAAAGCAATAAATACAAATCCTGAAAATCCTGTCATCATGTTCTTACTCTCATGTCGTATGATACCAATATGATAAAGAAAAGCCTGAAAAGGTTCCCATCCTCTGTAGTTTTCAAATCTAATGTACACTTAGGTTCAATCCATATGGTGCATCAAGACATGCAGTGCCAAATTTGATGTAAATTATTTATAATATCATTGTTTTTTAGTATCTTGGTGTTAAACTTTGCACCATATTTGAATTGAATGAGACTTATGAGCTGCTAGGAACGAGAAGATGATCAGTGATTAACAACATTTACATTGGGCCATATTTTTTACAGACTTTGTAAAAGCGATGTAAAAGCTATTGTATGGCTTCAGAAAACTTGGGAAATATAATATGATTTGTATAGACCATTTTTTGGTGCAGTACATGTTTTTGTCATTGTTTGAGCCTGACAGCCTCAGTCCCCATTATGAATACGAGCACCCTAAACATCCTGCAGTAAATCTTCTATTGTGTTCCACAGAGGAAAAAAGTCATACAGGTCTGGAACGACACGAGGTAGAGTAAATGATGACAGAATCTTGGCATGTGCTAACAGCCTGAAAGTAATTGTCTTCAAAATAATTTTACACCCAGTAGGGGTCGGTTTGTGCGTTCATCAAGTACAGACACAACAGACAGGGCAGGGTGAGAGGTATCAAGCACACAATGCTGTGGACAGCAACTCACAGTAGTGAACTAAATCAGCAGTTCTCAACTGGTGGATCACAACGCTGTTCTGACAGGGCAGATATTAATAGATTATAGCAATAAGCTGTGATTACAGTGATTTTAGAACAGCTATAGGCACAACATGAAGCAGAGTTTTGCAGAAATATTGATGTAATGTTTATACAGCATTTTACATCTTAGAATGTGACTCAGCCAATCATAATAACAGCACAGAATTATCCATTTTATTAAAAACAATATTAAATGGAACAACGTGTATTGGGCAGGGTTTGTAGTATGGGACGTAGACAGCCCCTTTTCAATGCAAATAATAAAACGTTTTAAAGGTCCCGTTCTTTGTGTTTTTTTGAAGCTTTGATTGTGTTTACAGTGTGCAATATAACATGTGTTCATGTTTCGCGTGTAAAAAAAACAGTATTTTTAACACAATGTACTTATCTGTATACCGCTGTTTTCACTGTCCTAAAAACGGCTGATGACTTCCTTTATTCTATGAAGTCCCTCCTTCAGAAATACGTAACGAGTTCTGATTGTGCCAGCGGTTCCCGTGTTGTGATTTGACCGCAGCTTAGCGAACGTGGCACGGTTCCTGTGTTGTGATTCGACAGCAGCTTAGCGCACGTGGAAAGGTCACGCCTCTTAACGGGAGATATATGCGCTTAATGATCTCTACAGCGTCCCTGGGAAAGCCAAACAAAGGTGATTTGACTCCGGGATGAAAATAACAGCGTCTCGACGACATGGCGACAAACACACTCAAACGCAACAATTCCTTTTCTCCACGCGACACGTCCTCTTCTCCACGTGGGACAGCAACAAGACCACGCCCCCTTTTTTCACGTATTCTTGTGGGCGGAGGTTAGTCTGTTCTACTGACGTCATTTATGAAGGAAGTACCAGGATGTAGTCCAAGCCAGCCGTTCGCTGTAGGCTTTGAAAGGGAACTTCTGTTAAATAAAATATCTCGCTTGGCATTGAACTTTGAGCTTTATAATTTTACAGGTATTATTTATGCTCTAACAGCAACATTACACACTAACTAAAGTTTGAACAATGGGATCACGAAGAATGGGACCTTTAAAAGAGGGAAGAAATCCACATATATACATTCTATCAAACTTTATAGTTTATGCACAAATGTGTCATTTTAAGCGTAAATTCTTCACTCACTTGGTAAATGTAAAATGTAGACAGATTCTAACATGGATAGTATGTTTCAACAAGTGTGTTACAAAAGTGTCCAGTAGGGCTGCACGATTATGACAAAAATCATAATTGTCGATTATTCCCTTGTTGTAATTGTGATTATTATTTACAATTATCACAATTTACATCGAATGATGTTTTGAATAGCTTAATGCCATTGTTTGAAGCGACTGCATACCATATTGTTATATCAAAACAAACAAGCTGAAAACACTCTTGTTGCTTTTCTATAGCATTAAGCGTCAAAAGTCAAATATACATTGGTTTGGTTTCTTTAAATAAAAAAAGTTTAAATATGCATGGTATTATAATGTTATACTAAAAATAAAAATAAAACAATGGGGGAAAAAACTTAAGATAACCCGTAGAAAAAAGAAAAAAAAACACATATTAAGCACAGAATAATATAAGTGGACTTTTTTTGTTGTAATTGCGCCTTTGAACGATTATATAATTGTAGCATCCGTAATTGTAATCACGATTACAAATTCGAGTAATTGTGCAGCCCTAGTGTCCAAGCATTGTCTGCCCAACCTGAGTGTGAAACAGTCAGAAGATTTTTAATGTTTAATATATGTCGTTTTCAAATCTAAATCTAATCTTTAAAAAGGGGGATTTTGGACAAATAAGTCTTTACTGTGTTTTACTATAAAGTGCAATGCACCAGAAATAAAAACCAAACCATTAACAAAATGTCTCATTACTTGTTGTGGTTAGAATTTGAGACTAAAACACAAATGTGCATGCTTGTTGCTTCATCGCATCGCATATGGTTCAGACATTGTGTTAAAAAATGACTTTTGAAGCAAAACCAGTTGAGAAGCACTGATCTAGATCAACCCATTAATCAAAGACATAAGCAAAGTAAACTGCTCTCACACCCTCAAGCAGTATGGATGTAGCAAGCTACTTCTATTCACTATTGTAAAAGACATGGGGAACAAACAAAAACAAAAGACAGGACAGGAAAGGGCAGCATGAAGAATGAGACAGTGAAAAAGGGGAAAAGAAAAACAACTGCTTAGTGCAAGATTGATTCCCACACTAGTCTATCCCTGTGTTTAAGCTGAGACTGAAGGATTGTGTGGAAAAAATCATGTCAGAAAATCCCAAAGGAGGAAACAGTGTGAGAAGGTAACGTGACCAAGTGAGGAAAACAGGTTTGCAATCAGAATGGAGCGTCTGTCCGCATCGAGAAGCATGCAGCATATGGAGCAAACAGTGCCAGGAAGTTTGTCATTCATCTTTCTGTGTGTTAGGATGCGCTACGACTTTGCAGCCAGAAGACAGTGGAGCCAGGCAAACAAGAGGGTTCTCCTCTCTTCTGAGAGGCACGATTAGAGTAGAAAACCCCCTAGGGGCAGAAACAGACAGTGAGCGTGTCGAGCAGGTCAGTCACAGAAGGCGAGAGGCAGGCGGCAGGAAGTCGTCTAAGTACCTTGTCGCTATGGCTATGCTCCTCGTTTAGCGTGGTGCTACTGCACGTGTCAACCCCTGAATCTTTGACCTGCGGCTCGCACCACTCCACGTCTTCGTCGTGGGAGCGCTCCCAAAATTGCACCACTGTCTTTTGCTTCTCAGACAGGGCATAACTGGCGTCCAAAAAATATGCTTGCTCATTTGTTTTTCTTTTTCCCCTTTGAATGTTGCCTAAAAGTTATGGATGATATAAAAAAGGAGGAGAAACAAAACATGCAGAGGTGAATTAAACGAGGGGAAATGGGGTGAGAGGGTCAGAAGCCTCACCATAGACATTGAGGAGGCCTCGCTATGCCAAGACGCATGGTCCCACCAGTGACCATCCATATCTCCTGAGGACAGCACAGTGAGAGGACACACACACACACACACACACACTTGTGTAAACAAGAATGAATATAGTCAAATATACAACATTCAATTACCCGCACACGTTCACACTCTTACAGCTCTCTTAAAGGAATAGCTCAACAAAAATGATCATTCTGCCATCATTCTCTCACCCTCATGTCAATCCACACCTGTATAACCTTCTTTCTTTTGTGAAACACAAAAAGAGAAGAATGTACGAGCCATTTTTTGTTTCATGCAATTGCAATGAATGGGGACTGAAATTTTATGTTTCAAAAAGGACATTCGTGATTAAAATCGCAATGCCTGAATTATGAACGGATCATTCTTCTGAATAGGATCTTTTCAATGGATCAGTTTATCTGGTTCACGATAGGGATGGGCGATACAAAACCTTTTAAATTTGATACAATGCCTACACTTTCATACAATTTTAACAATACCGATACAAATACCAATACTGATACTGATTAATTCTTCAATGGTTATGTGATTTTTCAAAATAATGTTAAATTATAAAAGTCAAATCACATATACACAAAAGCAAATATGAGCTAAATGAAATAAAAAAATATGTGCACCAATAGGTTTAAAAAATAATCTTGTATTTTAGAGAAATACGAGAATAAATAATAATAATTTTTTATAACATAAATATGAATAAAATAAAATATCATATAACCATGGCATATTGCTGTATTTTTTTCTACATGTGAAAAGTAGCACCACACCATGCTATGTTTCTTAACATCTCTCTCTCAGCAATGTTTTGGTGCTACTTAAGAACCACTTTTCCTGGCTCCGAGCTGGTGCTTTGGGTGTGGAAACACAAAGAACCGATTTGATACTAGGTTCTGGCTCCGAACTAGCACCAGCACTGCCTTGGTGGAAAAGGGGTAAATGTGGAAGTGAGTGTGTGTGTGCGACTGTAAGTGGGTGTATGCTCGCTTCTCGCAGTCATGTGACAGCTAAATAGCTAAATATGTCAGGGGTGTTTTGACACAAACATTAAAAAAGTATTGAAAACATCTAAAACTGACGCCGGAACCCACGTTTTGTAATTTTAATACTGATATTTTTCATAAGGAATTCATACCAAATAAATAGCCTGATATATCAATACTGCAGTATCAATGTGCCCATCCCTAGTTCACAAAAATAAATCACAATTAATTTCTTAACGAATTGGACTGATGAATTCAACAATTAAACTCACTGACTCAATGGGCTCTATCATACACCCGGCACAATGTGTTTTTTGTTAGTTTTTAGCCCATTTGTGCACCCATGGGTGTGCTGGTCTGAAAACAAGGTGTGTTTAGGTGCATTGTTGGCGTGTTGCTATTTTGAGGCAACTGAAATAGACCTAGCCATTGACCAACTAAAACCAGTCAATGGCGCTATATATATATATATATATATATATATATATATATATATATATATAATTTTTTTTTTTTTTTTTTTTTTTTTTTGTTATTTAAAGAGCGCGTTAGTAATATGTGCCTATAGGTGGGTCCACAATGTGCGTTCACTCTGCTTATTACACACAGGGTCGCAGCAGCACACAAACATTTTTAAATATGAAAAATTAAAGGATTAAAATTTGAAATATTATTATTGTGTACATAAATATAAAAATGCATACATGCCATAATGATGAGTCATTGCATGTATCAGAATTACCTATTTGCAGTAATGACGTGCAAGCAGGCATCATTGGCATCATTCCTCGCTAGAAAAGCGTTCGGTTTTTCCGCTCGCAAATTCCGCTATGTAAATAGCGAATCCGCCATGGTGTGAGCGCAACTGACTTTTAAAGGGAATGGCAGATGAGACTCTGATTGGTTTATTGCACATTACGCCCAAACACACCCATGACTCATTAAGAGAATCGGGATAACCCCTTTTAGACCATGCACCGGACGCGCTGAACATTTTTACCCGTCATTAAACTAGCAAAAGTGGCAAAAGCGCCGTGCGCTTTGGACCATGTGCTTAGATTGTTAAAATAGGGCCCATTGATTTGGTTTCAGTGGTTAAGAACTCAATGGATTTGAAGATTATCAATGAAAACTTGGGTCTGTTGCTAATACAAAGCTATCTTATGACTTGGAATATAATGTACAAGTCATAAGAACTACTTTAAATTGACTTTTCTGGTCCCCTTTCATTGTAATCACAATGGAAAAATGACCAGTGCATTCTTTAAAAAATCTATTTTACATTCCACTGAAGACTGAAATTCACACACACAGGACTAGAACTACATGAGGGTGGCTAAATGATGACAGAATTAAAATTTTTGGGTCAGTTATCCCTTTAAATTAACATATTAGTAATTCATATTATTTTCACATTTACTTATTCAAAAAGGGAAATGGAAAGAAACAAACAATACAGATATTTTAAAGCTGTATGGTGTTACAAAACAACCAGCATGGTTTATAGAATTACATAAAATCCATCACCACCAAAACTACAAAATACCAAAACAATAATTTGGCAAAAAGAAGTAAGCAAAAAAGAACAAAAATACAGCTTGTATCAGCTTCTTAGCTTAACATCTGACAGTTAGTTTTCAAAGTAAATGACCTGACTGCCATACATCTAGACAGCTGCATTTCAGATTTTAGTTAAGAAATCTATATCTGGTTGGTTACACACAAACTTTAAAATCTAGTGCTTAAATAACATTTAAAAGTTAAAATTGCTCTTTGCTGTAGCAAAATGAACATACTACCATCAAATTCATACTATTTTGTTGCGATGTTTAATTTTGAATATGGGATATTCCTCATTGCATTCCCATTGTAACATAAGTAGTTTTAATATATAGTTATTACAGTTAATATATAGTTAATATATAGTAAATCATTAGATTTAAAAGTAAAGTTTTCCAAATCATTTCAAGTGTCAGTATGCCTAGTAGACTAATTATCTGACAATACTTCTCTTGACTTGCAATTGGTTACATGGGTTAGCAAGTAGATGGGATTGGGATGCAGTAATATTGTACTGATACCTTATCAGTACAAAACAAAACTGGACTGAATTCATTTATGTAAACCATCACCATAGGATTCACTTGAAATGTGCAAAATAGTTATTTACCTGTGACTGTACCGTCAGTACAGAAGAAACAGTATCTTTGATTAAGAAACCAAGCTGTAGTTTAAAGATGAAAAATATGGCCATTATGCATCCATAAATTTAACAGCCAAATTCGGTGCAATATTACAACAGCACTATAATAAATGAAAGAAAAAAAAACTATCCTACCAAAGAGCATAGAAACTTTAATATTGCAGAAGTCTGATTACTGTCACCAACATTGCATCATCCTGCTCCCAATTTCTCTGCCAACAAGCAGTGGTATCTGTATTCTACCATGAAAAGAATGAGCATTGTAAAAGCTTACTTCAGTAGACATTACTTCTGCTTTAACATACACCATGCCTCACAAACCAGAAGCATTCGCCATTTTTCGCATCTGTAGACCGGTCCCAGCGTCTTCAGGAAAAAAACAATCTGTTCTGTGTAGTCACAGTATATTGTTGATAATCCGTCTTTGCTTCACCACCTCTTCCAAACCTTGGCAAGTTAAAGTTCTGCAAAGCTGATTTACTCGAACACATCCACCGGGACAATGACCAGAACTCAACAGCAGCTCTTCAAGTCACACTTGGGTCAGTGCTTAAAGATCTGGCACATCCCCTCTTCAAGGAAGATGTCACACCCCAACGTTTGCCATTTTTTATTGCCTCTCACCGTGTAGTTCTTTCCCCCTCTCTCTCTCTCTCTCTCTCTCTCTCTCTCTCTCTCTTTGCACTGAAATGGCGTTCATGCCTAAGAATAATGAGCTTACTGTTATTCTTGTAAGCCAGCTCAAACACCCTGCCCTACATAGTCCCCGCATCACTACAGACTATTTCCCTGAGTTAGCCGGGCTGATCTCTGACTCTGAGAACCCCTACAGCTCGCTCTTGACTCATTGGTAGCAAGCATGGGTTTCAATCACCTGCACCCAACCAATAGTCCTATTCCATTCCTTTCGATTTTCCGACCTTCTAGTTGTTGGTTTTACGCGAAAGTTACAGTTACAGAGAGAAAAAATACGTTAGTAAGAAGTCCCCACTCATACTCCAAAGCACACAGCAGCAGAGTCATCACCATTGTGTTGACGGTTCGGTGAAATATCAACTTACCACCATTTTCCCTGGCTTCACACAGCGTAGTGTCTCGGTGTGCGTCTCCACCCGTTTGCTACTTTGACCAAATCCTTTTCTCTTTTCACAGGTGGGGAGGGAATTGAATACTTTGAACCAATCAGGTTGACTGATTGACGTATGTCCAATGGCACCCAATGGAAGGATAATCTTGTCAGAAATCAAGCTCCTTCATATCAACAGTCAAGAGGTATGCCACACTTATGAGGTCAGAAGGAGTTATTGGATGTCTGCTATATTTGAGGTAACTCTAGAGTTTAAAGTTGGCTGTTGGATTGAGAATTTTGGGAAAAGTCACTACCTCAAGAAACACCAACGTGGTTATCACATTAATCCAACCAAACCAATCAATTGTTGGAATTTGGAGTTTGTTGGTGTTTGTTGGGGTGGAGTGAACTAGCCATTAGATAGCAGACTGAAACAGAGAGACAAAGAATGAGCATGGTTGAAGGTTGAAGCAAGTGTCTCTTTGGGTCACCATGTGTCCTATATTCTTTAAAACTCCACTGTAGTCTCTTGAGTGCATTAAGTAGATGTGGTAGAGATGTGGCCATGACATATGCACTGGTGCAATTTTACTTTCTGACTTTGACATGGAAGTGACCCCCTACAAGCGCCTTCCACTGCAAAGCGGCAGGGACTCCCTCTCCCTACCTCTACAGATGGAGGAAAGGCTCTGGGGAGCTCTCTTGAGACTGCTCCTGTGCAAAGAGGCTTATCCAATTGTGCTAATTGTGACCCTGACAACATCAGAGCTTTTATGGGAGGGGTCAGAAACACAGGGCATATCTTGCATGGTAGAGGAAGGATAGGTACTTCACGGATAGTTAAGAAAGTAGTAATCCCTTCCTGGTACCCTAACATGCATAATTAGCACCTAGAGAAAATTGTAACATTTGCTGAAAACCTCTGATATATGCAACCACTGATCAATGAGAATTTCAAAGAGTAAAGTTGTTTTTAGACATTCAATCTACTGTATTCTCACTCATTTCAAATTGACCTGCTCTTAATGCATTTATTCATTAATTTCTCTAAAGGTAAATTTTTTGCAAATTTTTGAGGACAATGCACAGAGAATGCACACCAGATGCATAGATCTGTAATGCATTCTGAATGCTTAATTTGCAGTCCAAAACAGTGAATCTAAAAACCGACAGTCAAAAGTTTTTCAAGAATGATCAATGGCAATGATGAGCTTTATGAAAAAAACGATACAACAGCACAAACTGAAATAATGAAATATATGTATATTACTATTAGGGCTGTATATTACTATTACTATTAATTGTTGTAATCATCAACAACAATTCTCATTCCACTAGTCGCACCAAATTACAGCACTGAATAGCGCATTTAAATGAACAAAATGCATCTAAAATTAGTGGAGTGAACAGAGTGAGCTGCTGCAGGAAAGGTGCATGATCCAAGCTGCCCAAAACATGAGAATTCTTTATTTTAAGCTTCAAGCTAATGCATTAGAGTTTAACATACCCTGTGATGCACTTTGACAGATGTGTGTGCGTCCTCAGCGCAAAACGTTCATTTTACAGGTTATATCCTTATCTGTAAATGTTACTAATTCACTCAAGTATTTCCATTTTGCATGAATGTGAGTCCTGACAGTCTGCATTAAAGGAATAGTTCACCCAAAAACAAAAATGTGAGGTTTTTCTGCTTAACCCCAGGGCATCCAAGATGTAGGTGTCCTTGTTTCTTCAGTAGAACACAAATGAAGATTTTTAACTCCAACCGTTGCCATCTGTCAGTCGTATAATGCGTGTGAATGGGGTACAATTCTATTAGAGTAAAAAAAAAACATGCATAGACAACTTCAAATTAAACCCTGTGGCTCGTGATGAAAAATTGATGTCTTAAGATACGAAACGAACGGTATTTACGCTATTATTTCACCTCATATCAGACGAATGTCATCGGCTCTACAGACCGCCATAACTTCCTGCAAATAAGGTCAAAATACCAGCACGATCATAGAAATATATACGTAGATTCCTCATTCGACCGATCCGCGCAGGCACTAATGAGGCATTTACGTATATATCTATGACCAGGGCTCTGAACCGGTTCAAGGAACGAAAACGAAAACCGGAAACGAACGAAATTTTAAGAGGAACAAAAACGGAAACGAAATCAAAATCAATTTGAATCGTTCTGAACAGAAACGTTAATTTGAAATGACCATTAACCGGTTAATAACGTTATTTTATCGTTCTCTTTAATATTTTAATTTGGCAGTGACCAATCATGAAATGAGTAGTACAGCATGTGACGTTGACGGATCAAGCGTGAGTGAAATGCCCGCGCACCAGTCATCTATGAATCTACCGGTAACGTAAGTCAGTAGAGCGCGCATTTTCATGCCTCAAGTACATTTCTTTCCCCGCTGAGGTCTACAATGAATGTGCAGGTATTGGAGGACATTCTTTTCGAACGTTTAAATAAGCAGAACGGACTTTAAACTCAAATAGTCTGATTTAGGCTGATTTAGTTTATGGATTTTGTTTAAGCCTGTCCAAGTAGGTTACTTGCATCTATCAAACATTTTTCCTATAGTCTTTCAGATTGCCAATACAGGACAGGTCAATGTTTTCTATATAGACGGTTGATGCTTCGTATTAAATGGTATGTTATATTGCATTAAATGATCAAGCTTTATTAGCTGACTGAATTTGATTATGTGATGCAAGAACGTGCTGCGCAGTGTTTGCTTTGAAAATACCAGTTGACGGTGCATTAAAAGAGCAATGGTTATCCAGTTTATTTATTCTTTATTCATGCATTTTTTAAAACAAGTCGTGTTGAAAAAAAGTTATGTACAAAGAATGTTATCACTCTTCTGAAAAGAATTAGGCATTAGAGGCCACTTTCGATTGTCTAACGCTCCATTAAAACAGGTCCGCTGTTTATGCCTTAATTAATGCACGTATTTCTGGTTTTAAAAATGTTATTAAATAAATATTCAAGTTTAATTACCATGTGTTATATTATTATTGAGTGAAAATAAGTCTATTTATACATATTTGTTTAAAGTATAGGCTTAATTAAAATAACGTTATTAACCGGTATTTTTTCATATCAAACCGTTTTCGGAACAGTATTGTTTATTGAGGAACGCAAAAACCGAAACGCTATAATATCGATTCTGCTCGGAGTGAACCGATTGATATTTTTTTCCGTTTTTAAGCCCTGTCTATGACCGCGCTGGTGGTCTGGAGAGCTGATGACATTAGTCTGATAATAGGTGAAATAATAGCATAAATACTGCTCGGTTTCTCGTTTCGTGTCTTAAGAAATCAATGTGTCGCCACGAGCCGCAGGGTTTAATTTGAAGTTTTCTGTGCATGTTTTTTTTTTTACTCTAATAGAATTGGACCCCATTCACATGCATTGTATGACTGACAGACTGCAAAGGTTGGAGTTAAAATAATTATTTTGTGTTCTACTGAAGAAACAAAGACACCTACATCTTGGATTCCTTGGGGGTAAGCAGAAAAACATAACATTTTCGTTTTTGGGTGAACTATCCCTTTAAGCTTCATTAGGTTAGAACGCTAAATTTAGGTTTAAAAGTCAACATGTAACTCAAGTATTTTATGATAGTAGTAACTGTAAAGGGATAACAGCATGTAATTTAATATAAATGTAAGAGGTTTTTTATAGACTATTTACAGGATAAAGAAATTACAGTAACAGGTTACTTTATCCATAGCGAATGTGTGTGTGTTCCTGCAGAACATTCCTCTTATCTGGTAACAATGAGTTTGTGTTTTTTTGTGTTTTTGTTTTTCTTAAATATCATTTTAATGTAGGGATTTAAACTGTCCTTTTGCTTAGTTTTTTGCACATAACGTATATCACAGATATACCCTTAATTAACCATGGTTTTATTATAGTAAAACCATGTTTTTCGGTTAATTTGCGGTTACCATGGAATAACGTATGTAACCCTTGTTCCATGAAGGAGGGAACAGAGACGTTCCAACGTAACGTCAAACGTGACTGACTGAAAGGGAACTACAATAACCCTGTTTGGTTTTATTTGTTGCAAATCCATGGTTAATTTTAATTAAAGGACAGCATTGGGCAGGATGTGAAATAGTGTGTTTTGTCAATAAAATCAAATTAAAATGAAAATAATTATATTATTATATCCGATTAAACATGAAAAAAAGAATCGGCCAACTAATTGATTATCAAAATAATCGCTGGTTGACACTTTAATTATGATATATTTTGATATTTCCCTATATGTAGCATTGACATGTTTCAAGCTGGCAGACCACAAAAAAGATTAATTGTATGCCCCAGCCTAAGGTGAAATAGGTATGTACATTCACAACAATTTGTAGCAAATATAATGCATACATTTCAATAGAAATTTAATTTTAAAAAGCTATGTGATGCAGCAGGTTTCTGGAGTCACTACTGTTGTGTATATTCAAATGAAGTGCACCGAAATGTATAGAAAATATTGGTTTCGAATTTTAGAAAGCACTATTCCATTCGCCAGACGTGTCCGATGTGCAAACCCCTTTACGCATCTCTTATCATAACCCTCATCTGTTAAACGCTCCATCAGAGCCTTCCCATGCGTAAGGGTTCTTCTTCCAAAGGCATTTTATACACGCTGGGACACTAATTGCAATTATTTCATGTTGTAAACATCATCATGCCATAGTTTTCCTTTGTGCTACAGGTTTTTAAACAATTCCTGAAGCCATCCCAGTGCTGCACATTTTGGATGTCGCCTTTTTTGACAGATCCAGTTGAAGCCATGGCTGAGTTAATTCAGGTGTGTTAAATAAAGAAGATGTCCATGTAGTGCTGGGGAGACTAATTTTTGAAACCCTGTCTGTATGACTATTGAAGAAACATGATGGGCATGGCTGAAACAAGCAATTTGATGATACGTTTTAATTATCTAACATTTTGAAGATTCTAAGATTCATATTAGCTCATATACCTGGATGTACCAGAAAATAACACTGCACTGCTGGTCACCAGTATAACATGTTTTACATATATGAGACATGGAATGCTGATTGCTGCCCAGGATGTAAAGTAGGTGTGCTGGTCGAACGACTTCACCAGCCTGGATGTTTTCAGCAGAGACAGCTTTTTCAACCAATGGATTCATCCAATGATCTAGACCAAAGATATGTCTGTTTGTTTTTATATCAAACCTGTGGTGGTGACATAGATGAAGAAACTTTAAGGATTGCTCTTAATTTTTTTTTTCCATCAGTTCATTTGAGTCATTTGACGTCATAGTAAAATACTCACTTTAACTGTTCTGTTGCAAACACAGTAGAAAATCATATTGTAACAGGAATTATCTTAATGAATAGCAGTGTATGACTGTGTCCACTGAAGCTCTACACATTATCCCCATTCACACTCTAGCATCTTCAGCCCGGCTTGCATTACATAATTAAACCTGCCTGAATAATGAAACAGCCTCCATGGTTTAAAGCCCTGGTCATGTGACTCACCCCATGTAATTGCCAGTATCAGTGGATTCTCCTTTATCTTAAGTGCAGTTTTATACTGAATTTAAAGGTGAGAGATCACAGAATAAATTGCATGTTACTGATCTCAACAACTCTATAGCACAGAAATTAAAACTAAAAGAGATTTACCAAGAGAACTGACAATTGTACTGAATCTGAGGTCAATGTCAGAACCTAGCTAGTCTTTTAATTCTTCTCATTTTTCGACTTCCCATGTGATTGTGCTAAGAATGTTACTCAGGGATTACAATTACTAGGGATGCTCTGGTTAACTGTTAACCGACAGTAAGAATTTTGACTGATTAATGATATCGGTTAAACGGTTTAAAAAGTAATTTTTCAAGATTTTTTGCAAATGTTTGCGGCATGGTTAAAATTACGCTACACATATAAAATGTTAGTTTTTGAGAAAAAAAAACTATTTGCTTATAAGTCACATTTTTTTATGTAATTAATGTAATTAATAACATTAATGTAAAATACTGGTAAATAAAGTTAAATGTTTACAAACATTATAAACACTATACATGTGGCTATAACTATTTTAGTTCCTCTCGCTCCACAACAAATCCTTTCAATTTAACGGTATTCAAAACAGAACAAGAATGAAAAGTAGCTATATAAACGTCAAGCCAAAATAATGCATTTAAAGTGAAACTGAAACAGAAAGAGCTGTTGGGCTCACGTAGACAACCTCGCTCATTCTGCACCAGGGTTGGGGAGTAACGGCGTTACGTAATCAGGATGCAAAAAGATGGCAGTTACATCAAAAAACGTAAGTAATCAGATTACAGTTACATTTTGTAAAAAAAAAAATACTATCAGGATTACAATGGTTTAATTTAAAACAAAATAAATTTGTATTTTGACATAATAATACTATATTGACAAATGCTTGATTATAGTTTTGGTTCTGTTGCCAGTCATGACTCACGTGAGCCACTGGTTGGTGTATGCACAAATAACACTTCAATGCTCCAGTCATTCTCCTTGGACGCAGGTTAAGACGCAGCTAAGTTGTTGATTACGATGTGTAAGTGTAAACAATGCCTTTCAGCTACGAAGATGCTTTCTTTATCAAAGGACTCAACATCCAACTTCACATTCAATCGCATCTGCATTTGAGTTCACATGGCTTCACTTATCAGCTTCCATTTGCGATCTTAGTTGAAAAGTATGCACATTTGGAGAAACATTGATTTATTCTCAAGTTTACTTTATATTTCTTCACTGAATTGTGCGATTTGATGAGCTTGAAAGCGTGCAGGATCTGCGCGTGTTTTGAGTCAGAGAGCTCTCATCTCATCATGCAGCAGGCGCAATGATATTACGCAGCGTCTGAAAATAGGCTATTGGAAATAACCTGCTTGCACAGAGAGCATGCTGGGGACTATTTTCAGGCACTGCGTAATATCATTGCGCCTGCTGCATCCATGGTACAGCTCAAAGTTCCATGATTATTACACAGGAATGAGAGTATAGTTCCTAGCCATATCGGTCTAGATAATCGCACCTTTTTATTTTCCATTGGTCTAACTACACGATGTAACTATACACATCAAAACATGTAAATAGGAAAATGTTGGCGTTATTTTGTCACTTATACCCCTTTTCCACTAGAATGAACCGGGTGCTAGTTCAGAGCCAGTGCTAGTCCCAGTTCATAGTTGGTTCGACTGAGGAGCCTTCTAAGAACCGTTTGCTTTTCCACATCCTGAGAGCCACAACAGAGCCAGATCTTACGTCACTGTATACGTCTCATCTTTCTCAGCAACGCTAGCGAGGCAGCGGGAAACAAAAACACACCAGGCTTGTTCGAGATGCATCGGCGCTGCGCAGACCGATCCACTTATGATATAAAAAAAAAACGCATGAGTGAATCAAAAGCATAAGGAGTCATATGCTCTCGCTGGACTCGTTATCATACGGCGATCGGTCTGCACAGCACCGCTGCAAACAAGCCTTCAATCAACAATGCAAACGTTGCGTTACTATTGATTCACATGGCTTTACGATCCTACATCGGATTCAAAACGCAACGAAAACACAGCGAATCCAACGCATTCGTGCAGTTCGCCGTAATTTGTATAGACGGAGATTACAAATGAGCAGCAGCTGTTAGCTCCATTAGCTGCTATTTAAAAAATGGCAGATCTCAAGTCTGTGTTCGTCTTGTTGACCCTGCCCCCAGCGCCTGATGTAATCGGTTCTTACTTCTAGCCCAGCAATGTTTTGGTGCTACTTAAGAATCACTTTTCCAGGCTCACAGCTGGTGCTTTGGGTATGGAAACACAAATAACCTATTTGAAACTAGGCTCTGGCTCCGAACTAACACCAGCACTGCCTTGGTGGAAAAGGGGTATTACTGAGCAGTAGGCTAGCTGGATCTGTTTACCTCCAGTCTTTGTGCTAAGCTAGGCTAGCGGTGGGTGCGTCTGACAGAGTTATGGCACGCATGGAGATGAGAATGGTATGTATGGACTTATCTAACTCTGGAGGATACGGTGAATAAGCTAAAGTCCCAAAAAGTTTACGTGTTCCTTTAACGTATGGCCATACAATATTAACAATCTAGTTAATGAAGAACACTGCCTTTTAATTCTACAATTGCAATTGCATCAAGCACAAAAAAATAAATAAAAATGCAACAATTTATCAACCAACATACAACAATTCATCATGTAAAACTGACTTTCATTGAAGAGGGAGAAACGAGAAAAACCACTAAAGAGTAACCAAAATAATTTAAGATCTAGGATGTCAAACCACAACTTTCATCTGACTGCTGATTATTCCTTTAAGGTGCACTAAGTAATTGCATGTTTATGGCTGCGTCCGAAAGCTTAGGCAGCTGACTTGTTGCCTTAGGCAATGACTTCACAGCAGAGTTTGTACACAAAGGTACCTCACAAAACTAATATCAGACAGGCTTCTGAGGAAGCATAACAGTCTAACCATCAACAACAAAACAGCACGCTTTGGTGATAAAGCAAATATTTAATTACTATAATTAGTGCTGGGCGGTATGACCAAAAATGTATATCATGGTATTTTTCAAAATTATACCGGGTTCGCGGTATATGATGGTATTTTTTTCCCCATGCATGACAGGGAGTTAACCACATTTTCTACTGATTGAGAGAGGAAATACTGCAGTAGGTTTACTTTGAATGCCCTATTTTACTGTCATGGTGAGTGAATATTGTAGAAAAATTCCACACTAGAGTTAATAGAGGTTTGTAAAGCCCCACTAAATGATGCTGTGCGGAGACAACAACCAATAAAACACAAGACCTGCAACACGCTCACGCTCATTCATACAGACATGAATATGACCACGGAGGGAAAAAAAGTTGAGGGCACTTTAAGCATAAAAATCTAAACCTATATAACAACAAACTGCCAAAATGAGGGAGAAACGCGGAAGAACATTTAAAGGTCTAAGGTAGGGCTGCGCAATATATCGAAGTTATCGAAATATCGCAAATGTACATATTGCAAGGGCACGCAATATCTGAATGATTTTAATAGGCTACTTCAACATTGTGAAAAGTGTACATTTTAGGTTGATGCACATAGCAGAGAATAGACTGAGCACACGACTGTTACTTATGTGACTTGCTTGCTGTTAAAAAGAGTTATTAAACGCAATAACTTGCGAAAAACAACTCCTTGCAGTCTCGTGCTGTCTGACACACACACACCGAAACGGTGCGCACAAGCCGTTCTTTTTTCCGTGTCTTGTTACACAGTCGGTTATGCTTTAAGTGAAAGATATCAGTTGGGGAAAGAAATAGATTTTACACACTTAAAGCAATATCGTATCGCATATCGAATATTGCATTATTTAACAAGGATATCGCATTTTTCTTCAATATCGCACAGCCCTAGTCTAATATATGTTCAGTACATTTAAGAGCACTAGTCTCTGAACACACGACACACATCAGTTTAACACAGAAAGAATAAAGGCATAGATTTTTTTAATCTAAAGTCTAAATCTTAATCTAAAGTTAGGGTTAGGGTTAACCTTCTTTGAATTGTCAGTCTACGTCATTGTTTACTGTGTATCATAATAATCCATCGTGCCATCGCGTTCATGATCAGACGTACGACTGTATCAGTGCTGGTACATGTTTAGAGCACTAGAGTATTTGAAATATGTCTATAAAAAACTTAAACGCGCTCACTCTGGTCTGTATCTGATCTATATTATCCATGTGAGCATTGTTAAACTCATCGAAACCGCTCTCATGCGAGTGCCGCATGTTGTTTGAATTCACCACTGTAATGCGATCTCAGCAGTGCCCTCACTACAGTGCAACAGTGAACAGGGACCCCTCTCAAACAGTGTCGCACTGCGCCGCCTTCTGAATGTTGTTTAAGTGGCATACACCGGTACTGCGTTATATAAAAATTGTATATCATAACAAAAGTAAATACCAGTATTCGGTATGAACCGGTATACCGCTCAGCACTAACTATAACTCATTCAAAAACATACTTTTACAAACAAACTGACCACCAACCGCAACCTTCAGCACAGAATAGTGAGATATGGGCAGCAAAGGATACATCTATGCTGCCTTCAAAAACCAATAGGATTCAGGTATGTCAGCATACAGACAGTGACAGAATCATTGGATTCGGGTGTGCCTCGTTGCCTTCCTTCACCTGCAGAGGCAGCATTTTTCAGCTTTTGAATGTAGCCAGTTGCTGTGTTCGAAATCATCCCCTATACCCTCATTCACTATTTCCTACATTACCCCACTAATATAGTTCACTTGAAGAAGTGAATGAAAACGAGTGTGTAAATTTGACCACCGAGTGCAGTGCTTGTGTTTAATAATCATTTGAAACTTAATTTATTTATATTGAACTGTGTCATGGAAACTATATTATGCTGTAACCACATTGGACCAGCAGTTTGGAAAATGGATGGATGGATGGTTGGTTCAGCTGCGGGTGCCATCTGGTCAGACACAGGAATTAATTCGGCAGGCGACTCTCATAGTGGGTATTATCTAGTAGTTGAGTGTACATCCGTTGTACACTTGTTATTATGGTGCATTGTGGGATTGAATGAGTGCACTCGATAAAATCCACTATGGTTTCCGACACCACTACAAATAGCGGTCCCCTCAAATAGTGCCCTATTTAAGGGTATAGGGGGCGATTTCGGACACAGCACATGTTTCATTGGCTTTTATTTGTCTCCCCAAACAATCTATACAACAGCATTAAACTCTCTGCTGCCACCATCAGCTCTGGAGCAACATGGTGGTTACTATGAAGGTACAGCTTTTTCTAGGCAACTGATATGACAGTGTCATCTAAAATTACTTTTCTCACTGAAACACTGCAAATGTTCTCAATCAACAATAAATAAAAAACATTTTCAGTCAGCAGCGTTTACCTTTTTCACTGATGGACTCACTCTCCAGTTCCACATCCTCACAGCTGGTGTACTCTGGTGTAGTGGCCAACTCCTCCTCCGAGCTGCTGAAGCTGCCCATGGTTCTGAGCTGGCCAAGGCGTTTGCTGCGGTTGGGTCGAGGTGGAGGAGGCCGAACCGATTCGGATTGGTCTGAGCTTAGAGAGTCATTTCGCAGCATGCTATCCATATTGTCCCGTTTGTTCCTGCGCATAGCTGAGCTAGGGTCCAAGTGGTGCTGTTGGGGTATGGGTTTCCTTGTTGGCTCCGCTAATCCTCGCCGGCTTTCACCTAGCACAGGGCTGCGGTGGGGTGTTGGTGGGCTATGATTCGACATCCGATGTCCCAGTGAGCTCCTGTCCAAAGAGTATGAGAGTTGACTTGGGCCTCCCAATAGAGGGAGGCGTGACTTCCGCACACCGGGGCCATGCAGAGGCTCGTCAAGTTCTGTATAAGCAAGTGAGACGTCGCTATGGCGCCGCTCATGCCGAGCCCGTGACACCTGGGCGTGGATGCGCATCTGCTCCTCGTAGGGCTGGGGTTTAACCGGGTAGCGTGCCAGGTTGGGGTCACTGCGGTATCGGGCCTGGTATTCCTCCTCACGCCGCCTCTGGATTTCATAGTCGTCTAACTGGCCATCCAAACGCTGGCCTTGTGAGTGCCAGCGTCCTCGACTGTCTCGATAATCACCCACCTCGTTGTACATTCTTGAACTCCTTGGCGAACGGCCAGGGTCACGTCCGTAGTCGGACGGAGAGCGGGGCATGCCACCTTCAGCCGGGGCATACTGCAATCCTCCTTCCCCCTCCCTTTGGTTATATGCCGCGTTTGGGTCCCTGGATGCTGATGGGCTTCTGTTTCTAACAATGGAAAACGAAAATAAGGTCAGTGTGACTGGTCAATACAGTGAGGCAAGGCTAAAGCAAATAGACAAATGTAGTCAATCACAAATGAGTCTCAGGCACCTACATTTCTCTTCAAGAAATACAGACAAGGTATGTGTAAAACTACATTTTCAAAATTAACTAGAGGGTAAGTTGTCTGAACAACTAATCTGCCTCAAGGAAGCCCTGTATACTACTCTGACTTAGGGTAATGCGCAAGACACAGTTCAGATGTGTTTCACATAGGATGCATTGCATACAAGGAGGACTGGAACAGAATGCATGGTCTCAGGATGTTCATGGTGCAGGATGCTAAAGACTTTCTGGCCAGAAATCATGATTATTTTATTATATGGGCAGTTTTGTGTGTGGGGGGATCTTACCAGTCTTACCAGACCCTCAGGCTGGCACAGACTAAATTGTTTGGCGCCAACAGTCACCTCAAGTTCACTGCCCATGAGTCTATACCCATTTGGCTTCAGAACTCTCTTGTTTAAGCAGGCGTACATCAACAAGCATCACTGTTGTTCCTGCCCTGGAGCTCATTGTGAGGAGCCCACAGGGACTGTGAGAGTGGGCAGTTGGATCGGGTTCGGTGGTCTGGGACCTGTCTGCCATAACAGACCTTTGAGCCATGACTTTCATAGTGGTTAACCTTTAAGGGCAGAGAGTTCGGCTCTGGCCACAATCATGAGGGGAAGTATGTCACACTGAACTAGAGAAAAACTGCAGTGCCAAGAGAGAGAGCCAGATGCATTTAGTTACAGTAACATCCTCTTTCTTTCTTTCTTTCTTTCTTTCTTTCTCTTTCTTTCTCATGTCATGTCATGCCAGCCAGTGTCACTTACAGCAGATGCCACCACTCTCTAGCACGTTTCAAAAAGGAGACAATGGGATGGGTGGGATTGTTAAAGTAAACATCACTTTTACTATAGCTCATACTTACGGTTAGTGATTTGAACAAACCCATAACACTACATATTAAACTTCAGATTGTAACTCATATCTCATTGTTTGTGTTTTAGGCACGATTAATACTTCAAATCATGTGACTTGTTGGCTTTCCTGTAGCTCAAACAGTAGAGCATGGTGCTGGTAACGCCAAGGTCATGGGTTCGATTCCCAGGGAAAGCAAGAACTGGCAAAATGTAAAATGTGTACCTTGAATGCAATGTAAGTCGCTTTGGATAAAAGCGTCTGCCAAATGCATAAATGTAAATGTAAATGTTGTTGAGAAGAATGCACAGAGCATCAGTGAAGCACTGAGAACACTTTGGCAACCGCACACAATACCTTACCATTATAGTGGTTAGTTTTGCATGGGCAAACATTTTACTTTTATTGACATGGGCGATACATCATTAAATGATTGTGCAGAGTCAGCAGCAGTACCATATTGAGCTGTACCATATTCCAGCACTAAATGATTGCTAAATAGATGATTGCGAATGATTGCGAATTTATAAAACATTATAAATGTCTTTACTGTCACTTTTGATCAAATGAATGCATTGTTTTTGAATAAAAGTATTAATTTCTTTCAAAAAACCTCAAATGGCCTTTGAATAATAGTGTATATCAAAGTAATATGTTCACATTCAGGGCATTGATACTGCATAGAAAGGGCCCCAAACCCATTAGGATGCTCCAAACAGCATCTTAATGAGACAAAAATAGGAAGACAAATAGAATAAGTGTAAAATCTGTATCTATGCAAACCTCACCACAAGCGTGATAAGCTTTCCTAACTGTACAGCTAGCTCTGTGCGGGCATTACTCAGGCGTTATAATTACTCGTCTCTGGAACATCTGTACGCCTGTCACAAAACCGTCAACTAAGCAGCATTTGGTGAGAGGCACTCAACTGTCACACAAATGCTGCACATGCAAAAAACAATCTTCCACAGCCAAGCGCGTCACGCATGCACGCACCTGTCAATCAAGAGCTGCACATCTGGGCTGCGGGCGCGAGCATGTTGAGTGTGCGGCTGCATCAAACACAAATCCCTGTTTGAGTACTCTGCACCACACCACTCTGCTGAAAGGGCTGAAGAGGTCTAGCTGGGGGGAAACCAGGTCACCGCTACAGAAAACAGAAGCACTACTCCCGTAGTACAGCAGCTGCTAGCTTAGCGCATCATTCAGCCCTCCCAGCACGCTCTCATACACGGAGGCGTTACGGTCTGCGAAAGACCGCCCGCTGGCAGGCCACACCGGAGCAAAGAGTCAATTCTAGAAAGCCGAAGTGGGCCGAGAGGTGCCGAGGGGTGCCGAGAGGCCGAACGCACAAGTAGCAAAGGCTTCTGGGAGTGGAGAGCAGTGTTACCATTTAATGCTGTTATCACAGGCTGTATTTAGCTGGAGGTCAAGCACGACTTTACCCTGCAAGGAGGATTATGGTACTTAGCTGATTACTGGCTGCCTGACGGTTATTGCCTACCAATTGTACGGCCTGGGAACTCCTTCTCCGAGTGCAAGACTGGATTTCAGCATAATCATCTTCCTCTTTGCCCTGGCAAACTCCAGGAACAAAGCGACACAATATCCCAGTGAAATAAACCTCTCTCGATATGTTGTATCAGCATACATAACTTGGCGGTCTCAGCATGTATGCAGCAATTGCATGCATGCATGTGTGTGTGTGTGTGTGTGTGTGTGTGTGTGTGTGTGTGTGTGTGTGTGTGTGTGTGTGTGTGTGTGTGTGTGTGTGGGCGCGTTTCCCTGAGCTCTGAGTGTGGGCATGTTCACAAATATTCATAGATCCGGTGTGTGTTGAGGAAGACACAACAGTCCAGTCTCTTTTTCAAGCAGACAGATTAACTCTGGGCCTTGTGAGCATGTGTGCATAAATGCATCTGTGTGACAGTGAGAACATAGCGCCACCTACAGTCAATGAAATATAATACACTAGCTGATTGGTGTGAATTAAGTGTTTATCACGATTATATGAAATGTTTATTTTTTTATGTTAAAATTAAATTTATGAGGGTTTTAAACAGCCCATGCAAATATCTACAAAAAAGTATAGTACATGAGTACACAAACATGCTGGAATTTAGGGGTGCATGTTTTGAGGGAATTTTCTGTTCATGTTTGTAGGGCTGCACAATTTGGCCAAAATGCGATTATATGTCACTATGGCTATAAAATAATAATAATAATAAATAAAATGTATTCAAATTACTATAAAAACAAAACAAGAATATTAATATTGTAATATTTCATTGTACATGAAAAAACTTTTAATAATAATTATTATTTTATTTTACATTACAACTGTAAAATCACAATACTAATATTTATGTCTCAATTTCGTAATTTCTAAATGTCAAACAATCAAAATTTTATTTAAATTTAAATCTTCTCTTTTGTTGATAAGCACTTCTCATTACAAGGATGGGAAGGTTTATGTTGTGTTCCCAAGAGATTCAAACTCTACGAGCAGACGCAGAAGTGGCAACTCAAAATGTTGAACTCAGAGAGTGTGTTGCTCATGTGTAAATTAATACAGTGCCATGCTTCTCTCTGAAACACGCAGCACACATATTTATTAAAAAGGTACATAAAACACAGTTTCTGCCAATCTCGTGTTAATCTTGAATCCTTTATATCTCCGAAGACTCTTTAGTTTTATCATATTTATAAAAGACAGAAATCAGGAAACAGCTGAACTCATGGAGGTGCAGTGGGCGGAGCTAAAGATTCACGAGACAAACAACCAGGACACACACACACACACACACACACACACACACACACACAATACATCTTGCCATCAACCCTGGATAACTTTCGATTCACTATACGTTCGTGTTGTTTACATTATATGCACTTATGTGCTGATTACCAACAAAACACAGACATTTGATGCAGTTTCTCTCACTGCCTGCGGTTTCGACTCATGACCAGGAACAAACAAACACACTTGCAGAACTTTGTTGCTGCTCCAGAAAAACAAACTGCATCCACTGTTTCCTTAACGCTGGGTTATTTGGGAAGCTGAACAAGGTTATCTTTCCCTCACAACCAAAAATCAAGTGTATAGCGTCAGTTCTGGCAGGTCACGTCAGTCAAGCTCGCATCAGCTGACTGTCAGCTGATCACGTCTACCTATAGGAATACGACGTCTATCACAGCATACATAAATAAGCTCCTTCAGTACTATCAGCAGCTATCGAGTTTCTCCAGAGCACATTTACCCTCCTCCACCCCCAGCTCCTCCTCTTGTCCAGTCAGGATTTGGTATTCTAATTCCCCTTGAATCAGACTAAATTCCTGAATTATTTGGTACATTTAATATCAACATTAATGATATCTTCAATACATTAGGTTGGTTCTGTTCTGTTTACCATAAGGGGGGTTACTGCTGCTCTCCCTGCTCTTATCCATGCTAGGCTGCTTGGATGCGCAGGGAGTTCTTGCCCAGAACAGAACCATACCGGCAATCCAAACTGTATGCTAATAGTCAATAAATCATCTTTGACGATAGTGGTCCTGACAGAAACACACTTCTTTAGAGACATTGTTGATTTTGTGGTCTAAAAACAAAATGAGAGCGCTGCCTACGGCTTCCCGTAACCAGAACGAAGCTTGTTGATGGGCGTGCTCTAGCTCTCGCTCTGGTTGATGTGCGCATGCGCTCATCCGGGAGAAGTGATTTAACATAACTTGAGGTTGTGTGAACAGTTCTTGAACACCTCCATGTATCTGCCAATGTGGATGGAACACTGAATCTACAGTGCCACTGCAGAAGAAATTATATTTTAGCTTGCAGTTAGAATTGAATGTGAAAATATTAATATTGCATTGCATGCGGCAAAAGTGAGTGAGAATGACTCTTATGACCCAGTCTTTTTTCCAATACATCAAAAACACGAGCCAGTGGGAGTGATTACTGAATTAATTACTCGCTCACTGAATCACAAGTCAGATCATTTTCAATCATGTCTGACTGCAGCTCATGTGTTATTTTGTATTTAAAGGGGTGGTAAACCACGATTTCACTTTTCTAACTTTAGCTAGTGTGTAATGTTGCTGTTTGAGCATAAACAACATCTGAAAAGTTACAACGTTCAAAGTTTAAAGCAAAGGGAGATATTTGCTTTTAAAGAAATCAATTTCTAAGGACTACAGCAAACGGCCGCTAGGGACTACTACACATTCCTCCAGGGTTGCTGACATCACCAGCCCCAATATTTACATAAACCCCTCCTCTAAGAATATGAAATAAGGGGGGGCGAGGCCATTTTGTATCACCACAGGGAATAGTTGTTGTGGTAGGCTAGTTAGTAGGCTGGAGTGTTGTTGCCAATGCCGACGAAACGCTGTTATTTTCATCCGGATTGCAGGTCCACTTTGTTCAGCCTTCCTAGCGACGGGGTGCGTTGCAGTGCGTTTAACATACAACATGCATGCGTGTATGAGGCAGAGGGGAACACGGTCGCATTTGCAGCAGATATATGCTGCCCATCATAAATCAAAGCACGAGACAGACAGGGGTCGGAGGAGAAGACCGGAAAATGTGACATAATGAACAATATTCGTCTGTATTTGCAATACACGAGCCGTGGTTCAGCTGCGTGAGACAAATACTGCCAGTGTGAGACGGGCGCGAGCGGCTCCCGCTGCACATTTCACGGAGGAAAGCTTCCACAATCTTCACGAGTTCAATGCAGGATTCTTACAACGGCTTGTCCTGAAAGATGTATTTAAAAACAGAAGCTGTTTACGGGCCACAACCTGTAAGTATGATTTATTTTTCGTCGATGTGTTTTCCTGTAATAGTTTGTATTGTTAATTGTACGTTGTAGCAAGGAAGTAAACAGATGACAACGCTCATTTGGCTCTGCAAACCAGTTTGTTAAATGCTCATTCATACTTATTGTTATCCGACAAACACCTAACGTAACATACTTTTTAAAATCTCAACAGCGAACTTGGCATTAGTGTAAATTATTCTTTGATTAGAGCTTTTATGTATTGTTTATCTACAGGCATGCTAAACATGGTTCTGTGTTTTATTTGGATACTATAGTAAAGCCAATGTTTAGTGTTCGTTATTGCGACAGATATTTGGCAAATCGTTCTAAAAATACAAAAGTAACGGTGCCATTCAGTAGCGATCATTATAGATCCGCAGTCTTTACTCTTGAGGACTGAACAGGTTCTGCTCGATCATCTTCACTAAAATTGTCTGGGTCTGATTCGGGCTCAAATTGGTATGGTTTTATTGACGCCATTGTACTACCCAAAGCACAGGCTACCGGTAAAGGTAAGGGGCGTGACGTTTCCGACAAACGTGCACTAGGCGGTTAGCGAATCACAACACACTGGGCCAGCTAACCAATCTGAGCCCATTGCGTATTTTTGAGGGACTGGCTTCATACAACCTGGAAACCATCAGACCGTTTTTACAAGGAGGGACAGAGCAGTGTAGAATAAAGGTCAAATATAATGAAAATAATGCAATTTTTTTTTAAACGAAGCATGAACGCATGTTACAGTGTGCCCCACAAACACAATCAAGCCTTCGAAAGAATGTGTTTTACCACCCCTTTGAGGTTTCTGAGGCTTTTAAACAGTGTAATCTTTGAAAATGCGATATATATTTAGTATTTCTATTTAATATGTAGCTTAGGACATAATATTATAAAGTTAAGCCTTTATGCCAAACACTGTGCTATTAAAATCTGTTTAAAATCCATTAAAGTCTGTGTAAAAATGCCAGCAACCACCTAGAACATCTTAAGCAACTGCAGAGCAATACATTGGAAACCACCTACATTCTTCCTTCAGTCTTCAGTGTCACATGATCCTTCAGAAATCATTTTGATATGCTGATTTGGTGCTCAAGAAATATTTCTCAATATTATCCATGTTGAAAACAGCTGCTTATTTTTTTTTTAATTACCATTAAAATATATATATATATTTTTAAAACTATACTGTGGTGAGTAAGGACAAAATATTTCTATTTTGAAACATTTGCTCTTCTTTTGAACTTATTATTTATCAAAGAATCCAGAAAAAAATGATCACTGTTTTCACCAAATATAAAGCAGCACAACTGTTTGTTTTCAACATTGAAAATAATTTTTTGTTTGTTTGTTTGTTTAGTTTTTTTTGAGCAGCAAATCACATATCAGATTGATTTTTGAAAGATCATGTAACACTGAAGACCGGAGCAAAGGCTGTTTTGACATCACAGGAATAAATTACATTTTAAAATATATATTAACATAGAAAACATTTTAAACTGTAATAATATTTCACAACATATATTTTTAGGCATGTGACGAGACACTTAGCTCACGAGATGAGACACGAGATTGGGTTCACAAGAACGAGACGAGACAAGATTTTTGCACAGTATTTTTAAAATATTCATGACTGGAAAATAGTCTGCAGGTGCATTTTGAAATGTTTTAACTAATCATCTTGTTATGAATGTCATTTCAGTTCCCTTTCAGTCAGTCACTACACGTTAGGTCAGTGACTGACGGAATGGGGGTTTCGCTTAGAAGCCTTACACCTATGAGTTCTACAAAATGAGCCAATGGCAAGACAATGCCATGAGTTATTGGAATTTGCATAGCGAACTCCGCCCACCTGCGTGGGTATATAAGGAGCCGTGCATGCAATCTCGCATTATGTTTCTGCTTCAGAGCCGAGTGTTTCTCTTCACTTGTCTCCACTGCAGGCCTTCATGAGTTCTCTACGAGACAAGCGACTCTTCAGCGGTGTTGGTGTGACGGCGTGTGTACAAGCGAAATCAAATTCCTGCTGCTGGTGCAGTGATCTGCCACAGTGTTTCTCCCTGGGCGCTTCAGCACTGCTGTTGAAATTGTCCTCTCTAAAAGACCTGCATGTGGCGCGTCTTTTTAAAGATTTTTTGCCCGTGTATTTCTGGGTGCGGTAGGCAGATTCATTATGCTGATGGGCACGAGCGCTGCCTGGCGTGTTTGGGATTAGAGCACACTGAGGCAGCGTTCGTGGATGAATCATGTTCCCACTGCAGGAACATGACCATCGCAATGCTGCGGTCTAGACTCAATGACCTTCGTAAAGGTAGAGTCCCCTCCGCACACCCCAATCTATTTCCTCCACGAGAAGGAATACTTTGGCTGGTGGCCAGGGTAATTTGAGGGTGACAGTGTGGAACAACCTGACAAATTTGCCTTGGGCCACACCCCCTTCTAGTGCATTGCAACCCATGGTGTTGCCGGATGAGGTCACTGGCGAGTCTCGTGGCAGGGCCAGCGTTGGGACCCCAGCGGATGACGTCATGTCTAACGCCGCATCACAAGGTGGGCTTGAGTCATCTGGAGATGAAGATTCGGCTGTGTTGCCTCCTTCGGGGGTGCCATCCGGAATTGACTGCCATGCTTTCCCGGGCAGCGGCAAGCATCAGGCTTTGAGTGGAACCCTCCACCATGTCCCAAGCACTCAAGGCTGGAGGTGCATGAAGAGGTCATGAAATCATGGAAGTCTCCATTGACTTCTCGCAATCGCTCAGCGACCTCTTCCGCCTTGTCAGTGACTGACAAGGTGGAGCGTTCTGTGGCGATGAAACTATATCCCCAGAGCACCTCCACCTGGTGCGGCGACCCAAAGCTCCCCTCCAAGGCCTGTAGGTTTTCCTCTACAGTGGTGGCCAAAGCCTATAGAGCTGCGGGGCAGGCCAACTCCTCTTTGCATGCTATTGCCATCCTGCAAGTTCATCAGGCACGAGTTCTCTGAAAAATGCACGAGGGCAGGGCTGATCCGGTGCTCATGCAAGAGCTGCGTACCGCCACCAACCTCGCCCTACGGGCGACGAAGGTGACGGCGCGCTCCCTGGGTCAGGTGATGTCCACTTGTGTGGTTCAGGAAAGGCACCTTTGGCTAAACTGGGAGGCTAAATATGTGGGAGGCTGAGCGAACACGTTTCCTCAAATCCACTATCTCCCAGGCTGGGCTCTTTGGCGGCGCAGTCGAGGACTTCGCCCAACAGTTCTTGGCCACCCAGAAGCAGACTGAGGTGATTAAACTTGCCTACAAAAGTATGCGTTTCCCCCAGTGAGCCTTCTCGCACAAGTTCTGTGCAAGATCAGGGGGTACGAGGGGCAGGTCCTTTTGGTTGCGCCACACTGGCCCAGCCAGACTTGGTTCACCGAACTTGTGCTCCTTGTGAAAGCCCCTCCCTAGCCAATTCCATTAAGGAAAGAACCTGCTTTCTCAGGGACGGTGCACCCTCTGGCACCCTCGTCCCGACCTGTGGAACCTACACGTGTTGGTTCTGGACGGGACACGGATGGTTTGAGTACCCTACCACCTCAGGTGGTGGCTACCATCACTTCAGCTAGATCCTTGTCCATGAGACACGCCTACGGAGGGGCGAGGAGGTTAATTCCACCTCGCCCTCTTCAGATGCCCTCTTGGGACCTCACAGTGGTTCTATCTGCCCTGCATAGAGCTCACTTTGAGCCACTGCAGTCAGTTGAGCATGAGCATAAATACCTCTCTATGAAGGTGGCGCTCCTGATTGCTTTGGCCTCTATCAAGAGGGTAGGGGACCTGCAGGCATTTTCGGTTGACGAAGCGTGCCTGGAATTCGGGCCGGCTAACTCTCATGTGATCCTGAGACCCTGGCCTGAATATGTGTCCACGTGACGATTACCTGAGTCGTCAATAAAAACAGGGCATCCAAACAAGCTCAGAAAGCAAAATGGATGAAAACTCTGCTTACTTTGCTCTGGCCAGCGTAGCGCAAATCGCTTTGTATCTGAAAGGCTATGCTGAACCCAGCGGCCAGTGCAGCACATTCCACATCCTGTCTGAAAAGCCCTTCACGCTCCGTCATGGAGATATCGCAAGACAGCTTTTCATTTTAATAATGCGAGATCTCATGGAACAAGATCTCGTCATACCCCTACCGTTTTTACTATATTTTGATCAAATAAATGCAGCCTTGGTAAGCATAAGAGACTTCGTTCAAAAACATAAAAAAAACTTTTATTATTCCAAACTGTTGACCAGTTGTGTATTTCCGGAAATAAGAAATAAAACAATAAATATCCAGACTTGTCTAATTTTAAATCATTTTACTCACCTTGAGGCCCTCTAGTGGGATTGAGAATCACTGCACAAGTGGGATTGACACACTGCACCTTCTCAACTGATGTTGCTAACCTGTCCCACTTTACATTTATGCATTTAGCAGACGTTTTTATTAAGGGTGCTCCGATCAGGATTTTTGGAGCCGATCACCGATCGTCGATCACAGGAAGCAGTATCTGCCGATACGATCACTGATACCGAGCCTATCTCATAAATATTTGATCATGCAGTGCATTTTTGTTTTTAAAGACAAATTTTCAGGTAGGTCTAACATTAGTATTGAGGTAAGAAATACTAAAGACATTTAATAAGGAATCAAATGTAAATTAATATTGGTCTTCCCTGAATAAATTAAATTAGATTAATCCTTACACTTAAGGTTGCAAAAGTTAGTCATTCAAGAGCAGTGAGTGTTATAAAGGTTAATCAAACAACACAAGACAAAGAGACACTCAGAGACAGCAGCAGTTTATTCGACTGCTGTCACCTTAAGAGCAAACACGGATACGTTTACATGCAGCTGCACAAATGTTAACGTTCACTCGCGAGTCACGACAGGGTTTACGTGCATACTCCTCAAGGCGGTAATGTAGTACATACATTTGTGTGTATTTGATTATTTCAGCGCAATTTGTACTCGCAAGCTTTTTGTGAGATGGCCTGTGTCTGTGTGTGTGCGCTCACAGTCTCTTGCAGAGCGCGCGAGTGCTGAGCGGTTTGAACACTAGCAAGACTTAAAAATAAATGCCAATGATGAACTTTAGTGACGATGCGACACTGCCTCGATTGTGTAACTTTAAGTGGCAAATCCTGTGTCAACTGTGCAGCTCGATTTTAGTGCAGATGCGCTGATGTGAAGCCATTTGAGCATTTTGAGAGGGAAAGAGAGAGTGCGCGCACGCAGTGATTCACTCGCGCTGTTTAGTTATTTAATACAGAAATATGAATTGTACCTCACCTTCAGCATTATAATTATTTTACCCGCGCCGGAAAGAGAATGAGACGGTGTCGCTGCATGTCATGCCCTAGCTCTCACGGCAGGTGCGGGGTTTTGTGTGTCATCAGTCAGCATGAGATCGGTTCATGAGATCGGCCTTTTTAGAGACCGCCGATCAATCATCCCAAAGCGATTATCGGCCGATAGAGATCGGTTGCCGATCAATCGGAGCACCCCTAGTTTTTATCCAAAGCGACTTAGGAAAGATGGTATAAATCAAATCTGCCCAGTACATTGATTTCAGCAGAGCATACGTGTTGTGATCGGCCTGTTGGACCCTCCACACAGTGATTAGACAGCAGCAGAGATCACAGCCTCTCACCAAGGGGGATTCGTCTGACCTGCTTCCATGAAAAAGCTCTAAGACTGCCTTATTAGCTTCTCAAAACACACACGCTGTAAGTAGGGCATACCCCAGTAGAGCGGGACACGGATGAGGTGCAGAAAATTCAGGGAAGAGAATCAACAACTGTGAGGTAAATAGACCTTACAATAAGAAATCAGAGTGCAAGTATGAAAAATATATATTCGATACATAAACCTTAAGAGGTACACGAATGATCCATTAAAAAAACATGTTATCACCATAGATCATGGTCTTTTAGACATGTACTGTAGCAAGGCAATACAATATTACATAAATAAATATTACATAAAATGTATCAAGGTACATGGTATTACCATACTTTACCACAATACCATCAAAGTACATTAAAGTGTGCATGAAATGGAAGTTGCAATGGTATTGTCTTCCCTATTGTGACATATATCCAAGTGAAACAGCTTCTCAAACAAGAAAAAATTAAGGGCGGAACTTGATCTTGCCTATCGGGAATCGATTTGATAATTGGTTCATTGTGGTTTGCTATTGCTGTGATCTCATGTAAACACGTCATCAGAGAAGAGATGTCATCGCAAGAGGGAGAGAAAGCTATTTTTGATTAAAGTCTACAAAGAACATGAATTCAAAAGCAATAATGATGTGTGTAGGTAATTCATTTTCAACAAATACTGCAATATTCTATTAAAAAGAATTGTCAATTTTGATTTTATGGTAACTTCAAAGGAAAAGCAGGGCCATCACATTCTATTAAAACTTATATTAAAACCAGATAGCCTGTCTTTAAAAAAAAAAAATCACATGGCAGCTGCTTTAATGCATTTAGGGGTGTGGTCCTGGTCAAGGCAATCTCCTGAACTCCAAACTGAATGTCAGAATGGGAAAGAAAGGTGATTTAAGCAATTTCGAGCGTGGCATGGTTGTTGGTGCCAGACGGGCCGGTCTGAGTATTTCACAATCTGCTCAGTTACTGGGATTTTCACGCACAACCATTTCTAGGGTTTACAAAGAATGGTGTGAAAAGGGAAAAACATCCAGTATGCGGCAGTCCTGTGGGCAAAAATCTTGTTACCACTGTGCAGGCTGGTGGTGGTGGTGTAATGGTGTGGGGGATGTTTTCTTGGCACACTTTAGGCCCCTTAGTGCCAATTGGGCATCGTTTAAATGCCACGGCCTAAATGAGCATTGTTCCTGACCATGTCCATCCCTTTATGACCACCACGTACCCATCCTCTGATGGCTACTTCCAGCAGGATAATGCACCGTGTCACAAAGCTCAAATCATTTCAAATTGGTTTCTTGAACATGACAATGAGTTCACTGTACTAAAATGGCCCCCACAGTCACCAGATCTCAACCCAATAGAGCATCTTTGGGATGTGGTGGAACGGGAGCTTCGTGCCCTGGATGTGTATTAGGGCTGAACGATTAATTGCATTTGCGATAATATCGCGATTTGATAAAACACGATTTCCTAACCGCAAAGGCTGTGATTACAGTCTGGTCACGTGACACGCGAGAGTAAAGTCTGCAGAAGAAGAAGCAACTTGGAACGCTACACATATCATATGCCTGGCCTAAAAGGGAAAAACTGTTTGTGTTTGATCTATCTAATATTGTGTTGTTCATACTATAGGCTACTATCATCTCTCCAATGATTCAGGATCGATTCTGAGCTTAGATTTTAACTGCAGGTGCGCGGTGGCGCTGCATGTGTTTTAGAAACACCCTCACTCACTCACTCACTCACTCACTCACTCTCACACACACACACGAACCATAAAATAATATTTCATAACGTTACGAAAGGTTGACGGCGCGAATTGCAATGACATTCGCAGGCTTCTTTGCACAGGATATGCGCTGTGAGAAACTTTGCTTGATGTCACGCTTACAGTGTGTGTTCTCGCCCGCCGGTATTTTCCTTACAAATGCTCAACGAAGGCTTCATTCATGTCGTTGGGAATGCAGTGTGCTTGTATATTAAAAATAAGAAACTCGCTGACAGAAGGCTTTCCATTTCAAATGCTCACGCGGCGCTTTGTGAAGAGTGCTCGCGAGCACGCATCTGTGTGTGTCTCAAAATGCTTGTATGACGCAAAATTAATGTAAACACCATCAGTAATGTCTTGATGGTGAATTAAACAGACAGGGCAAAAACATCTTATATTTCAAAAGAGATCCGTGCATTAGTGTGAATGCAGGTCTCCCGCTGTCTATGATGATGTCATCATTAATAATCAAACAGTAAAGCTGAGAAAAATCACTCACAGTTCAGACACTCTTAAATACTGAAAGCACTCTTTGTTCATTGCTTGTAATATGTTTTTTGTTCCTCTTTATGATTTACTAGCTTATGTTTTGCAGCTATATTAGTTTATATATTTAAAATGTTATAATGTGTAGTTATTTTAAAAAGCTTATAATTACATATATCATAATAAAAAACATTTTAAGTTTTTAATAAATTAATAATATTAATAAGGAAAAAGTTCAAGAATTGTTTTGGAATCGGATCGTGAGGTACCAATTAAAGATTTCCACCATTAGGCTATTATACAATGATGTATTGTTGAATAATACAGAAGATAAAGATTTAAAAAAATAATCGCATATTAAATCGTAATCGCAATATTGGTTAAAACAAAATCCCAATTCGATTTTTTTCCAAAATCGTTCAGCCCTAATGTGTATCCCACAAATCTCCATCAACTGCAAGATGCTATCCTATCAATATGGACCAACATTTCTAAAGAATGCTTTCAGCACTTTGTTGAATCAATGCCACGTAGAATTAAGGCAGTTCTGAAGGTGAAAGGGGGTCAAACACAGTATTAGTATGGTGTTCCTAATAATCCTTTAGGTGAGTGTATATATATATATATATATATATATATATATATATATATATATATTTAATATTTTTTGTAGTATTTGATGTATTATATTTGATGTATTATATATCATAAAATGAACTGGCATTTGACCATACAAAATGCATTTCCACAATGCTAAAGTGTTTGCGTGTTGCTCTGCACTTGCTATGGTTTTCTTGGTAGTTGCTAGGGCATCGCTTGATGGTTGCTATAATGTTCTGAGTGATTTTTTTGGTGGTTGTTAGGTATTGCTAGGTGGTTACTATGTGATCTGAGTACTTTCTAGCATGATGCTATGTTGATGCTAAGGTGGTTAGGGTGGCTACTATGGTGCCCTGAGTGGTTCCCATTGTGTTCTGTATAATTTTAGCATGTTATGTGGACGCTAAGGTGTTGATAGGTGGTTCGTAGAGTGCTCTGGGTGGATGCTGGCATGTTAGGGTGGTTGCTAGGGTGTTGCTAAGTAGTTGTTAGGATGCTTTAGGTGGTTGCTAGTACTAGTGATTTTTAGCACGTTGCTATGTGGTTTCTCTGGTTTTTAGGTGGTTTTTAGGGCATTACTAGGTGGTTACTAGTGTGTTCTGTGCATTTTAACATGTTGATATGTGAATGCTAAGGTGTCAGGGTGGTTCCTAGGGGTTTGCTACGTTTGGTTTAAGTTACTGGGCATCTCTACATAGGCTAATGGGTTAGTTTAAATGATGAACCCTAAGTATGAGCAATAGTGATGATTGCCTTAGCAAACACTACTATAATATTTATCTCTTAAATCACAGCTGACTGCACTGAACTCTTTTAATAAGCTTCACCATTAGTTAGATTACAGAATGCTATAGACCTGTCAATTAATCCCCCCAACCCAAGCAACACCAATATCCAGAGACAATACCACTCAAAAACGCAACTCTGCGCTAAGTACAGCGTGCCAGACATGAGTCATACTTCAGAAGGCAGTAGCGGAATGCTCCAGAACGTTGGTGCAGTACTCTGAATCTATTAGTATGCTCGTTGTGTTCCAAATATGCACTGATTTTAATTACCTACTCTTCCGATTCGGGATACATCACTCAAGCACTGCACTTCTGAAGGAGTAATGCTGTTTACTGGAGTACAAAACCCTAGTCAACTTCCTCTCTCTCCGAAAAGGAAGGAAGGCTTAAAAAACACACACACAAAAAAAAATATTCTGTTATTTTTTTTATTCACTATAATGTTGTTCTAAACCTATATGACTTTTATTTCATCTGTCAAGTACAAAATTCATTTTTTTCTCTTTCTCTTGGAATTACTAGTGGTGTAACGATACCCCTTTGCCACGGTTCGGTTTATGTCATGGTTTTGGAGCCATGGTTCGTTTCGGCTCGGTTCTGTTTGCTGTGGAGGCAGGGGTCATGGCAGGGCACCAGCAATAATAACACTAGATTCACTTTTAACTTAATAATAACAACAGCAATAATTTAACTTATTAACTTTATACATTGGCTTCACGTTTCCTTTAGAGCAGTTAGCATACCTGAGTAAACTCAAATTAAATAAAAGCCTCCACTGTAGACAAGTCAGAAATAATCTACTCATTTTACCATTTATCATAATGTTTCAAAACAAGCACATTTATTTCATAAAAATTGATGACACACAAGTAAATGTCCCACTTTAGCCTACTTAACAAACATAAATTGTATGAATATGACTAATACTGATGAATAAATAGGCTATTAAAGCTATTAAATAGCAGTTTTTGTTAATACTATAAAGTAGCCACCACACTAATATCAAAATAAATAACAAAGTGAAAATAAAGTGGCATTTTGTGGTTCTGGAAACAACAGTTACCATGGTGAATACACAATACATCATGAACTGTTAATTAAACAGTTATGTGATTTATTGGTTACTTTTATTTCATGAAAATTGACATCGTAACGCTGCATGCTCGTAGCTTCTCTTGCGCTTTATATACGGCGTGAAATATGGCGCGCACGCGTACCGCTACGAATGCAGTATAACGGCTGACAGGACAGGAAAGCAGTTTTCTGAGGGGAGAGAGATTTTTTATTTCGTAACAAGCTACGAAAATGACGATGTTGCTGGGACTCCAAGGTAGCATTTTGCCTACCTGGCTAAATGGGGAAACTGGCTTTCTTTGTCCTTCCACCATGCAACTTGAGCGAACATCCAAGTCACGTGACATGCACTTGGAAGACAAAAGTTAGTGCATATTTAGTAAATAATATTATTATAATAATATTTAGTAAAAATACAGCTCAGTGTAGTAATTACTATTTAATCAAATGTCAAGGAAGACATTTTTTTTTTTTGTGGCATAAGGTGAAGTGAAAACTGGGCTGGGGCAGCAGAGGGCGGGGCGGAGCGTGTTCGGTTCGACATGAGAGTATCGTGGTTTGAACCGTGGGTGGTGTATCATGGTTTTTCGTTTCGGTTTGAATATCGTTACAACCCTAGGAATTACACAAGCGTTCAAAAGTTTAGGATTATACTTTTTTATTACTGAAAATGGCTGCTGAAAATTCAGCTTTACCAACACAGGAATAAATTAAAATGTACAATATATTGGAATATAAATCATATCTTTTAAATCTTAATAATTGTTCACAATATTTACTGTATTTTTTTATTATTAATTTAATTCAGCCTTGGTAAGAGACTAAAAGAGGTTTAAAAAAATCTTACTAAACCCAAACGATTTGAACAGTAGTGTACAATGAACAAGAAATTAAGCTTTCAAACTTCAAGAACAAGTATCATAAAAGTAATACATACGACTTGGGCACTATATTCCAAGTCTTCTCAAGTCATGCAATACCTATTTGTAAGGAACAGAGCTAAATTTAAATTTTAACAATTATTATTTTGAGACAGATCTTAACAATAAATCATTTGAACCAGTTCATAAAATCATCTGAATGATTTATTTGTGAATCAAATTTAACGATTTTCACTTCAATTTCAGCCTCTTCCTCACACAAAGCTTGTATAAATTCAGAAGACTTGGAAAACGAGCCATACTTATATGACGTTGAACGCTTAACTGCATGGAAAAGAGTGGCCAGCAGCACATTATTCAAAATTTCTCTTTTGGTGTGAAGAAAAAGAAAGTCATACATGTGTGGACTGACATAAGGGTGAGTAAACCTTTGCTTTAAATGCACTTCCTTTCTTGTAAGGATCACTCTATAACTAATGGGCACTCCAGTGTGGTGGGATTTGAAACACTTAGTCCAGCGCTGCACACAGACCGTCTCTATTTTGGGCCTGGACAGGCAGGTCATAGGGCCGTAGAGTGCCTTGCAGGCTGCTGAATAAATTATTTGTTTCTTTATATAGTGGGTGAAGCGGATGCCGGTTAAGACGGGATGCGAGCAAAAGAGTATAAATGAACACACATTGGTTCCTCTGACGCATGCCATGCAGCACAGCGCAACGAGAGACGTGGGTGAGCGGCGCAGTCAGATGGGAGACTTTCTCGTCTCATTTTAAATTAAAACAGATTTTCTCTCTCTTCTCTCTTAGATAAACACTGCCCTATTCATCCACTCCGGTTGAGCCCTTTCTAGCACTTTCAATCAGATTTCACACAAAAGAAAAATGCAGTGGGGTGCACAACGGCTGAAGTGCAGAAAATTGCAGTGGCTCCGAGCGCAGAGAGCTAAAAATGCGTTGGCGACCAGCTCCGAGCTAAGTATCACTGTTATTTCTATAGGAAAGTTTGTTTCTCAAGGGCAGAAGTGATGAATATTTCTCAGCGAATTATCAAAGGCATAGAGATGTCATGTTGCTGTCAGTGACAGAAAGGATGGGAGCTCTGAGGGGGATGAAACGGCTGTGGGTTTGGGAAATGACACTCTACAGTCTAGCAAGAAGTGTTGTGTGCATCCTTTTCATGTGAAGTCAAGGCAGTCCTCAAAAATGCCAGGGATATAGGGACACACTGATACTGTGTTCATGTTCTCCTACTCTGTAAAATGCTCCAGCATGCAGAATACATGCAACATTCATTGCCAAAACACTGACGCAAAGCTAAATGTCAGTAGATTGGAGATATTTCCATATTCATTTGATATATTTTGAAAGAAATGAATACTTTTATTTAGCTATAGGATGCATTCAATTGATCGAAAGTGACAGTAAAGATTTTTACATTGCAACCAAAAATGTCTATTTTAAATCAATGCTGTTCTTTTGAACTTTCTATTCATCAACAAATCATGAAAAAATTGACCATTCCCCACAAATATATCAAGCAACTGTTTTCAACATTGATAATATTAAGAAATGTGACACTGAAGACTGGAGTAATGATGCTGAAAATTCAGCTTTACCAGGAATAAATTACATTTGAAAATATATTCAAATAGAAAACTTTTTTTTTTTTTATTGTAATAATATTTCAATTGTTTTTAGTTTTTTTGTTTAGTTTTTTTGAAGTTTTATTCCATAAAATTGGTGAGCATAAGGCCACATCCACACGAAGCTTTCCCTATCCAATATTTTTTTCCCTTGTCTCAAGAAATATCTGCGTACACACAAAACCACTGAAAACGACCCAAAACGATGTAGTATACCTGCCAGACCAGTATGTGGTGCTGTAATTTTGCCACAGAAATACACTCAGAAATTACAATAAATAAATTTGCAACTTACCAGATTGTGTTTTATTAACGCCTACACCTACCCTAAACCTACACTTACAATAACGCAAATACAGTAATTAAATGATGCAATATTGATGTGCGCATGCCCAGTGGCCCTTCTAGTCTTTACCGACCGGGACGTGCTGTGATGACATCACCGTTTCACAAAAGATACAGATTGGCTGTACGGTTTCAGGCTCGTAAAACGCCGGATCCGTCTGGACAAAAAGCTGATACGATACAATTTTTTTACGTATACAGCTAAACGTGTAGACAGGGCCAAAGAGGCTTCTTTCAAAAACTGAAAAATCTTACTGTGATCAGTTACTGTGTCCCATACAAAAGACCTTTTTTTAAATATCTACTTTTATGTTCCACAGAAGATAAAAAGTCATAACAGGTTGAAACAACATGAGGGTGAGTAAATGATGACAGAATATAAATTTGTTGGTGAACTACCACCTTAATGAAAATATGAATCATGCTACCTTCAACTGTGTATGCTTACATATAATTAATTTTACTTAAACAGGTATCAGTAACAGAAAGTACCACAAAGAAATGTGTTACATATTTAATGACTTTTAGAAAGTACTGTATTTCTGAATTGGACTTTTTAACCATAATACCTAATACATTTTCAAATATGTAACATGCATTACTTTATTGTATTACCTGATGAATAAACTGAAAACCCCTACCTTCCTCATAAAAAATATGAAAATGAATGTGACATCTTCGGCCCTATTTTAACGATCTGAGCACATGGTCTGAAGCGCATGGCGCAGGTGCACTTAGGGCGTGTCCAAATGTACTTTTGCTAGTATAACGCAAAGTTATACTAAAAATATTTTTTTGGGCTGATTCACTATTTACAGAGTGTACATGCGTTGTGCACACGTCTATAGGCGCATATTACTAATGCGCTCTTTAAAAACACAAAAAATACTGCGCTATTGACTTTAGACCAAGTTTTTGTTGGTCAATGGCGCAGTGCAGTCTTTTCAGTTGCCTCAAAGTAGCAACACGCCAACATTGCGCCTGAACACACCTTGATTTCAGACCAGCACGCCCATGGGTGAAGAAATGGGAGCGAGTGCATTTGCTATTTAAACAACGTGGCGCTGGACGTGAAAATGATAACTGTGTCGGGCTGAAACGGGCTGGCATCGCATTGTGCCGGCTGTATGAAAGGGACCCTTGTGTCCACTTCAAATGAGCCACACATTTAGATTTAGATTCAGCTTTCTATGCTGTAAGCGACACAATGTCTTTTACAAGGTTCTTAGAACCACTGAGCGGCAGTGGCTCAGTGGTTCATGTAGGTTGTCTATCCCCGGTTCCACCTGACGGTTCCAAGTGTCAAGGTGTCCATGAGCAAGACACCTAACCCCAGCTGCTCCCGACGAGCTGGATTGCATGGCTGATACCGCCGTCGGTTTATGAAAGGGTGAATGTGAGGAAAGGTGTAAAGTGCTTTGGATGGCCATGGGTCTGTTGAAAGGGCTATATAAATGTAGGGCTCGGCACCGAACGGCGATACTTTGATGGTATTGAACGAAAAGTATCGAAAAATTATTTATCTTTCGGTGCCAAATTTCGGTTCCAAAAGCCAAGCGGCTTTTATACACTTATAAAAGTGGATGCCGAGTCAGCAAAGTGCAACATATACGCTAAGTATTGCAACCAAAGGCGCAAAAGGAAAACCTTCTGTGAGACGTAAGTTCACAAACAGCGCGAGTGAATCACCGCATGCGCACGCTCTCTCTCCCTTTCAAAATGCTCAAATGGCTTCACATAAGCGCATCGCATCTGCACTAAAATCGAGCTGCACAGTTGACACAGGATTTGCCACTTGCACAATCGAGGCAGTGTCCTTTATGGAGTGAAAACAGTCTCAAAACCATCCACAAATGCACGGGAGAGATCCACATGCACGCTCAACAATCCACAAATGCACGCGAGAGATCCACATGCACGCTCAACAATCCACAAATGCACGCGAGAGATCCACATGCACGCACCAATCCACAAATGCACGCGAGAGATCCACATGCACGCACCAATCCACAAATGCACGCGAGAGATCCACACACACAAAGCAATTTACAAATGCACGCGAGATCCACACACACACACACACACACACACACACACACACACACACACACACACACAGAGAGAGAGCATTCATGCATTATTCCTTTTGCTCACAATCCACAAATGCTTTATCTGTATTCTGTACCTGTAGTTTAATGCACAGTAAATCACGAGTCTTTTGCATTGTTGTTCTGCCTTAGAATATGCGCTTTTGTACCTGTGGAATCTTTTGAGACTGTCGTTCCGTGGCCTTGATTCACAAATGCACAGAAGCCTATCTGTAGCTGTCCAGCAAAGATGCGATACGGTGTCCTTCCTCCAGAGGGCGCTTACCGGCCTTCGCGCTGAATCTTCCAAAGGGCTAGATTCATTTCGTTTTCTGACTTGGCGAGACAACTGAAGTCTAAACATTTTTCACTAAATATCATATTCATAAATGCAAATACAGAGTAAAAACAAACCCTTTTTTTATTCTTCAACGTGAAATCTGAAAATATATAGCCATTCTGATAACAGGAAAGCATTAAAGTCTTTAACATTATTTCTGTAAAGAGTTTTTTTAAAAGGATGAATGCTTTCTCATAATTTAACCAACAAAGTAAAAGATTTCTTTCAAAAGAATCCACAGGTATTACCCTAAAGTAAACAATTATCAAGCAAACCCTTACATGCAAAAGTTTAAACGCGTGATTTGCCTCAGTCGCTCCTTTTGTGGTGAATCAGATGAACCGGTTGTTGTTCATCTTTTTTTTGATCTGTCCATTTACTAAAAAGCTTTATTAAGAGTTAAATTGTAAAAGTGGAAAAAGGGTATATTATTTAAAACAACTAAAAAATGAGACTGAATGATATGTTCAATTCATGGCAAAATTTATTAGAAACAACATGAAAACCACTTTAAATTTAATGGTTCAATTGTCAAACATGTTTTTTTCATCTGTGTAAACAGGTTGGTAAACAGATTTGGGTGAAAAAGGCATAGTTCACCCAAAAATGGAAATTCTGACATAATTTACTCACCCTCAAGATGTTCTAAACCTGTATGAGTTTCTTTCTTCTGCTGAACACAAAGTAAGACGTTTTGAAGTGTCAGAAACCAAACGGTTAACAGAACCCATTGAATTCCATAGTAGAAAAAAATAAGTCAATGGCTACTGGCAACTGTCTGGTTTCCGACATTCTTCAAAATATGTTCATTTGTGTTCAGCTGAAGAAAGAAACTCATACAGGTTTGAAACAACTTAAAGGATTAGTTCATTTTTAAATAAACTTTTGCTGATAGTTTACTCACCCCCATGTCATCCAAGATGTCCATGTCTTTCTTTCTGCAGTCGAGAAGAAATGAAGGTTTTGGATGAAAATATTCCAGGATATTTCTCCATATAATGAACTTCAATGGGCTCCAAACGGTTCAAGGTCCAAATGACAGTTTCAGTGCAGCTTCAAAGGGCTTTAAACGACACCAGACGATGAATAAGGGTCTTATCTAGCGTAACCATCAGTTTCTGAGAGAAACCGAGCAGTATTTATGCTATTATTTTACCTCTTATCAGACGAGTGTGATCATCTCTGAGCTCAGCCATAACTTCCGCTAAGGGAGGTCAAATACGAGCGTGGTCATAGATATATCGATCGTAGATGCCTCATTAGCACCTGCACGGATCAGTAGAATGAGGCATCTACGATGGTGTCGTTGAAGTTCATTATATGGAGGAAACCCCAGGAATATTTTCATCCAAAACCTTAATTTCTTCTCGACTGCAGAAAGAAAGACATGGACATCTTGGATGACATGGGGGTGAGTAAACTATCAGCAAAAGTTTATTTAAAAATGAACTAATCCTTTAAGTTGTTTCAAACCTGTATGAGTTTCTTTCTTCAGCTGAACACAAATGAACATATTTTGAAGAATGTCGGAAACCAGACCGTTGCCAGTAGCCATTGACTTATTTTTTTCTACTATGGAATTCAATGGGTTCTGTTAACCGTTTGGTTTCTGACACTTCAAAACGTCTTACTTTGTGTTCAGCAGAAGAAAGAAACTCATACAGGTTTAGAACATCTTGAGGGTGAGTAAATTATGTCAGAATTTCCATTTTTGGGTGAACTATGCCTTTTTCACCCAAATCTGTTTACCAACCTGTTTACACAGATGAAAAAAACATGTTTGACAATTGAACCATTAAATTTAAAGTGGTTTTCATGTTGTTTCTAATAAATTTTGCCATGAATTGAACATATCATTCAGTCTCATTTTTTAGTTGTTTTAAATAATATACCCCTTTTCCACTTTTACAATTTAACTCTTAATAAAGCTTTTTAGTAAATGGACAGATCAAAAAAAAGATGAACAACAACCGGTTCATCTGATTCACCACAAAAGGAGCGACTGAGGCAAATCACGCGTTTAAACTTTTGCATGTAAGGGTTTGCTTGATAATTGTTTACTTTAGGGTAATACCTGTGGATTCTTTTGAAAGAAATCTTTTACTTTGTTGGTTAAATTATGAGAAAGCATTCATCCTTTTAAAAAAACTCTTTACAGAAATAATGTTAAAGACTTTAATGCTTTCCTGTTATCAGAATGGCTATATATTTTCAGATTTCACGTTGAAGAATAAAAAAAGGGTTTGTTTTTACTCTGTATTTGCATTTATGAATATGATATTTAGTGAAAAATGTTTAGACTTCAGTTGTCTCGCCAAGTCAGAAAACGAAATGAATCTAGCCCTTTGGAAGATTCAGCGCGAAGGCCGGTAAGCGCCCTCTGGAGGAAGGACACCGTATCGCATCTTTGCTGGACAGCTACAGATAGGCTTCTGTGCATTTGTGAATCAAGGCCACGGAACGACAGTCTCAAAAGATTCCACAGGTACAAAAGCGCATATTCTAAGGCAGAACAACAATGCAAAAGACTCGTGATTTACTGTGCATTAAACTACAGGTACAGAATACAGATAAAGCATTTGTGGATTGTGAGCAAAAGGAATAATGCATGAATGCTCTCTCTCTCTGTGTGTGTGTGTGTGTGTGTGTGTGTGTGTGTGTGTGTGTGTGTGTGTGTGTGTGTGTGTGGATCTCTCGCGTGCATTTGTAAATTGCTTTGTGTGTGTGGATCTCTCGCGTGCATTTGTGGATTGGTGCGTGCATGTGGATCTCTCGCGTGCATTTGTGGATTGGTTCGTGCATGTGGATCTCTCGCGTGCATTTGTGGATTGGTTCGTGCATGTGGATCTCTCGCGTGCATTTGTGGATTGGTGCGTGCATGTGGATCTCTCGCGTGCATTTGTGGATTGGTGCGTGCATGTGGATCTCTCGCGTGCATTTGTGGATTGGTGCGTGCATGTGGATCTCTCGCGTGCATTTGTGGATTGGTTCGTGCATGTGGATCTCTCGCATGCATTTGTGGATTGTTGAGCGTGCATGTGGATCTCTCGCGTGCATTTGTGGATTGTTGAGCGTGCATGTGGATCTCTCGCGTGCATTTGTGGATTGTTGAGCGTGCATGTGGATCTCTCGCGTGCATTTGTGGATTGTTGAGCGTGCATGTGGATCTCTCGCGTGCATTTGTGGATTGTTGAGCGTGCATGTGGATCTCTCCCGTGCATTTGTGGAAGGTTTTGAGACTGTTTTCACTCCATAGTCCTTCGTCACTTAATTTGATCATTTGCATTTATTTTTAAGTCTTGCCAGTGTTCAAACCGCTCAGCACACACACACACAGGCCATCTCACAAAAAGCTTGCGAGTACAAATTGCGAAGAAATGGTCAAATAGCTACACCGTCTTGACGAGTATGCATGTAAACCCCGTCGTGACTCGTGAGTTAAAATTTGTGCAGCTGCATGTTACCGTATCATTACCGTAAACTGCTGCTGTCTCTTGAGTGTCTCTTTGTCTTGTGTTGTTTGATTAACCTTTATGACACTCACTGCTCTTGAATGACTAACTTTTGCAACCGTAAGTGTAAGGATTAATCTAATTTAATTTATTCAGGGAAGACCAATGTTAATTTACATTTGATTCCTTATTAAATGTCTTTAGTATTTCTTACCTCAATACTAATGTTAGACCTACCTGAAAATTTGTCTTTAAAAACAAAAATGTACTCCATGATCAAATATTTAGGTCAGATAATTATATACATTTATATGACAAGAGTCACCTAAGGGGGAGATTCCCCCATAGTCAGAAATAAAATTCAGGCCCTGAATGAATGTCTGTAAAATTCCCTATAAATAATTCTACATGATAAAAAGAAGGCTTCAAATAGATCGGTATCGGTGATCATATCGGCAGATACTGCTTCCTGTGATCGACGATCGGCTCCAAAAATCCTGATTGGAGCACCCTTACAAAAAGCACAATCAGTTTTATTAATAATGAGTGAGAAGTGTTAGAATTTGTTTTAATTAATGTGAAAAATAAAAGTTTTGTGTTTAATGTATTTTTGTTGATGTTGAAATGGATTTTAAAACATATTGTATCGAAAAAGGTATCGTTAGGAACCGGTATCGAAACTTAGGTATCGAAATTGGCACCTGATCGAAAGATTTAGAACAATACCCAGCCCTATATAAATGCGGTTCATTTACTGCATACAAACTGTTGAAAAAATATCACTGAATATAAACAATTATTGCAAGCCAAACATAAAGCTACCTTTTCGAAGAAGAGAAGAGACTTAAAGCAATGCCAAAGTTGTTAAAATGTTACTTTCCATTAGACGTAATAGTTTGTTGTAACATTATTTCATTAGTCCAAAAAGAACAGTAATTATTTATTTTAAAAGTAAAATTCCCCTACACTGGTCCTGCACAAAGGCAAGCAAATTTTGTCTTCAACTGATCCTCCATCTCATGCATCACAAGAACAAGAACACCCCCCCCCCCCCCCCCCCCAATATATATATATATATTTTAATTTAAGCCTGAAAAACAAAAATAAAAGGGTATTCGGCTAACTATTGTTATTGATACTCATCTGTCCTATATAAATAGCTCCAAATGTGATCTGAGAACCTTGACCTGATATGCAAAGGTCAAGCAGCCACCCATAGCATACATTAATACTCAAACACAATATTGTAGAAACAGGTTCCAAACAGTGTCATCACATCTTTCTGTTCTTTAAGGGCTACTTATTGCTGCAATGACTGTGATAGAGGCTCAAAAATGATCTCTTATTGATGGAATTCACTCAATAGATGCACAATTCTGTTAATCACCCAATCAATGATCTTATTAGGACAAATTTCCTGCCAGCTAAATGGCATCATTTAAATTTAACCTCAGTTTAAGGATCAATAAACCATCACCAAACTCCAACCCTTGATTTATCTTCACCTTGTCTATTACATCTGCCCTGACCTTATTAGTGCTGCTTGATAAGGCAATGCTCACTATTGTTATTGCTATAACTCACCCCACACTATTTAGGAATGAATGATGCCTCAAATCATGTGGCTCGTTGAGGAAAGGTGTGCTATTACTTTTCTAAGTGATCAGACTTCTTTTCCTGGTAGGCGGCAAATTAAAATGGTGGGGAAAAAAATCCCATAAACTTAGATAATCACATATTTTTATGTGAATTTTGAGATATTGCATTAAAAACCTTGGATGGAAATGCTAAGATACACATTTAAAAAAATGTATGCTTTTAATTAAGGCGGATAATTGTTTTCATTATTCGACAAGAAAACTTGCACACTATCTAAAATTTGTATATTAAATTTAAAATGTTGAGTCAAAATCTGTGTATCCGTCATCAAAACATTTATGTATAATTACCTTCCGGAACTGTATCACACAATTGAGTTTCCAAACATCAGGTATCTGCCTCTGAATTCAAGATAACATGACAGCGTTTTTATTAGGGGCTTTCGCACTTGAGGAAGCTTTTCATAGTTTCTAGAACTATTGGTGGAAGAATTTGGATTTTGGTGTGTACGCACCGCAGGAACCAGGAGCGATTTTAGAACGATTTAGAGCCCAAAAGCACGCTGCGTTTCCACCATCTGGCCAGAAGCTCCGCAGCGCTTCACTAAAACCTGCCCATAACGCGATTCTCTGGAACAATGTCACACAAACCCATCATTTCACCAACGAATGGAAGTTTAATCAAAAAATTAATCAGAAAGAAATCACTGGAAACTAGTGAGGCCGCGTTTATTGCCATTTTTGCCGTGTATTTAAAGATTTATAACCCAAGTATTGATGTTTTACAAGTTTTAAAATAATAAGTGATACATTGATCATAATGACTTAATTTGTGTCAAGATAGCACATCCCACAAAAATAAAGTGTTTTTCACCGTTATTTCACAAAAGAAAGAGGACACACGTACTTAATTCAGTCGTGTCTGTTTATTTGTAGCCACAAGACAGTATGTTTACATCATATATAGAAAGAATGATCATTTCTACCAAAAATACGACCTGAGGAGATTCAGCACTCTCTCCAGTGACAGTCCAATACAGTTATCTTTTCAGAATTGCTTTATTTTATGACATAGGCTATGCAGAGCTAAATATGGATATCAGACAGTCCGGTATAAAGAGACTGGGATGTACTGACAGATAAAATAAATACACGATTGTGATAGCCTTTATGATTTTTCTGATTTATTCAAGCGGTCGTATTTACCATGTTTACTATAGTAATGGTTAGTGCGCATAGTCTTTTGCATCGCATATAAATATTTCTGCCTTTACGGTGATCAGAATCCATCGGAGTACAAACTGAAGTTATTTCAAACACTCGCTACTGTCTGAAAGTGAATTTTGAGCTAAAATTATTTTTAAAGTCTTTAATGCTGATTGTTAGCTGGTATATGGAATCATCTGGAAGCTGCCAGACTCAGATAAACTTTGCCTTTGTTCATAACCTCTCCTCAAGCCTGAGCTGGCCTGCTTTGGACCAAGGGAAACCCGAGCCAAAAAACCCTGGCTGTTGGCCCCGAGGAAGCCCCAATGAACTATTGGCTGCTCACGAACAACGTCTACAGTCAAACACTGTAGTTGTAGCTGCGGCCTGGAAAAGTTTGGCTTGTGTTGTCGACTTGTCCAGAAGAAGCGGTTTTCTCTGCTAGGAAAGCAAATGCACTTTGCACTTCCAAAGTATGAGGACTCGGACTCGGGCTCGAATTGATACGATAAAACCGACGCCATCGTTACTGTGCACGTCAGACTAGTGTGTGTTTACATAGAAAAACAATTGAATAGTAGCGCATTTGAATGAACGAGTCAATAGCTAACAACACAAAGACATTTGAAGCAGTTTTACTCACCGCCTGCTTCCAACCTTAATCGCTGGAACCGCTCCATCTTTCAGCGTTAGACGAGCTACAAATCCGGAGTTGAACTGGGCCTTGTTTATAAAATGATCGTCGCTGAAATGCAGGGATCCCATTAACGCTGGGTTCTTTGGGAAGCTGTACAGGGTTGTCTTGGGTTTCCCAGACAACCAAAAACACACATCTTTGTTGACATTGTTGATCTTGTGACGTCCTATGACTGCAGCGCAGCCAGCTTCCCTAAAGCAGAGCACAGTGCTATAATGGGCATGCATTTGCTCTCTCGCTCTAGTCGCGCCCGTACGACCCGTACAAGGACATTCCGCCCCATCTGACGTCACATATACCCATACTCAAAAAAAACTTTCCGAAACTTATCAAAAACCGGAAGGAGTATTTTTGGCACAGAAATACTCCATCAAACGTCCAATCTTTTTTTTGTTGAAACTTTGCCCATGTTTAGCCTGGGTCTTTAACAGTGTAAAAATCTCAGTATGCATGAAACAGCATTTCACCCCCCCCTTTAAAGTGCTTTTAATCTATTGTAGCAGAAGACCTCCAAAACAAAATTATGAACCTTTAAAAATGCATAATAGGGGCACTTTAAAGCATCACTCCAAAAAAAAAAAATCAAAACTAAAAAAGAATTTAGAACATTAGATAAACCAGTCAACCTCCCTAATACACTACTCAACCATTGTAACCTAATCCTGGCTGCAACAAGATAAGGGTAACATTGATAAGAGATTTCTTGAATTAAAGGGTTGTTGCAACTAACTGCAGACAGATAGACTTGCGGTTGTTATTTTATTTGATGGGCCAGTAAGCAACCACATAGCAATGTACCCAGAACACCATGGCAACTGCATAGTAATAATATTCTATAAACCATTCAGAACAAGTTACAAACCACATACAACAGCCTATTTTAGCAACACCTCTGCAAACACCCACAGCACCCTAGCATTGTGCCAGTAAGTTTTGCACAGGTAAGTACTCACACACTTTTTTCCGTGTTCAGAAAATATAAAAATCCAGTTTCACTTGCACTTTGTCTGCAGAACTTACAAGATAAAGCATTTAAATGAATGATTAAACATTTCACTATAATAATTTAAAATAATTTATTAGCCAGGGTTTTAAACCAGGGGTCTGTGTATATATATATATATATATATATATATATATATATATATATATACAGTGAGGAAAATAAGTATTTGAACACCCTGCTATTTTGCAAGTTCTCCCACTTAGAAATCATGTCCACTTTTACCCCTTTTCCACCAAGGCAGTGCTAGAGCTAGATCGGAGCCAGAGCTAGTCCCAGTTCATTGTTGGTTCAACTGAGGAGCCTTCTAAGAACCGTTTGCTTTTCCACAGGCTAGAGAGCCACAACAGAGCCAGGTCTTACGTCACTGTAAACGTCTCATCTTTCTCAGCAACGCTAGCGGGAAACACAAACACACCAGGCTTGTTTGAGATGCATCGGCGCTGCGCAGACCGATCCACGTATAATATTTTAAAAAACGCATGAGTGAATCAAAAGCATAAGGAGTCGTGTGCTCTCGCTGGACTCGTTATCATACGGCGATCGGTCTCTGCACAGCACCGCTGCCAACAAGCCTTCCATCAACACTGCAAACGTTGCGTTACTATTGATTCACATGGCTTTACGATCCTACATCGGCATCAAAATACAACGAAAACACAGCGAATCCAACACATTCGTGCAGTTCGCCGTAATTTGTATAGACGGAGATTACAAACGAGCAGCAGCTGTTAGCTCCATTAGCTGCTATTTCAACAATGGCGGATCTCAAGTCTGTGTTCGTCTTGTTGACCCCGCCCCCAGCGCCTGACGTAATCGGTTCTTACTTCTAGCCCTGTTCTAGCCCAGCAATGTTTTGGTGCTACTTAAGAACCACTTTTCCTGGCTCGGAGCTGGGACTTTGGGTGTGGAAACACAAAGAACCGATTTGAAACTAGGCTCTGGCTCCGAACTAGCTCTAGCACTGCTTTGGTGGAAAAGGGGTATGTGAGAAACATAATCTAAAAAAAAAATATCCAGAAATCACAATATATGATTTTTGAACTATTTATTTGTATAATACAGCTGCAAATAAGTATTTGAACACATGTCTATCAGCTAGAATTCTGACCCTCAAAGACCTGTTAGTCTGCCTTTATAATGTCCACCTCCACTCCATTTATCATCCTAAATTAGATGCACCTGTTTGAGGTCGTTAGCTGCATAAAAGACACCTGTCCACCCCATACAATCAGTAAGAATCCAACTACTAACATGGCCAAGACCAAAGAACTGTCCAAATACACTAGATACAAAATTGTACACCTCCACAAGGCTGGAAAGGGCTACGGGGAAATTGCCAAGCAGCTTGGTGAAAAAAGGTCCACTGTTGGAGCAATCATTAGAAAATGGAAGAAGCTAAACATGACTGTCAATCTCCCTCGGACTGGGGCTCCATGCAAGATCTCACCCCGTGGGGTCTCATTGATCCTAAGAAAGGTGAGAAATCAGCCCAAAACTACACGGGAGGAGCTGGTCAATGACCTGAAAAGAGCTGGGACCACCATTTCCAAGGTTACTGTTGGTAATACACTAAGACGTCATGGTTTGAAATCATGCATGGCACGGAAGGTTCCCCTGCTTAAACCAGCACATGTCAAGGCCCGTCTTAAGTTTGTCAATGACCATTTGGATGATCCAGAGGAGTCATGGGAGAAAGTCATGTGGTCAGATGAGACCAAAATAGAACTTTTTGGTCATAATTCCACTAAACGTGTTTGGAGGAAGAAGAATGATGAGTACCATCCCAAGAACACCATCCCTACTGTGAAGCATGGGGGTGGTAGCATCATGCTTTGGGGGTGTTTTTCTGCACATGGGACAGGGCAATTGCGAGATTTTGGGGAACAACCTCCTTCCCTCAGTTAGAGCATTGAAGATGAGTCGAGGCTGGGTCTTCCAACATGACAATGACCCGAAGCACACAGCCAGGATAACCAAGGAGTGGCTCTGTAAGAAGCATATCAAGGTTCTGGCGTGGCCTAGCCAGTCTCCAGACCTAAACCCAATAGAGAATCTTTGGAGGGAGCTCAAACTCCGTGTTTCTCAGCAACAGACCAGAAACCTGACTGATCTAGAGAAGATCTGTGTGGAGGAGTGGGCCAAAATCCCTCCTGCAGTGTGTGCAAACCTGGTGAAAAACTACATGAAACGTTTGACCTCTGTAATTGCAAACAAAGGCTAATGTACCAAATATTAACATTGATTTTCTCAGGTGTTCAAATACTTATTTGCAGCTGTATCATACAAATAAATTGTAAAAAAAAAAATCATACATTGTGATTTCTGGAATTTTTTTTATAGATTATGTCTCTCACAGTGGACATGCAACTACGATGACAATTTCAGACCCCTCCATGATTTCTAAGTGGGAGAACTTGAAAAATAGCAGGGTGTTCAAATACTTATTTTCCTCACTGTATATATATTATATATATATATATATATATATATATATATATATATATATATATATATATATATATATATATATATATATATATATATATATAAAATATACAGTATATAATTAACAATATAAGCATTATATTATGTAATAAAAATAGTTAATGTTACAATAGAGGCTACTAAAATGTAACTAAAAAAATACCTTTTTCTTTTGGGTTATAAATATATACTACTAATACCATTTAAATGTATTAAAGGTATAGTTTGGGGACAGTATGCTGTTTTTTTAAAGAAATTAATATTTGTATTCATCAAGGCCACATTAAACTGGTCAAATGTGATGCGACAGTAAAGTTTTGCATTGTTAAAAAAAGATTTATATTTCAAATAAATGCTGTTCTTTTGAACTTTTTATTTATCAAAGAAAGGTTTTAACAAAAATATTGAGCATCAGCATAAACGTTTTCAACATGATAATATATCAGAAATATTTCTTGAGCAGCAAATCAACATATCAGAATGAATTCTGAAGGATGGTGTGGCACTGAAGATTGGAGTAATGGTTGCGGGAAAAAAATGACATTTCAAAATAGATATTCAAATATTACTATTTTTACAATATTTTTTTATAAAAATAAGTGCCTTGGTGAGCAAGAGACTTATTTTAAAATAACAAGCCCAAACTTTTGAAAGGTAGTACATAAAATATGTACGCTAAAACGTACCTCTCTCAACATACAGCATGAAACAAAATATTTACTTGCATCAGTGGATCTGCACCTCATTTGACTTTCCACCACTTGAAAAGAGAGAAACATCTCGTCTAACATTATAACAGCTCCAGCCCGCAACGGGATGGGCTGCTCTGACTGTCCATCGATCGGTTTGGATTTCCATTAAAAGGAGCTGGCGCACAAGGATTGACTGATTCAGAGCGAGTGCTTTTGGGAAGAGAGTACACTAGAGAAAATACAGCTCCTAAATAATCAATGATTGAGGGAGTAAATCAGCCAGAGTGAAAGAGGCCGAAATGTGGCTGCCAATTAATTAGGACATCTGAGGGAGTCAGATTCCATTTCTGTAGCCCACCACTCACATGCAATATCAACAGCATTAGTGCAGAGACCGGGGGTACAAGAAAATGATTTGGTCCATTGAGATATGGGTTACTACTAAGTGGGTATAAGGCTTTTGCAAATAAAAGCCTGAATTGTAAGAAGGGCTGGGCGGGCGTGATGGGATATACAACGCAGTGCGACCATAGAAATATGTTGAGATTCTGCTATACAGTTATACTACAGTACTGTACTTTACTTCCTGTAAAAACCCACGTAAGTAACCTTTATGTGCCAAATATATAATGTAACATTATTCAACTTCATGTTTACAAACTAAGCATATATGGATGAGGATAATAATTACACAAATGTCAGATAATATGATTCAGTATCTTTGTTTTTCATTTTTAAAAATAAGATACAAATGCCCATTTTGAAAGAAATTATTAAACTTACAGTGACGATCTCATTATCATCATCACACGCACACAAACTCATAAAACGCACTCATTCACTGACTCTGGGAGTCACACTGTCACTAGATAGCATGTAGCAACTGACTGCATTAAAGTCTGTAATGTAGACAATTCATGTATCAGAAAACAGTATGTGCCATAAGTGTGATTTTTGGCTGACAGATCAAATCTCTTAAAGGTGAACTATGTAAACATAAAATAACCCCTGAATTCGCCAGCGCAAAAATATTTTGTGTACCTTTTGTGTACCTTGTGTAAAATGTGTACCTTGAATGCAATGTAAGTCGCTTTGGATAAAAGCGTCTGCCAAATGCATAAATGTAAATGTAAATAGCTAAAAATCATGAGATTCTGATTTTTTTTACATGCTCATAATTACAGCAAAATTCATGAATCGAAATTTAAACAGATGCATGTATCCTCAAGCCTTCCCCATCTAAACCCATGATCTAAAAAAAAGTTAGTAATAAAGTCAACATTAAATCAACACTGATTTACGTTCCTAAAGCATATTCAGTCTTATTTATTTTTTTATTTTTTTTTAACCCCTCCCCTCCAACTATCTATCATAGAGACCACTTTGCAAAATCCAGTCAATTCCAGGTGAAAAATCAATTCCCTCCCTAAAAAATGTTTCTCATTTAAAGGGGTTAGTTTACCCAAAAATGAAAATTAGCCCATGATTTACTCACCCTCCTCAAGCCATCCTAGGTGTATATGACATTCTTCTTTCAGACGAATAAAATCAGAGTTATATTAAAAAATACCCTGGCTCTTCTGAGTTTTATAATGGCAGTGAATTGTTGCTTCGTTTTGAGGTCCATAAAAGTGCATCCATCCATCATAACTGCTCCACACGGCTACGGGGGGTTAATAAAGGCCTTCCGAAGTGAAGCAATGCGTTTGTGTAAGAAAAATATCCATATAAAAAAACGTTATAATGTAAATTATCTAGCTTCAACAAGATCGCCTTCCATATTCAACTTACGTAAAAAGTGAAGTGCCTCTTGCGGTTCAAAATGCTTGCGCTATGTCTGACGACATTGCACACCAGTTACGTTTTTTTCCGATCTGGTGGAAGCTAGATATTTTACTTTATAAAGTTTTAAATATGGATATTTTTCTTACACAAATTGTGCCACACAAATGTGCCGCTTTATAATATAGCATTCTGTGCATTACGTATCATGCATATCGTGTCTCTGGACCGGAGCAGATTGTGTATGTTGCGCCAGTTCGCGTGACATTAACACACACAACACACAGAGAAAAAAATGTGTCAAAATTGTACCTTTAGGGGCACAAGAGCTTGTCACTGGGGTACCCTTAAAAGGACATATTTGTACCTGTATTACCACAAAAAGGTTCATAGTAGAACCTTAAAGGGTAACTTCAGTGATTTAGCATTAAGCTTTGTATCAGTAGAAACCCGGTAGTATATTCGAATTATGGTACTTTCCCCCCTCATATCCCCCTGAAAAGAGAGAATTATGCATTTTATTTCTGGAAAAAATCCTCCGATGACGCAAATATTGTCATTTTGCTTCATCTGAGGATTTTTTAGCCAGAGCCTAAAGACTACAGTGTATACAGTACACACGTTATTGAAAAGACACATTCAGTTTTTAACTGTAGTGTTTATTCTCTAGCTGAACGAAATGATTGTATTACTATAAAAATGAAACCGACGTTGGGGTGGAGCCGCGGTGGGCAGCGAAGCAAGTGCATTCTGGGAGTTGTTGTCTTTCATCCCCATGAAACAAAAATACATTTTCTGTCTTTTCACAGTCTAGAAGGCATCAAATTCAAAAATAATTTCACATTTCTACTACATAAATGACGCAGTTTAAATACAAAGCTTAATGCTAAATCACTGAAGTAACCCTTTAAGGAACGTATTTGTACTCTAAAGCTCCGTTTCTACCGAAATTACCCGGAACAATTTGTCAGAGGAACTTTTTTTTTACAACTTTTTTCCCCCCAGACCTGGTACTGTTTGCGGTTCCACCGCGTTCTAAAGTACCGTGAAGATTAGGCAAATTAGTCCGGTGATGTGGGACATGCGCTCGGCTGCTCCTCCCAGTCAGCGACGGACAGTCATCATTTTTGTGCAATACTGTCTGCAACAATAACAAGTATGGAGGAGATGCAAGCAGCGCTGCTTTTGCTAGTTATGTGGTGTTTACTAATATGTCATTAACAAAACGTCGGGAAAGAGACAAGCACTGATACTAAAGTAGGGGTGCACCGATCTGACTTTTTCAGTCCCGATACCGATGCCTGGGCTTTGTGTATCTGTCGATACCCGATACCGATCCGATACTATTGTTGAATTAATAATAAACTGTATATCTTCCACTGTATACCTTCCTTGAAGAGACTAGGCACCAGACTTTACTAACTAAACATAACTAAGACAAAATAACAGATGTATGTAAAGTGTTGAATTCTTATTTATTTAAAAAACAATTGTGCATTCAAATCTAAAAAAGAATGTAATCAAACTTTTTTAAATAAATAAAATGTAGCAGTGGAAACAAAAAACAGTGTATTGGTCAAACATACAATAGTAATCTGACAGTTACCAAACATTTTTTACACTACAGATAATTGTTTTGGTATATAATCATATCAATATTAAAAAGTAGCATTACAAATTAACAAATAGTCTAATTTTCTGCCATATGCAATTTAATAAAAATTATCAGCTAGCTAATAACAACTTTGTTCTGGTTTCACCTCACTCCTGTCCAAATGATTGTAGGCTAGGCCTATTTATTTTACTACACATTGTCAACAGAAATAAGCTGAAATACTGTTGATAATTAAAAATAATTCTTACTACCCACTCTTGCTAAATTGGGTAAGCACACTTGTGTTCTCATTTCAGATGCGTTCTGAGTAAATTAATAAACTGATTCATGAGTTCAGTATTGGACAGATCAGTTGTTCTAACTAGTCGTTAAAATGATTCGGTTCAAAGGAGTCATTAGGTCACGAATCGGACATTAGCAGACGCGTTGTGTGCGAATCCCATCTGTTATGTGGCGTTCACACCGGACGCGATTCGCGCGAAGGTGGACGCTTGAACATTTTGAGTTCACTCGCTTCATTCGCGCGTGTAATTCGCGCGAATCGCGCGTGAAAAACGCGTGTGACAACTACACACCAGACGCGAATTCGCGTCATGGGCGGGGCTTCTGCTCTATATGAGCCTATATGAGCTTTTTTGTAAAAAAATACTACTATTAATGTGCGACAAAACGTAGTTTAAATACTTTTTCAGGCAATAATATAGTTGTTTAAAGCTCAAATCTGTGGTTAATTTATAAAAAGAGTGCCTATTTGAGCATTTTATCTGGCGTTTTCGGAGTTGTGAGATCCAGGGGATCGGCGGCGCTCAGCGCTCGTGTACCCGGCGAGACCCGCCTTCCCTCGGCTAGTCCATCTCACATTTGCCGCTGGCTCTGGCTCTTTTTTCTTCTCCTGTCTCGTTGTGAAATGGCTCACTTGGCTCACAATGGCTCACAATAACTCACTTTCTTCCAAGCAAGATCCTTTTTATTCCTTTTATTCCTGTTCCTGTAGTGATAGGATGATGTATTGTACAGCTCCGGGTCTCCACATACGGCCACGATTATCTTGTCCTCCATTGTTGTTGGGATTTCTGCCTCCGCTTGTAAATGCATCACTACTAGAGCAAGCTCGTGATTGGTTGAGTCATTCCACGAAACCGGTACGATTTGGACTTACACATTTTGAAATTTTTTACCAAAATGTATTACTTTTCTGAACACCCCACAACATAATGACATGTTTAACTTGCAGAAAAATATATTTTCCCATCTCAGGCATCAAATCCCTATTATTATTGGTTACTTTTTCAAGATATCGGCGCTATTAATCCTCAACCCCGTTATGGACACTATGGGAGCTCTCTGAATGCAATTATACAATGTATTTGTAATGAAATCAACATTTTCCTATTAATCAAATGTCCCTCACACTAATTCAGTAATTGAAAATATAAAAGTTGCATAGAATGTCATACTTTTGCTGTACTAAAGCCTGACATGGGCCCTTTTTGTGACAGGAACCTCATCATTTTTGATCAAAGATGCATCTTAACTTCAGAATTTTAACTAAAATCAGTATTGTTATGATTACTCTGAACATTTCCGATTGAGTTCAACAAAAATGTATTTACTTTTTTATACACTTAAAGAAAAAAAGAAAAAAAATATAGGTGTGACGGGGTTGAGACTGGGGTAACGGGGTTGAATATGATAACGGAGTTGAAGAGACAAATACAGCTTGACATATAAATAGTTACTCAGTTACTCAAATTCAATTAACTATTTTCTTCAAACACTATTTCATTATGTAACCAAGAAAGATAACACAACATATATAAACTGCAATTGAACTGAGTTTTATTAACCCAACTGCAGGAAAACAATAAATGCACACAATAACATAGTATAAAATCACAATGTATGATTTTTTAACTATTTATTTGTATGATACAGCTGCAAATAAGTATTTGAACACCTGAGAAAATCAAATGTTAATATTTGGTACAGTAGCCTTTGTTTGCAATTACAGAGGTCAAAGGTTTCCTGTAGTTTTTCACCAGGTTTGCACTGCAGGAGGGATTTTGGCCCACTCCTCCACACAGATCTTCTCTAGATCAGTCAGGTTTCTGGCCTGTCGCTGAGAAACACGGAGTTTGAGCTCCTCCAAAGATTCTCTATTGGGTTTAGGTCTGGAGACTGGCTAGGCCATGCCAGAACCTTGATATGCTTCTTACAGAGCCACTCCTTGGTTATCCTGGCTGTGTGCTTCGGGTCATTGTCATGTTGGAAGACCCAGCCTCGACCCATCTTCAATGCTCTAACTGAGGGAAGGAGGTTGTTCCCCAAAATCTGGCAATACATGGCCCCGGTCATCCTCTCCTTAATACAGTGCAGTCGCCCTGTCCCATGTGCAGAAAAACACCCCCAAAGCATGATGCTACCACCCCCATGCTTCACAGTAGGGATGGTGTTCTTGGGATGGTACTCATCATTCTTCTTCATCCAAACACGTTTAGTGGAATTATGAGCAAAAAGTTCTATTTTGGTCTCATCTGACCACATGACTTTCTCCCATGACTCCTCTGGATCATCCAAATGGTCATTGGCAAACTTAAGACGGGCCTTGACATGTGCTGGTTTAAGCAGGGGAACCTTCCGTGCCATGCATGATTTCAAACCATGACTTAGTCTTAGTGTATTACCAACAGTAACCTTGGAAACGGTGGTCCCAGCTCTTTTCAGGTCATTGACCAGCTCCTCCCGTGTAGTTCTGGGCTGATTTCTCACCTTTCTTAGGATCATTGAGACCCAACGAGGTGAGATCTTGCATGGAGCCCCAGTCCGAGGGAGATTGACAGTCATGTTTAGCTTCTTCCATTTTCAATGATTGCTCCAACAGTGGACCTTTTTTCACCAAGCTGCTTGGCAATTTCCCCGGAGCCCTTTCCAGCCTTGTGGAGGTGTACAATTTTGTCTCTAGTGTCTTTGGACAGCTCTTTGGTCTTGGCCATGTTAGTAGTTGGATTCTTACTGATTGTATGGGGTGGACAGGTGTCTTTATGCAGCTAACGACCTCAAACAGGTGCATCTAATTTAGGATAATAAATGGAGTGGAGGTGGACATTTTAAAGGCAGACTAACAGGTCTTTGAGGGCCAGAATTCTAGCTGATAGACAGGTGTTCACATACTTATTTACAGCTGTATCATACAAATAAATAGTTAAAAAATCATATTGTGATTTCTGAATTTTTTTTTAGATTATGTTTCTCACAGTGGACATGCACCTACGATGACAATTTCAGACCCTCCATGATTTCTAAGTGGGAGAACTTGCAAAATAACAGGGTGTTCAAATACTTATTTTCCTCACTGTATGCATGTGGTAAAATACTTTTGATCAAATATAATAATTAATATAAATTACTGGGTAACTTCAGAACCAAAGTGTTAAACACAACCCCATCACAATCTCACAACCCCGTTATGATCGAAGAAGTAACGGGGTTGAGTGTGACAGGGTTGTGATTTTTTGCTCAAAATGGCCACTGCTCTACATGTAGTGAATAACAGGAGAGCACATGGCATGCATTATATTAAGAAATCATGTATATTGTTAAAATAACAAAGTTCATTTTCACAAGTAATAGTTTTCTATCTTTATTTGATGTAACGGGGTTGAGTCGTTAAGCTTGACAACCACAATATCACAATATAAATAAGTTATAATTATAAGAGAATGTGGTAATTTACCTGTGTCTGCACACAATGTTGTTCAGAAAACTTCTATGATGTCACTTCCAGTTGTTGATGTCACGTAAGGATCAATTCATTATTTTTATGGGGGGAGAATGATGTGTGTAACGGGGTTGAGGGGTTACTGAGGTACGGAACTAAATAATGTGATTTTAATGAATAATCATATATTTGCTTAGAAAAAAAACATTACCAGCTAAAAAGCTAAGATAGATATTTATGGCACTGGCAAAATGTATGGACTTTTTTCTAATTTTAGTATTCATATCCCAAGTACACTTTCATAGAAGGCCATGAGGGACGTGACAAAATAGGTGGTGTCAACTGAAAAAACAAGATAATTTCTAATATAAAGATAAAATTTATGTCATGTTTTTTAAGCTTTATTAAAGGAGACATTTCAATTTATACAAAAAGCTTTTAAAAATAGATTTTGGTGACCCAATAGATAAAATACACTTAAAAAGGTCAGAGGGACTCAAATTCTACTGGTTTCGTGGAATGACTCAGTTAACGCGGCACGAAATATCCGCCAAAGTTCAGATTTTTCAACTTGAGCGATTCGCGCGAATCACGCGTTCAAAACGCTCAATTCGCGTCATTCGCGCCGCCTCAATCGCGCGAATCTCGCCGCCTCATTCGCGCGAATCGCGCCGCAGAATGCCATTTCGCGTCTCTGCATTGACTTAACATGTAAATCACTCGCACGAATCGCGTCCGGTGTGAACGCAGCGTTAGAACATCGCGAAAGATGTCAACACAAAGAAAACACTTCATAACTGAATATAATTTGTCTCCCGCTTATTGAAAGTATGCTTTATGTCAGCTGGTCAGAGAAGAGTCAACATTTTTTGAGCGCAATTCACAACCAGCGATAATTCAAGGACAAAATTGTCCGAATGTGTCACATGCAACATGGTTTCGGTCTTCCGACCTTTTGATTTGGATTAATATGTGAAATATGAGACAGCTAACAGCTAACACTGATTATTTTGAAGACCCAGAGAGTGTGCGCGGGGGAGGAGCTCTCTGATCGTTCTCTCTGTCACTCAGTCACAAGCGCAGCATCTGTTCTACATCACTCGTAAATCACAATAACTCATCAAATTAGGCTTTGGCGGCCGTCAAAAAAAACACCTTGTGGATCGGCTTGTGGATCTGTTAATTTTTCCGATCCCCGATCCAGCTATTTTGTCAGTATCGCGGCCGATATCCGATCCTAATATCGGATCAGTGCACCCCTATACTAAAGCGTATTCTGAAAGCTCGTAAAGCTAGCAAACATTGACTGTGCGTTTGCTGAGACAACACACGCCATCGGACAAAGAGCAAGACTGATATTTACTGAACGCAGAACGAACCATGCAAGACTTTTAAAAATGCCGGTGTAAATAAAATGCTGCGTGAGTTCAACCGATCATGCAGCATGTTCAGCGCCCAAGTCCCACCCCCGAAAGTTCCAGAACTTTGAAAAAGTACCACCTCGTGAGCAGGGTCATTTGGAGTGGGAAATATTTACCTGGAACTTCATTGAGACACTGGTTCCTGCGGTCGAAACACCGAGTACAACCCCAAAGTTCCTAGTTCCTGGGGAAAGTTCCTGCGGTGGAAACGCGGCTTAAGGTACTAATACGCACCTTTTAGGAATAAAAAAAAGGTACAAAGATGTCGTTTTAAGAGTACCGCTCCAGCGACAAGCTGTACCCTTAAAGGTACAAATGACACTTTTTTTTAATCGTTCCCTATCCCCTATATAGTGCACTATGTGCCATTCGCCATGTAGAAAATAGTAAATGTGTTTACAAGTCACCAATTTTACCCGCAGCTTCAGTGTCTATTTATAAAGCATTTCATTGGACAGAAACTCTAATGAGAAGCTGAAGTGCAGAGTGATGTCATCAAAATCATTGATCCATATTGGCAGAATGGGAATTTTGTCATTGTTTTGGAGCATACTAGCTTATATAAGGCTAACATCATACTCAAAGCTAAAATAATTCCAAACTCAAACTCAAAACCAAATCAATTTGGATTGGGACTTTATATGAAATGAGAATGCCATGTCATTGAAATGCAGCATTGTATGATGCCTTCAACACATGCAAACTGTGCATAGCCATACAATTTTAAGCACTAGGGCAAATACGCAAGACTAGCCTAAATAATCTTGACTTTTTTATTTGTGTTTTTGGAGTTACTAGTTATTGCATTTTGCTGCTATGTAATTCTCTCTCATTTTCTTCAGAATTTATAAGCAGATGACACATGCGCATCCAAGTGTTACTTTAACAAGATGATCCTGTGAACACAAGACTCTTGTGAAAGGCACCCATGGTTACACCCGTCTAAGAAACCATGACTCCGTACTGTAGTCTGTATGTTGTGAATGAGAATGTATATACACTGTTGTTCGTATTATGATATAATCCATATGCACTATTTCAGGCATGCCATAACATTGCTTAATAAATCAGGACTTGACTGAATGACTCACTAGGACATTTTTCCTGAAGCAAGTTATTGTGCTTGAGTTATAAATAGCTCAAGGCTCCTCACAGTCTAAATTAGCGTCATAAAGAAAGTCTCAAATCTACTCCAGCAAAGAATCAGCAAAAAAGCATTAGTGAGAGCAATATATGCGGAAATAAACTTCTAGATATATCTATAGACATTTACACAAGGAGGCATTTAGATGCCATTTGTCCCTATAACCATCTGACCAATTTATAACAATGCACTATAAAAGGGGGCAAAAGAAAAACTTGGCAATGTCCCATTGCCCTAAATCCAAGAAACTACGATTCCAGCTGAGATTTGCATGTGCAAGTGGTCAAATAAACAGAACGGTTTAATAAATGCGCATATAAGTGCACTGGCAAAAACATTCCCAGTCACTCTTTATATATTACAGTGCTCATGATACTTTAAATGCTTTGTAAAATGTAATCTCTAAATTAAGTGATTATTTAACCTAGAATATTATGACTGAATAAAATTGACTACACTAAGCTACATTAAGTAATTTTTAAAAGTCAGATCAGGTAGAAACAGCTAGTTACGGTAATAACTGCATGTTTTTACTTTTTCACAGTGCACTGAGTAGTCTAATTGTACTAAATAAATTGCAATTATTTCCTGGCACAACTTGTAAATATATGTGTTAGTAGGTGTCATTATTACTATTAATAATTTGATAAATTGCATTTACATGCAGTAATTAATGGACACTGTAATAAAGAGTGTTCCCACCATCTCTCATGCAAAAAGCACAGTGTATCAAACGAAGCTGTTGGCACGGAGGCGCAGTTACCATTATAAGACACCCATGCGAATCTTAAACGATAAACAAGTTCAAAACCCACGGGATTTTCGGGACTCGAATGTCAATCTATAGCACTGGATGTCCCTGTATTGTATTTCTGTATTTGTTTAGCTCTTGTGTGATGATCGGTGAGCGGGTATCGATCGCCTCACCTGCCGTTCCGCGCCTGTCCCAACAGCTCTGGCTTCGAGGTGTTCTGGGGTGGCTTAAAATGCGATAGAAAAGAGCTACAGAACTGTCGCAATGTCCCAAATTGCATTTTCACCTGCCCCCTCCTCCCTATCCGAACCCAGTAGTCTTTCACTTGAGGGAACAACAACAGCACACCCACAGCCCCGCGACCGCTACATCCGACGCGCTGCCGTGTCGATCAAGTCCCATATTTTCCCGGAGATCTGATGGATGTGCGCCTCATGCTCCAGCCCTGAGGTGCCTCTGCTGCTGCGGCTGCTGGGAGCGGGGGATGGATTCTGTCTGACGGCGTGCCAGAGAGAGAGAAAAACAGCGCTGCATTTTTACCGGCTGGAATATCTGGAGCTGCGTCCATGCGCCACCGTCTCGCCTCGGAGAATCAGACAAACTGGAGCAGCACAGACTCTCTCTCACACATCATTCCTGACGCGCACGCACTGGCTGCTTTATTACACGGGTCTACGAGAGATGCGCAAACACGGCGTTCTGTTCCAGTGAGCTCTTACAGGAGGAGTACAGAGAGAGGCAAACCCCAGTGAGCATTTTTAGGCTAGTGCATACGATAGCCAACCCTAACATGCTGCCTAAGCAGCCAGTTTACTAGGTTTTCAGACACCGCCAGGGCGCTGGGGTCTATTTCAGCAGACGCTCAACGCGCTGGAGCAGCGCGCTCTACAGTGCACGAGTGATATATGCAACAACTTTACGAACAAACCGCATTTTACCTTTTACCTCGTCGACGCGGGTTAGAATTTGTCACTTTAGGAAGTGATAGACTATTTGAAGAGGATCTGGCAACACGAGGGCGTTTCTGTACTTGGCGAATCGAATCTCCTTGAGCGTTCTGAGACGTGAGTATAATTTCGTTTCTAATGTTTTTGGGTGTTGCTAAAATCTAGAACCACATTTTACAGGACGATTTTTCATTCATTTATCTCTTTCTCTCTGTCATGGTCACCAAGAGCTGATCATTATCATTAAAGGTCCCGTTCTTCGTGATCCCACTGTTCAAACTTTAGTTAGTGTGTAATGTTGCTGTTAGAGCATAAATAATACCTGTAAAATTATAAAGCTCAAAGTTCAATGCCAAGCGAGATATTTTATTTAACAGAAGTTCCCTTTCAAAGCCTACAGCGAACGGCTGGCTTGGTCTACATCCTGGTACTTCCTTCATAAATGACGTCAGTAGAACAGTAGAACAGACTAACCTCCGCCCACAAGACTACGCGAAAAAAGGGGGCGTGGTCTTGTTGCTGTCCCACGTGGAGAAGAGGACGTGTTGCGTGGAGAAAAGGAAGTGTTGCGTTTGAGTGTGTTTGTCGCCATGTCGTCGAGACGCTGTTATTTTCATCCCAGAGTCAAATCACCTTTGTTTGGCTTTCCCAGGGACGCTGTAGAGATCATTAAGCGCATATATCTCCCGTTAAGAGGCGTGACCTTTCCACGTGCGCTAAGCTGCTGTCGAATCACAACACAGGACCGTGCTACGTTCGCTAAGCTGCTGTCAAATCACAACACGGGAACCGCTGGCACAATCAGAACCCGTTACGTATTTCTGAAGGAGGGACTTCATAGAACAAGGAACTCATCAGCCCGTTTTTAGGACAGTGAAAACAGCGGTGTACAGATAAGTAAATTGTGTGAAAAATACTGTGTTTTTTTACAAGCGAAACATGAACACATGTTATATTGCACACTGTAAACACAATCAAAGCTTCAAAAAGACACGAAGAACGGGACCTTTAAAAGTCACCATAAAATCAAAATGGACAATTCTTGGTTTATTTAAAGGGTACCTAACACACACACACAGTTTCTGCCAGTCTCGTGTTAATCTTGAGTACCTATAGAGTAGTATTGCATCCTTTATATCTCCGAGGAGTCTTTAGTGTTATCTTATTTATAAAAGACCTATACGCTGTACTGATTCTTTCCGAAAACAGCCAAACGTGTGCAGGCGTGGAGTGGGCGGGGCTAAAGAGACACGAGCGCGCGCTCACAGTAAAAGTTCGCAAAATTCCCGCATACTGCCTTCTCCAGCTTATCGCACAGTCACGGAACGCTATTCGATCTGTCATGGCTAAAAACGAACGTACTGTAATGTATACTAATGTATACACTGATTTTGAAGTCCCGCGGATCTTGATTTATTTGAGAGGATGAGTAATAGCAGTAAATTTACTGCATACATGTTTTGTGTAATAATCATAGCCTATTTTAGTGAGTAAGTTAAGGTATAATGGATTTTATTTACATTTTTTATATCCTACAGTCAACCCTGGGCTGGCTAATCAGTGCCCCGTTTTTTCCGTGATGAATGTGATTTATTTTCTTGTAAATTTATGATTGATTTATTAAATTATTATTATTTTCGTTATTAATATATTATTTACAACATTTTCATACTATTAAAATATAGTTTTGTGGGGTTTAAATGTAAAAAAAACGTATTATCTTTGAACCTCACCTGAAATAAATTTGTCATACTGTTGGTAAGATTTTTCAAGAACCATTTATGCTGTTACGTTTTCGTTCGTGTAAAATATGCACAAAAAAACGCACAATTTGCTTTCCGTGGTCGGAGAACACAAAAGGTAGCCTGGTCTTACCAGACTCTTGTACATTTCATTTGTACAGAGAGTCTGGCCACTCTCCATTGACAAGCGTTTACTTCCTTGAAGGCGGGAACTCTGTTGAAGTTTAAAACTTTTGGATCTGCCAAGAGTCACTCTGGATCTGCTTAACCAATCGCTAACATTTGATCGTATGTCACGCGTTCACCTTTGATTCTCACATTAACTGTGCACACCACCTCAGTGTCAGTGATAAAACCTTGTGCACTGCATTCGGATTGTGATTTATTCACAGTAGAGAGGAGAGTTTTGTGATCGGAACGCGCTGCTCTCATGGTGCATATCTCGTGCAATCATAACATGATATTGTCACAGGGTGTTTTGGTGATGGTTCATGTTCATTGTTCTTGGTTCTGTTTTCAGTCATTATGTTCAAGTTATGTTTCTAAGTTTGTCTTGTTCTTTCACTTCCTGGTTTTGTCATGTTGCATTGTCATGTGATTCCCATGCCCTCATGTGATCTTGTGTCTTGTCCTGTCATTGGTTCATTGTTTAATCACGGTTCACAGGTGTCACTTGTCTTGTCATTAGTCTGTGTGTGTATTTAAGCCCTCATGTTTGCCATGTGTCTTTGTCAAGTATTGAATATTGTAACCCGCTGTCGGTGAGTTTTATGTTTAGCCATGCCATGACTTTGTTTTATGTTTTGCCAAGTCTTTGTTTTAAGTTTTGTTAATAAAGTACTGCACATGGGTCCTTCAACTTGCCTCGTCAGTGGATATTCGTTACAGAATACTTGACCACCATTATGGACCCAGCAGTTGCCCGCCTTTGTCAAGGCCAGCGTCCCATAGAGGACTATATCAAGGACTTTTTATGTTTCTTGGATTTTTTGCCCCAGGATGAGACCATATGGAAAGGGCGCTTTTGTTATGGTTTGGACTCTGACTTTTCAGCCCTCATGCCCTCAAAGGAACACCCCTGCAGCTTCTGGCAATGCATTGATTTTATTTTGTTTCTAAGTGGCTCAGATTGGACGGTAGGAGAGGCAAAGGACTATTATAGCCACGTCCACGCTCCAGGCCACGTCCACGCTCCAGGCCACGTCCATGCTCCAGCCCACGTCCATGCTCCAGCCCACGTCCATGCTCCAGCCCACGTCCATGCTCCAGCCCACGTCCATGCTCCAGCCCACGTCCATGCTCCAGCCCACGTCCATGCTCCAGCCCACGTCCATGCTCCAGCCCACGTCCATGCTCCAGCCCACGTCCATGCTCCAGCCCACGTCCATGCTCCAGCCCAAGTCCAGGCTCCAGCCCACGGCCCCGTCCAGGCTCCAGCCCACGGCCCCGTCCAGGCTCCAGCCCACGGCCCCGTCCAGGCTCCTGCCCACGAGCCCGCTGTCCCGCCCAAGAAAATTTTGGGGGGGGGCAAGGGGTACATGGAGGCCATGAAGGCCACGCCTCTGTGGCCCCCTGAACCGCCATTACCGCCATGGCCTGATGAACTGCCGTTACCGCCATGGCCTGATGAACTGCCGTTACCGCCATGGCCGGGGGAACTGCCGTTACCGCCATGGCCGGGGGAACTGCCGTTACCGCCATGGCCGGGTGAACTGCCGTTGCCGCCATGGCCGCCCACGCCTGAGGGTCCAGGTCCTCCCACGCCTGAGGGTCCAGGTCCTCCCACGCCTGAGGGTCCAGGTCCTCCCACGCCTGAGGGTCCAGGTCCTCCCACGCCACAGGGTCCAGGTCCTCCCACGCCACAGGGTCCAGGTCCTCCCACGCCACAGGGTCCAGGTCCTCCCACGCCACAGGGTCCAGGTCCTCCCACGCCACAGGGTCCAGGTCCTCCCACGCCACAGGGTCCAGGTCCTCCCACGCCACAGGGTCCAGGTCCTCCCACGCCACAGGGTCCAGGTCCGCCCACGCCACAGGGTCCAGGTCCGCCCACGCCACAGGGTCCAGGTCCGCCCACGCCACAGGGTCCAGGTCCGCCCACGCCACAGGGTCCAGGTCCGCCCACGCCACAGGGTCCAGGTCCGCCCACGCCACAGGGTCCAGGTCCGCCCACGCCATGTCTGGGTCCGGTGCCCCTGCACGGGCCTGGCCCACCATCCCTCCCCCAAGACCGCCCCCCAAGACTTTTTTGTTGAGACTCTCGGTTGTTAGGCCATTGGTGTTGTTTGGGCGTCAGGGGCCGCCCATAGAGGGGGGGATCTGTCACAGGGTGTTTTGGTGATGGTTCATGTTCTTGGTTCTGTTTTCAGTCATTATGTTCAAGTTATGTTTCTAAGTTTGTCTTGTTCTTTCACTTCCTGGTTTTGTCATGTTGCATTGTCATGTGATTCCCATGCCCTCATGTGATCTTGTGTCTTGTCCTGTCATTGGTTCATTGTTTAATCACGGTTCACAGGTGTCACTTGTCTTGTCATTAGTCTGTGTGTGTATTTAAGCCCTCATGTTTGCCATGTGTCTTTGTCAAGTATTGAATGTTGTAACCCGCTGTCGGTGAGTTTTGTTTAGCCATGCCATGACTTTGTTTTATGTTTTGCCAAGTCTTTGTTTTAAGTTTTGTTAATAAAGTACTGCACATGGGTCCTTCAACTTGCCTCGTCAGTGGATATTCGTTACAGATATATGCTGTAAATAAAATGTCATATGCTTGGTTTGATAAGAATAAATGCTGCCATAAATAACAGCCCAATTCAAATGTTTACATGCTTTTCTTCTTTTATTTTTTGAGCGGTGATGAAATATTTTGCTCTTGTAAACACTTGCCAGCATTTAAAGAAATACAAGTCTGCATCCAAATTACAGCGCACGCAACTGCACGGTGCTCTGCAGGGGTCTAAAAAGGATATAAACAGTGAATTTTGAAGCGATATTTGATGTTTTATAAACAAATTTCGGGAGAAACACATTCAGGAAATTAAAACTGTTAAGTGGAGCAGACCCAGTTAATTAAACCTAATTGAACACAAGAGGAGCTCATTAAAAAATCAACGATAGGAGGTGTATATAGACAGCCGATTTACCTTCCTGTCGTTGACTGTTTCTTAGCTTCCCTCCACCACCCCTTCTCCTCACTTAATTAAACTCACATAAGACATCAAATTAATATATGTAGTCTAGTTCTAGACTATTTCCATCACGGGGGGTACTCTGGGTTCGGGCAAAATTCCGAGCCCGGAGCCCTCCCCCGGACAGCACGCCAAATACGCATAATATTTACTCTATTTAATTTGATGTAAGTGTGAACTCGTGAAATTCCTGAAAACTCAGAGATGTGGATTCGGAGAGCAATTACATTACCACATGACCTGGGTGTTTATCAAAAGCAATCGGTAATTCAGCCTGGGTTTTTTTCGCGGGTGGCGGGAGATGGACGGCTTCAGCAACTCCTTCACCACTAACGGAGCGAGCTGAAAAAGACTTTTCCCAGACCACAACATCATGGCCACCAACAAAACTCAGCAGTGATTGTTCTTGCTCCGTGTAACCGAGTTTGTTTGTTCAGGGAAGAAGGAGGCGGGAACCGGCGAACGTTTAACAACTTTTAATCAAATAATAAACACAAAATGAAAGTAAAAGCGGCAGCCCCTCACGGACGACTGCTGCGCACATGCATAACAAAACGCAACTTAAAATCCGGGCCTGGTCCTCTCTCGTCATTCACCGGTGTAGCTCGTCTTTATATGCCTCCGTGCTCCCTCATGAGAGGACTCGAGACCGGTGTGTCTCATTCTCAATCACACACACCGATCTCGCTTGCTCGTCCCATGTCTCGCTCGCTCGTCCTCCTCGCCACACTCCGGCTTTAACTTCTGGCATCTTTCACCGCCGCCATTACTGAACTACAACTCAAACTAGCGCACGACATCAACGTCATCGCTCTCAGCCACTCCCTCTGTTCGCTTATTGGACGGGTAAAAAATTGTTCGGGCGAAACCCTAGCATATACAGCAGTACCAGACGTAGTACTGAAGGAAAATTAAAATTGAGCGGAAGTACGTAGGAGGGCGGAGCCAGGCTACTCAAAAGGTAACGTTAGCCTACAACACAAATGCACTGAAAACCCGGAGCGGATCGATGCTTTTGTTAGGATGTATGTGCCGCAGCTGTGGCTGCAGTGAAAGGAGACTTGTTGAATTGTGTCAATTGGGTTTCCTGCGTTAATAACTCTTAAATTATTTAATAATTGAATCATTCATTCTCGCTCCATGAGAGATGCAACGCCCTGTTATACTGCGTTTCTGTATAATGTTAATGGTTTCTATAGCCGTGGCGTCATGATGATTTTATTAAGAGGTGATTTAATTCAGGTAGGATACCACTGAAGGCCTAGGTGTGAAATGCACGGCGCGCCACTGCCTTTATTATACAGGGCCATACTCGAAAAAAAAAACTTTACGAAACTTTTTCGAATCCTGAAGAGGTGTATTTGGCACAGAAAATACTGTTATACGTCCAACACGTTTTTTTGAAATTTTGGCCATGTTTACATTAACATTTATGCATTTTGCAGACGCTTTTATCCAAAGCGACTTACAGTGCACTTATTACAGGGACAATCCCTCTGGACCAACATGGAGTAAAATGCCTTGCTCAAGGACACACTGGTGGTGTCGACGGCTGGGATTGAAACAGCAACCTTCTATGTATCAGTTCAGTGGTTTAACCTACTACACCACCATCTCCATCATGTTTAACAGTTTAAATAAGTCAGAATGCATGAAATAGCATTAACCCCCCCTGCAGTTTTATTAAAAATGATTTGTCCATTGTACTTTTTTTTCATGTGCTTTCGTAATCTTTAAAGGTCCCATGGCGTGGATTTTTTTAATTATTTTATAATGTTTCCTGAGGTGTACTTATGTTGTTAGTATGATTTTTTTCATCATCACAAAATGTCATAATTTAGAAATAAAAGGCATTTTTCTATCCTGATATTAGCCCTCTGGCTTGAATGCTTTGTTTCAAGGGGCGTGTCTGCTGTGAGACTTCAGTGAAAACGCCCACTGTTGTGATTGGCTGACATCTTTGCATTTGAAATGAGTATTAGATTATGTGGCGGAGGGGGCGTGGTTTAGTGAGTTCTTCAAGCACTGCCAGAGAGAGACGGATAGCTGTAGAAATATTGCTGAGAAAGTTATATTGTATATGTGTTATATTGAGTTGTTGAGAGCGCTGTGAGCGCAAGTTTATTTTGTTTGTATCAGAGAGTTCTGAATAAACACGAGTCCCAGCCACGCTGACCCTGTCTTCTTCCACCTTATTCTATTAACTTTTTAACATGTGGAACCCATCTCGAATACTTTTACTAAGTTTTTTTTTACCATTACAGCTGTCAAGATGAACGAATCGTGAAAGTGTGGATTATAGCATTATTTTTAGATCTTTTCAAATGACATAAAAAAAGCTGCAGTGATGAGCATAGAGTACACTGACGGTCTGTTGATCGCGTAAATGCAGTGATCTCGTCATTGCAACGCGTTTTCTCTCACAAAATGCTTTCACCACAACTAACAGCAAACACAACATCGACGTGAAAACAGTAAGAGCTTCGTTGTGCAGCATAACAGCGTCATTCATTATAACGGCAGTTTGGAAAAGTGTGCAGATACACTCGCGACGTGTGATTGACAGCTCCGAACATTATAAAGAGTATTCTTTGAACGCTCTCTGTAATCATTTAAATAACAGATTTGTTTCATGCTACTAACAGAAACAATGTGAAGTTGATCGTTTTAGTCACTGGCTTGATTCACTGATGCATGAACAGTATTAAACGATTTAGAAAAATAGTCTATGTGAACTTGAATAAAGCTACACATCAGAAATCATTGATCACAGATCTGGCATCCATGATCACTGTTACTCACTGTTTGTGGCGGTGCTGTCAAATCCATATCGTAAAAGTCTGTTTGTAAAACCTGTGCTGACATTGCGATTAAAATAAACGGAATCCATTTTCTCCAAATTCTCTGGGCGGGCAAAGCAGAGGAAGGGGAGGTAACTGTTCCCCGTATGACGACATACATTGAAGATTCCAGATCGGCTTGTCTGAGCTGTCATTTTCCCAAAGGCAGAGCAGGACACCCAGAACTCGGTTTACACCTATCAAAATTTCTAGCCACTTGGGGACCATATACAGGCTAGGGGAACTCATATTAATGTTAAAAAACCTCATAAAATGAAAATTTCATGCCATGAGACCTTTAATCAAAATATCTTCCCCTCACTTTTGTGGTTTCAAATAAAGATCACAATTAGATCATTATTCTAAATAGCAACTAAACAAAATAACATGCAATTTACATTTCTGATAAAATGTTAATTGGTGCAGTCTATTAAAAAAATGTAAACTATAAACTTTTATCCCAGTACTTCTGTGTTAAATTGAATTATTGTAACACAAATGATACTGTGTGGTTGGAAAGATTGTTTGTGAAGCTGTTTCATACCTATAGCTACATGACAAAAGCTCTCTCTGGGTCAGTGATAACAACACAGATTGGAATGTTTGCTGTGATCGTACTTGCCAAATTTGTAATAGACATAGCCGAATCGTTGTATAAAAATAGTAGATTAGTACTCTGGAAAGTGACAAAAATTATGAATAAACAATCATTGGCATGACTTGGCAAACGTTTCCTTTTAAAGGTCTGTTCATGCCAAGAAAGATAACTATTAGTGTCCACATTAATGCAAAATAAGTCTCTGATTAGGACTGGGCGATAAAACGATAAAGATATATATCGCGATAGACACGTAATCGATATCAACAAAAAAATTATATGATAATCCCCTCAGTTATTATCAAATTATATGATAATTTTTTTTCTTCGTCGGAAGAAACCAGAGGTTGCAAAGCAAGTTTGGTTGCATGAAGAAAGGCACTCACACTCTCTGGTAACCAAGCAACGTAGGGAGTGACAGGCCAACAGCCAATCATGTAACTGTATCATCTCTGGTTGCGCCATATCGTTGTCTCGTGTTGGATTCATTCTTCAGTAAATAGAACCGGCGTGGAGTAATAAGTGGAGAATGAGTGCCGCAGCGAGCGAAGAAATTGTCAGACCAATGTCGTCTGCAAGACTGTCGTCCCCACCAAGACTGGTAATACAACAAACTTGTTTTACCAGCCTTGTAATACTTTCGTCTGGCTCCGCAGCGTGTGCCCCCTAAACCCTCAATCACTATTCCCTACTTTAGTCCACTGATACAGGAGTGAATGAAAATGAGTGAGCGAATTCGGACAGCCGCTGTGTGTACATCGGCTGTACACTCGTTATTGCGGTGCAAAGTGGGATAGAATGAGTGCACTCAATAACGTCCACTATGGTTTCGGGCACCACTACAAATGGCTGTCCCCTCAAATAGTGCCCTATGTAGGGTATAGAGGGCGATTTCAGATTCAGCCTTTGAAACTACATGGAGAGGTACTCTGCATCAGTGTCTTATGACAAAGCATCAATGGTAACAGTTACAAAGAAATAATGGAGGCACTGCACCTTGATGTTAAGAGATATTTGAGATTTTAGACTTGTTTATATTTTAATTATTTGAGTGTTTTCCATGGTTGTGTTGACATTTCTGCCTTTATAACTGAGGGGATTATAATCAGAGGAAGGTTAAGTTTAAAATAAAACTGTTTAAATGTAAATAATTTTTCTCCTGGTCCTTATCTCCGCCCTGCGTCTCACTCCAACTACTCAAGTAGGCTGAATAATTTGTTGAAAATTTTGAGCAGTCAAAATGATTGCCATCATTACCATTATCTATCTGAGCTCAATGTGTGTAAGTCCATCTGACACTGATGTGGCCTGTGTAGTCGGTGCACTTTCCTCATTAGTTCCTGGACCACTTACAGACCCTTAATGATCTGCTGGAAAGAGTCTGACGGGATCGCTAGTCCACTTTACGAGTCAGACCAGAGCTAATGGGTGTTGCTGCTTGTAGCTTAGTAGTGAAATATTACTATGTAAGCAACCCACTATTAACTATTAAGTATTGTCCAGAAATCATACCCTTTTAGTGTACTTCAAATCTTAAAAGTATATTTTTGAAAACCTGTACTTGCCGATAATAGCATTAATGAAATAAAAGTCTACTTAATAGGGGTGCTCCGATCGATCGGTTACAGAATGCTATTGGCCAATAATCGCTTCTAATGATTGGCTCTAATGATCTCATAAACCAATCTCATGCTGATGACGCATAAAGACGCACACCTGCCGTGAGAGCTATAGCATTACATGCAGCGGCGCCGTCTCAATCTCTGTCTGGCACGGGTAAAATAATTATAATACTGAAAGGTGAGGTACAATTCATATTTCTTTATTAAATAACTTACAAAGTAAATGTACAAAGACATAATTTGTCTGCCAGAAGCTAGTTATTTAAGTGTAAAAAGTTTTAAATATGGATATTTTTCTTACAAAAACCCTTCGCTTTGCATCAGAAGGCCTTTATTAACACCCTGGAGTCGTATGGATTACTTTTATGATGGATGATGCACTTTTTTGGACTTCAAAATCAGGTCTGCCATTCACTACCATTATAAAGCTTGGAAGAACCTGGATATTTTTTAATATAACTCTGATTGTGTTCGTCTAAAAGAAGATAGTCAAATACACATGGCTTGAGGGCTATCCCTTTAAGGAGCTAAATTTATGTGTTTGAATTTTACAGATGCTCCTAAAGATCTCAAACATTTGCAGTTTACTGTTTATTAATGCTTCTGTAAGTGATATTCTTAATTTATCATCATCCTAGCATTATTCCCGCTCATTTGCAGGGTCTGCTTCACACACACCTTTGATTTGGCACAGGTTTTATGCCGGATGCCCTTCCTGACACAACCCAGCACTCACACACAATCCTATAATTTGGCATATCCAATCCACCTAACCTGCATGTCTTTGGACCATGGGGGAAACCCGGAGGAGAACATGCAAATTCAGCCAGGGCGTGAACTGGAGACCTTCTTGCTGTGAGGCAACAATGCTACCCACTCAGCCACCATGCAGCCCAAGTGATATTCTTAATAACCAAACATAAAATGTCCATACCACATTACAGATATCAAATGCATGTCCTGAGAAAATAGCTAATAATTCCTGAAACTGAAAAAAAAAACTTATTATGATTTGCTAATTTATCTATACGACAATAACAAAAAAAGTTTTCTGTTCTATGAATTATCAATAATAAAAACACTATGTCATTTCCACTCCAAAAATCCTTTAACAAAGCATTCTCATTGAGACAAAACCTTCTGACATTTGTCCCACACATTTTACATTGTCTGAAGCCAAGCAATGTGCAGGAATATAAATTTCTCACCTGTCTGAGAGGACCCCTGAACCGTTTCTGAGAGGGTCCTGGTTTGCTCCGGCTGGGCCTCCCCTTACTTTGGCTTGGGGCCCTGATCTGGACCCCTCAGGACCACTGTAGAACCACGCTCCCGACTTGGTGAGGATTTCTTGTTGTTTTCGGCACAGGTTGCATACCCACATTACCTACATGGAAGATGACAAATTAAGATAAAGGAAAAAACAGTCAGTAAAATCATAAACACACCTAGATGTCCAGCTTTTATGGAGGTATGGTGCTTTAACTATTCCTTTTTATCATACAGATCAGTAGCTGCTCCGGACCGTAAATTTAGCTAGGACAGATTCTGGGTCTTATCGCTAATTTATGATAAACATTTTGTAAGCTTTATATTTTAATCGCAGAACACTTTTGGCAGAGTTTACGTTATTCAGCCTGAGGGTGGCGCTCTAATGTTCAATGACACACAAATGCATCTTAGAATTGCCTTAAAGTGTTAGTTCACCAAAAATGAAAATTAGCCCATGTTTTACTCACCCTCAAGCCATCGTAGGTGTTATGACATTCTTCTTTCAGATGAACACAATCAGAGTTACTAAGTGCTAAGTGCAAATAGCGATAGGTGCTATTTACACCAAGTGTTAATAGCAACTATATTCTATTTACACTACGTGAAAATAACGCATTTTTTTGGCGATAGATGATATTTACACTAAACAAATAGCTGTAGATGCTATTTAGTGAAAATAACATATTTCCTTAAAGATAATTGCTATTTACACTAAGCGCAAATAGTGATAGATGCTATTGTATTTACTAAGTGAAAATAGTGATATATTCTATTTACACCATATAAAAGTAGAAGTTCTTTGCAATATAAATAGTAATTACATGTAATGTATACTTTATTTTGACAGATACATACTATTTGCACCTCAGTATTGTTGTACATTAACAGGATGCAATAATAATATAGTGTAAATGATTATATTTATTTAAATTATTAAATGGATGCCGCCTTAAAGGGACAATAAAAGCCCTCCCTAATTATTATTAAACATTTTGTTAGGCACTTATTTTTTATTGAAAGTAAATGCCTTTCCGATGTGATTTGTGATGAGAAAAGAGAGAAAAGCAAGCTCTGCAAAAGGCGAATTCGAACCCATGTTGATCGCGCCAAAACAATGATTCATTAGCCATACGCTTTACTGATTGCACCACTGAAGACGTTGAATTGCAAGCGGTCTTTTTAAATGTTGTCTGACAACCATAACTGGTGTGCAATGTTGTCAGACGTAGCGTAAACATTTTGAACTGCGAGAGGCGTTACGCTTTTTCCGTAAGTTGAATACAGAAGACGGTCCACCAGAAGCTAGAAATGTTACTTTATAAAGTTTAAAATATGGATATTTTCCTTCGCTTCAGAAGGCCTTTGTGGCTGGAGCCGTGTGGAGCAGTTATATAATGGATAGATTTTCAAAATATAGATCGATAGACTTCAAAAACAGAGCAACATTCACTGCCAATATAAAGCTTGGAAGAGCCAGGACATTTTTTAATATAACTCTGATTATGTCGTCTGAAAGAAGAATATCATATACATCTAGGATGACTTGAAGGTAGGGATGAAACGGTATGGAAATTTCACATCACGATTATAGTGACCCAAATTATCACGGTTATCAATATTATCACGGTTTTCTTCCAATGAGATGAAAGTGTTCAAAAAGAACAGATGCACACACTTAAAGCATTTCAACAAGTTTTATATTTGAAAAACAACATACAAAAAAAAAATTCAGCAGCTCTGTGCACTTTTTTAAGATAGATTCTATTCTGTGGGATTTCATTCTTAATGACCGTCGTCAATAGCAACGCATAAATAATAATAATTTGGTGTAAATATAATCTCTAATATTATCTCTGTAAATATATTGCCAAGCAATATCTCATGAGTGTTCTATCAGCTGTGATGCATTTAAATCCAAACATGCATTTGAGTCCAAACAGTATCCTAGTGAAATATTTTCATATGATTTGACAGTTTATTTGATTAAATATCAAAAATCCAAAAGGTGTGCATCATACCTGACACCTAGATGAACACTTTACAGTCAGATTTATGACTGCAAGTCATTCTCTTCAAATGCTACTGAAGTTAGAAACGTGTATACCAATGTATGTAACTTTAGAGACAGTCCCTAAATTCGTGAATCTCGAACGTCAAGCCGACTTTATGGCAGTCATATCAGATGTGCTGTGGTTCTGCTGTGTTTGTTTGAAACTATTTTGCTGCTGAAATAGAACAAACACAGTCAACCACGGTATGATGAACGAATCTCCTGCGTACATCGCACGTTTTGAGTGCAGATTTCAGCGAGTGAGAGCCGCTCTGAGCAAAACTCTGGCTAGGGATGGGCGGATCGATCCTAGAGTATCGATATTTCCGATACTGGCATTGTATCGAAAGTATCGATTCTCACTTTGAAATATCGATTCTACATGGGATTTATTTTATATGAATATGTTTATAATAGTAGTAGTAGGCAATATTGTATATAAGTTTACTTAAATATGAACGTCAATGGGAACTATTTTCCATCCATTATCCAGGTACCAAGTGATGATTACATAAATTAAATTATTTGAATAAAATAGTCTAGTCACGTATATTTATATTATGCTTTAGGCCTATACAATACAGATTGTTTCAGATATGAAGATTAAATACAGTATTTCATGAAGAATATACTGATTATAATAACTTACTGGACATTTTAATTTAAACAGTAGGCTTTTACATTTTTTCATTAGTCTATATATTTTTATATTAGGCTACTTGGTATCTTATGGTGGATATTCATAATTTTTATTTACTTTTGAAATGTGTTTATTAAATAAATTATAGTTTAACCTGGGAAAGATTTACTAACATAAATTCTTTATGCTTGTAACACAGCTTTATGTATTATATTATAGATGATTTCAGTGCAAATCACAGACTTTCTTTTTCTTTTTTCAAAAGCAAGAGAGTTTATCAGAAACCGGTTCAAGAGGAACATTTTCATCATGCTCTTGTTCCATCACAAATTCCTTTTTGGGGAAAAAAATTAGAAACATTATTTGACAATCATTGAAAATGGTTTGTGTGACGTTACATTTTTGTTATATAAATTGTTAAATGTTTATTTGATTAATAATGTTCAGTCCTTTTAAATAAATGTAACAAAAAAGGAGTAATGTATATTGCTGTTTATTTAATATTAATAACGATGGCTTTCTAAATGCATTATGAAATCACTCAAATAAAAATATTTAAAGTATCGTTATCGGTATCGGTATCGATATCGACGATACTGGTTTTGAAAGAACTTGGTATCGGATCGAAAAGAAAATGATTGGTATCGCCCATCCCTAACTCTGGCTAATCTGAACGCCTCTGATTATTAGAAACTCGTGTGATTGGTTATAATGCGCAACGCGATTATAACAGATGGCTTTTGAGAAGACTACAATAAGTTCAACCGCCAAAGTGCTATAGTGTGAGTGGTAGTAATACCAGACGTAGTTTTGGTATTGAGGTCAAAGTCCACTTGCCTTGTGTTCGCAGATTTGAAGTGTTTCCCCGTATTACAGCGACTTTCTTCTTGCATGTTCTGCAGACAGGGTGACCATCTTCGATTAAGTTTCCCTCAGGACTTTTGTAAAAGCCAAAATATGACTACACCTCAGATTTTGGTCCTTCAATCCCCTGAGTGCTGTCACTGCCTTCTGCCATTTCTTCTCATTCAAAAAACAGCGTTGAAATAAAAGGCCATTAAATGTACTTTCAGATAGTACACTTTCATGACTATGATTCTTAATGACTATGATTCTTTGTAATAACACAAAATTAGAAGGTTTACTTTAAAGTACATTTTAAATCATAGTTTTTTTAAATAATATTTTGATTTTAATATTTTAAAGAATAGTCCTAATATTAGCTTGAAATCAAGGGCCCTATCATACACCCAGCATAATGCGATGCCAGGAACAACGCAAGTGTTTTTTGCTAGTTTCAGCCCGACGCAGTTATCATTTTCATGTCCAGCGCCACGTTTAAAAAGCAAATGCGCTCACGCTCATCTCATGCACACTCTGCTTACTACACACACAGCGACACGTAACAGTAGTCATGTAGCGAATCCGTCATGTAAATAGCGAATGTAATGTAAATGTTTTTCAAAGAGAATGGGAGGTAAGACTCTGATTGGTTTATTGCATGTTACCCCCAAAACACACCCATGACTCATTAAAGGAACCCGCCAACTTTTGGGGACTTTGGCTTATTAACTGTATTCCCCAGAGTTAGATAAGTCCATACATACCATTCTCATCTCCGTGCGTGCCATAACTCTGTCTCAAACACCCCCCCGCTAGCCTAGCTTAGCACAAAGACTGGAGGTAAACGGCTCCAGCTAGCCTACTGCTCAATAAGTGACAAAATAACGCCAACATTTTCCTATTTACATGTTGTGAAGTGTATAGTCCCAGCGTTACATGAGACACAGCCATCTTATAAACGTATACATACTGGGGAGTATATTCTCAGAAGGCGCAGCACTGCTCTACTTCTGCGGAGTGCGGAGTGATTTGCTCGCAGCACCTGAGAAGACCCACGGTGAGGAGCAGAGAGTTCGCTCAGAGTTGGAGTAATAGAGTCAGCCATTACTAGATAGTTTACAATCATGGGTGTTCACTGTATTGTAAAGAACTGTGACAATAAACAGGGGAGACCAGGTAATACAACACTGTAAAAAAAAAAAAATTGGAAGCATTGTGAAAATTGATCATTACATATTGGCCCAATAAAGGACTTCCAAATAATTATCCCCATGCAAAAAGATGCATTGTACTAATCATAGCTTAAGGTCTTCACTCAAAATTAAAATTGTATATTCACTGAACATATTTAATTGTGCTCAGTCAATCTATGAAGTCCAAGTGAAAAATCCATGTTGGGTGAACAAGTCCTACGTCCGAAAAACTGAATACGCTTGCTCAAAATGCGCTTGAGGAAAACCGCATTTGAAATCTCCACAAGAACGGAGCGGCGGGAGCGCGAGCAGACTGCTGAGCCAAACGGTGCTGAAGACCGAAACAAACATTCCCAAGAGAATAGAGAGATATTCATCGTCACATGACGTTGGTGAGTATTGAGCACTGATATTATCCTTTTTGCTTCATGACCCGGTATGAAGTTTAAAAGACATTTTGTATAATCGTGAATTCATGCATTCATTGGTTTCATGAGTGTGTTCTCGTTTACTACATAATTGTCTAACGGTAGCCATTAGTTTTATTTTCTTCATGTCTTAATGCCTAAATGTCTAAAATTGCCTTTTAATATCAAACACGTCAAGCTCGTGATTTTCTAATTCGTCCATTCATTCGTCTCATCCTCATTATATAATGAACTTCTGTTCTGTCATTTGCCAGATGTGATGCAGGTAAACTTTGCCATTAATGTTAGTTTTTATTTTTATTTGCAGGTTTTTAGCCAATGCAGTGCCGCGTTTTCTTCATCCCCATTAAGATATCCTGTTATGCAGAAGACTTCTTGACTTCTTGAATATTCAGAGTATTTTGGTATTTTCACCAAATATCCTGTGTTGGAATTTACTTGTTAATAAAGTAGTGATAAAATGTCAACCCTGTTGTCTGTTTCTGTATTTTGCTTAATATATTTATGTTTTTAGTAATTTTTGTCTTTTGGGACAGTGAGAAATAAACAATTGTAACTACAATTTAAAATATTTAATTGGACCAACTTCACAGTTTCACTGTAAAACATTTCTCCAATTCAAAATTTTCTAGTGACCGATCACATCTAAATTTTTTAGTTGGTCAAATTGAAAAATTTAGATGTGATCGGTCACTAGAAAATTTTAAATTGGAGAGGCCTGACATTTTTTACAGTGTTGGTTAATTACATTTTTCCATTGGCTCAACATATTATTTCTAATTGAGCCCATGTTAACAGACTGTTGCCACAATGGATAAAATTAAATTCACAGAAATTCAGTTTGGCCAATTGAAAAATTTAGATGTGATCGTTCACTAGAAAATTTTGAATTGGAGAGGCCTTACATTTTTTACAGTGAATGATATTTCATAGAATTCCAATCCAAAATGCTGACCTGATGAATCGATGGCTACTTGCTCTGGATATAGATCCAAACACACCTGTAGCAATCATCAAGCACCATCGCGTTTGCTCTGAACATTTCACAGAGGACGACTATTTTGAAAAAATGGAATTTGCCACACAGACCATGAAATGTGTGCTGAAGGATACGGCCATCCCATCGGTAGTACAGACGCGGATCACCCGCTGCTACGGTAAGTGTTCTGTTATGTTTTTAGATGACTAGCCTACTGTAACGGTACCATTAGCTAGATCTAATGTAACGTTTGTGACACTGTTGCATGAATAGGGTGGTCACTACTGTATTGCAGTTTTTCCCGTGCTCCATGTATCCCCTATAATGTTAGTATTGTGTTGTCACGAACGCGCTCTGTCACAGTAATAAATGAGCGGTGATAGAGGTAATTCTCTGGACTGTAGCATTTACCTTGCTAATGAATTGGAGGGGAGATGGGCAGTTTTAATTTTTGTCTGTGGGTTCATTGTGCAAAAACAGCTAACGTCAAGCTGTAGTCACGCTGGTTTTGTTGACGGAAGTAACAACGCTGCTTCTCAGGTGCTGCGAGCAAATCACTCTGCAAAGGTAGAGCAGTGCTGCGCCTTCTGAGAATATAGTCCCCAGTATGCATTTATAAGATGGCTGTGTCTCATGTAACCTTGTTATTTGTACACACTGTGACTATACACATCACAACATGTAAATAAGAAAATGTTGGTGTTATTTTGTCACTTATTGAGCAGTAGGCTAGCTGGAGCCGTTTACCTCCAGTCTTTGTGCTAAGCTAGACTAGCAGGGGCGGTGTTTCAGACAGAGTTATGGCACGCACGGAGATGAGAATGGTATGTATGAAAGATGTAGAAAACAGTTAATTGTGGTTTTATATTATCCTTTATTGTCAAAACATGACAAACACTTCCCAAACATGTGAACAATTGATCAAAACTGAGTTAGATTTATTTAATAAAATCAATATTAATAGAGTAGAATATTAGAATATAAATAGAATATATAAAATAAATATCTATAGTAAAATCTAGAACTGTAATGATAACATTTGGCTCTGCTGACTACAAATGCAAAGTTAAAGTGCTTTACAGATAATGTTTGTCAATAAACTAAAACATCTTTCTGGTCAGCATGCCAAATCTTTTAAATAAATGACATTGACAATATAAATAAAAGAAATAAAAGAAAAAGCTTTTTTTACTCTACACTCTTTATATCAATAATATAATTACATATACTTAATTAAAATAATTGTGTAAGTAGTAAAACAATAAACATGCAAACGGGCAAAAAATGCGTTTTACGTTTAGAAACATTTTGAGTCCCCCCTCTCTTGCCTTACAGTGGATTGGTCCACCGCGCATCAACACACACACACACACACACACTGCCGTGTGCTGGGAGAGAGCACAAAGATTAGTAGTTGATGAACTCCAGTAAGGCCTGTCAAGTCTATTTTATTCACTTTAAACATCGGATGAAATTATTTTATTTCTCTTTTAATACAGGCGATGCGGAGTTATTAATAAATCACCAAAGACAAAAAATTATGATACAGATGTATTTTTCCATAAGTACGATGTTTTAGTGATTATAGTTTGGTAACGTTAGCTTGTTGTAAGTCACCCTAACAACTAACACGGCGATAAGCCCATGTGTGAACTGTTATTAGGCTAATAGATTTACCGCTGTTTTGGGCTCAATGCTATATGGAAGAACTTCAAAGAAGCAAGATAACTGAATAATTATATTATCGTGTGGTGAACCTATGATCAGCAGTGCATGTCGCTCTGTTTTATGTCCGATTGCAAATAGCTAAAATATCTCCAAACCACTGAAGTTGAGTGACCTTTCTTGTCAATTATATCTGTGTCCTCCGAGCTGGTCATGAGCGCTGAATTTTCTTCACTATCGTTCATTTTTTTTTCGCTCCACACTCCTCCATGTCTGTCGGCCACTGTGACTGTCAACAACACCGCGTGCAGCACCCAGAAGGTCCCAAAAAGTTGGCATGTTCCTTTAAGAGACTAGGTATAACACCTTTGGGACCACCATTTTTTCCATCATTAAACTAGCAAAAGTGGATCCAGGCACGTCTTAAGTACACCTGCGCCATGCACTTCAGACCATGAGCTTAGATTGATCAAATAGGGCCCTGAATGTCTGAAAACATAAAACTACTGTTACAATTCAGCCCTCTTATAATGTACCATGGTAATCATAGCTTCCATAAAATACCAGGTATCATTAATTTCCATAACCATGTGTGTGATGGGTTACATGTTTGTTTAGTAGTAAGGGTTGTAGTAGTAGTAATAAGGCTTTGTTCAAATCAGTTAGTATCAATAACCGTGGTAACAATTATTTTGGAAGAAAATATGGCTACTACACTCTTTAAAATAAATGTTCCATAAGGCAGTTTCACACCATTTTTGGTTCCCCAAAGAACCTTTCAGTGAACAGATTTTAAATTTCTTAATGTAAAGAACATTTTAAAAGAAACTAAAGAACCCTTTTCCAATATAAAGAACCTAAAGGTTCTATGGATGTTATAGGTTATTCATGGAACCATTATTGATGCCAATAAAGAACCTTTATTTTTAAGAGTTTGTTTGCAAAATTGTAAGATTGTGATTGTAAGATTGCCAGTCTCGGACACAACTGCACACTCATACACACTGAAGTCAGACACACACATTTAAACCGTGCAGGAGACAGTGAGAGCGAGTAAATCAATGACTACCATTAGAGCTGCTGCTAGAGGAGAGTGGTCACCTCTCTTTGCTGAGTCACCAGTGAGAGAGACAGTCAAAGAAAGAGAGAGAGCATAAGAGTGACAGTCCAAAAGGGAGAAAATGAGTTTGTGTGTGAATGGAATGGGCCCAGAAAATAGAACAAGAGGGCCATTAGTGACAGCCAAGTAATAAGGAAATATTGCCTGAACTGCGTTCAAGTGGACTGTGGACATTAAAGTGCTCAATGCAAATGTTGCTACATGAGATATGCATTACCGCAGAGGTTACACAAATTTCTTCATTTAGAGAAACAAAAGAAACCAGTGACTGACACAACTCACTTGCACAGACTTGCAGTATAAAGCACTGCCAACAACATAATAAAAAAAACTATTGCTTTAAAGTTGATTATAAAAATAGAAAAAAATTGAATTAAGTTTATTATAACCAGATGTATACAAATTAGTAGTTAGTAATTAGTAGTACAAATATGGAGACTATACGTCATTCAAAGTGCTTGGTCAAGGATCACGCTATAGTTCTTCACCAGGAATTGCACTGTTTTACACATGATTTTATTTTATTTATTTTTTTCAAAAGTGAAGATTAAATAATGCAAACTGATCATTGACAAAAAGAAGCTTGCAAGTTGCGTGTGTGATAAGAATGTGATTTTACTTGTGAATCCTGTTGCACTCTATTGCAGTTCATTCACTTTTTTACCAATAGAGAAGCAATGCTGTTACAGTAAATGGGGCAAGTTGTCACATTGGGAATCTGCTATTAAACAGGCTGTTCTGAATTTAAACAGTAAAACAGCATATAGAAA